>OU343036.1:7345462-8545462 GCA_910593735.2 Ectemnius lituratus | reverse complement strand
GCTCACAGTCCATGCAGGTATTGTCTTAGTGTCGCACAAGCATCCCCCTCGATTCTTTGCAAATTCTGTGACTGAAAGGCACGAGCCTTCTTTTTAATTACTTTCGAAATTATGCGAAGGATATATCTTGTATCTGCCGTTGGGACGTCTTTAAAATATTAATCCCTGCTATGATTGCGCGTAAAGATTGAATGCGAGAAGGTTTAAAGAGCAGGGTGAATAAGTATCGTTTCTCGTTAGGTGCAGCAGGCGGTGGCGCAGGCGGCCCAGCAGCTGCAAGCCTTGCAAAAGCAGCAGGCTCTTCAAGGCGGTGGTGGTCTTGTTGGACGGACTTTGGCTCCGCAGAGGTCACCGCCACCCCCTGGCACACCGCCAGCGGTGAAGCAACCGCCGACCAGACTGGAACCATCGCCGGATGAGACCACCGACCTCGAAGAGCTCGAGCAGTTCGCCAAGACGTTCAAGCAGAGGCGGATCAAGCTCGGTTTCACCCAGGGCGACGTTGGTCTCGCAATGGGCAAACTTTACGGCAACGATTTCTCGCAGACGACGATCTCCAGGTACATGTTCTCTCTGACTTTTATATAAAGAATATTTTTGCGACTAACATGAGGAAAGTATTATTGAATGTATCGGATTGGTGTTACAGGTTCGAAGCGCTGAATCTGTCTTTCAAGAACATGTGTAAATTGAAGCCCCTCCTGCAGAAGTGGCTAGAAGACGCGGACAACTCCATGAACAATCCCAATTCCTTATCCAATCCTTTAACCACACCAGAAGCCATCGGTAGGAGACGAAAGAAGAGGACCTCGATAGAAACGAGCGTGAGGGTGGCGTTAGAAAAGGCATTCGTTCAGAATCCAAAGCCCACATCAGAGGAGATCACCGCTCTAGCGGATAGTCTCGCAATGGAAAAGGAGGTGGTGCGAGTTTGGTTTTGCAACAGGTAAACATCCGCCCCGACTATAGTATGAAATCATTGTGGAATATATGTAATTTCTGGAGATTTATTGATGATTTTGTCTTTTAATTGTTGAAGACGCCAGAAGGAGAAGAGGATCAATCCGCCAACGGCGGCTATGGGTAGTCCAACGATGGCATCCCCGGCGCCTTCTGTGTTCGCCTCCCTGGCGAGTTCAATGTCCGGCAGTCCACTGGCCTTGACGACCCACTCCTCGGGGATGGGTCATTCGCACTCTCACCCGACGCCCCTTGGCTCGCCACTGCCTCTGGCACTTGTGGCGTCGGCGGGCGGCAATTACCACCCGCTCACCGGCAAATCCCACGAGTGACACCAACAGCAGCCGATGGTCCACCAAGGTGACGCTATCTTTCATCAACAGCAGCATCATCAGCACCACCACCAACAACGACGTCTGTGCAATCTGCCCGAGTTCTATCATTAGACTTCCCGACCTCTCGCGGCGATCAATTCGCGTTGCTTGTATTCGAAAACGAGGCGAGTGTGTGGAACATATCCCCTGGTATCGAGAGTACATGCGTGGATGGATGACGATTTTAAGGACTTTCGGATCTTAAGGAGTCAGCGGCGCTTGCCCGCCGCGTGTAAGTATCTATCGAAATGTATACGACGCTACGCCATGATGTACGAGCACAAATGTTGCGGAGCTTTCATTCAGTGATAATTAACATCCCTCGATCGTTCGAGTTGTTCTCTCGGCGAAGACGAGAGTGACTTCCTATCAGAAGTAGGAGTCAGCATATTTTTACCAGTATTATTCGTTTCCCGAATTCACCAGAAATCACGTACGAATATTCGAATATCTCCTCACCGTAACATTCTGATATTCGTACCGTTTTATGTATTTATTTATAGCAGGGTGTTTGGATTGTAATAATGTGGATCGAGAGAAACTGGAGCTTCGCGTTTAGTCGGGCGATAAATAAGGAGGGAGTCTTACAATTACTAAACTTCGTAAGGAATATCATTTGACTTTTCGGAATATTTCTTGGAGGGGAATCACTCGACGACTGCTATCACTCGTCAAATGATTCTCTCTCAATCTCTCTCGTATCGTGTAACAATCCAAAAAGAACGAGGCAAGAAAAAAGGTTTTCCAGAGGTACTCGCCTCCGTGGTAAGCAGGGTTTTCGTGTGTGTCTCCGTGGTAAGAGTGCGGCGAGGTCCGACAATACATCTGTACATACTTGAGTGTGCGTGTCTGTCGAAAGGTCATACATATCCGTGTCCCGAGTCCGTTAAAACGTTCGGTCGGACTCCTCGCCGTTTCAGTAATCGAACAAAGTAGCTTTTACCATGTACTATTACGAGCTACAGAGATTTATGCCAAAGTAATATGCAACGCGAGGAGAAGGGTTGCTTTCAGCTCGCAGCGGGGATTGCGGGACACCCGTATTACTGAAGGGTTTTCGACAGGCACAAGTAGTAGTGCTTGTAGATACGTTTTCCTACACATACACACACAGACACAGACACAGACACATACACATACACACACACAGACACACATTTGTAAATACGGTATACGCGCTCTACTTATACATGTAACACATGTGCGACCTATAAACGTCGAATTTAGTCGACTCCCTCAGCGTGATGGCTCGCATTTTCAAACTATGCGATCGACAACGTTCAGTTCTCGAGCTCGAACTACTCCTCCGTAGAGGGTTCGAGGAATCGAACCATCAGCTGCGGCTGATATATCGTGGTGAGCTCCCGGTGATTAATTAAGGCCCGTGACACCCTCCAGTCTGGGCGTCAGAACGGGCACTTACTCTAAGAACGACGTGCAAATATCAATGAGCGTAACTAGCAACACGATTGTACCGAGAAGCACGCGCATCGGGCTATACACATGCATGTATAAATATCTATAAATAGTATACATAAATGTATAAATCGCTAGGGACTGTAAATAGTAGGCAATCGATAGAGATCCCATATAGAGCGACCCTTATTATTATTATTGCTGCTGCGGAGTACCACCGGTGTTATACGTGCCGCCGCGTATCACGAGATCGCACCGCGCACACACGCCGATCGCACTTCGAGATCCATCGTCATCATCGTGTATATTGTTGTGAATTTTCTTACGCGACCGCCCGCCCTCCCTAACAGCCCCCCCCCCCCCCCTCCCCTCCCCACCCCCTCGTCCCTTTCGCGACACTGTGTGTAGATACGTGTACCTATTCTATTTTATATTATATCATATGTAATTTTATACCAACGTTCGCGCGTTCCCCCACCCACCCAGCCCCTCACTCAGATTGTCCAGGGCACAGTGTACACCGGGGCATACTCGATCCTCCTTCGTTCACTGTGCTCGTTATACGATTATATATAATATAATATATGTATATGGACGCGGCAACGAGTTACAAGATCGCATATCGATCGGCGCGAATCCCTCGTATACTTCTTCGTTAACGATCAATCATCGACAGCCTGAGATACAACTATTTCGGAGCCGCATCCGCCTCCGCTCACACCCCCAACCCCCTTCCCGCAGGAAGTTCATTTGTTTTCGGCTATTGACTTTAACTTTCAGTGTCGTGGACCAAGTTGTAGTAGAGCGATCGCGCAGCCGTGCGACAGACATATGTAATGAAACCGTGAGGAGTGTGCGACGGCGAGAGTAAAAAAGAGTTCCTAGAGCCGTGCACCCACCGGCGCTTCGAGGGTGCAGACCTATTAAATAAAGAACGTGCGCGAGGAGGACTGAGCATATAGCGGGGATAAGAGCCGAGGAAGGAAGAGAGTTCGCTTTGTTTTCTTGTCGCTTTTTCCGCGAGAATATATCTGTTGTACAGATAGAGTGATAGAGAGAAAGAGAGTTACAGGAACAGAGGGAGAAGTCGTGTCGAAAGTCGGTCCCACCTCTCGATGGTAGCAGGGTGGTATCATTCCCGGATGCTCTTTCAACGAGCCAGCAGCTAGACCGAGACGTTCGCAAGCATTACTTCGTAGTGATTATTATTATTATTATTACTTATTAATTATTATTAATTATTATTATTATATATTAATTATTAATTATTATTTCATTATATTTTAACTTTTATTATTTGGAGAATAAAAGCGCTAGAGAGACTTCAGTTACATTGGTCCTTTTGATTTTTGTTCCATCCAAACACCCTTTCCCTTTATTCTTCATCCGACTTCACCAATTGCTAATCAGTTCTTGTTTAAGTATCAGAGGAGAGCGGCTGACGAGGATATTCGCACATAAGCAACGAACGACTTCGCTCCTACCGTCCCATTGCGTTCCTTCTGTAAATAAGGGTAAACTCGAGTAGCGCGAGCATAAGCGAAATCGGGTATAACCGAGGCTATGAAACAGAGGTTTTTATTGGGGCGATTCGGAATCCCTTAGGCTCTTCTACTCGGAGTGACGAGAGCGGAGAGAGGAAGCTACGCAATCCGGTATACCAAGTTAGCCGATTAATCGTAGAGAAATATTACCGCATCTTCTGAGAGGATTACTAGTATTACCATAGACTTTATTAACGTTCGATGTGTAATTCGTAATTACTGGGTGGTGCGTCTGAATGCAATACCGAATAAAGGAGAGCCGGACGACAGTGAATGGTGGTGACAGGTACATCTAGGACTAGAACTAGTAATAAAGATATTCTTAACGGTAGTCTTTAAACGGAAGACCGAAGGAGAGCACGGTATGACAGTTCTTAATCAGATGGCAAGAAGCAGCCAGGCGATCGGATGAAATAGAGTCCTAGTCTGCGGTAAAAAGTCATTCCACTATTTTGTACTGATGAGAGGGAAAGAGAACGAAGCAACAGTCCTGTGGAGGTGCATCATGTTTTCAGATGAACCGAAGATATGGCAGTGACTGCGGATGTTCCTGACGTGGTGTAGATGTTTTTAGGATTACTTCACGTCCATCCCCGAGACACTTCGTGGATAATACGTGTGATGAACAAGTCCGAGACTGAAAGAATGATCGGAGTGAATGTGTGAGTGAGTGAGTGCGAGGGTATGTATCCGAGCTGTATAAATAAAGTCATATCACTCTGGGATAGTTCATGTTACCTAGACATTACCACGATTACTACGATTATTATTTATCACAGTATGACTAGTGAAGTATTGTAATTGTATAATAAACTGCGTCATAGATACACGTCATTCGTCTGTCTATTTAGTGCACGATGACCCATTTCGTTAGTGACTTCTAGCTTCTATCATCAAAATACCTCTTACCTATTCATCCATTTAACATTTAAAGTATGGCCTACACTAGGTCCAGTTGGGGGTAGTTCAATATATCTTCAGAAGTTCGGCACTCGGAGTATTTTGAAACTGGCTCCGGAAGAACTATGCAAGTGGTGCCACCACATGTCAAGAGACTGTGATGCGAACTATAATAGATTTATATAAATAGATTATACATAATGATAAAGTTACAGCTCAGTTGGGGTTTTACATATATTTCCATTAGAACTATATGTTACAATCCATGTTCATTGGCACACCGAGTATCGCCATGCCGATACTGCCGGCAACCAGTAAGAAGCACAGTTGGTAATTCCGAGCAATCGATTGGCTGAACCGGTGATTACAGCATCCGGTCAAGTAAGGGGATTTAGTGGCCACCCCGCTGAATTACCGATGTGACTGGTATTACCTGGTCTGTGTTCTTACGATCGCTCATCACCTTTTCCCGTGTGTCGGTCGGTCGGTAAGAATGGGACGCAGTGTCGCCCCAAGCTCGCTCAGTTAATTCTCCACTACTAACTTTAGTTTCCATGATTAGTACTCAATTTTAACTCTCGGTATACAAGTTTCTAATACAACATTGGGAATTGTTTAAAGATTGTTAACAATGTGTTTAATAATTTTGCAAGTGTAGTAACTCTAAGAAACTGTTCCTTAGTGATGTTTGTGTTCGTTACCAACACTGGGTCATATATCATCGCATCCACATACTACCTACTGATGGCTTACCGCCTTCAGCCTCCCTCTATCCAATTCTTAGCTCCATTTTCGGATCTTCGATTCCCACGTCGTGAATGTGTGCATGTGTTCCACGCGAGTCCGAGGTAATCAATAATATAACCTTTCACACAAAATTAGAATTTTACCATTGTACCAAGAGTGCCGGCAATCAGTACGAGTTATTGTTCTTTGGAGATCGGCGCGCATCGAGGTTTAATACGTGACAGAACGAACCTCGAACTTAAACAGGCTACCTAACCTATATCGTCCGATTAGAAGGTGTGTGGTTTGTGTGATGAATTAATGCTTCAAGAAACAGTGGGAAGATGAGCGATTCAGAAGCAGAAGATACTACCAAGAAGAAGACTGGACCGGTGGACAATGCGTGGTCTCTAAAGATTCCTGCATTCAAGCCAGAGGACAATCCAAATCGTCTCCTGCAGGAGAGCTCGTTTGCCACCTTGTTCCCGAAGTATCGGGAACAATACCTGAAGCAGCATTGGGCACTGGTTCAGAAGGCACTGGACCATCATGCGATCAAGGCAGAATTGGATCTGATCGAGGGTAGTATGACAGTGAAAACGACAAGAAAAACGTGGGACCCATACATCATCATCAAAGCACGCGACATGATCAAGCTGATGTCCCGTTCAGTGCCCTTTGAGCAGGCAGTCAGAGTTTTGCAGGATGACATTGGCTCGGATATCATCAAGATCTCCTCTTTAGTTAGGAACAGAGAGAAGTTTGTGAAGAGAAGACAGAGACTAATAGGACCGAACGGGTGCACGCTGAAGTCCATTGAATTACTGACAAACTGTTACGTACTGGTGCAGGGACAGACAGTGGCTGCGCTTGGACCTTACAAAGGCTTGCAGCAGGTGAGACGTATAATCGAGGACACTATGAAGAATATTCATCCCATTTACAATATCAAGGCACTGATGATCAAGAGGGAATTGGCAAAGGATCCTAAATTAAAGGATGAAAACTGGGAGAGATTCTTGCCTAAATTTACCAGTAAGACTGTTAGTAAGAGGAAGCAGCCTAAGAAGAAGAAGGAAAAGAAACCGTATACTCCATTCCCACCGCCGCAACAAGAAAGCAAATTGGACAAGCAGTTGGCTTCTGGAGAATATTTCTTGAAGGAAGAACAGAAGAGGGCTAAGAAGCAGAAGGAACAAGAGACCAAGCATGAGGAGGCTGAAAAGAAGAGACAAGAAAGGAGAGCCCAAGCATTTGTACCTCCAGAAGAGAAGCCTCGGGAGGCAAAGAAACAAGAAAGTGATATAGACATTGAGAAGATTAAGAAGAAAGTGAAGAAGGGTCTGAAGAAACAGAAAACATAGGCACTTGACTCAGACGATAGGACTATTTCGTTGATTACTTCTCTTGTACATGATATTTTTAATAATAAAAAAAGATGTGACATTTCAGTCGAATTCATCTGTGATCTTGGCCATTAACAATTTGCATTACATTCCATGCTTTTATTAAAAAAAGTTGTCTATATAATCCGTACAATGTCGCAGCTTTAACATGTTTCGTGACAGTATTTATATTTATATATATATATATATAATCTTTATTATATATATAATTGTTATAATACAATTGCAAAATACACAGCAGAGGAAATTTCGTTTGTTCCTTGTCACCTCGATGATAGGCATTTTGGAGCCCTTAATCAAACGTGTTCTGAGTGAGAATCAAGGTATATGTATACAAGAAACTTTTATCGGAAATTCCGCTCGCTGTAGTTGCCATAGATTTTTACAAAAACCTAATAGTGCTTCCCAAATAACCATATAATAAAATTGTGTAGAATTAAAAAACAATTACTTAGGTATTTAGTAAAGTATTATCACGGGTGCACACGTATCACGTGTGCTCAGCTCGACGCTGGCTTCCAACTGTCGACCAGAATCTCTTTAAGAATTCAGTTCTGTCGTGGTGAGAAGATCTATAAAGGACTAACAGTGTTTCGAGAAGTAGCTGGCCGTGAGAGAGTAAATGATCAAACTATTCTGGTACAACTAACAATAAGTACAGAGCACTTTCCTTCACCATCCTCTCGTAATTAGAGACGAATATCAACACTGACTGATTATTAGCTATCCTTACACGGCTAGACTTATGTTAAATTCCGATTTGTTACGTGTACCGTAGTATCTTACAGTTTACTGATTTCTGGAAGTACGACGTTTCGTTACCTTATATTTATAGTAGTGTCGCAGGCTCTATTTACAGTAGCGCGTACCAGGTGAAAAGGTCTTTAACATGTAGACACGAGGACGGGACAAAGACAGTTAATAAAATTCAATGTAACAAGGATTATTTACAACGCAGAGCCTTGAGAGAATCAGTAGGAGGGACTGAAGAATATGTAAATTATTTATTACCTCGACTACAATTCGTTACTTGGTGTCCTAATTAAAGAAGGACGACTTTCATGCAATTAAGACAGCAAGTTTCGATGGCAGTCGTTGCTCGGCAAACACGTCTTTAGCACGCGGAATGGATTATTACTGGCAGAAATCAGTGTCAAAAGAACATCTTGATGAAGGTCTGATAGGAGTGGATGGGTGGGAAGGTGGTCGCGCATTTTATTATACAAAAGCTTACAATATCCATACAATTAATAACTTCGATATACGTACATTAGATTGAACGCGAAGTGACGGCAGTCAGAGATTATCATCGGAAAGTATAAGTGTACAAAAGATCGTCTACATATTGCTATAGTATATTAGTCGTTCTTTTCCGCCCGTTCCGACTTGACCCAACACGCTGCGACCTTTCTCTTTCGGTCCTGTCGAACTCTATCGTCATGTTTTGCATCTAATTAAAAAGTAACTCGATCAAAGTGGATAAAACAAAATCGGAGATCAGTGCGTGAAGTGTGACAGCGCGTCGGGTACGTATTTTGAACGGGTTTTATCGCAATTCCCATCTATTCGCACAACCAAGTAAGTTTAGACGTTTATTAGAAAAATAAATCTCTGTGAGAATCGTAGCGCATGCTTTTGATCAAGAAGCGTCTCTTTCTCGCACCGCGATTCCTTATTTGACTTATGACAATCAATACCGACAGTAGTAGTACATGTATGTGTGTATCTATAACGCGTTGATAGTAATAACAGAGTCTATACAGAACCAGAGTAGTCCGTACAGAGAGCTTGGAAAGCATCTTTTGTAATTGCAGTGGTAGCACGGTCTCCATAGTAAAGCCGGTGCATCAAATGTTCAACTGATAGGCAAAGCGGGAATCGAAAGGTGTTTTTTCTTCATTGCAACACGGAGTTACCAATTAAAAGTTATGATTCTTTGACAGAACCGGAAGGAATGGCTTTTAACTTCGAGTTCCTCTTAATTGCCGAGGGAATGATAGGTCTAGTTGGAAGTTCCATATCTTGAAATATGGGCCCTAGATATACTACTAATTTCTCTTACCCTATCTAACCGCTTGCCGCGTTAAGGACGAAGTCTCGCAGTGATATCCCGATAAGTATCGTGAAAGCGCATCGCGCAGGTAACATACGCCACTGAGATCATTCGAATTTCACGCGCGAAAAGCGACATCGCGAAGTACTCCCTCGGAATTCGAATAATTATACTAGCATTTGGGAACCTACGCTTTCATGCATTTTATTACACAGCGCGGCAACAACCCGACCCGAAAATATTCATTTACAAATTTCACCTATGCTTACAAAACGGCAATTCCATGATTCTCCGATTCTCACTCTTCGAATTCTCACTCTCTCCCACGCCACGTTTATTGAAGCGAGTGTCCCTCCACTCAGAATCAGTTCGTCTGTCAGAGCCATCTCCAAGATAAGTGTTTAATGTTTCGGGGCAAGCACTTGGATTGCCAGGACTCTCAAAGCTATCACACATAAGTACAGCGTCATCTACACATCTGCTGGACCCTCCCATACTCCTCTCAACATGATTATTGTGTTCGCAAATAATGGCGATTCATTGAGGGTTTCGATCGAGAAGCCCGATCCCGGAATCCACGAGATCGCTCGCCCGTATCAGGTCGACACGCTTCCTGATTAAGTAGCGTACACCCCGAGTCCTTTGAGTGTGACGACGGCATGGTAACGCGGCTGACGGACTGTTTCACCGCGGTATTATGAGCTAGTGATTGTGATTGTAGAGATGCCACCTCTGCGTCTCGGCATTCGAGTCGCACTTCTCGGCAGTGATTCCTCGTTGCGCGTGATATCGCGAGTCTACGCACACCGGGATTCTGAAGTGCCTGATAAGACCACCCTCCAGATGCCTCCACTTCTGGTTCTCACTTCCGTCGCAAATCTGCATCAATAGCGTTGTGCCCTTGGCGTAGACAGGCAGGGTCAGGCAGAGATCATGGTGTTTTATGAGACCATCCTTCGTTAAGCCCCATTCCTGTAACGGAGAATAAGGATCCCAGAAGGATTTAATGCTGGAAATGGTCCGGGCTGCATTTGAAGTGGCGAATATTGGAGATTCAAATTGAACATACTTGATTGCCGCCGGTATCGTGGCAAGGATAAAGCCCGACGTTTCCGTCGAGGAGATGGCCCATACTGTCCAGACAGGCTGTTCCCTGTTTCAGCGACCCGCCAGGACCACCCTCGCTCGTCGGGATAACTAATTCGGGATACACGTTTTTCAGATACCAGCTGAAGGGTTTGCAGTGCAATTTCCGTTTCAGCTCCATTCTGTCCTGAATACTAAAAGGAAACGCCTCCACGTTATTAATACGCCTCACGTGCGCGCTCACGTGTTTCAGTGAAATCGACCATTTCAATTTTATTCTTTTCTCTAGTGGGCGGCCGGGCGTGAGCGCTCACGGGACAAAGATGTAGTAGCCGTAATAAAATGGAAATGATTAGTGCGAGATAAGCTAGAGAGATGGAAACCCGCTTTTCCTAATCCACTAAAGAAGTAGTAAAGCCACAACTAAAGCTTTCGAGTAAAATAGTTACGAGTCTAGCATAAATAGGTAGGGGAAGTTTACGAGTACCGGGTTATTTTGTGTGCACGAGTCAGCTTTAATTGAGCGTGCCGGCATATACACATGTACTTACTTTCCGTAAGGGATGTTACGTGCCAGCGGTACCGCGTTATAATAAAACTGTTTGTAGTCGTCCATCCATACTTCCGCGGCTCGCCTTGTGTTTCTCGCGAAGACATTGCCACTGCCACCGGGGAAGGAGTAAGGGTGGCGTTTCCGGAACACATGTCCGACACGAGAGCACGGAATAATCTCGAGACTGCCGCCACATTGCCATACACGGAACGATATCTCTGTAAGAAATAACGGGATTTCTATCTATCTCCACTAAATTATTCATATGCGTAATCATTTACTGAAGACAAACCTAAGTTTTCTCCACCCCAAACGTCCATCTGGGTGTCGTACTTGCCGAGTTTCTCGAAATAGGCCTTGTTGATCACGAACAGACCGCCCGCTATCATCGGAGTTCTGATCGCTTGCGTGGGATCTTTCTGTCTGGCTTCTCTCTCAGACTGGCTCAGGTATTCCCACTTAAAGACAAGGCTCCAATCGAAACCACCTCTCAAATCAGCAGATGCGCCTGTCACAAATAACATTAAAGTTATAAAAACTATTCTCTAATATTGAAATAGACTAATAGAACAATTGAATTGTACCAATATATTGGAAGGTGTCCATGCTTATCACATCAATGACAGGACAAACCACCCTGGTGGGATCTTCGGCGACCCTTTCTAGAAGCGGTTCCAACCAGTCGGCGTTGCATTCGCAATGGGAGTCCAGAAATGTGAGAACACTCGCAGTAGCAGCATCCGCGCCGCGAACTCTCGACCTCATTAAGCCCTCCCGTTTCTCGTTCCTTATCACCCGCACCTTATGTATCCTCGAGAGTTCCTCGCCATCCTCAGCTGGAAATAATTTTCGCAAAATCATGTATGATACGCTGATAGTGTTGCTTTCCAAAAGTATCATAGGCCATGAACTTACGGTGGTCACTGAAGTCGTCCACTAATATAATCTCCTTAATAAGGTGCTCGGGGCTTCTGTTCAGCACACTGAAAGTACAGAGATTCTTTTTTTCCTATTGCTTTGGATAGATTACATCCCAAGTGAAAAAGGAGGAGGAAGCAACCGATCGATCGTACTAGAAAAGTTGATTCGGGATGGTCGGCTAATGTTCCTTTAATTCCATCGGGCCTCGTGATTGTGCTCGGTACATTTACCCGGGCAGGACCCAAGAGATTCTTAAGTAAATTTCTGATCCTTCTCGCGCTCTCGCGCTACCCCGGAGAAAGGGATACTGCAACTTTTAGCCGGGGAATCGCTCCTCTCCCGAGAATGTGAAGAGCTCTCGGTAATCTCGTTCGCACGCGCTAAAATGTTTTAATTACTACACGGCCGTTCCTGCATTAATTAAAACATTTTACGCCGGGTCGTTCACGGGGCAGCCATTGATCCAAGATACGCCGGAAGAGGAAGAAGAAATGGGTCGAGCAATAAAGTGGGATCGCGTATAAACGCTGAAATTGAATCCACCTGGCTAATATACTGAAATTGAACACGGGGATTATTATTATTACACGAGTAATTTTTTCCTGTCGAGAAATTTATCGGAAGCCAAATTGCAGAGGCGGCTTACATATCTCGCGGATCGTTTATTATCGAATACCGCAGGATGGTAGGATGTACGTGGGTCGCGCGCGCGCGCGCGGCAAGGTAGACCGATGGAACGACGATTAGAAAATTCCATCGGCTAGCATGCTGCATCGGGAATTTTCTCGAGTACTCGTGCATCGTGTATGTGCACTCATGTGTATACGTGTGAGTGCAGTGCTCTTCTCAAACTCCAAGGAAGCCGGATAGTCGAGCGCGGTGGTCGACCCCCATTAAATTCCTAATTTCATGCACGCAAACCTCGGAAATAGCGGACTCTCGGTAACTAATCAGTTGCGGAGAAAGCGTAGGTAAATATCGCGAGGCACGAAAACATTCCGCCAATCCTTCGCCGAAGGAATTCGAGGGTAAACGTACCTCACGACTGTTCTAAGTAAGGTGGACCTGGCCTCGTTGTGGAAGGTGATTATTACCGACGTTGGAGGGAGATCCCTTCTCCACTGCTTCATACGGCACCTGTAAAAAAACGGAAAACGAAATTATAAAAATTATGCTAGGTTTTACATTATTATGCAAATACCATGACTGTGATTGGAAATGCAATAATTAATATCTGATGTCTAATCATAAATATTTTCGCAGCAATTATCGCTCCTAAATTCACAGGAATACTTCCTGATTACCGCGTTCATATTTTGTGGTATATGTTCAACTGCATAACCTCTGGCGCCAGGATTATCATTTGCAAATAGTGGGGAATTTCCCACACAAATAACTGTTGTCAAATAAGAACATTCGACAAGTTGTTGTATCGATATTGAGAGGGGAAAGATAAAGAGAGGGCAACCGAGGTATGCAAGAGAAAACGCAGCGAAGAAAAAGGAGGATGATCATTTTGGCGCAGCGGGCTGACGCGCGCGAGGTACATAAATGTGGCTAGACGGCCAGAACGATCCCAATATGTCAGCCCCTCTTACCCGAGATAAACTCGGTGAACGTGTGCAGAATGTATACTCCGATCGCTGCTTCCTTCCACTCTTCATGTGTACCATCCTTTCCTCCCTTCTCCAGTCAAACTCTCTCTCTCTTTCAACGTATGTTTGTGTAAGTGGTGCAGTTTAGCAGAGGGACCAGATTGCGAAAGTTCGCCGTCTGATGAGATTCCTTGCCCGTGGGATTATTATTCTTAAGGAACGAATTGGGTCAGAAGAGGCGTAGTAGAGGCATCGTTCTCCCAAGGCGCGCCCGATTTTAACCACGGGATTATGCGCCAGTTTCAGCCCGCAATCTCTTTTTCTAGTCCCCTAGCAGGCAAGCAAGCAGGCAGGCAGGCAGGCGGGTAAGTCGTCTTCACTTACAGCAAGAATTTCAAGACTAGCCTGCTAGCGAATAAGAATTTAGCACACAAGACGTGTTCCCCTAAGCTGCACTTCGCACGCTCTGCTATCCCCTGCGGAATGGAGTGCAGCGGCGGGAAAAAGTACGGATAGTAAAATTCCGAGGAACTTAAAGTTTCGAGTTTACGCTTTCCTGGCACCTTCGAGATTGCCCGGTGCGATGGGGAAAGTAGCTTCAAATTAATTTCAAACTGTAATCCTGTATTAGGCGAGAAAGTAGACACAGGCTGCCGGCGTCTGACTACATACTGACTTATACTACTGGCGCTCGGAAAACCGGCAATGGTTTACTTGAATTAGAGAGTTGCGAATATGAACTGTGTAGCACACGCAAACGCAATGAAATGTCAGAGTTAACGAGGATTGATGAAGAACAAGTAGCACCGGTACATGTGAGACCTAACTCTAGAATCAGATATTAGTATATAGTATGTGGTTATGACTTTCCAGGCTTGTCACACTCCCAAAGGATTTCTCAATGATATCTGATGTTCCGAAATAGAATAGTGGATTGATTAATCACTGCTAAATGACCGAGTGCTAAATTGGCACGTTGAACGAGGGTATTAAAGATCGAAGGTGAGAAGTCCTCTGGGAGAAAAACACGTGGAGTCGAGTTCGCTAGGAGCTCCGATTCAATCTCGGAGCGCAGAGCAGTAGCGAGAGATAAATTACGGCGACGAAAGTTCGCGGTTCTCTCTGGATGCTGTGTCGCAGTGATAGTTTTGGCACACAGAGTCGCAACGCCAGATCCGAAAGCCGGATAACAGAATGCCTGATTTGTTTGTCGGTCTCGCGAGAATTGGTAGAAATGTGTCTGGATTGAATCTCTCAATAGTCGAATTTTATTAGGTCCTCGAAGGCATAAATTCTTTGGCGGTTCGTTCGCTCGCTGATCTTAATTATTAGCCTGATAAATTTCACTGGCGGCAATCTAAAATACGGACGTGTTCCGAGCTTTGGTAATCATTACCAAAGACACTCAGCCGGCAGGGTGGCTGAGCGTGCGAAAGAAAACATTTACATAATTCGGGCTTATCTCGCTGGAGATCCGACGTGTACCACTGCTGTCGAGATCACCGGACTTATGCGAATTCGCTCGAGAGCAGCAATGATAATCAGCTTTCACTGATGTCTGTCTCTTAACGACCGATCTCACACGTCGTCCGAATATCGTCGATCATCAATATTGACTAGGTTTTGCCATGTTCTTTTCGAAAAGCACTGACTGCAAATTTTGTTCAACAATCCGAGTGCTAGCTCGGCCACGCAGACGTATTTATTCAAATAAAAATAACACAGGCTCGCGCGTACGAAATTGCATTCTATGAAATCAGAGCTTGGTGCTTTGAAAAACGTGCCGCGCCAGGGTGATATAGAGAGCCGCGCGAGAAAGGGCGGAAAAAAGCCGGGTGAAAAGTGCCGAGCGTCATGCGTGCCTGGGTGCGCTTTGTTTGCCGCGATTCGAGCGAATGGGATTTCGTCCGGTGGACTTGGTCGAGACGGCGGCGGCGTGCCGAGGATGAGATGAGGTGGCTGAGCTCGCACTCTCCCGACGTGAGGGAAGCTGCAGTAACTCCGGGAAAATTCGACAGCCTCCGACCTGTCTCCGGCTCGCTGTAAACGCGGATTTGCACAGTCTTACTGTCACCAGCCAGTCAGCCAGAGGGATAAGGACGTATCAGAGAAAATGGCTGGGTAACTCATGAAAAGATCTAGTCAGCAATTTCGTCAGGAAAAACCGGTAACAGCGCATACTCTACATACATCAACTCCACACCCATAGAATGCCAGCAGGGCAAATGAAAATGATTAACGAACGCACAAATATTTATCCGCGGCAGCCATTGTTACAGTTAGCTAAGGCAACGAGTTATATCCTGCCAGGCAAATACCAAGCTCCATATATTTCCGGTTTCCGGAGGCAGGATTGCTGGTGGAGCACACTTTGCCAAACACTTCGCCAATTACGGCTGCATTCGAGCGGAAAACTCTTCGGGAATAAGCGGGGGAATATGCGCCCGCTCCCTCGCTCGAGCACTCGCTAAGTGTTCGCTTTAGCGCGGCGATTATTAGAATCCTTGCTGTAATTCTGCTCTTTACGGGAATCCTGGCAAGTTCAGCGCCCAAACGTCGCTCCTGCTTCTTCTCCTACCGGTGATAAGAGCAACGTTCGCTAGTTCTCCGACACTATTTGTTCCACGACGTAACGAGAGTGGAATACAACCAGCAGGCAAACAATCCGTTTCTCTCTGGCAAGGGAGGAAGTGGCCGCCACGATTAACAGCACCAGGACACGCGTCAATTCGATGTCGGCTGGTGCATTTGAAATAATGCAAATGTGTACTATGTGTGCGGGGGGGGGGAGGGGTGGAGGGACGGTGTAATTCGATGTAGAATGGGAATCGTTTAAATAGTTGAACTCGACGCGACGCTGAAGTCGTAAACGAACGGGCCACTGGCGGGACAATAATGGGGCATTTAATTAATCGGAGCTTCGCTGGCGCGTGTCGCCCCGTATAACAATCGGGTTGGTGCTCGTCTAATTATGAAGAACTCAGTTCGCCCGCCGATGCGATAAACGAGCGGCAGCGCATTCCGATGAAGCGCGCTCGATTCTTCCGACGAGTAATTCGCTTCGGGGACATTTGCGCGCTGAATTACCCGCTCTCCCGTCTCGGAATGGGAATTGATTTTAATCGCGATGCGTTTGATTCGACGGCCGCCCTATAAATTACATAGCCTCCGATGACAAATGTTTACTCCGTCGAGGATTCGATTAAAAATCCAATCGAGGATCGAGGCCCGCCTGGCACGTAACGTTAGAATTCGATTACTGGTTAATGGGAGGACTGCTGAATATATATATATATATATATATATATATATATATATATATATATATATATATATATGGATGTACGTGCATGCGGGCACGTGTCGATGTGTAAGTATGTATTTGCGACGCGCGATAGAATTCACCTGGCGCCTACTATTTCCTCGGATCGTTCAGCAATAGTCGCGGGCAAATTTCGGCTTCGCGGTTCCGCCGCTCGTGGCCTATTGATGTCACTAATAATAGCCAGCTAGTGTGCGTGCGTACCAATGCGTGCAAGCATTCTGCTGCTGGCGAATATATTTGGGAACAATTAGCATATTGCCTGCGGCACGGAAGGTTGTTGTGTCCCGTACGAGGGAGCTCGAGCGCCACCACCCAGCAAATACGCCCGTCAAATTACGGGCAAATATGCGCACGCTACCGCCGATTGCCGCTGATATAGTTCTTAATAAGCGTAAGCCACAGCAGGATATGCACTGATCCGGATCACCGACGTGAGAATGATCAGTGATCGACAGGACACATATATAGAATATTGATCAGTGACGTACAATGGTTAGGAGATTGAATAGTAAATGCTTATTCACCCTACTGTAGCTTCATATCGTGGTAATAGATTGGTAATACAGGATTGGCGTCTCAGTTACTTATGATTTATCAGGTTGATCTTTGTAACAAAATCTCTTCCTTCTTCCCCTGTTTGACTGAACCTCGAAATTGGAAGGTATACATTATAGATTCGGATTTTTGTAGAATAAAGATATGAAGATACGAAGGGTATATGTAAATCGGGGGGGGGGGTCTATGGCGAAGCTTTCGATGGGAAAAGATATCAGGTGGTCCGGCGATATTGCAGGCTCCACGCAAAACAGCGATCGACCCAATCGATTTATTCATGGAAATGTGGTCATTTAAATATTAAAGCAGGGGAGGGAGGGATACAGCCAGGCTGATGGTGATTTCGTAATAACGAAATTTCTTTATAGACCTTATCGATTCTCGACGGCGCTTGCGGGGGCGGCAAACACACTCCAGCCGGGAAAGCGACCTTCTGCGTGGAGTAAAAGCGACTTCGGATACTACGGGGTTCTAGCTAGCAATGCCCGTAAATTTTACGGATTTTATCGTGGAGTGATTTAGAGACACCATAAAGCCACGTCAAACCTAGTCTCATATTTATGCCCGCCGGTATTACACACCCCATCTCTGTATACGCAACCTCTTAACATTGTCCGGTCGCAATTGTGCCGCTTGTGAAAATAAAAGAGCCCGTGCGCCATGTTGACACATTGTTGATCATCTGTTTTACGCAAACGTTCCAATAAGCGTAATTCGACATTATTTATTTACTTGGGCTGCAGTAGACTATAACGAAATTTCTGTAATTCTGTGTCACATATGAATTAACAATTGCTTTATAATTTTTAAATATTTTATTCTAAAACAGTGTGTGATGTTGGGGTTCGAAATAAAGGTAAAAAACTTGTTGCTTATGAAGGACACGCTCAGAAAGAAGATACCTACTTGCGTCGTGATCTAAAAATGAACTAAATGAACTACAATTAGAAGAATATCGACATATCAGTATGCAACTTAAAAAAAACGTAGCATAATAGAGGATTAAAAGTGATTAGGGACATTTTCGAGAGGTTGATCGATTTGAGGAGTAAGGAGATACGACTTGGTTGGCGATCGAATTGTCACTGTTGACCAGCAGGCAGCCGGCGAGAGTTAACGAGACTTTACGGAGGGAGTCGGCATAAAACTGAGCACAGGGTGGAAGCAATCCAGTGGAGTGGCATGAAAAATGTAGTATAGACGGCATCGATTTCAAGTCATGGAAGCTAGTCTGCTGGCTGCCGACTAATTCGCTGGAACCGATCACTTCTCTCTATCTGTGAGCGAATTTTCGGCAACGCTTTCCTGGCCGCTTGCTGTTCCGAACGATTGCCGGGGCGTTTCGTGGTCCAGCCAGCATCCGGCGACGCGCATACCGTTTAATTAATTTCGCCGAGCGCTTTGTGTGCGCGTAACGGCGCAAACGATATATCGGGAGACAGGAGAGAGACTGCGGCGGAGTGGCACGACGCGTGACTATTTCAATTTAGGACGGTCAGCACCGGTAATTATTTCGTTGAAATGCCGGATGACTCGCGTCTAGGGCGGCCAGGGCATAATCCGCTCCTGATGAAATTACTCCAACCCACCAGTTTCTCCATCCACCCGAATTTCAGGGAGAAGGGTGAGCAGTAGTACGGCTCCGTATTTGCCGAGAGGAATGCATTCGGAGATTCCTTTAAATCCGGTAATATAACTTTCCTACATTAAATTCCCTGATCGGTCAAAGACTCTCGGAGTTTATAGGAAGTAGAGAAGTGGACCTTCAATTTCACCTATAGATATTTCGATCGGGCTGTCCCGTCCGATATTAATGTCTCGCTCAGTGCGACTAGGACATGGGTTGCGGTAATGCGCCCACCGTGCTCACCCGACAAAGCAAGTAGAATACGTAGGCACGGGAGAACCTCTTTACATGGGGCCGCGGCAATTAATCATATGGCTGTCGATCCTCCCCTCCCATCACCCCGCCAACCCCCTCAGTATGTCAAGCTCACTCGCTCTTCTCCTGCACATCTCTCGGACGGGTTGCGCCCCGAGTAACGAGGTACTCGAGGAACAATGACTTGTTCATCATTACACTTCCGGGGAACAATGACTCGCACCGATCCACACAAGCCACCCCTGCCAATGCCGGGTTTATCGGTATCATTGCGTCGTCCTTCGGTGCCGATTAGAAAGGGGTGTGGGAGAGAGGCCTTGGCCGGGTGCGAGGGGAGCGAGAGAGTAACTAATTAACGTGGCTAAAAAGGGAAAGGCGAGTGACGTCTCGGCTAATGAAGCCGGTGGCTGCTACTACTACCATTTCATCTCCCTTTCCCTCTCTATATGTTTCTCTATCTGTGTCTCTCTCTCTCCCGATCTCGAATGCCCAGTGAAACTATGCGCGCCATCCACGAACCTGTCCATTGGATCGCGCCGGAATCATTATTCAAGCTGCCTCTCCCCGCAACCGAGAGACGAGAGTTTGCGGCTCGGTGAGGGTGGAAGCCGGCGAGGGTAACAGAGGGACTTTGAGCAGTAGGGGCCTGGAAGCGACGAGAGCTACAACGAGACGAGGCAATAAGCGAGAGAAACAGATTTACGGAGACTGACAGATGTAGCGGGCTTACGTCCAGGTGGACGGGAACCTCCGAGAGGAAGTGAGAAATGAAGGAGCGAGATGCCCAACCGCGTGGAGGTTAGAGAAGGTTCGAGGGTGCAGGGTGGTGTATGCTTGTCGGCCGATGTTCTAAGCCCCCCGACTCCACGAACGAACTCGAAACTTGCCTCGTTTCGGTCGCACCGGAAGCACCCACTTACGCTAACGCCCTGGCTCAACCGGACGATCTATGAAGGATCAACGCGCCCCAACTTTCCAACTCGCTCTCTGAATTATCCGCAACGCTATAGGGTTGCAGTTGCGGGACCGCAACTAACCCTCCATTGATATTGGCACCGCTAATATATATGTATATGAACCTCACCTGTATTCCTTGCAACGATACGATGGATAAATACCAGCTGAATAAAAGTATTGTTACGGGCTGAAACTTTATTCGATTTAACATCTACGAATACTTTTTACATACTCTTCCATCCTCGTTGCCAATTGATCGTTCAATCCTCCTAATTAATTTGGCGTTCGATTGACAGTTTTGTCTCGGTGATCGAACCTCGCTGACTGTTTGCGAACGATTGAACGGTGCGCAATTATAGACAAATAAGTACACCATCCCCGCCCTATATCCGCCAAACCGAGGTGAATTGTTCTGGCCGTATATAGTAATCAATTTCAGTAATTAATCGCAGGCTAATGGGTTGAGTGGCACTACTCGGCCACTCGACACTTAATTAACGCTGACGCGTATCTACACTGTCCTTTCAACCCAATTATCACAACAAAAATCTTTCATTAATTCATCGCCTTCCTTCTCTTTCCACACGAATTGCGGGTATCGATTTTATACTCGCACATCGGCAAGCTCATATTTCCAAGCCGTTTCAAAGGACAAGTCGCCAAGTAACAGAGGGTTTAGTACGCCGAGCAGTTTCCACGCTTGCAATTTACGAGTTGGTTCTCTCACAAGCTTTCAGACGACGACCACGCGTCTCGAGGACGGAGGATTGAAAGAATGGGAGGAAAAGGAAGCGTCTGGTAAGCTCACGATGAAAAATCGCCGAAGGATCTCAAGATTTTTTCCCCGGGCGAGTGGTTAGTGTCGACCGTTAATAGCGAGAAACGTCTGAGATCTCAGGCGAGGATATGCCAGGGAGAAGGATCGCGGGACACGAAAGCTTTCGAGTGGTTGGTCCAACTGATAAATCAGGTAGAGGGCCTCGATCTTTTCTGGCATTGGGCTCGGCTTCTTTTCTACCCAGGACTCGAGCACTGCCCTACGTAAGTAACATACCTTTCTATCCTCGAAGGAAGGACCAAAGGTCGAACAAGCACAATGTACTTTCGTAGTGCCAGTGCACGAGAAAAGCTTGCTTTTAAATTCCCAATGCTTTTTCAAGCACAGTCATGCATCACTTAATTCCTCACAAGTTCAATCGCAACTAAATCTCAGGATTCCTCGGTATTGGTAACTCGAGAAATGGCAAGCGCAAATTACAACTGAACCCCAGGCAGTCTCTCTCACTGTGAGACTATGTTTGACAAAAAACCAGCATTCCGCGAAAGTCCGACTGCATTCACCGGGCGGACTCGATGCCCATCGATCCACTCGGAGTGGCATAAACGGCCCGAAACAAGAGCGGCGCGCTTTTAAGTGCAGCCTTCGGCGAGCCTTGAAAATCGAGTTACAGATATTTCGAGCTGGGTCCACTAACTTCAACGAAAAAGTTTCGCCTCTCCGTTGAATGCCGCTGCCAGAAAACCGCACAACTATACATAGGGCAGCTGTAGTTTCTCGGAGAGAACAGGATGACACTGCTTCCACCTCCCTACTCTAGGCGAAATTCCGTTTCTTCGAGTGGGTGGAGTAGACCGTGGTCCTCGAAAAATACACCCTCTTCCAGCTCAATTTTATTTTGAACAAATTGCTTTTAGAGAAGACTAGAGTTGTCGAGAGTGCTCCGTTTACCTCTCTCTCTACCTCTATTCTCCTCTGGAGCATATTGTGTCGAGAACTCTCCGATAAGAATATCTCTCTAGCAAGGATTCTCCTTGTCGAGTGATACCTGCTTCGGTGTAGAGAAAGAGAGAGGGGGTGAGAGAGCAAGGAACTCTCTTGGGCCTCGCATTGAGAACGTAATTATTTTCTCATCAGCATCTCCACAAGACGCAAGACGGCTGTGTCTTATCGCGTTATTACCGGGCGATAAGCAGAGCACAGCCTGAAGGAGAAGTTATCGTGGATTATCTCCTTATATATTCAAGATGTTATGCAAATTACCGAACCCTCTCGCTCGGCGAACTCGAGCCCGCCAACTTCGAGCTTCCGTCTTCCATTTGCGTGCCTGCGTGCGTGCGTTCTCGGATAGGAGGACGAGCTTGGAAGCCGCAAGTTCGCGAGTGTCTCCATTTGCTAGGATCCGTTTCGGTCTTCGGATATTAATGAGAATGCGGAAATAGTGGCTGGTTAATATGTATAGAAACATATCTGTACCACGAATAGATTCGATTTTCAGGGGTTATATAGTTGAAACTTACTGTTCGATATTATACAGTTAAGTTCAAATAAGGTTATCGCAGTCGTTCAAAGCGGATATCTTATTTTATATAAGAAGCCGTCTTCGTTATGAATATATCTACAATTCAATTCAGTTGGGGCGACAGAGATGTACATTTCCACGAGGAAAAGCCTTGCCAGGGAAAATAAGTAGTATGCACGACGGTGCGCATTGAGCGTAGAGTTCTTCACGCGACGTTTGAGGGGAATATGGATGGCTGCAGTCAGACGGCGCGCTCGCGCCTTCTTTCCCATCTTGTTTATTGCTCTACAAATGGCACTTGGGCCGCAGCTTGAAAGTGCAGCTTGTATCTCGCGGATGAAGCTTGTCGAGCTCGACAACCGTTGCTTACTTTCCCGTCCCGGGACATTTGCGTACGTTGCTTTCATCCGGCATCAAAATTCCGCTTGGCGAACCTCTCTTTCTCGGTTCTATCCGAGAATCTACCGGTGGAAAATGTCTCATTACACTTCACATCGTCGCCCAAATCCCTGGGGGCAACTTTTCTCCTTTCATAGAAATCGTACTCGCCGGCACTGGCATTCGATCCGATTCCCGCAAGCGGTTATTCCGCTCCCCGGCACCAAAAGCCCTGTGGTCCCGGCGATCGCAATTTATCTTTCACGGTGCGAAGGACAATTCTAAGTATTCGGGAATTTCAAGTGAGTCCGGCGGAAGTGGAGCAAGGCGTCCCATACTCTAGGGAGACAGCATAGGGGTCGGGGGAAATCTGTCGCATGGTTGCACACCGCGATAAACAAAGGAATCCTGCTGGAAGCGACGGCGTCTCGGAAGTGTACGCTAAAAATAGGGAGAAGCAAGGAATTCCGGGAGGGTTCACACGACCCGGCGAGAGAAAGAGAGAAGGAGGATAAAGGCGTCTCTAGTGCGCTACCGTCGCGAATATAATGCGCCTATAACTTATGCTCGCCTGCATGGCTTTCGCATTCATGACGTACTCTCGGATATGACCAAAATCCGATTCCCCCTTTACCCCCTCCTCACCAACTCTGTACTCGTATATTTCTTTCTGACGCAAGCTAGGAAAACTCTTCATCTGCCATTCTTCTTTATTTACCTAACACCTTTACCTCGGAGAACGTAACTCTTCCAACACAGTAGATGGACTACTTCCTCTCGGGCGGTCCCGAGAGGAATACAAAAATTGCGCTACTTCCTGTATGTAAGTAAACCCGGGCAATTTTCTCTCTCGAGTCCTCACGAGTGTCACCAACCTCGGCGGCCCCGAGGTCCCGAAACAGGCGGCACATGAAATTGAGAATGCGGATCAGAAAGTGCGCCGGGCGAAAGGTCAGGTCTCGCTTTAGAAATGGTGCTGTCGCTGGAGCAACGGAGATTTAATTCTGACAGGCTCGCCGATGAACGGCCTTGCCAGGAATGTCGTGAGACCACTTTGTCGTCGCGCTTAACTGACTCGCCTCCCCCCCACCCACTCGACTGCTCAGCCAGTCATGTAAATTCTCCACGAAACAGGTGAAATATTTGAAATTCTAATCGAGTGAGCGTGCGAGAGTTCCACCGGCAGACGAAAGCCACTGCGAAACTTTCGGACGCCCACTGCTTCAACCCCCTCTGTAATTGCTCGCCTTAATGACGTGCTCGCGTTTCTTTTCTACACTGCTGGTTCTGCTCTGTCGAGATTATGTTGCTGCTGTCCCGTAATGCTTGACTTATGCGGCCATTCGTTAGTGGCAATAAAACTAGTTGGACTGTAAAACTAGACGAGAGGAGGGAGAAGCAGTCCGCATAAATTTGCCTGTGAGTCGAGCCTGGCGCTTCTAGCAAGCTATGTTGATACAAGCTCCGCCACGCAAGTAACCAGCATGTGCAACTGGCATAATTTTCCGATTTCCGTTCCTAGTGAGATCGCTTTTATAGCCCATAGCTAGAACCAGCCGCGACGGCTATCGGAAATCATACTAATATAGTCGAAATGTTCACAGTACGTAATCATAACTATGCGTAATGAGGGTCTTATAAATACAATTCCCTCGTAGCCAGTGTTAGTCGTTAAGCGGAGAACCGCGGCGGTGCGATGTTCGTAGATTAGCCGTTGAATTATTTACGATTTAATTAGCACCCACTCGAACTGCGAGAGTAATGGAATCATCGTATCATGGTATATTAGTTGTCAGGACAGTGCCAATGCGGCCGGATGCACGGCACCCCAATTGCCTTGACGAATGATCGTTCGATAAATAAACATTTGTAGGAATTCTTTATCTGCTTGTTATTCCTCGGGAAAGTGGGTAATCCCAGTCGAACGAAATATGCCTGGATTAAGTAACAGGACATTTCGGACTGTCAATAAAATAGGTGGAGAAATTGTTTTCTCGATCGGGCCCGAATTTCAATGGCTGTCACCGCTGACACAGTGCTATCTCTCACGCCTAGCACTTATTCTTTCGCAATGCTCGGTTTCTAAAATTCTTCGTAACGAAATCGGCCTGGGAATGGATGGTGATGGTGTGGGCGAGTGTAAATAGCAATGGAGGGTGAGTGGCCAGGCGTTATTCAGAGCGGATTGATCCAAAGGGCCGAAATAGAGCTACGAGCACAGGCGGCCTACAAGCCCCTCTGGCGAAATGGAGTATCGCGACCAGTAAATTATGCAAATCAGCGGCAAACGATTTCGAGGCTTGCGCGCGTTCACCCGATGGACGCGGTGGATCCACGCATTACGTTCAGGGCCATCCTTCTGTCTACCCGAGACAATCATGGCCTGTTCACACGTTAACCTACACCATTCATAGAACCCATTGCCATTAAACTGAAGCCACCGTGGAGATAAATCTTATTTTTATAAACTCGATTAAATTACGAAGGGTCTCGGGAAATGATGAGACAAACCATCTGTCATTTCAATGGCCTCGTAACTCGTGGGACAAATTGATTGCGTAATGAAATCACGCCAGGCGATATAACTACTTTGAAAAGGGTGGTCTTGATCGATCCTCGCCAATCTCATTTCCCAATGATAATGTATAAAGTTGGAAAGATAAGGTGGCCCGCTAGAAAAGAGCTCGATGAGTTATCCACCTCATTTTCCCGCCATCTCGAACTTCTCGATCAGCGAACGTTCGACGGCATAACAGCTAGGGCGGCGCGAGTGCCGCACGGGAGTTTCCCATTCTCGCCGCAATTTCGTCCGAGAAAAGTACGGGGAAAGGAAAGCGAGGGAGTTGCGGCGCTATAATGCTCGGCTGCAACGCAAGAGCGCCTGGTAAAATTTAAAATCTAATTTCGCGTAAGTTTTTAAAAGATCACCGCGTAGAAGGCAGGCCATGCTGGCGCCGGGTTCACCGCTTCCGAAGTTACCCGTAATTTCTCGCCACAATTCCGCCCCAGCATTCGCCACCGCCTTTATCCTATTTTCTCTATTTCCTTTCGATCCAACAGTGTCCGTCCTTTGACCCCATATCCCGTGGCGCTTCGGTGCCTGAATCATTTAAATGTAAATTCCTTGGGGCGAGACAAATATTGACTGTCCTGTTCTCCTGGGAGCGGACAATTCCGTGGCTTTCTCTTCGATACTCTTGACTCGAGCATTCGAGCCACCAGAGATCCTCGGGAACTAAAGGCAAGCAGTGATTGACTTCTGTTGAGGCTACTCCTGCGGGATGAAGACAGTTTGGCTAGACAAGCCTCGGAGAGAAACCCTGGAATTCGCCCTTTCTCTATCTCTCTTTCCTCAGGAGTGGGATTGGGTCACGTGCGCAACGTGAAGAGAGACTGAAATAAATGAGCTTGGTCCGAGACGAGATGGTAGCAAGCATCACATACACGCACACCTAACATGTCCGAAGACATAGTGTGCTCATAGATGCTCGAGGGAACTTTCGCTGGGCCGGAGAGTGGCATGCAAGGGAGGCGCAGAGGGCCACGATGGACTCCTTGATCTTAATTACGGGAAGAAGAGCTGGCGGGCGTAATAATCCCCGGGTAAACGGCCGCGACTGGCCGTACATCAGGAATTAATCGAGCGGGAGCTGCCGGGCATCGCTCGAGAGCGATTAACTCGAGCGAGACTTTCTCTCCTCGATGCTCCTCGCTTTCGGCGTTGATGCTGCCAGTATACGAAGCCACATAGCACCGTAGCTCCCTTTCAACGTGCCTTACCTACACCGTCAGATATATATACATTCACCAAAACTGATTTACGAAAGTAACCAGTTTCACGATGATTACACTCGGAGTCATAACTATTTCGATGACTCTTGTGCCCGCACACATTAAGCGTCGAGAGTTCTTTCGCGTGGGGTAATAGGCAGAAATGGAGTAGGAGGGTTAGCGACGTGGAACAGCGTTGATCGTCGACTACGACTATACGTCTGTCAATTGGCATTTTATCTCGACAGAGCGGTGGAAAGCGACACGCGGGACCGCTTTTCCCCGTCGGATTTGACACCCCGACTGTGGCGTCCGGTGTCGATGCGACGCGCACTCTGCCAATCGAGCGGGAACAACGGCTGGACCGAAAGCCCCGAAAAATGTTCGCCTCCTGTCTGTCGAGGCCAGTTAGTTCGCACGAATGAAGAGAATCGAGAGGAGAATCGCTCGGGTTTGCGCGAAAAATCGCTGCCGGCCGATGTGCGATGCCCCGAAAAGAGCCGCTCCGGCAACACAGTGGCAAAGGCTGCCTCTCGTTTAAGTATTCGCATGACTGACTCACTCTCGCTCCCTCCTACTCTCTTTCTACCTCTCCCTTCGTTGCCGGTTATAACTGAGGGCAGCAAAAAGCACAAGCGGCACAGGCGCGAGCTTTTTCATTTTCGAATGCGCTCGATGTGTATTATTCCAGGAGAACCAACGAGAGCCTTGTGGCTCGTCGCGTCAGGACAATGAATTCACTCTCTCTCTCCATTAGACTGATCGATTGTCCCCCAGAGACGGAAAGAAGCGAGAAATATAATAGCAGACGCGGACGATTAATCGCTACTAATTGACCTTTCGATTTTGAATCAATCCATCCTATGTTCGCCCATTTACCTCGAATAAAAGGTGACTTATGAAAAGGGTGATGGGTAAGTCGCGATAATGAGTATTCAATAGCAATTTCGATTGCTCGAGAAAGTCGGGCGAGCTTTTCTTTAATGAACCCAATGCCAGTTTGTTCGGCCCGGATTTATGAAGAGAGTCGGGGCGGAAATTAATTGGGCGTGCCGTGTAGCGAAACGATACAGACAGCGTTTTAATTTCTCGTTTGCATTCGGAAATTTCTATACGTGTGTGTATATGTTAGTATCGGCCGGGTGAAATTAGAGTGATCCGTAATACGGTAGGGTGCAATCAGCTAGGAAGTTTCGACGGATGTCAAAGCAATCCGCCACTAGGCTGATTGACGTGCACGCCGGGCGAAATTGAAATAGTATGTGCACCAGGAATCCTGTTTTCCCCCCTGCGGCTGCCAGTTCACCAGGTCGTAGTGAAAATCCTGTGCGCCCGATGATCTAATCATCGACCGTAGATGAACGGCGGTTCCAGTGTGATCGATTCGGCAGATTGCGGTTAGTGGTGAAACGGCGATACCTAATTGTCGAAAAAGCCGCAATCGATCCTTCCTTCCATTAGTAGTCCTATCCATTCACAGGTACACGCACATTATTTATAAGACATTAAGTAGATATCAATGAATATACTATAAAATAAAAGAATGAGGAAAAGTTTATCGAGAAATTTATTGGCAAAGTGATATCATTGCTTTCCACGCTCTTACTGGCTAATGACCGCATTCACTCTCCGCCATTAGAAAGACTCGCCGCTCACTCTTGGCACACAGAGACTGTCGTAAGAGAGAATGTAAGATGCTCACGGGTACAAAGTGAGTGTGTCGGTGCGATCTCGCGGTCCATGACAGGCGGAAGCGGCAGTTGCAGTTGCAACTTGTGCTCTCACTGGTTCCCATCGCAGGGCGGATCGAACCGAGAGGTCAGAAGAGCGGCAGAATCACGACTGCTCGCGGGCGAAAGTGGCCGATCTCCACGCGGCTCTTTAAGGCGATCGAGTGAAAGAGAGATGCTGCGCGAGAACGAGCACTCTCGCAGAGCTTGTGCACGTGGTCTGCTCTTCTGGCGCGCGTGTTTCTCCTCTGCCTTGGGGAGAAAGAATGCGCGCTGATTTACCGCAGGTTAAAGAGGACGGACGAGTTTCTCGCTGGGGTTCCGAACCTACGTGCCGCACGGAAACGACTAGCACCTCTTCCGTTACCAATAGACACTCACTTGCCGATTTCTCGCACTCCACATTCGACCGTTATGCTTCTAAATATTTTGCCATCTTAAGCTACGTGACACGGAATAGTATACTGTAATAAAGCCATAATAAACTACTCTAATAAACGCGTTTGCCATTTCTATTACGGCATGCTTGTCGGGTAACGCGGGAAAATAAAAGCTTGAGATGAAAGTTGGCCGGAGAAAGAGATGCCTGGCATGGGGGAGGGTTGTGAGGAGTGCAAACAACTTAAATGAAAGACAAACACAATTATCTCGGCGGCCTGGCAACCTCGGGGATTAGTTTTCCAGGTGGAAACCGCTCTGTACGATCCCTCAGTGTGTTACGTGCATTCATTTTCAACCTACGCTCTTTCTGCAAACGAACCGAACACATGTATGACAGAATGACTTTGTCATACATGCCTTTGTTACTGAAAAACTGATTTAAAAGATCCATGCGTCTTTATTAAAAAAAATCGAAACTTATTAATCGTATCTGGGAACGAAAGACAATGAGTAAAGGATAAAAAGGAAGAGAGATTGCTTGAAAGGGTGCTTGGAAGATGTGCAGTCGCCCATCTAAAGTCCGAAGAATCCAAGTAATGCCAGAAGCAGCACACGTTCAGTAGAAACAGTCCGCTGACGCTTGGATATGAAGAATTAGCGACGAAGACAACAAAACGAATGAGTGTTTCTATCGGCCCTTGGAACGCTCGACGTTTACTTGGAAAAGAACGAGCATCTTAGGATATTGTCGCGGAGAAAGCAGTTTTGTGTCAGCAGGTGGAACGGTAAAAGTTCCTGCGGCCAGCGACTGACATTACCGAATATGAGTTATATATAGGACGAAGATCTGTTTTTACCGACCAATAAACTTTACGAGTTGGTATCAGCGAAGCGCCATTATTCGCTTTCTTAAGGAGTCCGCTCCTCCCGTTGATTATTTCCCTCGGAAAGTCTCCTTCTCTTCTGCTCTTCTTCCCAACTGGATGCTGCGGTTAACTTTGCTCTCAGTCAAGCACGCTCAGTTTCTGTGGAAAAGGCTCCAGCTTCGAATGTTTCTTTCATTAGTTAACTTTATTGGTCATTCAGTGCGATTAAGAGAGGCCGCACCCGCCTCCTGGTTTCCACCACTTTGCGGTTGCAAGTTTTCCACCACTTTGCGGTTGCAAGCCGTGCCACTAACTCGATTTAGTCCCGAGAGGATTCACTAACGCAAAACCTGTAAACCAATCCCGCCTCCTTTCCGCTTTCCTATGGGCGATATCAGTCGACACTGAAAGGCGGATACTCGAGTGGAGTCTGGCAGGAGATGCTTATCGCTCAAAGCAAGAAGCGAAACTCTCTGAACAAAGCTCACCGATAGGCAAAGCCTGCAGAGCTTCTTGCTCTCTTGCTACTTGAATGTCGGAGGAATTCATTTCGTGGCCTTACGCTCGACTACTTGGCGGGAATCCGATCCCTTCGACACTAATAGCCGTTCACGTTAATCGCAACTTATTGATAATAGGAAATCAATACCTTGGTGCGATTGAAAAATTGAGAATGCAGTCTTTACTCGCGCGATGGCTATGGCACTTTGAAATCGACACTGTGAAACGATAATGGCAGTATACGCCGAGGTCGAAACGACTACTGCTTGACTAGGAAGTAGTAGCCGAAGCGAATCTCGAGATCCAAGGACTCGTGGCAAGTGGATCGCGCCCCGTAGCCATTCCCCTCGTAACCGATACAGCGGAACGAGCAGTATTCCAGTGCGGCGGAATGCACCTTGAGTTTTCTGTGAGCGAGAAATCAGTTTACTCGCCAGTGGCTCTTATCGTCTGATGCAGGTACACGTTTGGTGGGTGTGTTGCTCTGCTACCTGGCACTGAGTGTTTACGTGCGAGTACATTGCCATTGGGTCGTCTCGGACTAAAGAAACCTTTACTATCGTGCGAGCCAGCTTGCGCGAGTCCTTGTTGCAAGCAGTTACCATTACTATTAGAAGTCCTTGTGACATCGAGGATGCCCGATACCCTGCTTTTATAGCGTCCTCTTTTCCACTACTTTACTCCACTATTATTTCGAGTGCCTTGTGTTCCAAACGATGACCCTGCAAATTTGTTAGAAGTCTATCGACTCTTCGGCCGTACTTGGGGCGAGGAAAAGGACTCGAATTTATCTTACGACTTTGGTAATAAAAATTGAGTGAACCACCAAGTTATTTGTACCATTACTTTATCTGCAAACACGAGCAGTGAGTGACCGCGAGGCTTTGTACAATGGCTGCTGGCTAAGTTCCAGCCTATCGGGAGCCGATCGGACGAGACGCCAACGTTATCGTATTCCCGGAATCCTTCCAACCTCCGAAAGACAAGCGGCTTCTTACGTCCAGGAAAAACTGTTGTGGTTGCCAAGCCGTCGTTTGGATACACTCGAATCTAGGACTCAACCCACCTTCAATTTTCTACAAGCAAGGCTCTGCTCGTGCTTCTGGATCAATCCCGACACAGTACTCCAGATCGCCTCAACATTTTCTTGGATCTCTACTTTTTTAGCCTGGAAAGATGCTAAGTGATTGCACGACGGTTTTTAAAGTGTAAGATAACGTAAAGGGGTGCTTGTCTTGATGCCTATCGAGAAGCCCGCAGGCCAGCTGGCGGTGCAAGTAGTGAGGGCCGACTTTAGTCAGCCCAGTCCGCCCGCCAGTAGAGTGCGAGGCTATTGTGCCCGGCACGCCAAGCACAACGACCGAATGCAACGATCGTTCATCCCACTCTTCTGCAACCAACAGCAGAAGCCAAAACCGACAAGACTAAATCATTTGCATAGCACTATTATATCTTGTCCTTGTTTCCATCTGCATTTGCTTTAAGAAAATAATGTTTCTATTTATTCAACCGGGAATATTCATGTCTAGAATATGATGCTACTTTGAAACTTACTAAGTAGAGAATTGAGGAAGGAAATGGTGGTTCCAGTAATACGGGTGGAAGACAGGTCAACCCTGGGTCATCCCCGAGGAAGGAAGAATTAAGGGCGCGAGAGAGTAAAAGAACGGCAGTTGAAAGAACTGCTCGCGTATCCGTATAACGCGGCCGATGTTTTATGCAACAAAGCACGAGCAACTTTGAGAGAATCGCTTCCTCTGCGTATTGACTTACTTCGGGAGCCAGCCAACCAGCCAGCCCGAGGCCAAGAGCCAGTCTCTTCTAGGCTGTGCTGCTTCGAAAAATATTCCGGATCCCTTGCGAGTTATTCTTCCGGATTGTCGGCAAGCAAAGCATAAGCTGCTGGCTACCGAATGTCCTAGTACCACCAGGCTCATCTCCTTTTCCTAGTTCGCCATGCACTCAGGTGGAAGTTACTTTTCATTGGCGTTTGAATATTTCATTCGACTTCGGCTTGCATGAAACTTACCGGCCAAAAGACAAGTGTAGCAAGCACGGATCGCGGCAAAGTTATCTCCAGATTCACCCGAAACAACTAGACTTCTCTATCGACGGTTTAGTTCGTGTTTTCGATCAAAGTATTTTTTGGGATATGATGGAACAACCTGTTCGTACAAATCACTTGATACTATTGATAATTGGTATGAGATTAATGGAGTCGCGCTCCTTGATATTAAAGAGTCGTTTGCCTGCAAAATTGGAGAATCTTTGTCTCTTTCGATCTGCTCGGGGCTTTTGCTTGCTGAGCGGTAATCGCTTCTGGCCAATTAATTACCCCTTGGTAAAGTTAGTAAATTCTTAATGCCTGTCTTTGACGGGCTTGTGATATATATAGATATAGCATATTCGCCCGCGAAATTACCATTGCAAATTCCTCTGTTGAGTGCTACCTTTATCGAACAGCCCCATTAGTCGAGTCCCCATTCCGCCACCTGGAGCGTTAATCGCACACCGCTGCCGATTTTTCTCGCAAAAAATTGTACTTTTCTCCACTTTTCGAGTTTCCGAAAAGTATTCCCCGTCGCTGCAGTCTCACGTAGCAATGAGAATCCAATGGACTATTGCAACGGATAAAATTCGAGTCCTGCAAACTCGATCTCGAGTTTCGTCACCAAGCGGGTAACAGCTGTTTCTATTCAAAGCTCCGCGGATTACATTCGATCCTCGATACTTGTTGAGCACTCGGCATGGTAGCATTCGCACGAAACAGGATAAAGTCAACGAAGAGAGCGGGCGAATAGGGGAAATTAGATCAGCGAGGGAGAATCGCAGAGCTCTTGTCTAGTATGGAGGAAAAAGCGACACGTCGGAAATGTATTCTGGACACCCTTGAATAAGCAACGAGACTATTGCGAATCGAAAGGGATATCGATCGATAGTTAGATTGGCCAGGGATTCTTTTGGATCCTCGGATTTTCCATTTGTCGTCGACATTCTGGGCAGTGGTTTATGCTGCGGTATTGAAGGAATCCAGCTTTTCACTGGGAAATACGAACAGGGTAGCATCTTGAAGCACCCTTTTCTGTATAAACAAAGAGCCATCGAGATAGAACGTCGGCTGCATAAGGTCATCATTAATTTCCCCGGTAGACAGCGGTCGGTTCTCGTAACTAATTCATTAAACCACGAAATACCGCAATATTCCTCGTGACTGTCGACGAGAGAGTGCTGAATTGCCAGAGCGCGCATATACACGTATATGGTGTGCAGATTTCTCTCTCAATTTCGCGTGCTCCATTCGAGCGGTGTTTCGTTAACCGACGCCCCAGCAGCACCAGCAGGGTTGTAAGTGGGGCCAGGTTTTTATTAGGCAAACCTGCCTGCGTTGCACGTCTCGAGCACGTGGAGCAGGCAAACCATTATAGGCGCCAAAACTCCCCTGCACTCTCTCGGCTCGAATTCATTAGAGCTTGGAATTCGCGTATTTCCGAGCGTCCTCCTCCACACTCGACGAGCTCGAAGGAAGCGTCGTGCCGCATTGGTCGGATTTTATTACCACATTTATCACGCGAGTCGAACAACTTGGTTCTTAATACATTGGGCCACTTGTTCAATTACTATGTAGCTATATTCTCGGAAAATAGGAGTAGAAGAGTGCAATGGTTCACGAGCACGAAAGATCACGAGAGGTCACTTTGCAAACGTGTGGCTGCATGCCACTGGTGTAGACGGCTAAAGCGATGAATGGCAGGCGCCCGAGCCATTGCCGGCGTCGGCTGGATCATTTTTCATCGAGAATGTGGCCGTGCTTTGTGCTTCAAACCGAGGGCGTGTTTCGGACTGCCGCATGTTCGCTCCGATCGCACCGATCGAGCATTGTGCTGCATACTCGGCATTAATTCGAGCCGGCTGCACTGACTAATGGAAAAACGAATTTGTTTGCCGTTTGCCCGATAGTTCACGTATCATAGTAATCCGGTGGTATATAATCAAGGGCTGCCGGATTTCGGGCGAGTGAGAGTGCCATGAATTAACGGATATGCGCGGCTGGCTAAACTTCGACAAAGACCCGACTGCTAAAAGCGTTTGTTGGATGCATAATGCCGCCGGGTACAATATACCGAAGAGAAGAGAGAATGAGAGAGTACTTCAATAATATTTTACGTAGCTTCCTCTAATAAGTGCGCACGATCGATACAATATACGCTAGCGATATAACTTCGACATATTTTGAAGAGAATAACACCAATTAATTTAGTTAATGGATCCCCCTTTTATACTTCACATTGCCATACTCAATTTTCGACGAGCAGAGAAGAGCGATGCGCGATGAATTTCTCTCGGGCTTCCGACAGGACCTGCGCGCAAAATATTTAACGAGTTATATTAATACTGGGGCTTTCTCCGAAAGTGGATCAGCTTTATTACATCGAAGGCTTTCATGCTCTGCGTCTATGAAACAGTAATTTCCGACGCAAGCGCCATTCTTTCCTAGCGGCGTCAACATAACGGGCCTTCTTAGTGTTGTCCATTAATTCCCATTCCTGTGCAGCTACTTTGGCGATCGCCGATGAGGAATAATTCATCAGCAGGATCTCCCGCAGCTCTCGGTAGTAATGTATGAAGGGATTGATCGAATGACAATGTTTTTGCATGCTTCCTTCTTGTAGCACAGAACTTTCTTCTAACAAGAAGTCAAGCGGACGGTGGCAAAGTGTGTTCGAGATCGCCCCGATTAAATGCATCACTTCGCTGGAACTCAGTAGAGAAGCATGCTGTTCTGTACTACTTTCCAATCACCAGCCAATACCAGCGACACAATTCCGAAGCCGCAATGTCCGTCGGGACAGCCCGTGTTCCCGTGGTCTCGTCGACACACCGAGGTGAACGCTAACACCCCGAAGACCGCCGACGTTCACTGGTGAGACGAGCGATCGAAATATACGAGCATCTGTTGGCAACCGCTGTTCCTTTCATTGAACTATAGATATGTCACTAACACATCGTATTCCCACTATGACTAAATAATTTTTCTGATTTTGTAAAAAGGTATTCTATCCCGTTTTTATGACTTACAAATATTATTAATTTTGATGAATCCTTCATAATATAACAATTTGGTCATCATAATTTGCATATTTAAAGGATTCAGTCATAAGCAAAATATTATGTTACTTTTGCGAAGTTGGAATACTACAGATATTTGAAAAAATGCACTGATCGGGGCTGCTATTTTATTTAAAAAAAGAAATATTATCCTTGAGTATGTGTCAAGAACTACTTACATGGCACTGCGTGTGTCAGGGATGTCACGGTTGCTCGGCAGACCATCCGACGCTTCCTGGTTGAATTTGTTCCTGGCATAAGGATCTTCGCCGGCGCGCAGTCCACCCCTCGATACGTACCTTCAACGAGAAGAAATACTCCCTCAAGATATTTACAGAGGGATATTTAACCAGGACAGGGACGCCTAAGGGCGATATTCCTGATTTATGAAGCGGTTGCCCGCGGCGGCTCAGCAATTTTCTCGTTTCATATGCGAGAGGCATAGCGAGGAAAGAGGCGGGAAACCCGAGAGTTTCAGTATATATCGGGTAATGCTCGCACAGTAAACAGTGTGCTTAATAATTAATACCAATCCGCCCGTGGCGGATCGTAGCGAGCACAGTTAGTGGGTTAACATTCTACACTGCATTAACGTACAGGATTTTTAATCTCTCACGTGCAATAATGCGAATACATTTTAAATTTAATCGAAAGCGATTTGCATTATGCAAATATACTTATGATGTGCTAAAAAATCACTTGGATGGGATTTGAAATGTATTATTAGAACAAAGATGAAGTTTAAGTGATCCAGCGGAGATAGGGAAGAGAAGATGACTTAACTTACCCTTGCTCGTCGAAGTAATTCCAGGTGACTCGTGGATCCGGAGTGGGTGCGGGTAGGAGTTCAGATGACATAACAATGGCAGTGCCATCCGGATCCACGTAGTTGGCCGAATTCGCGGCAGAGATGTCCAAGGATGCCGGTTCCTTCAGCCGCAGTGCTCTGTTCTCGTTCTGCAAACAAAATCGGAATTCTTTGTAGTCGACGTCCCATGAAACTTTAGCTGGTACGTGAGTATTCAACGCGGCATCACTCTCGCCAAGGACGAAAGCGAGGGAACCAGAAATACATTTGCCTCGTCGAATTCGGTCACGCTCCTCCTGGCAGCCGAAGCTCTACTTCTCAGCCATACTTTCGCTCATTCGAGCAATCCTTTATTCGATCAAGGATACATCTGCTCCCAGGAACGCTCTCCATGCTCTAATTAGGCACTGTATGCTTCTCGGGTATGTAATATCCGTTCTTCATCAACTTCGCATTCATGAGCTAGACTCTGTGTTCCGAGATTGAATGCACACGTGATAAAGGTCGAAGTGAAGGGTCTCCAGTCTGCCCTTTGACAACTTTGTATCGGAGATGCAAGTATGTTTGATTGCGACTTATCAGCCACTCTCGAAATCAGCCCCGGCGCGCTATTTCACGATTCAGAGAGAGAGAAACGGGTCCTTGGTAGTGCAGCCGGTGCTGTTGGTGCTGATGGTGCTCTAGTTAGCCTTTAGTCACAAGAGAACCAATTCTAAGACAAAGCGAGAGCCCCCTAGGCCCTAGGCTTCCTTTTGTGTCGACACGTCATCGACATACGGAGTATCGATCTCCAAGCGATTCTGATAGGAGAGATCGAGAAAGCAAGGGGAGGAAGCGAACGGGATGCTCCGAGGCACTTCGTATCTTGCAATAGCTTTGTGAGGAAAATGCATTGTGCAACCGGTATATAGGTCATCGAATCTTCATCGACTACTACTCGGATTCACCTGTCCGCTTCTACAGCGAGATATGTCGCTGGAGTCGATTGTTCAACCAAACGTACCAGTTTTCGTTATAACTGGTGGACACAATAGCCAATAGAGTTACATTTCCCGAACATCTTCCTCATAGAAAGTTACGTTGCTCATATATAGTATTGCCATAGCAATCGTTGAGAAAGTAACGAGTTATGACAATGAAACATCGAGCTCTAATTAGAGTCGCATTCCAACTGCTTCCGACGAGCGGAGCATTGTGGCGTCCGATGTTAATTAATGGTGAGTGTCAAAGACACGTGGACAATGGGAAAAGTATACAAAAGGGCGATGCGGTGGGTGGTGGTGGAGAAGAATAGGTAGATGTGCACAGAGGGATCGGATTCAAAGCGCGCCAGCGCATAACGCGACCATGATGAAATATTAATTCACGCTTGAGAAGACACATTAAACCGGAAGTGCTGCCGGCTGGCCAGTACGCGGCAAGCTGTTGCATCCGGTTCCAGTCGCACTGGCCCACGTGACGTTGTCGAGCCGGCGGCTCATCCTGCCGAATAAAACTTGGTAAACTTGATACCTTTTACTCGATCGCAGTAATAGTAAAGCTCGGCGGAACTGTCACAGAAATGAAATGAAATTTCAAATACACGAGAAATATAAAAATACATGTGGTGTCAAAGTTATACGATATATCATCGAGGCTTAACTTTTCTCGTTCAGCAACACATATAATTGACAGTGAAACATCGTTGATAAAGTTTCCTCCGAGCATGGACTCCTCAGAAGCAGAAATTGGATGGGATAACGTTTCCCGAGTGCTCACTTGCCGTGCTTATCTATCCACCGCCTGGGAAATTCGGCGTACGCACGCCTGTGTCATAAAACCTATGTGGAATGGATTCGCAAGCGGGTGTGCGTCGGCGGAAATGCACTGCAGTGGGTGTGTGCAGGGCTTATCAGGATTGCACTTGAACAATGACTGTTGACGGAGTGCTGCGTTAGCTCTGGAGAGCGCTGTTTGGCCAGCGATACCACGTTGATCCTGGGGGAAAAGGCGGTAGGTTTCACGCATCCTTGCATTAAAACACCGCAGTTTAATTACATGTTCTCGCTGTAATCGTAGCAACCAGAAAATTGGTGTGATAGGAAGTTTGTAAAGTCTCATTAAAACGAAAAGAATTCCTCAACTTGTTATTAAGATTGACTTCTTCTTTCAATAGTAAACACTTCTAATTTGATCCACGATTGACGCCAGTATTAATTACGAGTTAACTCGGCATTTAATCCGGCATGTCGTCCATGTCAATTATAGATTACCGATCGACCGAACTCCCGAAAGTTTCGGTGATTCCAAGCCCTTTCAGTGATCAAGGTGTTCGCGTCCGATCAACTCGGGAGAAATGGCGAGGGCCGAATTTGATTGTTCGTCGACGGCGATTAAATTGGCTCAATTATGAGCTGACCCCGTTTTCACGAAGAGAAACTAGCAAAACATCTGCTCTCTTCTTTACTAAATAGTCGACAATTGAACAGCAGCGGTGGAAATAACTCGCGCTTCGTTAATAGCATGTACGTTTCTTACTAGAATCGATGTGGCCAGCTCGAAGCGAGAGTCGCCGCCGATATTGCCAGCGTGTACATAATTCCAGGATTATTATCGACGAGGCTCGCATTATTAATCTCGTTATTACCGCTTACGACAACGTGCGTACCGTTATCGTGCTCTAGGTGAGCGCGCACGCGAGCGCGCGCTTCTGCGATACCCATCGCCGGATACATTTTGCGAATAAATTACATACCACCCAGCCACTGCGTACCTCAATAGCGAGCATTACACTGCCAGCCTCCTGGTAAATACTGTTTACAGTATGAGAGATTTACGACCGGAAGCACGCGGCAGCATTGCAATTGTAGAGGTTTCAACCATTGCGGAGTAACTATCCTTAATAATGCATATTCTTCCCTTCGCCCTCTGACATTCTAGTAACTTGAATTCCATAAGACGCGCATTACCGATTGAGAACGGCAAAAACTTTATGATTCCTCGAACACCGCCGCAACAAATCGAATAAAGTGTGCGATGGGGTCGTCAAAATTGGACAGACGGTCGTGCGAAAGCACGCGCGTCAAGCTGTTTTTCCGTCGTCCAGATTTCCGTAGGGAACGAGAGTCGAAAGGGTAGTCCGAGAAAGCGTTCTCCGTTCTCTTCCCTCTTCTTCTAAAGATTGGAATGAGGGAGGTGAGCGAGGGGTGGGAAATGGGTTATACGAGAGGGTGGGTGGTGGAAGGAGCGAGGGCCAGAAGCCGCGTTCTGCGGCCACTGGCACGGTCCGCCCGATATGTTTCCCGTGAGTTATGAGTAGATTTGCATATAGGAACTGTAGAGCGCCGGCTTCGCGAGCACGGATTTGCCCGGGTTACCCTGCCGCCGGACAAAGTAGACAGCTGACACTTGGACACGACGAGGGTATTAAATTCGTGGCGAGTGCGCCCCGACGCCCATTCTCGGTTAAATATTGTTACGAAGGATAGCCGCGGTCTACCAATTTTCCCTTGCGTCAAATCGACCGATTTATCCTGGCGATGGAGCTTTCCTCCTTCGTCGTTGCATTATCCCTCAGCTGGATAATCTGCCCTAAGAACGGAGGGAAGCAGGGAGGACAGAGTGGAAAAGTGTCCGGGAGGTAGTCCAATCCTTCTCTCGTGGTACGTTGAAGAACTAAACGCGCTCAGCTCTGAAAGCATGTAGTTGTAAGGGGTTTTCGTGCGGCATGTGGCTTTGCCCGAAAAATCGATGCCAACCCTTCCGAAAGCTCGAGGGTAAAGCTGTGCGAGTGCCGTCCTCGCGTCGCGCATCCTCTTCGCTTATACAGAGCACCGCGAGAGCAAACTTTCTGCCCAGATAATCTCGGTCTTCGAAAATTGAAAATTTGACCTGGCAAACGGTCCCGGTTCTCCGACTAATGGGACCTGGGCTCCCGTCGCATCTCTCCCTCGTATTCCCAGGACATGTTCGCATCTGAAAAATCCCCAAGGATTAGATGCGTCCCGAAATTTCGCGTCGCAAACCTTTCCGTCGAATTGGCGGCGAGTGATGATAACTTACGGATGGAAACTTGTTAACTTCTTCCCGTGCCCGGATCGAGAGCTTCCATCGACGAAAGCGACAAATTGGTGTGATGAATTGAGGTTGGAATAAGACGCTTTCCATTATTGGTGCACGCGCACGCTTCATGGCAACGAATTGATGAGCGATGGGACACCTAGGAATTCATGGCGTCTCCTTAAAGCGTGCTTCATCGATTCGTCTTTCTCAGAGAGGAAGCATCGCACTTCGAGTCGCTCTTTCCACAAGATGCATCGCTGCGACCCACGGATCACACCACACTGACTCGCATAATTGATGAATTGCCCATCACCCCTCCAAAGACTATACGTCTCTTTGAATTCCAGTTCGAAAAAACGAATGGATTAGTGCGGAAAGCGATGACTCAATGCAATTAGCAGGCGTGAGAGTACTACAACAATTCAGGACTGACGCGAATGTAAGAAGCGTCCGTAACTATTTCGTTCATGCCACTCACCGAAGATTAACGAGCCACTGGCCATTCTCGCGAGCGTGCGCTCTCTCGAGCGAGCTCTTTCGAGATGCGCTCTCACGAAAATCCGTCGACAATTAACTCGTCGGCCCGCTTCTTTAAACTCGCCGACGCGCTTCATTATCTCGGACCTTCTCAGGAAGGATATAAGTGAACCGGATGGATAAGAGCACTTGTTACACAGGCGCAAAACGGCCGGGGGTTGAAATAGAACTCCACTCGTGTCTTACGCCTCATAATCCTTGGATACTGGGAACAAACCCGTGCGGCTGCGGTCTTGTCCGTGCTCTTTTACGAGGAGAAAAGGAAGGTTCACTCTCTTTCTCCTTGACTCTCCACGAAGCGTCCAACGGCTGTAGGTATTTGCGCCAGTGCTATTCTCTGCAAGCGTTCAGTTTACCAACCAATTAAGGGCAGCGCATTAGCGCGCTGGCAAACGTTTAAAACTTTACAACGCTGATGGGTTTCGTTTCTCGCGCTTCACCACCCATTTCTCATTGTCGTGAGTCGTCAGTCATCGGACTAGTCGGTGTTTCCATTGTCAGTAACAAATCGTCAATAGTCACTGGTTGACTCGAAACTGATGACGCGTGATGGGAGGCAGGGAAGCGGTATTGTCGTGGAGGATTAATCTCGTGGCTAATTCGACTGGTACTGCAAACCTAGTTAGTCGATGGACCCAAGAGTAGTTATATCGGCCTTGGGGCGTACTGTTGTGGCTAATGGTCAAGCTAGTTCACCTTTATCCCCGCGGTCTCGGACGATTGCACAGTCGACCACCAGTTCTCCCTCTAATTTAATGTTTCCAGCCAATCCACTTAACATCCCAACCCCACTGTCACCCGAGCAACCTACCCAAAGTTCGCCTCTCCAAGCTATCCGCTCTTAGCCCCGACTTACACTCAGACTTCGCACCTTCCTCCTTCACCTACGCAAACCCCAACTCCTTTTCTCATCGGATGCGAAAACTTCCTCTTAGAATATCACAAGGAATCGGTGCTTTGGCGCTGACTTTGTTAGCGGATGCAAGCCTGCTCGGTGTCGTAATCAACCCAGTTTCTAGAGTTATCCCAATGAGATTAACGTTCCAACTGATTTGGCGGAATTCCATCAACCGGCAACAAATCCAGATGTGAATCTGTGTCGGTGTTAGTTTCTCGTGAGATGCAACGATAACAGGATAGGAATGACTGGAATATAGAATGATGGCTTTCATTCGTGGAACGCTAGATCAGCACAGGTGGTCACAGTCAAGGTTTCCAAATATCTACTTTATGACCCTCAGTTTATAGATTCCTTTTATGGACTCTCTTGTGAATCCAAGCTATTGCACGAGATTTAATCTTAGAGGCTTGACGTCGGCGAGATTGGGATATGGTAAAATCTCGCCACCATGGGAATGCTCTTCGGATCTCCCGATTTCTCTCTCTCTCTCTCTTTCTCTTCCACATTCACTTGCCTATGAATGCCCGGAAGAAGACGAAATTTACGAAACGATTATCGGCCGGGACTTCGAGATGGGAATGGGAGCAGGCGAGGGTGGTTCTATTCATCTCAATAAGAGTGGTGCATCTCCTCCGCCGACGCATCCGCCGCTCTCACGACCGGTTCCCGCCGGAAATCGATAAGGTGCGTCATTTCGTTAAGGATCCGTCGTTTCCGCGGCGGTGGCAGCAGCCGATCGACCGATGGAAATACAAGTTCGCACGAAGGAAAGGGAACTTCGAGTCTGGGTGCATCGGCAACCGCCGTTCTCCGCCGCTCATTGTTCCTTTATCTAGGAAGAGGTTGGCTGAAAGCTTGAAACGCAAGCACCAACATCGAGGACATTAATGCGCGGCGTGCTGTATCGCGCGAAACTGCCAGTCTGCTTCTTCGGCCTTGTTTGCGACACAATGCTCCGATGTCTTCGTACATTGAGATGTTCGCGCTTGATCAGAAACTATCGATGAAGTTGGAGGGACATTGCTAAATAGAAGATAGAAGTTACATCGAAAGTCACTAGGGAAAACTATGGCGCACTCTTGACTAGCTATTTTCTGTGGAACGTGTGTCACTGTTAACTTTCATAAAGAATTGTCAAAGACTTGTTGGAAGAATGGGTAGGACATTGTTCGGATTACAGGGCCGATGTTATCGAGCGTCGCCTCGATAAAGGAGCAGTAGCCTTAGGCGGAAGTTTGCGGGGAAGCGGCGGCCGAGATAAGCATAAAATGTGGCCGAGAAATAGGCGGGCGTTAAATCTATGGATGGGGGAAGATCGGGGCGAATCCGATAGCAGATGGGAGCAAGGTAGTCCAAGACCGAAACGAGAAAAGCTTTCCTGTGTCCTCGGTGGTACTCCCTAATGTAAATTTACTGTTGGACAGTAACTCTTAGCCGGTTCTTCTACCGGCGAAGAATCATCGGCGAATGCGCTCTTCCGGCGGGAACGAGTTAGTGAGTCCTCACCCTGAGGAACTTCTCCCTCCGGTCCTCCGACGTACAGAGCGGCGTAAAGCTCTTGACAAGATTAGGCCGAAGTCTTTTTGACGATAGAGCACTTACATTGCTTCCTTACAGCGGGAGAACGTGGAGCCAATGCCTTCGCTCTTTAATTATAACCTTGTCAAAGCGAAGAAGGATTCCGAGCGAATTAGCTTGAAGAAAGTTCGCAATGATTAGTGCCTGCATGTCTCCAGCTCGAGTTGCCGTGTCTGAGAAGGAGAAAGGCGCCAGTCAAATAGCGATGTCTACGAAATAAGATGGAGGAGGCCATAGTGGTGGAGTGCAGTGCTGGTTGGAGCTAGATTGATTTTGATGGATGAAGATTGGATGAGTCTGGGAGGCACCCAGGCAGGCTGGTAGTTTCTTTTAATTTCTGCGAGAGGAGACTCCGTCCAGCGAGTCACCATCTTCGAATATTTCACTAGGACTTAGTCCGCTCTGCCAGGTTGGTTTGGGTCAATGAGATGTGCATATTAGAGGGAGATCCCCTTGAAGCCCTTGCTATTCCTAGCCGGCCGGATTTTCCTCGTTAGAATGATCTTCCATGCAGTAGACTTTTCCATTCAAACGCTAGTCCACGGAAAATCAATGCAACCATTACACGCGTATTTAAGTGGAAGATGCGAGTCGAGTGCACTAAAAGGGTCTACCTACGCAGGTCCGACACAAAAATAAAGCAGGCGGTAGGAGTTTTATGCGGAGAGACAAGCTTTCCCTATGAAAATTTGCGTAATATACGAAAAAGATGAAGCAACACTCGAGGAACAAGGGAAGCCAAGCGGTACAGTATCTTTCTCGCTCGAGAAACGGATATGGGATATTGCGGGGAATACGGCGGCGGGCGCGCAGAGTGGTTTTTTCCCAATTTACAATTTCATTCTCTGCCTTTTATGACGGGACGCGTCGTGCGTTCATAAATTTCAAGGAACGGTCGTCGCTAGCCTGTACGAGCATGTCGGGCGATTCCACTCATGTGCTCCCTATGATTTCACTAGAGACCACTGCAAAAAAGCCAACAGCGACCGAGTGAGTGGAATGCCTCCTTCACCAAAATACACACAACTTTACTACTCACTTTGACGAGACCAGCAATTACTGCTCTAATAGAATGTGACTGCTATTCTACTTAGAAAAGGGAGCTCGACAACATGCGAGACAAGAAGTACGCTTGGTGTCCTTTGATCCTGAGTGCCCTCACACTCAGAAATACCTTGCAAAATTTTTTATTCAAAATTACAGAGAGAGCCTCCATTTCCGCGTTATGCAATTTGGCCCCGAGATATGTGCATTTCGTATTTCCGTAAAAAGTAGGGTGCTGCCCTGTGAAAAGGCAGAGGCTCGAGAGCTTTTAGGCGAGCGCTTCCAGCACACGAGGGTCGACGTATGCGACTTTTCTCTCAATGGAACGCGCTACCGCCGGAAAGATATATTTAAATAAGTAAACACAGAAAGAGAAAGAAAGCTAGAAATAGGGAACAAGCCTGCTTCTAAAGTTGAGTTGTTGTCAGGCTTTTCACTGCTCATATTGTGACCATTTGATATATTTAGAAGCGCCCCACTATTATCTTCTTTGGTATGCGAATTAACGGTTGATTCTGCATCCATTTGTACTGACAGCTTCTCACAGAAGCCCCATTACACGAAATACCCGAACCAGATGGTTACTCATGCCTGCGATGTAATTTACACACTAATACTAATTGAAACACTATCGCTAATAACCCGGCAATTACTTAAGTCCTGTACCACTGTAAGATATAATCCTATAATTCTAATGTACACTGATCGCTTATTGATGTACGAACACGTAGAGGATGTGTGTTCTTACGGATTCCCGTTGAATCACTCGGATGCTGGAAGATTAAACCCGAGCGAAATTGAATCGTCGCCACTAATACTGTCTCAGAAGCTTATCTTTCGTAAGCTGGAGTGTTCCCATAACATTTATGTCGCAAACTTAGTAGTTCCACACATTCCCTCTGAAATGGAGGGAAGTTCACGTGTTTGGCCAATCATTTCTATTACGCCATTTGGCTCGAGGGATATTTCTGTAATTGCACACATTCGCTAATGGATTCCATCTTCTCGAGTTTCGTAGTTCTTACGAAAACATTCGGTCTCTTGTATGCGAAGAGTCTAAGAAAATACGTGTATGTTTTGTTAATTAAGAATGGAGTATATTATCATGGGAGTATCGGACCAAGAGAGTTGTTCAGCGACAAAGGGATTTCCTGTCCCCTTGGAATTTGCTGTTCGAATTACACTGGATTGTCTATTGTCGCGGTATCAGACGTTCGCCATCATTTCCTCCATTTACATTGAAGGAAGCTTGCTATACGGTAGATCGAACTGGGGGTTACCGATTGGTTGGAACGTGTCAGCGATATCTATCGAGATGCATTCGCCAATCCGGTAGTAGCGTCGCAGGATCTCACAGGTCCAGACTCGTCTCTACATGTATCTCTCTATCTCTATGCAACTGCACTTCGTAAAGGCACACTACTTCCTCTTGTACTATTTGCTTCTAGCCAAGACTCCAGCTGACAGGAGCCTCCGTGGACTATCGAGACTATAGGTATTCTATCGGCAGACCAATGAACCAATTGGCTGGTCCCAGGTGTAACGGATATCTCGTGCCTCGAATTGATCATATTACTGGTTTACTCGACCGTGCTTTAGGTCCTTCATGGACCAACAACTTCTTTATACCATCTATTGTTGATCGACACTCTTTTTATTATAGGATTCCCCGAGAAACATACTACTCTGAAAAAGTGTGGTATGTGTCGGGCCACGCGTGGACTCATACTACTTACGCCATATCTTCAACCCGAAGCAACTTAATCTGGAACCGTAGAACGTCAAAATTTTGAAAAGCGCCTTGAAACTTGTAACTTCAACGACAACAATCAAGAAGAGCTTTAAGTGTTATCAGTAATAATCGAGAATGTACTAGGAGAATGTAGACTAGCGCACGTGTCGGATGCTGCAGCCCGAGGAAGCGAGACTCCTCGGGACTTAGGCGACTTCAGAAGTGTCGTAAAGTTGCGCTCGCGCTACCACCGCGTCGGGGTTAATTAGAAAATAATTAAGCGGTGTAATTCCCCGCATCCTTAATTAGCGGTATTCGTAATTACACTAGCGTGGGCCTTCGGTGAGCCGAAGCTAGAGACGGAAACTGGACGTCGGTTTTGTCCAACTGGCGAGAACAGAAATGGCCGAAAATGGACGTGGACTTAGGAGAAGGGGAAGGTGACGATGCTAGTGTTACCAGCAGCATCGCTATCTGGCCCATCTGAGACCTGGAAACTGTGGACAAAGCGGAAGCTGGGAAGTCGAGACGGCCAGGACCCGACGACTTCTCGGTAGTTAAGGCCACCTCGACAAGCTCCGAGATTCGTAACTTTCGATCTGATTTCAAGTTTACCAGCACCTCGTACAAACATTTCGTTGCCTGCTTAGCCCGGGTGTACCCTCAGTCCCGATAGAACTGGCTACTCCGACTTTACACGTGTCCCTGTTCTCACGTAGAACCTCTATGGAACCTAATCTAGTTATCCAGTCTGAGCATCGAGACAAACTCAGAGGAAACAGGGTAGAAATAGCGTGGAGGCAACCACATATTCAAGAATCATTCCGGTAGAACTGGCTACTATGACTTTACACGTGTTCCTCTTCTCATGTAGAACCCCTATGCAACCAAATCTAGCTTTCTACTGTTGGTATCCACACAAATTAAGAACGAAAAGCGTAGAAATAGTGTAGAATCATCCATCCATTAAAGAATAATGCAATATCATTATATTTCAGTATGGCATTAATGCATTTCATTTTCCATCGTCATTCAGTTAAATCATACGATTAAAGTCAGTCAGAATGCTGGTGAGATATTAAGAAACGAGTGATCGACGGAGTGGATAAAGTGCAGGGTTGTCAGAGACCTTATTCTACGAGCGTTACCGCATGAAAGAGTAATAATCGGCCTCAGTTAATCCGCTCGGTTCGGATCGATCAGCTATTTTAACGGTGGCGCGTTTCAATGAGAATTGCGCGCGCCCAGCTAAATCGTCGGAATCCTCTTTACTCTAATGGACAGCAAACCGATGCTTCATGGAAATATTCAATGAGGATCGTGGCAGCAGGAGGAGAGTGGGGAGCGGCTCAGGTAGGAGATATAGCTCTGAAATATCGAAACACCCGGACGGATAACAAGCCGCGCCCCATTAAACTCTCATAGGTTCTATTTCCGCGAAAGACACTTAAGCACGAGCGGTGTTCCGCGCTGCGGATTCTCCCATCGCATCGGTGTGTACTGTGTACTCGCCGATAATTAGACAGCATATTCAGACATCGATTTCAATCGAGGCGAACATTATCGGAGCTCGCTATCAATGGTAAAGAGGGCGGTATGCCCCTCATTCGTCAAATGGACGATTCCTGAAGAATTTACAATCGAGCTCATTATAAGAGCGCATTCCCCTGCATCGTCAGATCGATGCCCCTCGGTAATTACCGGTCGTATAATGATAAATCCTGATAAATAAGGCGCATTTCTCATATCTTGGAGTTAGAGCGAAAAATATGTGTGTGTGTGTGTGTGTGTATGTGTGGGGAATGGGGTTGTGCGAGGTGTCGAGACGGATTGCGGATCGGCGAACTCGAGGGCCCAACGAAGCCGGCGAGAGCGTTCGGGCGTGCCTGCAAAGCCGGTAAGACGTTAAACTTCTCCGACGGTACTTTATCGGGCCATCGATAAATTCTACACATCTATACCGGCGCGGAAGAATTCGGAAGTTGCGCGAGCGAACAAACCCCCTCGCGACTGACGCGAGAGAGGCTGCCGGCGGTGGCTCAACTTCCCAACCAGTTTCCCGCAACGCTCCAAAGCAAAAGTTTCGAGGGTGCCTTTCGCCAGGCATCTGCCAAGTACGACTCGCCTTTCAATCGCCAATCCCTGCGTCAGATGAATCCCTTCCACCCTCCCCGTCGATTCCATACACCTTCCGCGAGATTCGATGGATTACTAATCAAAAGATAAATATCGTACGATCGGTTCGACTTCCCATTCATGCTGCTGTTGACCGAACTTTTCCTCTGAAATTTAGGTCAACGTGGAACGCTTGGGGATAAAGTGCAGTACTTGAAAGAATGATTGCGCCAGACGTTTATAGAGTATCTCAAGTAAGAATTCCACGCAAGGTATCTGGTGTGTGTACGAGAATGAAAGAGGGAAGGAAATAGAGGTTGGATACGTTTGTCCCTGGTGGCCGCGAGCAATTGAGTGCAAATGAAATGCATCCCACGGCCACTTGGCGAATTCATCGATATACAAGAGTCCGTTTCAAGGATCGCTTTGGTGGCAGAGGGAAGCGCGACGCAAGAGTGCCACCGTCGTGGCGAGAACACTTAACGATAAATGGCTGTCGTGAAATGGCCAACTAAGAGCGAAGGAGGACCGAGGATCAACGAGCGCTAGCTCGATTGAGAGTTATGGTCGCTACGAGGACTCTTTCGATTGTCGTTTATATCAGTTATCCAAGTGAACTCCCAGTGCGACATCTACCACTTTCCACCCATCAAGAAAATTTGTCGTGAGTGTTGGTAGACAGGTTCAACGCAAAAAAAAAACTGAACATCAACAACTTCAAAATTACTTCCTGGCAAAACAAGCCTGAAGTCTGCAGACCGTGCACGGTAGAACTAGGGCAACGTTTTCAATCTTTATTCGCACGGCGGTTGTATAATGAATTACCGGAGACGAGACTGTTGCGTAAAAACACTTTATTCCGAGCGCGCCACTGGGGCAAGTAGCTTCTTTGACTCGGGGCTTCCGAGTTATTGTCCCCTTTCTCATAGAGCTCGAACCCAATCCCCTCCACAAGATATCCAAAGAAACTCTTGGAAAAAGTTAAGTAGAAAAAGATTGGGAGTATCGAACGCAACTTGCTACTTGGAGCGACGGCTTTCCAGACATTCTAATGAATCCTATTGGTTAAGCTTTGAATGATAGGTAATTCGTAGCCAGGGTTTATCCAAGGGTTAGGTTGGCTGTCTGTCTCTGATTAGTTCGGGAAACTGGCAGCACCAGGATGCACATCACGCGCTCGCTCGTATTTCCGGACACGGCACTGGCTTGATAAAACCGATACGTATCTCGCACTTTCTCTCCTTCTTTCTCTCTTGCCAACAGTTCGCCCGTATGCACTGATACGGAGTACACTTCTGGCCTGCAGAATGCTATCAAATATTCAACAACCGGGTGACCGACGCGCTGCTGGCCTGTGAGGGTGTCGCCGCGTTGGTAGAATCCAGCCGATCACGAGTATTTGCCCGGAGGTATTCACCGATCCGAGTGGGAATTTCTATTGGCATTCGATTTTTCCCCGCCCTAGACAACCACTGCGTTATATACCACCCAGCCGCCACCGCTCCAGTCACACGAATCTTCATGAGAAATTTAAAAAATCAAATATACTAGTAATTTAGAGTACGAAATACTTGATAAGGGTGAAGGTACACTTCACACTCGGGGGTTGTAATCAAGCTTCAAGGTCTGAGTATGTAACTCTCAAAGTAATATCTACCCCAAATTAAGGAGAAGGGTGGCGCGGAAAGCTGAAGAAGATGCTTGCTATCCTGCCGCAGCATCCTTGAGTCGTTTACGCGTCGGCCCGCCTCCAAATCTCGACTATGAATATCACCAGGTGTCACGTTCCCAACATCTTATTTGCTTGCCCGAAGTGAATGTATCCCCGCGCCCTCCTTCCTCGGAGTCCTCGACCCTATTTGCCAGGACGCATAATAGTCACGTTCCACCAGGATCGTCTGAATCCCCGAGCCATTAATTCTCGGCCCAATTATTCGTAATCAACAGAGCCTAATCGCCTAGGCCAAGCCCACTTTGAATAGAGCTCTGACTACTAAACCAACGCTTATACCATTGGCAGAGGTTATAGAATAAACCATTGCTAACTGTTTGCCTCAAACGTTTCCAAGAACAAATATAGAGAAGGAGGTGTAATCTCGAGTTCGAATGGTGCGATATTTCTTCTCACCACCGAGAGTCATTCTCGCTTTTCGTTCCAGCAGTGGCGCGTTCCGTCGATCTTATGATATTAACTTGACCATATCATATGAAACTCAACTTTTCCTTTCCACTATCGAGCACTGTGGCTGATATATTGTTCCATGAGATCGCCAGGAGTGGAAGCGTTCGGGCATGTAAGGCCGACTGCACACTGCCAATACTACTTCGATCGAATGTACCGTCTATTCAGTGTTCTACATTTCCCTTATTCTCTCAATTGGATCTACGAGTAATTAAACTAGAAGCGAGTTGCCCGAATCCTCAATTGTAGGTCTCATGTAGGTAAAGTAGAGTTTTCCCAGTGATTCTTGAGGGTTCGATGTGCGGTGGAGCTGAATTTTACGCGCACAAGATTAAATTGCGAAGGGCGGCGAGGAGCAGTGGCGTCAAATCCCCAGTAAAGGGAAGTTCGGGAGAAGTACCTCGAAGAATGGCTTTTCTAATTTCCTCGGGGAAGATAAACTCGATGGCGCGACTCGGGAGAAGCCACCCTTCTCTACGTGTCGACGCGTGTGCCCTGTATTGGCAGCGTAGACCGTATACCGAAGGAACGAGAGACGAGAGGCAGCGACTCCGATAGATGAAACGAGAACTCGGCTTCGATTCATGGGCCGCACGCCTCGGCATTTTCTTAATACACAGCCAGCACTCGACGTATTGTGACAGGCCAAATAATTGAAACTACCCTCCTGTTTTCTGGCTTGAAAATATGTGCATCCCTCTCTCCTTTCCCACCACCATGGGAGACGAAATATTGCGACTACCGGTAAATTTCCAATTCGCCCACTTTCAGCTGGCTCTGCCATTCGTACACCTCAGCAACTCGGGATTAGCTTCTTACTCTTTCCGACGATTTACTGGGGCCAACAAATCCACTCAAGCAACCAGGAACACCGATTATTTAGCCCAGACCTGCTCTACTTTATTCCCAAAGCTAGAGGCTCGAGGAGGAGTATAACTAGTTTTGACTTTTGTCAAGAAGATACTTTTCACGATGGTACTACTGAAGCAATCTCCCGCCAATGGGATTAACTTGGAAGAAGCCTGCTTGAATTTTCCTGAGAAGCGTTGATATGACTCCGTCCGAGATAATTACAGAGTTTGCTCCGGGCCTTCTCTTTGTAACGCTCTAACACGTTCTCGCGCAAAGTATGCCAGTCAATTTTAGACATTCTGCTTCCAGCTGTGCTTCCAGTACCTGAGAGAATCTTTTTTTTATGTATAACAAGACGACATGGAGCGAAAAGCTAGGTATTTAAGGAAACGGTAGACTGGTCGAATTATGGGGTGAAGTTTTCATAATGGACAATGGGCTAGGTGAGTAATCATGGTCAATAAAAGTATCCGGCCGAACTGCGCCACGCCTCCGGGCACTAAATACTCGCCGCTTTTGGTCCGCAGACTCCAAGCATCCCAGCCATTAACTTGATTCCGTCTTCTCTTATTGCGCCCGCATCCTCCTTTCTACCAGACGCTTTTTCCCGACTTTTGTATTCGGCAGGAGAAAGAAAAATGCGAGATCGGTGCGCACCAGCCAAGAGAAAGCGGTGCAAATGTTGGATGCTGGTCGCCGAACTCACCCTGTTCTTCCTATTTTCCGAATATATATTTCAGAGGACGGCGATTTGTTTTTGACAAAAGGAACTGCGCCAAGCGAGAACGCGCTTTCAGAAAGTTTGCGGTAAACAGCAGCGTAGAAAGCTAATCGATCCGGAAAAATGTTTTAATGCAGACTCCCAGTTTTTCTCTTTTCGAGACACTTTTTCCTCCCGTATATTGTAGGATAGAAATCGGCAATTGGAATTGGCTTTCGGTCTCTCCTTTTCCAGCATTCTTTGAGTCCGTTTTTTCGTTACTCACTCTCCCATTCTGAAGCAGTGGAGTTAACCACTCGTCGACGTCTCGCTGATCTCCAATCGCGTCGCACCGAGAGAAACTTCGTTCCCAAATAACTTCGGAACTCATGAGAAGTTTGCGCTCCGAATCCGAGAGCACCGCATGTCTTACCCACATGCGGGGTACTGCGGAGAAGCCAATTGAAATAAAACAATAAAAGAAATTCCTGTAAAGGAGAGGGAAAACTATTCTCCCCTGTTAGTTCGATTTTACACCCAGCGTTCGGAGAGCTCTAATAGTTACACTGTTAGAACGGTGAAAAACGATGCCCTGGGCTACCTCCGATCGGCTAACAAATGTCCTAAAACCACGGAAACCGTAACCACCGTTAATCCGTTCTGATTTCGCTTCCGGACAAATGCTTTCTTTTCCCAAAGAATTCTCTATGCCAAATCTACGGTAATGTTCACCCGGAAATTCCACCACATGGATTTAGCAATTCGAACGAGTTTGAGCGACCGAAGTTTTGATATTCCCTATCGATTATTTTTATCTGTGGAATGCAGGCAAAAAATCAAGTTGAATGGACGGATGGAATTCTCGGAGTGTGTACGTCAAGCAAACTTGTCTGCCGGTGGTGTCGAGCAAAAAATAACCCCTGATCGTCGGAGGGTTGGGAAACGCATCCGACTGCCAGGCAGCCAGCCAGTGGAATGTCCGGGTATAAATTCTCGCATTCCTTGAGTGCCTGGCGATGGAGAGGAGCAGTGATGTTAGGAAAGGAGCTAGGGCAAAGGGAAGTAGAAGGAGCTCGCCGCCGATTCGTCGAGGTGGTCGTTTAATCGGTGAGATGGCTTGCGAGGAGAGTAGACCAACCCTTTTCGACTTTGGCCCTTGCTGGTCGCCTCGCAATAAGGGATGACATTCTCCTACGTCTCGGACAAAGGACAAGGGTGTGCACAGTGTGGCCCCAGCGAACGTCAGGAAGTTCCATTATGCCGTCAGACAATCCGCAAACTCCAGCGCCAAGTGAAACTCGGAGGTTTCGCTGTCGATCTGATCGCTTGTCCAGAGGACCAGAGCTCTTCGCGCAGCTGCCCGAGATGCTTGTGGAATCTATTTATTAGAGAATACTAGCCGATCCTTCCTGCCTCTCCTTTCATTTAGCCCGCACCCTCCAAACAGCCACTCCTACAGGACCCCTCAATTACCTGCGGATTTCGGGAATATCTCACGTGAATTCTCCATTGAGCCGAAGTGCACTACCAGTACCAGTGCAATACCAGTGCAATACCAGTACTGAAGAACCTCTCGATAAGTTTGCAACCTTGGTTTATCAAGTGCAACATTTTCAAGAGGTCTATTAGACACGATGAGACACTTTCGGCATAATTGTATTGCGCTATTACATTCTATTCGATCTAACTTTCTATTTACTAAACTCAAGATTTCGTTTCGCCGAGTTCCCAGGTTTTCGAATGTAAGATGAAATCTTCGCTGTCCTCGACCGACCTCTCTCCTAAAACTTTTGCGACACCAGCCTTGGAGAAAATTAGACGGTACTTTCAAGATGTGCCTCGGGCGATTCACGCGGCTTGCTTATTTATCATCCGAAGTACCGCAATAAACCGAAAGCCACTGTGAATTTTCTTGTTAGGCTATCATTGTACATATTGCACGGATCAGATTTTCGTGATTCTGTGCAGTTATTATTTCACTGTGGAATACCTTTCTGTTTCAACCGAGGGTGTCGGGTGTTTCAATATCACTTATGAGGCACTAGCGACAGAGCTTTTAAGACCAGGTTATGAGGCACTAAGTACAGAATCTTTTAAGGTACGCTATTTTCTGGTCTTTCGCGTATAACTATAGAAAGGTAACAGTGTAAATCCGATACTTAAGGATGACGTTATATTAACGAAGGTCCCCTTACATAATCGGCAAAGAAACACGGCGAATTTGATCGAAGGTGTCCAATTATCGGGTAACGACGTTATGGCACGACAACCCCGAAGAGATCCCAGTTAACGAGAAAAGTGTAACACTTTAGAGCATTACGCGACGAGGGCACAACGCGACGCTCTAATTATAAACCCAGCAATTTACATGAGCGGCAAAAGTCGACGGGTGAAATTCTCGCCTGGAAAACTGCTGGCGAGATAAGGTCGAGAGATTTTTTACCTCGGCTTTCCGACTGCGAGAGAGAAAAGAGCACCGGAAAGGTGGACGCCGGGCGTCTGAAAGGACGTTGCGAGAAAGAACACACATAGCCAAACACGCACTCGACGAAATTCGGAGCGATTTGTTTCGGTGCTGCTCTTAACGAAGGCCAATATTTGTATCTCCGAATCGTCGGCTAATATTTGCCGACTTCAGCAAGCAGCAGTATTTGCAGCAACATTTGCTGCCGAAAGTTCTTCCGCGCTTGCCGAGCCAATTATTCGTGAAGCGTCTTGGAAAGCTGTGCGATTCCATCGACTTCCGACGATGTTCCAAGGAATAAGCGTGTCATCATAAGGAGCTGGGTGGAAGTCAAGGAATCACGAAGTTCGAGAGATAATAATCTCGGCAGAATTATTAATTATTCAGCTGGTAGGAGAATAAAACAAGGGCCAGACTGGTGCTCTCCTTCGTGTTCCTTCCTTCGAGTGCACTCAGGGTTTTTTATCCACGGACCCGGCTTAATTAACTTCGGGAAACTGCCAAGGCGAGAATGCCGAACTTATGAAATTTCGATGACATTGCATTTCGACGAGTTCGCGAAAGGACCTCCCGGAACATCCGGCAGCATTCTCCGAAAATTCCAGTTTCCCATCCGGGCCAGGTAATACCAGTTATTAAAGGATATTCTGTGGAAAGGGTCAGGTGATTTGATATAGAATTTAACTAATTCTATGTAAAATATAATCCAAGGGTGGATGTGGGGATTGGAGTTAGGTCGGATGATGAATATCATCTCGTAGACAGCCTGTAATAAGAAGCGAGCTGTCTGGTGGCATGTAAGGAGCGGCCACAATCTTGCAAGAGGCAGCGGCATAATTCAGAATCTGCTGCGGTAGTCTAAATGACACGGCTGGCACTTAGCGCTAGGCAAAATAGGCGAACAACAAGACAAGTGTGCGCGCGCGCGCGCGCGCACGTTATATAGTGCTGCCGCGTACTACGGCCTGGAAACACTAGGCGGAGTATAGAAGCTTGGTTGGAAACTCCAAAAGGAGCTGACAAGAGAGGAAAGAGGAAGGAAGCCAATGACAGCGAATGAAGTTGGTGAACTACTCGAAGTTAAGGGAGCCGCAGTGTGTACGCGTAATATCCGCCAGGGCTTTAATTAACCTCCGAGCAAGCGCGAGCATCGATTCCTTGTGCGTCACTGCTGAATAATTACCGCAAGGACGATCACAAACAATTGATCGTGTCTTCGTTAAGTAACCTTTGAGGAGTAACTTGAATATAGTATATAATTAACAGAAATATTGATGAATCACGTGTTGTTTCCACGGAAGAAAATATCCAATGCTTTATTCATAATTATATGACGTCCACGTATTGAGCGATTTTCAATGAATCCTTGTAACTTGTGGCTTTTGTGCAGGAGATTAAAGGCGAGCAGGATAATAATAGGTGGGTCCAATCACCAATTCCAGCGGAGGAGACAGGTTGCAAAGGGGGCATTGGAGGAAAATCTGCTAATTTGAAACGGGTGTTCACCCTAGGAACCTTTGAAGTCTTAACGAATCCTCGAGATTTTGCGGGCACTATCGACAGAGTGGTAGAGAGGGGAAGGAAGAGAGTCGGGTTCAAGGGAAAAGCAGCTGGTGCGCAGACCCGCTGAGAAGAATCCTTGAAGACGTAGTAGTTGCAAAAGGGCGAGATCCCGGAGTAACGTCTTGCTATCAAGATGATGCCCGAGCTTTGAGCCTCCTCCTTTCAATTCTACACCCACTTCCCGATATCCACGCGCGCCCGCGCTTCCTGCCCAACGGGAACTTTCCTTTGATCACGAACACACTCCCGCCGATCCGACACCTCTTCGCCGTCGCGCGAGGGAAGTGCCGAGACTCCCTGCCTCTTCCACCGATCTTAATTAATTAAAGCACACACTTAAGCCGGATTCACACTATAAGTACGCTCATGTTGCGCCGGTCCTTGAGAAAAGAGTGAGTGCATTGGCTTAAATGAGATGTGGGCGTATCTGTAATGTGAATCGGCCTTTACACTTGCTCCTTGACTCCAGCAACCGCGCATAATTGCTGATCCCGATTTTCAGCCGATTTTGCGCCGTGAAGAATATAGCCACTGAAAGTAGGAGACGGTGGGCTAGCAGCTGCTCTAGTACTTTCAGCCAATGGAAAGAGTATCGGGCTACGCCTTTGACAGGCATCTCTTGGCTGAAACCTATCTGGTATCCCCGTGGTTCGTTCGGCTTTCCATCCATACGGGGCAGAGCGGATCCCGCGCTCAAAGGCGCGCCGTGTGCCAGAAAATCGAAAACCGGGCTGGTATCGAATATATACAATTTTCCAGAAGGCAAATAGCCAGGCGAGTATTTGCCCCTTTGTGGCCGGTTCTTGAGAGAACACACGTACGCACATTGATCGGCTAGCCGTCAAGCTCAAAGACTAGCAAGAGGAGAAGGGTAAGAATGTCCAAAGGATCACTTGCAAGTTTCTTTCGGGTTGCCCGCTCAAATTGCCAAAGATCGAGGAGTAGCCACGATTTCCCAATGACGGCACCCTTCGCCCACCCTCATTCTGTCTTCCTTGGCGCATTCCGCATTCTATTATCCCCTTTGAAAGCCGCCTGCTCCTCGTCGGGATTGGGTAGCGGCCTCGAAATTTCGATTTAAATTCAGACAGTGGCGCGGTGCGCTGAACTCAAATGCGGTAAGGTCTCGTCGAGTGATACAGCTAATCTCGGGCTAATGAGAAACGTAATAATAAACGGGACGGCAAAGGTGAAGGATGCTAAAAAGCGTCGCTACTGAAGCAATGAATTATATCAATTACAGGAAGGGAGAAAGCTCGGTCGGGTAACAGTGGTAAGAAGCTTTGAAAAGTAGAACACGAGATTTACGGCAGCCAATTTGTGGGCTTGGTTGCCGCGTCTACAGCGAGGTTAATCGTTGGAATGCTCTCCTTCTTTCGAGCCGATCCTGCCAGCCTCATGGAAAAACGAAGGAACCCGCTTCTTGCTGCACTGCTCTCACGGCTGCCGCTCCTCGCCGAGTAGAAGTCCTCGCTCAGGATATAAAGCCGGAGCAACCCTCCTTAATCTCTGCTAGGCGCGGAATCAGCGGGGAACTTTGTAAGGCGTTTATTGCCCGGGAGTTCCTCGCTCTTCCGGGACTCGTAATTTCCCGGGCTCGTGCAGACTCGACAATGTCTCCAGTACGCCGGGACGCCGAGCGATACGGATTCGCAGCCACCGAGCGCGACGACGTCAAAGCCCGGAAATTTCATCTACCCGCTGCGCGCTGCTGGATGATAATCTTGATCGTACCAACGACCTCCAGTCCAGGGAATACTATAATATCAAAGCACCGCTTCCGGTTCTCTCTAATACGGTTTCCTTTATGATCTTAATCAAACGTACTCCAACTATCCGGTTGAAAATTTGTCTTTTTAGTTGCATTTTTAAAAGCGACGAACATTCTGCAAACTAATTAAATCCTTTCTTTTGGTTTGCTTATTTCGAAATGTTGATCAAACTCTACGAGTGCACAGATATAGTTCATTATGCAAGGAATAAATGTCGCATCGGGCACTGGTCTTATCTACTTCGTAGCAGCAACCACCAGCCACAGTGGAATATTCGAGAGCACCGCACGACTGTACTACGATAGGAATCGCGATAACTGCACCTAAATACAAGTGAAAATCCTCTCGGGCAGACTCGAGGGGCCGAATTACAGTAGGATTTCAGGGTACGAACCCCTCTCGCGGGAACTTGAAGAGGAAGGGCAATAAATTGGCAGATAACGGTGACTTAGGTGGCTAATACAAGTTTCGGCGCAGCCGCTGCATCCTGGCACGTGGAGTACGCAGCCGGCGGGACTTGGCAATTTCGGGCGGGTGAAAAAATGCCAGGAGACAGGGAATAGCATGGGCGGAAAGGGAAGGCTCGAGACGAGCGGAAAAATGTTATTAGAGCGTGCTTGCGTCTGTAATAGATCATTCGACGCTATACTATGCGGCGCGGCGCCCTCTCAGCAAGGTGTCCTCGTGCGAGGCACGATGCCACCGCGAAAGTCGTAATTCAATTCCTCGAGAGGCACTTGCCAGCTGCTGCGTTCCGTCAGTACCATTTGCGAAAGAGTGGCTGGTCCGATCGTTAGAGCTCCTCGACTACTACCCGGCATCGCTCCTCTTCCCTCAACCTTTATATCGTCGACCTACAGTACAATGAATGGCTCCGCGCGCTAATCCCACTTATTCCAAGCCGGACTCGACGTATGTCATCGCTGGGAAATGTAACGTGAAACGCGCCAGATCACGCACATACTCGCGCGTGAGTGTTGTACACGATGTACTCGCTGACAAATATCACTAATTCGGGTTACTAGAGCGGAATCAACATCCGCATTTCCGAAGCGCGCTCTCTTCCGAATAGATTACAATGGACACCGAGCGATAAATGCGGGGCCCCGCGCCCCACCGCGGCGGCCACGCGCGAAATGAAACGATCTCTGTTTACAGTAGCATGTGAACTTCGGCTAATCAATCTGACGGCAGAGAGATAAACAGCCGCGATCGGTGAGTAAATGTATACCGGGTTGGCCGCGTCATGACACAAATCGTGCCGATAACCGATTTTTCATGGTGCCGTGACCAAGCGTTCCTTCGAAATATCGCTAAATGACAGCACTGATGATTCATGTCTGCCTTGGATGACCGCCGGCGAGCGACGATGCAAGTGAAAATTCGATTTGTCAGGGAATTAAACATTGAAACTGTCTGAATCGAAAACAACCAGTGATTTCATCTACGCCCCGTCATCGAAGTTATCTGGCCGACACACGACTCGCGTTGCCCGAACTTCCCTGTAGCACTGCATCGAAGAGCAAACAATAGTTGCACAGCTTTCATGGGAGTGTTCCGGCACAGCTGGCACGGCCTGTGTTCGCGATAACAGTTCCGCTTTTTCGGCTGGGACACCGGGAGTGGAGTGAGGAGCGGCCGGGAGCAGCTGGTACTGCTGGAAATGCCTGGATGTTGGAACATTAACGCGTCTGATAGGCCGCGTAACCGAGAAAGCGGAAGGAGTACGGCCTCCGATGCGTTTTCGAGAGTAAAAAACTCGCCGGAAGAATCTCACCCCTGTCACTGTCTCTTACTTCCTCTCACTCCCTCATTCTCTCTCTCTCACTCATTCTACCGCGGCCGTAGCGAAAAGCCCGCAAACAACCTGTGTCCCAGAAAAACGATCGGTCGTCGCCCACCCACTTCCCCTGGCCCTCTGCTCGCACCTTGTTTTGCTTCCGGTTCAGTCAGGCTCTTTTTTTCATCTGTCTCTCCGAGCCGGTGGCGCACAAAAAAGGAAGCGGAGAGGGGCCGAGCTCTGACCCAGTTGTGTGGGAGTGCACATTGCTGGAATCGAAAGGTTCTTCCACCGGTAGCTTCCCTCAACAATCGACTTTGTTGCCCTGCTAACGAGAGCGACTCTTTCGGCCCGCGCACTCCTCATTCCCTACTCTACCAATCGCACGTTTTGCCCTGAACCCCTTGGACAGTCGTCCCCCGTCGAGTTAATAGGGATTCGGTCAACAGTCAAACGTATACGATCGTCAAAGCTCGCGCTCACTTTTGCTAGTGGCACGTCAAAACACAAGGATACTTGTGATTCAGGAGTTTGCGGGATGCGAGCAGAGTTCAGTGGCTCAAACAATACCTCGGCCTGGGGTACTCTTTGTCTCTAAGCAAAAAAAGAAAGAATTACTCTGTGCTGCCTGGTGTCTACTGTTGGGCTCGCGTGAAACTGCGCGTGCATGTCGCTGGCACACATGCGAAAAGGATAAAAGAGATTCTGTGTCATTGTGCACTCGATCGCTCAGAACGATCCGCTCCGCTTCATCAAGTTGTCACTCCACGCGAATATGTCCGCGATAGGGCGCGTGCGACAGAGAGAGAGAGAGAGAGAGAGAGAAAGAGAGAGAGGGGGGGGAGGAGGAGAGAGAGAGAGAGAGAAAGGGAGGGGTTGGAGGGGCGAAGGGTATGTGTATCGAGCACGATGGAGGCTGTTTGCCATGTCAGCGGCTTATCCGCTTATGTGCCATTGGCATCGGCAAGTGCTGTCTGAAAACACGAAGCGACCGGAGCACCTGGAAATTCATCTAGCGAACGAACCCGACTCGACGCGGCGACATACGCGCGCGCCGTGCGAATTCGACGGGAGCACTCCCGGGCACAGCCTTTCGCCAAGGATCCTTTTATTTCCATCGAACAAATACGTACTTGACAGGGAGGCCCGCGAAATCCTGTTTCCCTCTCTGCATCCGGCGGCATTCGCGCACCAGCACACGTCAAAGCATATCTCGCAATTGGTAACGGTATCTGATGAAATCTGCTGGTTCAAGCACGTCAGGGAGCTCTCGATTATCACTTCAGTCGGAAATCCTGGAGATCTAACGATTTCCTTGGAAGGTAGGAAACTAGCTACTGAAAGAATCCTCAAACGAGTAGAGTGAGAGAGAGAGAGAGAGAGAGAGAGAGAGAGAGAGAGAGAGAGTGAGAGAGAGAGAGAGAGAGAGAGAGAGAGGGAGAGAGAGAGAGAGAGAGAGAGAGGGAGAGAGAGAGAGAGAGTGAGAGAGAGAGAGAGAGAGAGAGAGAGAGAGAGAGAGAGAGAGAGAGAGAGAGAGAGAGAGAGTTTCGTGAGAAACGTGGGATAGGTCGAGCAGTTTCAGTGGCATCGATACCCGCTCGAGTAATAGCGTTATTTCTACCTGAAATCTCAAGACGATCGCTTCGTAATTAGACCCAACCTCTTCCGGTCAGTTCTGATTAAGGAACTCCTTCAGGACTGCTCACAGCCCTTCGATGACCGGAAAACTGGCTGGATCAACCACCCTTCGCTCCTCTACCTGAGTTCTACCTCCTTTATCAACGATTCACCCAGCATGAATTACTCCTCTTCGATGAGAAGGATCGGTGCAAAAAGAGAAACACGAGAGAGAGAGAGAGAGAGAGAGAGAGAGAGAGAGAGAGAGAGAGAGAGAGAGAGAGAGAGAGAGAGAGAGAGAGAGAGAGAGAGAGAGAGAGAGAGAGAGAGAGAATCTACCATTCCATTGGGAAAGGTCGATCGCTCATAATACGGACAGGATAATTATGATGTGGTCACATCGATTCGACCAGACTTCGACCTCGAAGCGATTCATGATCGATGAAAGCGAAATTCTCTTGATTTCAAGTGTACCCAAAATCCTTGATATTCGGAAATCCTCTTCGAAGTCCTTGGCAATTATCTCATCCGCTACACATCATTAATTCGATGACGCAAGGCGTGTCCATGAAATCGGTAATTAGCACCATTCAATCCAGTAGAACTTGACTTGAAAATTCCCATATTACGAGTGACGAGAAATTGAGCGATGGCTTCGTTCCCTTGGGGATTAAAATAGGGATGTCTTTGTTCGGAGATCAGCGAGCCGGGAGAGAAGCAAAATCGCGTTTGGGATTCGCATAATCCGAACAACTTGTTTCGCGAGCGGTTTGCCGGCTGTCGGAGCATCCTCTTCTCCACGGGGCCGGGCATTTCCAGCCGCCTAGGCATTTCCGGTTGATCCCCGAGAAAAACCAGCGGTTGCTTTAAGCCGGTAACAGAGGAGAGCTTGAATATGGCCATTGTCTCGCACGGGTGTTGCTAGAGCGAGCCGGAAAAAAGCCGGATGGAGAGAGACTGGCTTGCAGCACGGGACACGACGGAGCTGCAAGCTCATGCAGGAGACCGGGCGAGAGGGGTTGCGGGAGGCCGGATGGTGGTGAGAAAGGGTTGCCTGGAAAATGAAGATGCAAAACTCGCCGGGAAAGAGAGCGTCGGGGAAGGAGGGGCAAAGTGCGCGAGTCCCGCCCGAGGTTCCGAGAAGAATAACTTCGTTAAAACAGTGCATTGCGAGCGCGCGCGGCTGCTTTATTAACGACCGCGGGGGCGACTTTTTCAAAGGGGAACCGAAACGCAAACTTCATGAAACCCTTGGACAATAAGGCCTGCTTGCGATTCACCTTTCCCTTCACTCCTCCTACACCCTTCCCAGTCACTGTCCAAAATTCTTCTAGCGCACAAAGGAACTTTTCGTTTCCTGTTGCATGTTGGAGATGCAGGAGTTATTGTACCACAGTTCCTCTAAGATCCCTGGTTGCGGAATCGATTCGAACACGGAGACTGTCTAAGCTCATGATGTAAGTCCCTTGCTGAGGAGAATCGAGCAATTCCAATGGGTCGCATTCAGTTGGCAGTAAAGGGCTATCCTTCACGGAAATTCGATGACAGGATTCAATTGACCCTTCTCCCGAGCACCGCCTCTAATCCTTCCAACACCCAGCACTCCCGTCTGTCCTTTGCATTGAATGTCCCGTAATTGCAAATTCTAATCAAAAGCGATAACATCTCAACGGGTATTTGACGATTGGTATGTCCGAGAATCGAGAGAACTTGAACAATTATTCTTGGAAACACTCGAATTGCAATGAGATATAGAATGATGTTTGGTAAAGTTGAGGCTGGAAGGTAGACGATACAGACAGATAAATTCCAAAGGAACGAGATAAAAGTTAGGAGAGAACGATGGGAAGCGCGGAATCGGAATAGCCAGAGAGACAGAGGGAAAGAGAGAGAGAGTGAGAGAGAGAGAGAGAGAGAGAGAGAGAGAGAGAGAGAGAGAGAGAGAGAGAGAGAGAGAGAGAGAGAGAGAGAGAGAGAGAGAGAGAGAGGGCGGCGATGCTGGGACACAGAGGGTGGCGAATGTGTCAGCCGGTCGAAACGCGGCCGGAATTCTGTTAATTGAACGCCTACCGGATCCCCGACGGATGTGAACGGTTCCATTCGACGCTCGGATAACTCTGGATCCAACTTTAATCAAATTACATCCGTGACTCGCTGTTTTCAGGGTGGCAGCACCTTTTTGATTGCCGTCTCGGTGCCACTTCAGCCGGCGGAAGCTAGTTGCCTTGCTGCAAGAAGCTCGGCTTTTAATTAAAAACTCCTCCCCTAACGAGGAAAAAATCTTTCAACCTGCCACCCACGCGCACCACTCCCCTTAATGTACCAGACGTCGTTCATTGATCGAATGATCTGTGGTCTCGATCCAATTATTCATTCCTACTATTGAGGCCGACTGAGCAAAATCTGGGAGTCTGAATCGTCAATATAGTAATTAGCATCCGCTGGTTAATGAAAATCCTTTTATAGCCGATTAGAGAAACCGAGTAGACATTGTGTAGTGAGTCGGTGGAGATTTCGCTGGGAGGAAAAGATCCGATTATAAATCGGGTTCTAACAAACTCGAGCTCCACAGAAATAGAATAATTATCGAGGTCGATGTATATCGAGTTACGGCTAATCGGGGAGATAGCGATCCACCTACGAGTTTGGATAGCCAGTGAGTTGGTTCGCTTTTAAGGGGAAGGTGAATTAGTCCCGGGGCTCGAACGACGAGACAAAGGGTGTGCGCGCGCGCGCGCGGTTTCAAAACTCGGTGAGTGTAGGAGCACGGCCGGCTAGAGAATGCGGCATCGATCATCGGCCTGTATAATTAGCCGTCAGCGATGATTATAGCTGGTAACCACTGCGTTCGAGAGAACGACGACACGAACTACGTCACGCTACACAGTGTGTCCACCAACTGCTTCACCATATACGAAACAAACATCCCCTAAACAAGAGAGAACATTGTTTGGAAACTAAAATCTCCCAGCAGAATCCCAGCCAATAATGAACCAATATACAAAATAACGTGTAAAGGAAACAATAACGAATCAAAAGTTCTCCATGTTTATCTCCTCGACAGAATACTTCAGTCGCGTGCTATTTGGCGCAGGCGAGAAACACACAGAGATATTAGTGAGCGCCGGGAACTTCCCACGAGCTGAGAGCACTTTCCACAATATCAAAAGCACCTTCGGCACTGTTTACCTGCTTTTGTTTAATGAGCAGCTCCCCACTGCAACACGACTCCTTTGTCAGACTGCTAAATGGACTCGAGCATACATATACACACGTAGCTACTCGGCGAAATAGAGGGAGACGGAATGATAAATTAAGACTGGTGACCTTTTTATCCACAGCTTGATACACGGCTGTGTGGGCGTCCTTATGAAATTCTCGAGCTTCTTCGAGCTGCCTAGCCCTTCTAACATTAACACGCGTTTCCCACTGCAACTCGCTAGGAATTCCAGTCGCCAAATTCTGTATGAAGGGAGACGCCCTGTTGTACCAGACTATGATTTATCGACTCAGGTGCAGAAGTGAAATGATCGTAATTTAGATTCCAAACGAGCAAAGGGCGAATTTCAAGCCGAATGCGAGCTAAGGGTCGCAAGAATTCCTTGGAGGTTTTTGTCACGCCAACAGATAAATGAATTAATTGGGGCACTGAAAGGTCGATCGTTGGTTAATTGCATAATCGATAGCGGCTGGCAGTAAGAGAGTTAATCGGATGTCGAGCTTATTAAAGGATGCGGCCCTGAAGAGGCCGTGGCATCCTTTCACTCGGACTGCTGGTTGGCGACTTTGCCGGCCAAGTGAGCGTACCAGTGGTCCAGTTTTCATGTACACAAGGATCTTGCCTTTTTACGCCACTCTTTTTATCCTGAAGGATTCATTCGTCCGATGAAATACTATCCGATTATAAATAGCTGTGTCTGTAAGTCTGCTGGAGTTCGATTGAGTCATGCTATTTGTCAATGCCGTGGAATGTAAACTCCAACAAAAATTCACTCGACATAATATACAGAGTAGGATTATCATAGGATTATCTGTCTGAAAAGCAAGTGAGATAATTGTCAGGCTGTGTGCCTTAGTAGATCTCGTGTGAGTCACCATGTTTCACTATCCATCTGACAATGAACCATCACCGAGTCAGATCGAATAGAGTGAAGCCCTGTCTAGACTACGTCGGATGGTTTGGCAGACAGTGAGAGAAAGAGATAAACCTTTCTCCGTAGTCGTTGAATTCGGCTTCATTAGCGTAGCGCGAACTTACATAGCGAAGAATACCGGCTGACTGAGACAATTTGAATCCACCTCATAAACCTGTCACTCATCGTTCTCTCTTGCCTAGCATACTAGAGGAACTTTTCACTCGCGGCAACTCGAAAACTTCCTACCTTTCTTCCAGTATTTCAACTAGCCATTCTCTCGTTGACCCGCGCACTTATTTTTCGTTTTGTCTTTCCTTCGAAGATGTACTTCCTGTTTTGGTTTAAGCGATCTTTGAAAGAGCTGGTTGGAGAGAGTAGACTTATACTTACTGCTCCTTCTCGGAGACTACTTCGCCTGGCTACTTTTTGCAGCCGATGTTGTCGTCGTTTTCGGGCGAAGAACTGAAGTGGCTGGAATTTCTTGCCGAGCCAGCTTGGACGCGCGGGACAAAATATCAAGAGACTCGTGGTCCATTCTCAACTTCGTAGATAGGATCGCCGGGTAACGGGCGATTCGCCCGTCTCTTAATCGTGCCAATTTTCACGAAGGATTTTTACTTCGGTCGGCACAGTCGCTGAGTCGTTTGCCGAAACTTTCTACGAGAGCTCGCTTCCCGAATTGCTCCATCGAGCGAGGAAAATTGCGAATGGAGTAGACGAAGCGGGGTATAACCGAAGATGGCTTCTGTGAGAGCAGAAGCAACGGAGTGAACCGCCTGTAGCCGGCCGGGTTTATGCAGGTGACCGCTTAGCATTTAACCATTTGCATGAGGCATTACATGTGTCAAACTAGCGAGGCAACGGCAGCGAGATGCGTCTCTCGTAGGACTCTTCTGATGTTTAATGCATGCACCTCTCTCTTCCTCCCTCTCTCCCACTCCCTATTTAGCATTTTATCGTCGCGCATTTTTAGCTGTAATTCAGTCTAAAAGAGGAGCCGAATGTATGCGGTAGCACCGAGCGAATATTTCTTGTAATTAAATGGGCGAAAAAGTCGCATTACTACCAATTAAAAAACGCACAAAAAATAAACCTTCTCCAAATAGAAAATAAATGCTATGCGAACATTCAATGTTCATCAACGTAAACGTGCATGGCAGATATTGGATGAATGTAAAAAGGCGGACTTTCGTGTCCTATCTTTTAAGAGGGAAGATAACGTAGGAAGGTAGAAGGTGAAAAATCGAGATCACCGGTTAAAAGCTTCTTGGTAATAAGCGATCGCTCCATCCCAGATAAGGGGCGATCTCTTCTCGATGGCTCGCCCCGTCGTTTCCGGGGACTTCTGCCCGTTTCACTCGCCCGATCTCGCCGCCACCTTTCACCTCTCCACGACTGGACAGCCAACGAAAAGGAAATGGAGAACACGCTCGTACGCCTCGGAGCGCCAGTCTCGCTCGTCCTTTCTCCGGCTCGCCGGCACGGAACGTGCCACGATTTAATTTTAATTCCAGGCCAGAAGAATGGACGTCGGAGTACCGTAATTGCGCGGGGATCGCGGAATACTGACAATGCGAGCCCGACAACCTCCGGTGTCACCGAGCACGTGGCAGATGAGAGATTGCTTCGGGAAAACGTGCGATTCGGTGTGCTGCCAACTGCTTTATACTCTATTAACTTTATCACTCAAGAGGGACTCATCTTCCGCAAGAGATTGTGTTGATTGCCTGGATGAAATTTGAACAGACCGATTTTTAATATTCTTAATTTAATTTAATATTCTTCATGTTGTCGTTATTAGTAAGCACGTACGACAAAGATCATTCAAATAATTGGTTTAAGCCCACTGAATATCTTATCAGTATGAATTGTTTCCGCCCGATAAACGACCACAGCCGACAGTACTCGAATGTACGAATGGGCCTTCCGGTATAAGTAGAAAGGTGGACTTTTACCGAGAACGACGGAATTCTTCATAACGCGTGGGACTGTCTCACACCGAGCGTGGGACGGATCCGGTTGTGTACATGTACCTACTCGCGTCTCGAACTGAAAGCAGGCCGGGCCGGCTGCATCACTTTAGCAAGGTCGCTGCGAGTGCGCGGCTGGCCGAAAGATCGGGTGAACGGAGAGTGCTACCGAGAGCATTGGAAATGTCGATTGAGCCGCATGTCGAAAGATTCGAGCCGTTAAGTAACCTTAAAGGAGAACGGGTCGCACTGAACGATCGCCTTTCACGGATGATACTGGCCCACGTTCTGGTCCAATATACAACTACTGTAGCGAGAGTTCCCAATGACACTAAACGGTAAAAACCTTCGAATTTATTTGGTAATTTGACCTCCACACGATGATGAACTCCGCTTCCCCCAAAGTTCATCCTTTCGGTAATTGGCTGTTAAAAGCACGTACGGGGCAATTAAGATCGCATCTGCTCTAAGAGGACGAGCGAAGCCGGTTTAAATCTCGGTGGAGCCTTGGCAAGGAAGAGGCTTGAACACCGGCAGAGGTTGCGTTGGAATTTCTAAAAAATGTTAATGGCTTAACTCTTTTAAAGGAGTTGCTGCCACGACTAACGTGCCGCTTGCCACGGATTTTCCAGCGGAAGTTTACGCGGCTGCACGCCGGAAATTACGCCGGCGGGATGCGCTCCCACCTCGACAACGGAGTTACGTATTCGCCGGAGAATCGCGCACCCTCCAACAGGGGAGTGCATCGTGCGCGTGACTCTTGTTGATCTTGCTCCACATTTCCAGACGGCTGTTGGCTGGCTCCTCCAATTCTGCAGAGCGACAACAATAAGGGTCGCGCCCTTCTGAAAGAGTTCAAGATCGCATCTTATTAAAGCTAACCATTGCAAGTTTGGCTGAAATAAAGGGCAACGTCCACTCTGGCTGACTTTCTTTCAATCAATTTACATTCCAAGATATTAGAACTGTAAATGAACGATCAAGTATATACGCTTTTGCAACTTAGTTCAATAAAAAAGTACTGGAATCAGGAGTTTCAGTCACCGCATTCAATAGTGAAAAAACCGGGTCTTCACAAATCGAATTTCGAAAGTCTCTTAATGATTGATTTCCGTGGTTTTCACTAACTTACTAAGTCTCGAATAGGTTAATTCATACGCTCCGTTACTCGTGAGGTGAAAAGTTCACCCTCGCCAAGCCTAATCCTCGAAAAAAGAACATTCAGTGGAAAGCGTGTTATTATAAGGAAAGTTTTCCAGAAAGCCGCTCGACGCGAGCGAAGTTGGAAGCCCAACGCGCACAACACTGGGAGTTCAGAGCTCTCTGAATTTGGATCGACTCCAAATTCCAAGCGACTTTCTCCGCGAACCGGCCGCCCGCGACTCGTTACCGCCGGATTAATCGCCCCTTAATTAAACCAATAAATTCAGGCGGTCTGAAAAACACAGAATTACGATTGCGCACTAGCACATTCTGAAAGGAAGACAGAGAAAGAATGAGAGGGAATGAGAGAGAGAGAGAGAGCGGTAAGTACTTACTCGCAGGTAAGTGAAGGTGGTGTGATGTTACGCGTTAGCAAGGAAAGCGATAGTACTCGGTCGTAAGTAACAGGGAGCAACATTGTGTAACAGCTAATCGTCCCACTGTCTCGCGTCGTGAGAGGATCCTGCTAGTGAAAGGATCCTCCTCTGCTCGCCGCAAAAAACCAACTCAGAGCGCGTGAGGCAATACAACCAAAGCTCGATCACATTGTGGCAAAAGCGTGGCACGGTGAAAGGCGAAATGGAGTCGGCTGGGAATCGTCCGACAGCTTCCCCGATCTCGATAAATAATACATGCGAGAAAGTGCAGGGCAATCATATTTATCACCTTGTTGATCGGATGTTTTCATCGTTAAATAAAAACAGTGCCATGTAGTTGAATTTCACAAACATTACTTGTATAATAGATCTCTTCTCCGATAATTGCATAGTTGCATAAGTCGATCATAAAATATGTTCACTCCCATCTAATTTCGGTGGTGTGGGAACGAAGGTGAAAGCTCTGGTTGACCTTATCGCTGCGAGCGAAGGAAACTGGCTAATCGTCGGTACACAGTGAGTCCTCCTCGGAATCGAGAGAGACCGACATCCGTGGCTCGTGAGACAATCGATAAAGCTAGATGAAGCTATTCATCCGGGTTTACCGCAGCACTCCGTCAGCAACAGGAAAAAAACGTGGGAGAGAAAGTGCGAGATTCTGCGACGGGAAAAGAGCGGTTCCAGCAATGACAGGGGAGGAAGACAAAGTGATCGAGAAAAACGAGCGTGGTGATAAGACGGATATCGAACCACAGGTATTAATAATTCGACGACAGCGATAACTGCTAATAGGACGCCGGATAAATGACGTAACCGATCGAAACTGAGCGGCAAGATAGCCGTCTTTTCATCACCGTTGGCTCGATTAACCGTGGCTCCAATCCATTGAACATTATTCTTGCCGACGTTTGGTGGGTTTCTTATCACTATTGGGAATGGATTTAACACTTTACCGATCGGTTTCAACTAAATCCATCTTTAGATTTTGATATCACAAGACACGAGTCAGCAAACCCTTTTCTAATAGATTTTCTATGCTATTGGTCTTTTCATATGTGTTTCTTTCAATTGAAATGGCAAATGCCGATAGTATACAATGATTTTAGTTCCCTTCAAATTTATCAGAAACGATTGTCAGTTCAAGAAAAATATGTTGTATTCGCTTTTGAAAGGGTTAATGGGAAGGTGGGGTGGAAATCGCGGGGGGCGAACTGAAAGCAATGGTCCACGCTCGGTTGCTTTGCGCTTTCGCATTGTGTTCCAGTGACACACGCGCGATTGAAATTTAATTAAACGGGAGTGCGAGCGCGTTAATTGAAAGGCCGCTTGATTAATCTCAATTAAACCGCGGGCTGCTCGACGACGAGCCACTCAGCCTACTCGACCGACAGCATCCTTCCGTTAGGAGACCCGATACCTGATCGATATCATTACGCGATTTATATGCCGATATTCTATCTCTCTATCTCTCACTCACTTTGGCTCTCTCTCTCTCTCTCTCTCTCTCTCTCTCTCTCTCTCTCTCTCTCTCACTTTGAAGCACGACCAACCGCAGCCACTCCGATCGCTATTTGCATACCAGTCGCATGCGGACCGTTTCCATCGCACCTGCCGTGTGGCTAGCCGTTTCACCGGCTCTGATACCTTTCCATCGGCGACGCGTGCGGTTCAGTCTGAGTCTCATCGATCCGCAGATTAAACTGCCGGATTAAAAACAGTGGAGTCGTCCAATTCACCAATGACGAAAGACTCATTGTACAATTTCAAGCGGCACTCTCTAATGAATTTATGTCAACCGCTTCATTTGGCGATTGTTGGCACATTGTTACTCACTGGCAAATACAACGAAAACAACACCGCGTAGGCAGGGCAATCCCAACGAGGTGCGTGGGGATTTCCCCGGAGCGACGGCATATCGCTAGAGCGGAAAAATAACGATGATTCGCGTGGCGCGAATGGAAGCAACCGCCGAATACCAGGGCGAGCTCTGTGAGAGAGTGGACCCGGCCGGCTTTTCAATTGTGCGGAGCTAAATAATCGCGGCGCGCTCGTGAGAAAGTTAAGTGGTCCGCGTCCTTAATTCCGCACAATGCCCTGGCATCGCGTCTCGGACTCGAAGCTATGTGCAAACGAACTGTTCAACCACTATACATAGACTGTTTCACATGAGAATTGGGTTCCTCCCCGGTCTTACAAAATTGGAACCCCGGAGATCGAAGGAGAAAGGGGGAATTACTGGAATTCTTTCATCCACAGGAAGAGGGAAGAAGAAGGCGGTGGCTTGGTTGTAAAGGAATTTGATTCTAGATCGGATAACATAACGGTCACTCAGCTGGAAGCCGAAAGATAGGCGGGATTACGTGCGTGGCCTTGTTCCGGACCCGTCGTCCTTGAGGTGCAGCGTTGCTGCCCTGGCACACATAGCTCGTAGCGTGCCTTTAACTGCACCCGGATGAATCGTCCATAAAACTAGCGTTCCGTGGGTAGAGGAATCCATTATGAAAACCACTGCTTAGTCAGACAACCCTCGCTCAAATACCGAGAATGAATTAAACGACAAAGAAATCATCACCATGATCTGCCAGCGAAAGTAATAGTAATTGTCGCGGTAAACTATGATCACTGAACCAGGCTACGACGGCATCTTTTCCGATGGGATATTGCGGTGTGGGTTACGTCATTCGTTAACGGTGCGAATCGCGTGTATCTATTTGCAGCGGTGGTGGTGCAGTTAAAACGGACGACGAAAGCACGCGCGATAAGAAGCATAAATCGTTGGAAAGTGTACCATAGGGAAACTTACGACGTGGGAATACGACTATCCATTACGACATGCGCGATCTCCCCCGGCAACTCGATACGAAAAAACCGCCTTATCAATATCGTCCAAATAACAATTACAATTCCGTGAACCACAGTCGAACCCTTTGTCTGGGATCGTTTTTTTGCTTGCCGTCGGAAAGCCTGTGATAAATCTGCCAGGGAACAATTATGACTTCGTGACTTTCGACCCCATTTTACTAAGAGTCTTCTTGGGGGGGGTTGCTTGAGGACTACGGCTATTATTGTCAGGGTTAAGGTGTGCAAAGGGTAAGTCTGGTGAAGGCTGTAAGTATCGGCAATCAGAGCGAGTTGAAATAGGTAACGCAGCATTTGCGACTGCTTTTTCGCTTGGCTTCGACCTCGCTAATGGCTCGCTCACTCGCGCGCCCGTTCTGCCTACCCTCCTGGGACCATTAATCAAAAGCGGAGAAAATATCTCGACCACCCCCTTTAAAATGCACCGCTCGCAACACCCTTCCGCGCTATACTCCGAGGTGCACCAAGCGCGCTGAGTTATGTGCATAAATATGCAGTCACGGTCGGCTAAGATTACGCGGCGCGACCACGTGGCAGGATAAAGGCTTTCATAGTCATCGTAAGTCTTTAGCCTATCGTTTTAGGCTGAATTAACACACTGATGTATTAATTCTCATGTAATCACCTTGCCAAAGTGTGAATAGGAAAAATAAATCGAGTTGGAATTTACTTTGAACGGCTGCTGAAGCTTTTACCTTTAAATCGGCCGGCAGCGTTATTCCGATATTTACATTTTTCCATGCATGAAACACTGGCGCACGCACTTGCGTGCCTGGCGTGCGGGTCACGGGCATAATTTGCGTAGGCTCGCACAGTTACCTCTCAAAGGTTTTAACGAGCGCTTTGGGAACGAATAGTCACAGAGCATCGGGCGCGGTGCCCCGCTTTACATGGCCGCGGCAACTGACCGTGTGCGGCCACTTCGTGTCCCGCAAATTTTCCAAAAGCCCGCACGAATATTTTCAGTCCGCTCTCTGGTTAATGTCAATTTCACCAGTGAAATTGCCCGATAGCACACTCTCGGATTTGCAGTGTATGATTGCGGTAGCCGCCATAAGAGAGAGAGAGACAGAGAGAGAGAAAAAAAACACGAAAACCAGAACAACGGAAAAGGTCTCCGTGGTCAGCTAACAATTTCAATCGGCAAAATAATAAGCCCGTGTATAATACTCGGCTGAAAAGCGCAAATAAATGAAGCCAATATCGAGTTACACTCTCTCAGCCTCGCCCCGTGCCTTTTTTCGGCCGGAGTAATTGGGTTATGAATATCCAGCAGGGCTTATTGTTGGAATATCGGGTGGCGCTCCCTCGTATATTTCGCGCGGCTCGCTCCACCGGAAAATAGAGAGCCCATTGAAAAATGTTTAATATGTACCTTGATTACGAGCATCCACCAGCTGGGAAGGAGTTGGCAAGAGTGGGGCACATGAAAAAAAAGGGGCCATTGGCAATCTCGTCTGATTCATTGGATTAGATTCTTTAGCTATGCCCGAAGAGCGGTGCACTTGCTGGAAAAAGACTGCGCGCTAGCTCAATTTCCATCCGATATAATCCGTTTCCTCTTCAAACAGCTGTTCGGCGCGGAAGAGTATTAAACTGTGTGCCCAACTAATAAACTTCGCCCGAGATAATCCCGCCGCACGGCGTCCAGGGCCGTGCAATAAGCCGTTGAAGGAAGAAGTAAGTGCTTTTAACTTAACGGAGAAGCAGCTCGGAGGAATGAGACTTTCCTGGTGGCGGACGAGTACGCAAAGAGGTTGCAGCAATTGAAGAAACGCAAGCAACTCCGAGAGTCATTTCCTCTCTCCCTCTCCCTCTCCCCCCCCCCCTCTCTCTCTCTCTCTCTCTCTCTCTCTGTCTCTCTCTCTTTTTCTTTCTCCGTCGGGACTTTTCCGTACGAGGAGCGCACTCTTTTACTGTGCTCGACCCGAGGGATTCTGCGGGCAGCGAAACACTGGCTCAAGTCGGACTAAAGGTTAAACTCTAATTATTGAACTGGGATGTGCACTGACGCCGCTGGCTATTTCTTCGCTTCTTTTTCCCCGAGCGATTAACAGCTCCATCAGGCCGCGACTCGAATTAGAGAGCGCCGCGAAAATAATAGGGCCCGCGGAGATCAGGCCGTTTGAATTCCATGAACGAAGTGGCCAAGTTAAATTGCATTAGCATCACAAATTGCAGGCCCGAAGAAACGCGGCGTTTCTTGCTAAACGCCTTGTCTTAAATTAACGAACTGCAGTTGTTCCGGATTCCACGACAAAGTAGAATCTCGAAAAAAAAAATCGAATAATGAGGAGGATTCTATAAAGATAATTTATGGGGAGAGTGTAGAAATTGTTAAAGCAGTTTATAGATTACTCAATATGGCTTAGTGAGTTTTTCTCACATTCCTACCATTGGCGTAGTTACGATTCCGCAGGTGCAAGCTGTGCTTCTCACTGCGAGAACGGCTTGGCGTGGCGCGGCGCTCGACTTTCTCTAATTATCGCAGTTCATTCGTAACGCGCGGCTACAACGTGACGAGAATGCTGGAGCGCGTGGGTGCGATAATTGTGACTATGACGATAATGCCCAGAGTGGCCGGGCAAGCAGCGGCGTGACTCTAGGAAGAAAAGCCGGAAGAGCGCTCTCGGACGCTTTTACTTTTACGTCCTCTCTCTAGTTGTGCGACGCGGCAGGTCGCACAAAATTGCCCGCATTAGAAACCGTGCGCAAGAGATGTAACGTCGGAATCACTCTACTGGAACCAACATGATAATCCAATTTCGTTAATGGACCCCGCGCGTGTCTTAGCGAGCTGCAAAATGCAAAGATGCTATTTCTACGCAGGTAAGCACCAGACGAAAGTCTTAGTGAAAAGTACAGAAAATCGCCAACATGAAGAATCACTGATAGTATAAAAGTCGCATTGTTGGAATTGCGATAAGTACGTAATATGTGCACTCTCACCTTTGAAGATTACGTTCGGTCGACGATGAAAAGTCAATATTGCACTTTTACCGACTAAATTGCATCAGAGGATTTCATATAACTTAATCAATCGAACCCAGCGGCCAACATGCAGGGTCCGGTCCAGAGGATGAGGAAAGGCTATGTTTATTTTTAGAGGGCGAAAGTTTATTCATTAAAAGTTCGTGTGCTCCTTTCCTCTATGGATTAAACGCATGTGTGCTGCTCATAATCTGGACTGCACCAACATACGTCAGTCGAGTTAAATAGCGTGTATTACAGGAGAAATGAATCGCACTAGAAAAATTCAAGCCTGCGTGCGAAAGCTACTGCTGGTGATTTCTAATCTTTCGTATGAACAACTTCTAACTCCAGTTGTATCCAATTATTTAACTTCGTTAACCTAGATTCTGGTTATTGCAATTTGCCTTAATAGTTTGTTGTACGACCGCTGCTTAAATTCGGCTCGGAGACACGTATGGTGCGGTGTCCCGGGAAAACGAGGGGCGTAAATTAATTTCAGTATTAATGGTAGACACCGAGACAATAGAAACAGGGTGGCCGCGGGCGCCGTATGCAAATTTATTGTCGCGTGTTCGGAATATTTGCCGATTTAATTCTCATTTGGATAATTATGCGCCACCACTATCGGCATCCCACCACTCCGCGCCCTCCAGCCCAGCAATGTGCAAATTTACCCTATCACTTAGCACACCACGCTTTTACGAAGACAACAAATGCTAATTTGCACTTTCTATGAAGAGTCTACATGCTTTCGTAAACTTCCGAGCTCCACGAGGATTCTTTGATTAGAAGAAATGATCTGTAATAAAAACTTTGCATCCAACTTTAGAGAATCCTGAGATCCCCGAGGTCTGAGTTCACACAGTTACTGAAGTGCAGTTTTCTTGTCGCCATCTACAAATAGAGTGAGGAAGAACTCATGAAGTGCATCAATCTCTCGCCTTATCCCCACGATTGCATAATCGCCGAGCGAAATCCTCGGAAACAGGCAGTCGATTAAGCATACAGGATCTACGAAGAAATCCTCTCAAATCCGGCCGGCTAACACTAGACTGGCAGGTATAGTCTTTCCGCGACGCCTTAATGCGTTCCTTTTCCATTAAGCTCCCTCTCTCCTCATTTCTCTTCTCCGATCGTCCGAGCTTTCACCCGATGATCATCTACTTCGTTTGTTGGGCGTAAGAGCTCGATCGTGCTACTCAAATACGAGTTCACCGCTCTTACACGTGAATTCTGCTGCTCTCTTAAGAACTAGGAGGAACTGGAGCATCACGTGGAGTCAAGGATTTCCGCGGGATCGTTGCTGGAAGAGCTCGGTGACCCAAGATTGGCAAGGACTCGCTTCGTCCTTCTATCGGATGCTACGAATCTTCGAAAAAGAGCACGCTCTCCCGAATAGGGCGCCCGATCGAACCTAATCAGTAGGCATTACGACCATCCGAATCTTAACGATTGCCAAGCCAGATTTACGCGACCTTTCCCTAGATTTCAACCACGAGATTTGGAACTTCCAACTATCTTCTTGCTTCATTCACATTTCTCAAGCTTCCTGGCGAATAGAGGCATTAACTCTTTCTCCACCTGAGACAAGTTGATCTCCAAGTCTCGATCCTCTGATAACAAGCGTATATCAGCAACGTAATTGGAACTCCCGTCGAATAGAGAAAGAGGAAACTGATACACAAGAATACAGACAGACTTGTGTCATTCCAGCGGAGTCTCCAATGAGTTCAAGAGTTCTAAAAGGGGCGTATAGGTCGGTTCAAATATATGGGAGACTCGGAAATTATAATCCTGGGAAACTACGGTGTGCATCTTGGACGGAAGTGCAAACTTTGTCTGTACCACTCTCCGGGAGATGAGCGAGGAGTTGACTAATGCAGCAGATTACAAAGCGAGACTGATCGAACTAGTCAACTAAAAGCGAGGAATTAATTAAAATCCTGAGAAGTGATCGAAAAATCGTTTGTGGCGGTAGAGACTGATACTACTCGAGTACTTGGATGCTGGAACATTAATTACAATTCTCTCTCTCTCTCTCGGTCAACTTTCATCTAACGAGCATCTGGGGCCACCCGAGTCTTCAAGAGAAGATCCCTTGGTGCGAAGGTGGAATATTTATTACTGGCTTATTCCAATTTTCACGCTCTAGTATGTGCTAGCGTGGAGCACTCGAGGGGGCACGGAGTTCCCCGACGGCTGGAGAACGGAAAGTGAAACTCGGATTGGGATCTGTCAGTTATGCATGCGAGCGACGAGCCACTGCTATATAGTCAAGCCTTTCGCGTTGGAAAACGGAACGCATCGTTGATCCTCGCGACTAGTTTCCGTGATTTGTAGTCTCTTTATCTCCGCGATTGCTTCTCCACTCCGACGACATTCTTCACCTTTTCACCGTCTGCGTCCTAACCAGTTTCAAAGAAGGCCGAACTGCTTTTCTCCCCATCGCGCGTTTGATCCTTTCGTACTAATTCGCTCGAACGGCCCGGCAAGAAACAAAGGATTTAGGTCCGCGAGAAGAATTGCACATTGGGGGTGAAGCACTGTTTAGAAATGGAGCGAGAGCACGCCACAAAGCAGAAACCCGGGCATTTTCTTTGAAAACCGGCGCACACCATCTAGTTTTCCGGGCGCGCGTGCACGCCGCACAGAGGGCAGAGAACAAAACCGGAAAGAAAAGATGCATTTTCTGCTCGAGCGATGCACACACAGTCTCATACATTGGTCGAGTGAGAAGGGGCGAGCGGGATGAGAGGGATGGTGGAGGAGGAGGGGGGGGGGAGAGGGGGGAGAGAGAGAGACGTAATTGCCTGCCGAGAGCAGAAAGTAAGCGCGCAGGTGAAAAATATATGGCGAATGGAAAAACCTGGCGTCTCTCCAATTCCGGCTGCCCTCCCCTTCGCCCCCACAACGCGAATGAGAGAAACTCGTCGACGTTTCCTCGCTTGACGAGTCACCGGACTGGAAACCATCTTTCCGGATCATCGACTTTCTTTTCCCTTTCTTCACCCGGACCCTAAGACCCTCTCCAACACAACTTCTCTTTGTTCTTCTCACAACTTACCCACCCCTTAATACGATTTCGACGAGCCAATGGATCAACTGTACACACGGCGAAGAGAGCGAAAGAAGTAGGTGTAATTTTGTCGAAAATTTAGATTCCCCGGTTGTGTCTGGCGCGTCTAGGAAGAGTAAAAGCCGATAAGAAAGCAGACGGGGCTCGGATAATTGCCTGCGGCAACAAGGCAACTAAGAAAAGAACTGGCGAACTTCCAGCACGATCGATCGGTGTCTCAGACATCGTGCTATCAAAAGCAATGGAATCGCTGCTTCCAGTGTACGAAAGCCGATTAGAAATTTCACTGGTCCTCTGCGGAATACTTGCTGCTTACCGTCAGACTTACTCTTAGAATAACCAGGCCACCTTTGTCAATGTCTGCTACAGCGAATAGTCAACTCACCTGGAACAATCAAAGAGAGGGGAGGTTAGTGACTCTTAAATTCAAGACTCCACCTTGTGGGACCGAGGACAGAAAACAAATGTCTCAAAGTTCGCTTAAGTCGCTCGATTCGGGAAGTAATGCCAAAGAAGAATGGGAGGTTCGGGATTATAAAGGGATGCAGAGTACTCGAGGCAAGACAGTGCGAGGGAAGAAGATGGAGAGAAAGAGTAAGCTGGCTACGCTCGAGGGAGCAAGGAAATTCGACTGGCAAGGATCACTGAATTGTGCCCGCGTAGAAACAGTCTCGATTAATCGTCGCTCTCGAGTGAACGGGCCTTTAGGAGCAGCGGGAATCCCCTCTGATGTGTCTACGATTGAGACATCCTTCCTTCTCCCTCACACCCTACGTTAAACCGGACTAATCCACCCTAGCAGGCGAAGTAGGCGGGCAACCTCATCTTCCTCCGGCTAAGATAGACCGTGGCAAGCCTTCACTTCGGCCAGGAATAAGCGATTCCAGTACCAAACCTTCACCCTTATTCAACAACTTTGCAATTTCTTTACAGTTATTCTCTGTTATTTTTATGTTCGAATGTCTTTGAACCAAGCAAGTCGCTTTGGCTTGCTGGAAAAGATGCGGATGAGGTAAAAGCCTGTAGGCATAGATGTCTCCTCAGTGGAAGGAGGAAAAAAGGGGGGTTCCGGCGCGAAGTGCGGTTACCAAGGGACACTAAAGGAAATGATTTTCCGAGAGCGTGGCAAAGATTTCAAGAGAGCCGCCTACGCCCGACGAAAATAATTAGCCTGCCTCTAGGGGAGAAGGCCTCTCCTTCCTTCCTCATCGGCGCATATAAAGTGTGTCCCGGCTATGTCTGGGGAATCGCTATCTGCTTCAAAGAGGCCTGCTACGGATCGAGTGACGGCTCTCATCAAAGCAGCCAATGGTATTCATGGTGCGTCAGAAGTGCACTAAGCACTTGTTATGACTCTCTCGTGCCCTGCAAAACTAATTTCGTCTTTCAACTACCGAATTTCAAACTTTGATTACACATAGTCTACCCTTCCTGTGTGTCCCACCCAATCCTTCTCTCTTGACTTGAAAGACCTTTTTCTGCTCGAGGCTGCTGCTGTATAAAAGAAGGAGAAAGCGAGAAGAAGAATCATCCACTATACTCTCGCACACGTCTCATTTAAATAAGTAACCCGAGTCAAAGCCGCGAGAACTTTTGTCCGACGAGGGGAAATTCTAGAAGGAAGTCCCATCTTATGGGGTTTCGGCCTCCCCTATTTCTCCGAGGCACTCTCATCGATCGATCCCTTGGACGGATGGGTCTCGGTGGTAGTTTCCCCAGTAGAACCCTTTGCCATAGCGAAGTCTCTCCCTTCACTGGCACCCCCGATGCAGTAAACGCTTATACTCCGGAGATACTGGTATTAAACAAGGATCTAGACATTCCTGAATTGTCCTGTCGAAGAACGGTAAGAATTCTCTTTTGCGGAGTACCACTGGGAATAAGAAGCTCCTTGCCATTGGTTCTCTTCTACCAAGAACTAGATTTGTCAGCGTCACAACAGAGGAACAGATCTCCGCAACAATGAGATGGTTACCAGCGGCAGAGGGAGAGGAAAGCAGTTTTAGTGTGTGCCATCATTCTATTAAAGGTTTCGTCATATCTTGATACCAGTGTAAATAATTGCACGAGGAACAAGTCTGAGCAGACACAGCTTTATATGTATCGAATTGAATGGCATAAGAAGCTTAAGGTACGATCGAGTGGCGTGAAAACCGACGGCGGCAAAAACTATATAGCAAAGTCCCCCGTCAAATAAGGTGCAGAGCAGCTAGGCAGCAACGGAGTGGATTCAGCGGCGACGACTAATCCCCGGAAAATGCCGGAGTAATCGATGGCCCGAGAGGATCAAGACGAATGGAAGAAGAGTGCTCGCTCGCCGTACGTGCGACTGTCCCTTTTCCTCGGCAAGGCGTCTTCTCCGGCTGGTTGGAAAAGCCGGCGTATGCTGCCAGGCAAACGAAGAACACCGAGCGAACTTTGTGTCTAGCCGGTCGATCCGGCCAAAGAGAGGAGAGCAGTTAAGCCTCGGAAAATTGAGTGTGTCTCCCAAGAAGACGGCCGCCGCCTACTAGACTCTCTCTTCATCTCTCTCTCTCTCTCTCTCTCTTTTTCCTCTCTCCTCCCCCCCCCCTCTCTCTCTCTCTCAGTTCCAGCCATCTCGCCTACCACTCTGATGTACTGCTACCAAATCCCCAATAAGATCCCAAACCCTCTTTGTCGCCGGCTCATGAATATTATAATTTCTTTGCCGTCCCATTTCGGCCGCCTCACTCGGCGTCTTTGCGGATCATTTGCCGGAGAAACAATAAGCCGCTGTGTGCATTAACTCGGTAGGAGATAAGCGTAAATTCTCCTGAGAAGCCAGCCTTACTTCGCGAGAAAGTTGGAGGGTACGACAGGTGCTGACATATCTCATCGTATGTTTCCTCTAGACTTAATACATTCTGAATACAGCCGTCTCTAATTAACCATTTCGGTGCTAAACACTTTTGCTCTAGAGCGTGCTTACGAGGCCGTTGCGCCGAGAATTGGTATTAGTTTGCGAACACAATGGCACACGAGAATACCATTAAGTCCTTGGTGTCCCTGTAGGAGGAAAGCGAGGGGAAAGCAAAGAATGTCGGAGGATGAAAGGGAAAATAAGACGATGCAGAGTACATCGTGGCGTCGTCACGTTGCATTAAGCGCGGAGGATGCGTTTCTCGTAATCACAAGGATAATATGCATGCGCCCGCCCGCTAGCTCCCATCCACACCCACGACTGTATGAATATTCAGCTGTGCAAAATGCAATTGCAATCGCGCGCGGCGATGCCGGGAAGCAATTTTCGCGGGATGGCGGGTGTGCTCGCTCGTCTGGCATTAGTCCTGGTGAAATCCCCCAGGGCCAAATGAAGTTTGCGTGGAAAATTTGGCGTTACAAAGCGGCGGCGCATCGGTGAAAACCATCAGGTCGAACCTGTCGCCGAATTGGACAGGACTCCTGAATCGGATAGAGGATCGAAACGAGTTCGGTAGTCTAAAGCGAAGCCGGTGCTGGGCTGGGCATGGAGGATATCAACGGGGAGTGACAGGACAATCGTAAGTAAGAGGAACTGGAATTGTGTTTCGTCGGATAGCTAAGGCGCCGGAGAACAGGACGCGTCTGTCGGATCGGACGTGCACAGCACACATTCCACTTCATCTTCGTCTGCCCAGCCTTCCTCAGGGGAATAAGCCCCTTTAGCGCCGCGCGAGCTTCGAGGCGACGAGCTTCCACCTTCTCCTGCCGCTGCCGGCCTCTGCCTGGTTCGAACTTGTCCCCGCGTTCTCGGTAAGCCGGTTGTTCCCCAAGCACAAAACTTTCGGCCACCACTTCCACCCTCAATGTACAGCCCGAGGACGTGTAGTCCTGTCCTAAGCTTGCCCAACGAAATTAGTGTTATTGCCGGGAACATGTGTTCCACTGCGATCCTCAGACAAGAGCAGGCCAAGAGCTCCCATCTAACTTCGGTCGACCCAACGAGTTCGTCGACAGTTTCGTCTGAACTTGAATTGGTAAGCAAAAGAAACTGATCTCAGAGTGAGGACGACCGCTGACCGCTCGATTGGTCGAACAAGAGCGAAAGTAGCGGTGATACCATTAAGATCGATCCGCTTTTTTAGAAAGTTAATGCTACGCAAGAGGTCGCGCACCATTATGGTCGCCCGCACGCTTACAATCGACCCACTTTCCGTGAGAGGAGAAATCGATCTTTGTATTCGTGCAACTACTGTAATACCTATGGTTTCCTGCTTTAAAATGAAACATTAAACTATATAAAAAAAAAAACATTAGAATGTTCAAGAGAGCGAAATGATAAAAGTTTCATCGGAACGGGACAATGACGGCTTCGACGACACTGATTCTAAGTGACGGCCGCTCTTTTTCGAAACAGGTTACCGCAGGAATGTCGATTTAATTGGGCCCGTAGCCGCACGCACGAAAGAAACTGAAATCTGACACCTTCGGCATAGAAAGTCACCATGCCCACGATACCGGTGTGCTCTTCTTCCATCTTGGACTTCGATTAAATAAAGTTTCAATAAGTTTTCGATTTAACAACCCGCGCCCGCGAAGGCCAAAGGAAGAACCTTTCTAGGATACGAGATTCGATAAAGCGATACTCAACTTTAGAAAAGTTAATCTTCGAGTCTGGTATTGAGGCAACGAACGAAGGCCAGGTTGGTCAGGGTGGAAACAATCCTAAATGAAGATACTGCACTGCGATATACTGGTCAGGAAGTAGTATTTGGAGCCATCCACTGTAGGTCAATTGGGATCGTGAACCTCTGACCCCGAAATAGACCGAATTACACGGAAATAATCTCGGGTCAGTCTCGGACAACTATCTTTCCAAGCTGAACTAAACATTACGTGCCCAGGATGGCCGGCTACGCCAGAGATGAAGTAACCACAGGTGGTCACGTTAATATAACCGGCTCTAACGAGCAGTAATCCAATCCTAATGGAACTAATAACACAAATTCTACTCAACATTTTTCCCTAGAAAGTCAAACGATGCAACCCAATTAATTTTCTAGAAAATTACTGCATCTCCGACTGGATTTCAAGCTTTCCGCATTTAGCGATTGCAACTCAGAAAATAACGATGACTTAATCAGCTAATTACAATATGACAAATAGAATGTATGTAACGAGGGAATAGATATCTTTCGTAAACTCCAACGCCTCTCTAGAGGATGTCTCCCGAAGAATGTCTTGCGTGGGTGAAATTCCATGCTAATTGCACAGGAAAATGGCACGGCACTTTTAAGAACTCGGTGTGAGTTACAATTGATGCTCAAACTCCGCCGGGAAGATCAGAGCAATCGGGCACGAAACTCGAACCGGGAGTTTTAAAGTCCATCGTAAAAAGTGATGACAGTTCCAGTTGGGGACTTAAGTCTTGGCTTATATGAGGCGAGAGGCATGCGCCTCCGTTCGCGAGATCGCGTGTTTAATTCGGACGCCGTTCGTTCGTGGCTGCCAACGAAATTCGTTATCCTTCTTCGACCCCATTGCACGCCGGGCCGCCGCCAGTCCGCTTTCGTTTACGTCCACGATCCCCTCCCGTCCCCGCTCGACCCCTCGCGTTCACGGCCTCTCTTTAATTAAACTTTTAATTTGCCCGCCTTTTTAATTCAATTAGAGCTCTCACGCCCGCGTCGTCTGTGAAATATCCCGGCGCCCATTCGTTCCATCGCTCAAGATTGACGGGTTCCACCAAAATAACGAATTTACACTTCATACGAACGTCCTTGCAATGAAGTCTTACATTTCCTTAAACTGTATATCGCGCGATGTGAAGACTGAAATTCGAAGTGAATTTTGGCGTTCCACAGATTCGGCGGAGAAAATGCTCGCAAGGAGTAGTTGCAAGCGAGCGAGTTAACTTGTAGGTGAACTTGAAGCACCGCATCGTCGATGGTGACACACATTCGTCGAAGCACGGACGACATTTACGAGCCCTGATGCACTCACGTGCCTTTGCACCCACCTTGCCCCTCTCTGACTTCTTACGTGGAGCATTCGCCTGCTCCTGGGCGCACCTGTGTCTCCGTTGCTCGCCCACTGTATTCTCCAGCGAGTTGGCTCCAGCGGGAGGAGCAGAAAAAGAGTGCGGATACGTGTTACCGCGGTGGATACAGCGGGAGGCTGCACTCCATGTCGCATCGGGCATTCTCTTTCTCCGGGGAGCATGCGATCAAAGTAACACACAGAGAGGGAGAAAGGGAGAGAAAGAGCGAGAGAGAGAGAGTCGTCGGTGTTCGGATTACGAGTGATCATCCACGGGAAATGGCCGCCGGGAATAGTGGTATTTTCAGTTCGGTGAATTTCGCCGAATTTTTCGAATACGTCGGACGATTTATTCCATGGATGACTTCCATTCGAAATAGCGCCAGGGCATGCCAATCGCATACAAATCTTCTGACGAAGCAATCTGGTTATTAAAACTCTCATCAATGTCCCCCATTCGTGCCTTAGAAATTTTTTCACAGCTCTATGATTGGTGGTACCCAATAAAAATATTTCCAATTAAACTTTATCTGTCCAAACGGATTTCGTGTGAATATACCGAAAGAAATATCAGTGGATTTGTTTGGAGTAGAATTGTGGCGTGTGTGAATGTATGTATGAAGCAGACCGTAGTTAGGAAGGTGACAGGAAAAGAGGTCAAGGATCGTCGGATATCCTTGGCTAGTGAGAAAGAGGGATTGTGGTTGGACTTGGGTGCACGTTGAAAAGACGGGATTTTGGCCTACCTGAACTTCACCGATTCGTGCACTCCCAGTTCCCATTGGATTCTCATAAGGCTGGGACCTCACCTCCGAATATTTCCGACGCGAAAGGGAAGCCCGACCATACTGATTCCAAGCGAGCTCTCTACGAGGAAAGGGGGATAGGATGAAACTTTTATGAGATTCCGCCCTGATATGCCGTCGGCTAAAGAGCCACCCTGAAGTTCGCCATCAATCACGATGCCTGCGAAATAAAGTGATGCGAAATCTCTTTGGCGCATGATATAACCTTGTACTAAAGCCAAAGTCAATGCACCAGGGACTAACTACGTCACCAAGGTAATAACAATGTTCTCAGCAATCTTGAATAATGTAGTGTCGAAAGCCATTCGACTTTACGCCCTGGTACCCCGCAAGTATGGCCTGTTAAGACCTCACAAGTGCTTCCACGGAATTGCAGGTAGTCATTAAAGAGCAAGTGCGAGATAAGAACGGTAACTATCACCAAAGAGCCTACTGACAGCAGACTGTCACTCCTTGACAATCTTCCCCCTCCGCCATCTTCTCTGTCGGTGCGAATATTCTGCGGGGACATTCTCCGAAGTCAGGGACGAACCATTATCGTTGGATCGCACCGTTTTCGCGGTACTTGCTCTCCGATAAATGCTAACTGCTGCCTTACGCTTGGGACACCGTTCACCTCCGGCGAGGATCACACTGTCCCCTCGAAGGGTACTTTATCGGGACACTGATTTCGAGGAGAAGCTACCTCCCAATGAATCGATAGGACACTCCACCCTTGCCAAATGACTCCACACCATCCCTATCAGACTTGCCTGATGCCTTTGAAAGCGTTACTTGATCGTCCCAACTTTTTCAGGGAATAAACTTGACGTGAAAAAGTGATTCCCTTCTTTTGTTGAAGCAATCTGTACTCATCCAGCAAAAATGTGGGGTAACTACACCGGTGAGAGATGAAGAGGGAAAGAAAATGGTGGAAATTCTAGACTGGGAGATTCCATCTCCGATAGCTCGGAGCTCCGGCTTGGGACTCATTTCATTTGGAGAGTCCGGATATCGCGAGGAGGAAATTCACGATATAATTTCGGCGAGATCTAACGCGCACCGAAGAGACATCGCGAGCCATAAGCTCGTGATAATATCTTAGCTCGAGCTTGGTTCTTCGAGGGAATAAAGAATCCATCGCTCGACCCATTTCCCTGGCCGGTTTCTTTCGCAGCCAACGGCTCGCTCGCCCAGTTCTTCTCTGTGCCATTGTGGCCCCTGCGTCTTTTAATCCTTTCACTATTTCCCTCTTATTCCCCTGGCACTTGGACGCCGAGACCTTCTGTGCCCGAGTTCGAGGAAAGCTCTACGGACTTGCGCTTCTCACCTCGAGTATCCCGGCGTCCCTTTTGAAAGCCTCCAGGAAGTCTGAACATTCAGCGTACAGAAACAAGAACGGTGGATAAAAAAAAAGGGAGCAATCTGGATTGACGTGCGAGCAGTAGATCCCGCTGGGATTTCGAACCTGCGAATTTCGAGGGAGGACAGACAAATGAAATGGAGCGAGGTTTCATCCCCTGTTCGGAGATGCTCGACGACCATCCGATCGTGAATGTCTAGGTGGGTGGAGATCGAGCTCACCCAACTATCGGGCTTAATAAATCAATGCTAACTTTCGAAATGCCAACTGGAATGAGGAATACCAACGATTCCCTCGAATCCTGCACGCCGAGCACGCGATCTGACTGCCGCAAGCGAGTTGTCTGGTCCCGACATTCCAGCGAACGCTCTAAACACAGTCGAGATCCGATCCGGTGATGGGATCGTTAGAGGATGTCGGTGTCGCGACAGCCCATTTCCGCGGTACGACATCTCGCAAATCCAACCGGGCCGTTCCCTGTGTCTGTGCTTCTCACTGATAGAATGAAAATACAGGGCGGAGGCCGGAATATCTCATTCTGCGGACGCGCGATCGACACTGGAGACGAGAAAGCGCTAGAAGTGCAGAGTGCAGAAGGGGTATTCCTGATATTTCTACGGAGATTCCAATTGAAATCTGGCGTATCAGGCGTTTCGTAGGATCGCAGCGACGAAGTAACGTTGCTCCTCCGCAGGATGAAGCCGGGCACGTAGTATGGACGACGAAGAGGAGAATCGTAGTACGAGAGGAGATCTCTTCGGGTGGAGCGGCGAGCAGAGAGTCACGTACACGGACGAGTATGGTGGCCGCGTGGCATGGAATAAAATATGCTCTCTCGTAATGAAACATAATATTGACTGGGCGCAACAGCTTCCCCATAATTCAATACGTCTCTCCACTATCCCCGAGTGATAGAAGCCCATGCATACATGCTTGACGTGCGTTCCTCTTCTATCGAACACACTCGAGGATCATAGGAGTGCGCGTCACGTTTGGCAAACTCTTCCGATGGAATCCGACGAGGTCTCGCAGCTCAATGGACGAGGGAGCCGCTTTCCTCGATCTCCCTAATTAATTCCTCCCGGAGACAGAGACTCGCATACACGTATCGACTCACCGATCGGGAAATCGCGAGAGTGGAATCTTTCCTCACTGCCAAAGACACCGGTTAAGAGAAAGTCGAAGGCTCGTGTAGGAAAACTCTTGGTAAATTATGCACCGCACGCAGATACCGAAGAATCCGAGATCAATGATTTATCATCGCGATTGTTGACAAGCATCATTCGGTAGAAGTAGCTCCAACGATATTTCGGTGTGAAGTACGCGCCGCGAATAGTTTGCAGGAACGTAAGTCAAAGCACCGATGCTTTACTATCCAAGACTTCTTTCGAGAGAAAAGTTAGCTGTAGCACTAGCCGACCGTGTGATTTACGAGCTGCAACTTCAATATTACGCAAAGTCTTAGAAGCAGAGTGGAATACTTGAATAAAATTCGTAACATTTTTTTGTTTAACGATGGTTGAATTCTATGGGAATATATATACATATGCGAGTCTACGAGCTCGTCAGGTTCGCGAGGCGAAAAGGATAACGACAGAATTTGGCAAATCGGGTCGACAGCCGGAGCGGAATTCGTGGTAGCGAATATGGAGAGAAAAAGTCGGTATTTTCCGAGGTCGCGCGGTGGCGCGAATGTTTACAGCAATTATTTAAGCCGGAAAAGCGTTTCCCTCTTGGCTGGCAAATATTCGGACGCGCGTAATAAAATCGATCGGCTGCCAGCCGCTCTCTTTCTCTTTCTCCTGTACTTGTGCTCGCGTGACAGCGCGAACGAGAGGCCAACGGTTCGAATTTATCGCTAATTAATTTCAATTTGTCCGAGCCTCGTCCATGTGCATCTATGTACGTCTGTGCGTGTCTGCTCTGGCGTTCGCGGAATTCCGCGCGGATTTCCCTTGTAACAGGGCGATGCTCGTCGACATCGATGCTCTACATATATTCACCGATTGTTACCGGCGAATCCGATCCGGGAAGTGTGCGGGAGAATGTGGGACACGCGAGAGCGAGGTCGATGGAAGATCGGACTGGTGCGGGCTCGACTGTCAAGGGTGTAAAACCGATTATTAATATTTCATTATTTTTGCCGACAAAAACGCACCACAGCCGGGGAAAAAAGCCAGCTCGTCGTGTATGCGCGCCAATGACAAAAGCATAGAGTCTGCTCAATTTAACCTGTCGCACTAAAACTCTTGATTCTCACTCGTGATGCAAATTGCGATTTACTGGAATCACAGCTGTTATTTGTTAACATAACAATAAATATCCCTCTATACATTGGAATTAACTGAACTTATAAATACTCCACTTTAATCCTTTTGCGTTAGAAATCAGGGCAAAAGTCGGCGAGAAATTCGGAAATAAAATCATCCCGTCCGTCGAAGGTCTGGGAGATCAAATGATGGATATGTGCCGCGTGCACTCTGTGTATACAGGGTCGATGTATTCCGAACGAAATCGTCGCCGGTGATTTGTGCCCGCGGTCACGGGATAACCGCGTTTCAAAAATCCCCATGGGCGAGTACCGCCCGAGTGTACAGTATACAGCAGTGTATGTACAAACGTACGCGAATCCACATGTGATTCAGTCCACGTGTGGCTGCGCGATCGTTTCGTCACGGCCGCCGGATGAATTGCCGGCGCCGTCGAAATAATAAATCACGGACACGCGACTGCCCAGACACGCCATACACGTATATACAGGGAATGCCCGCAAGGCGTTCTCTGTCCACTGACTATTCGCTTGGCAGCCTCAATGAGACTCATTTGCAAGAAAATAACGCACACTCCATAGAGAACTGACACAGAGCCCATCCAACTTGCGAGCGTTAGCAAACACGAGAGATCTCCGTGGACAGGCTGTTTAGCCATGCGACGAACATGCTGCGTGATAGAGTGCGATTATGTCAGGGGAAAAAGGTTTTACTAGAGGACTAATTCCATTTCCAGATAAAGATCTCTATGGACGAAGGCTCCTGTAATAGCAGTAGCGGGACCGTTCGCCGGCCAGGGCTTTACAGGCCATCAATTAGCACCTTCCGCACTGGTACTATCGATGCTCTCGGCACTGTATCACACCTGATTTATTCGACCGGAATAATTTATGCTCCTGAAACAGGAGGAGGTAAAATATTCGTTCGTAAAACGCGAGGAATTAACATGTGCCGTCGTACGGCCGGAAAGCAAGGTAAATCCTATGCCCGGCGGCGAAACTACTCAAGTGTCGCTTGCTACGACACCTGGGACAGTAGCCATTCAACGAGGATTATGACATCTTTCTAACAGGACAATTAATTATATGAGTTATGCAGAAATAAAGTTATTGACAATTACATAAACCAAGGGGGTTCTGTGATTGCCGGGGCTTAAACTCTATCCATCCATTCCTTCCTAGGACTTTATACTTCGGCAGGAGCAGTTTCCTTACCCGCGAATGACATCCTACTGACGCGGCAATAAAACACGCTCCGCCGAGCGTCGTTACCCGAAGCCTCCGGTGCCGAGGACGATAAATCCCTTGGTGGGTGTGTCGTTTTCCTCCAAGAGGAACAGTGACGCTGCCGGCGCCAAGTCTCTCAGGGCATGCACTGCGAGCTCACGGCCGGGGAACGAGTACTTCGTGTTAAAAGTTGTTGCCGTATGTCTCACCGAACGACCAGGACTCTTTATTGTTTTCCCCCCTCTCAAGTTCCCCGACGAGAGTCTACTCATAGCTGGCGATACCTGGCAAAACGATCGAGTACGACATCGATCAGACTGAACAATTAAGGGTTGATCGCTGAGAGGAGCTACTTTGATTGGACAAGGCACGGAAGACAGACTCTACAGTTACCAAGGAGCTGGTCTCTTTACCAAAGGAAAGAAATAATCTCCGGCATTTTTACGGGCCACTCAGACCAGCCGCTCGTTAAGTTGACCCATTAAAAGAGGTTTTAAGGCAGGCCAAAAAACGGAAGCAAGAAGCACAATGGGGGAAAAGTTCGCCCTGGAGAGTGGTGAGGCTGCGGGCAAAAGTTTGCTAAACTCTTTCTCATTCTACCTCTCCCTCCTGGCTTCTTCCTTTCCCGCAGCAGCCTTTCTGTCTCGGGTTTGACGATCGCCAGTCATTCATTCGACCCTCTGTTCCTCGCGGTAGCGTCACGTTCGGCAAATTTAAACTTTTATTAGTTATAGAGGAGAAAGAGAGAACGTACACACAGCCACGCATACACACACACACACACACACACACACACAGACACGTCCCCCTGTGCTCCGAGCGAAACGTTCTGACCCCAATTTCAGGGTGCAGATGACAGATCCATATTGTGTTCGGAGCGGCACGCGAAATTCCGCAAATTCATTTTTCTCCCGAGAGAGACAAATGACTCGCTCGATCCTCAGTGTGTGTCTGTGTATGTGAGAGAGAATGAGAGGGAGAAGCTCAGGAGAAGCTATCGATATTTCGAGCGTTCGGTCGCATGATAGGAGAGTATGCTCCTGATACCGTAGTGCCGCCGGTAGCGCCTTTCCCCATACGTCTATACTGATACCATGCACTCGCCAAAACTCACGAGAGGTCCCGAAGGGTTAATAATTCCAGGAAGTATTCCCGTCGATAATTCTCCTCTTGAAGTCACAATTAATCGACTACCGGCTTTTGGCTTATGCATAAAGATCGCACCGCCGAACAGAGAGCGGTGCCTCCGAAATATGCAAAACAGCCATGGAATTTTAAATGGCGCCAGTGTGTGTTCGGAAACTTCGATAGTGGACGAGTATTTTTAGCAACGCCAGGGGAAAACGATGGAAATCAGCATCCAGAGGTGCGTCGTTCAAAAAAGGCGCAAACGTTTCTGAATGCATTCCATTTCATAATTATAATAGGAATAATTCAATACTAATGATGCAATGTTTTTTTAGATGTGACATTGTTATTACTTTAGTGCAATCAGTGCGCCTACAAAACAGGCATAAATATATATAAGAATCTGAATGAGGTACAATGTTGCTGCATATTTCGTATGTAGATTTTTAGTTAAGTACGATGCATTCAAATGGAAAGTTTAGCGAGAGGTCGAGGCGAATACGGCCGAGTGCGGGCGCCAGTTGTCGAAACTCTATTGCAGATCCTTACGGACGAAATGGAGGCATGTAGCCACATCTGGGGGGGCGAGGCTCTCATGCGGTTACACGAAAGCCACTGCTGTAGTTTCAAACAGACTAGTCGGTGTTCGAAGCCGCGATAAACCGAGGGACGATTCAGTGCTGGGGACAGACGGCGGCTGTGGCGGTCCTTACATCTCATAGTATCAGAAGTCAGGTAGTCTATCAACGATCACCTTGTCACGATAGATCGATTCAAAGGGATCCCCGACTCCTCCGAATCAGTCTGCCGTCGAATTTCAAGCTAATTGCAATTAAGAGGCCATCATGATGAACAGATATCACCAACGCAGCCGGCAATTACCTCTGCTCTCTCGTTCGCTTTGCGTCGGCAAAAACACTCGCTGAGAGATGAAGGGACGATGATGATGTTTGGAGAGCGGCGGTCGAAATTTGTCGGGCGGCCGCGACAATCTCACCGGTGACTGGACGAATCTGGTCCCCGGGCAATAAAACCTGAGTCAGCTTAACGAATCTCGTGAGTAATAGCACTCGGGGCCGCAGGTTCCAGAAATGAGTTAGTCCACGGCCGAGCCGTTTATTAAAGATCCCGTTTCGCCGGGGGGCAATTCATCTTCTTAACTCCTAAAGAATGGGCTACTTTCCTTCGAGATAGCACCGATTCCGGGTATTTTTCACGAACCTAAATAAAGCCACACACGATCTCCTCTGAAACTTTGTTCACGGTGTTATTAAATGGACATCGTTATTAGAAAATAAGAAATCTGATTGAACAGCGCAGTCATCATAGTTAGAACGACTGCAATTGATGGCAACATGCTTGAGATGAGGGTTAAGGTTTATTTCGTATTGCAAGGGGAGCGCACGTCAGCCGCAGGAGGGCTGGAATCTCGGTTTAACTTCGACCATCAGTCGCTGGGGGCAAGTTGGTCAGCGGCGACTGTCGGTTTCGGAACTAGCTTCTAATTACCAAATGCACGTACATCCGTTCTCACAGTGACGGGAAATACAGAGGGAGTGAGCGGTCGAACGGCGAGCTGCCAGGTCTGCTGGCGCACTTTTACGAGCCATTGCAAAGCTCGCGCGGTAATGAGCAATTAAAACTCGCTGGTGCCAGCGAGGACGAGCCATTAATATGCGCGAACAATGTTCCACACTGACCTTAATTCTCCTACCAACCCGACACTGTCTCCCTTTCGGAATGCACTTGGCCGAAAGGTCGATGTGAAATGAGCTACGCAGAGCGAACAACCGGAAACTGTCGAGCGACTTGTAAATGCAAATCCTGGCAAGTTACATGCCAAAGCTAGGTCAGCGACCTTTGCCTGTTCGGACATGGTGGTTGGTGGTTTAAACTCGTCATCGAAGGTGTCAGCTGCACGGGCAGCACGGCCCAAAACAGGCGGCAAGTTTCTCGAGTGATCCTGGTGAGCCTCGGCTGTCCTTTGCCTTTGCCTGCGGACCAGGGTTCGCTCGGGCTTATAAGCCGAGATGGCGCCGCATCGAAAACGAGTTTGGTGTTGCCAACGATGTTGATCCTGCTTTCCTCCAAGAGCGAAAGCAGACTGAAGGGAGGAGCAGGACGGGATGGTTGGCATTCTCAACAATATTCTACACAACAGACAATAACGTGGAAACACAGCATGTCATATTTAGCAAGAACTCATTCTGCATATTCATCCATTTGGTATCATGCGCCCCAAGGCTACATGGGCCGATTCGTCTTCACTTGAGGGAACCACGCATCCTTGTCGGATAGTTGGATAGTTGGATATCTCACTCTCCATCACCCCTCCGCCCCTCTTTCTCCCTCTTTCTCCCTCTCTGATTCTCTCTCTCTCTCACCCACGCTCACTCGCTTTATCTTCGCCACCCTGCCAGCTCGATGCATTATACGTATATCGATTTATGACTAGCACGCTTTGCGGCCTTTGTTTTGCTATGCAGATGCGGAAATGCGCCTCCTAACTTGGCGTTTTACCCGTTCCTCGTCCCTTTGCCGCGCCACACCCCCTCGCGCCACCGTCACTTTCTCGCACCGAGCGAGATTGGATTTACTCTGGCGCTGCCGCGGGCAGCCCGGAAAAAGTAGATTAATCGCGAACTCGTAACACCTGATACATTTTTCCTAGCGCGCAAGACACTGATACGAGCCAGGAAGAAGTTTTACTGAAATCTATTCGATAGGATCAAATATGATCCAGTACACCCGCGGTCAGAGGAGAGTGTATACTACAATGCTTTTAATCTGAGAAACAGATTGGCCGGATAGGCGTCTGATAATTAACGTTCGCGCTAAACCGCATAGGATTTTACGACGCACTTACGCCTGTTCTAAAGCCACTTAAGCGGAGGCAACGCGCGTGGACCAATTAAAAGACTTAGCAAGGGTTAAGCCCATTTCATATTATAGCAGCGCTAAGCTGCATTCACGATAAACTCTTACTCTCTATTTCTCTCCTGGTAGAGTGTGATGCAAAAGCTTTCTCGATGCGTTGCAAACGATACACAAGAACACCATGCGTTCATAGAAAATCGGTCACCGTTTAATGACATCGACAGACTTTGAGCAAAGCCGTCCCAATACTGCAAAGGGTTAATGAATAATAAATTCGAACTGTTTTTGAGTACGTACGGCAAAGGCGGTTCCAGGAGCACTCGTGCTCTCTTCATAAAGCCACTCTATATATTCCATCCGACCGTGAATATGCTTCATCGAAATACATGTACTTATGTACTTGGCGAAGGGGCACATAGGTCCATGCTAGTAAACAGCCATTACAGAGTAACTCACTCAATATTGCAGTTTACCGAGTACCTTTACACACCCCTCCTAACATCCTAACCGTCCCGCCCCCTAGGACACGTGTTCCGATACGTACATTAGTTTCTAATAATACCCACCTGGATTACCGCTCCAACATTCCGACACTACTGCACTGACCGTTTAATACAATATTGGAAACGTCGAAATTGGAAAGAATGCAAACAAGTTGGAAAGCTTTAAAATATTTAATAAAATTGGGACAATCTGGTCCATTTCGTACAATGGCAGTCTCTACACGACGGAACAATGCTCAACTATTGAATGACATCAGTGATTGTAAATATTGGGTCGGCCATAAAATACTATTTTTGGTGATAGTTTTTGGTAAACACGATGCGAACCTTCAGTAACCAGTTATGTATTAGGAAAACTTCAGAGCGTTTCTAGAAAATTGCACGGAGTTAGCTGGAAGGCTGATACTTGGTCGCATCGCGAGTGCTCAAAGTGAGATTGGAAGAAACACGCTGGAAGTGTCTGGTATCCCCGCAGTGGAAAGTTCGCCGATATTTTCTGGCCGATTACATGTTAGCTCGCAGCGTGCAAAAGTGAGTGAAGCTCGCGTAAAAGTGAACACGTTCCCGACGGTTAGCGCGAGATCGAAGAGGTCTCTCCCTTTGCAGTTTCGAGGGTGCGCAGAGGACTCGCAAATTTCGGTTGGAAGCTTCAGCCCTGTTATTATGAAGTTCGAGAGAAGTGTCTGGAAAGGGAGCCGAGTTATCGTCGGCTGCGTTACAAAGCACAAAGCTAACCGAGTTCGCCCGCCTAAACACAATTCTACGGTATATCTCCTTCGAAATGGGGGAAACTCCACCGATCTCTCCTCCCTGTATCGTGCCTCGCTCGACTAACGAAATGCAGTGCCACCGGTCCATAACAGATCAATCGTGCGTGCCGCGCAAATGGGGGAGCTGCTCATCTGCGATTCGCTCTGCAACTGGAAACGTAAGCCAGAGAAATGTGGCGAGTCGAAGTTTGTTGTTACGTGGAACTGGCTGGGATGATCCGCTCGATGAATAATCTATAGTCGAGCTGCATTCACCACTGCTGAAAGTTATCGAGATCTCGGCAGAGGAATGTGGAATAAATCATAGTAATTGCTGGACGAGGATATCGAACGAAGAGCGCGTTCTAATGGGCCGAATGTTCAACAATGCGGCCACGCAGCGCGGCGGCATTGTCGATTTCGCGCAAATATCGAAAAACGCTTTGCCTCCCGAATGTGCCTGTGGTACAAGCGTGTGCCACTGGCCGTGCTGGGCACTCTTCTTCAAGCAGCAACTGCGAAATTTTCATGATCGTCCGTGCGTCAAATCTCTCCCTCCCATTATGTGGCGATGCTCGACGAGAACAAAGTCAATAGATTCAGCCAAGAGTGGCGAGAGTAATCGCTGGAGTACTGAAAAAAAGAGCAGCGATAAATCATCGGTACACTCGGGCTTCGATCGTCAGTACTGTGTTTCGAGAGAGAGCTTTTCTCTTTTATTTCCACCAATCCCAGCTGGTAATCGAGCTTAATACTTGGAGACAGAAATGGGAAAATAAAACGCGAACAGTTACCGAATTGTCGGCTGACTATTTTATGCAAAAACTGGTGCTTTAATTAAATATCCACTGACCTCGTAGTTGGAGGATCGATAGGAGGATGCTGCCCCGAAAACTTTGGTCCCACACCTCAACGCGTCAGCGTTAAGGAAAAAAGGAATGACCAAAAAGTTGGCAGGAACGCTAGCGCGCGCGTTTAATAACGAGAGTGCGTTCGCCTCTCTATCAGACTTAACCAAGAGACCTAGCTCGATATGAGTAACACACTCACGGTAAACTCGTTCATTTACTGCTAGAATTGTAGAAGAAATCTGGCAAGCATACTCCGCAGAAACAAAATGAAGAAGAGTGCGCGACGAAAATTGAAGCAATATCGTTGATGAACATCAGGATAAGTAATCGTCCGATTACAGAGACGCTGTTCGAGAGAGACGGTCGGAGTCATTCGAGATGCTGTTAGTCGAAATTCCCAATCAAGAAGCTAGAAAGGTAAAGAGGGTTCCTGACTTGTCCTAATCGAATTATAGGAAGTTAGAGGGCATCCCTTAAACTTGAACGAAAAATGGAAGGGCGTGATAAAAATCTTTATTTCACGCGCTTTGCTCTGCAGACACTCGAAAAGAGTGCGCTGTGCTCTGTCAAGGGCTCTCCCGTTTTCCATAGGCTACGCGGCCTTGCCTTCTCCCTCTCGCCATTTCCGCAGACTCCTCTTTCTTAGCTTGCTCGACTCTTTGCCCCGGCTTTCTCCGCGCCAGCCAGCCACTCACCCTTCTCGCCACCCCGGAGCTCATCGAGCCAGCTCAGACGCGCGTTTTCCTTATAATATCATAACGAGGACCGTGGACCTTCCTTGACGTCTTCCACCCCTTTCCACGACCACTCTCCTTCACTTTCACGCTCTCCTTCCAGCTTTCGCGCTGAGAGGTCTGCAAAGTTTCTCGGCGCCTTTCTTTTAAAAGCTTTAACGAGCCCCTGCCACGCAAGACAGAGAAAGAGAGAGGGAGAGTGAGTTCCACGCCTTTTTTCACCATCTGCAGAAGCTCCAAACGCTATTATCTGAGCGCGCGAACGAGCAGCTGTCGGCAACACGACGGCAACGTGCCGTGCGATGGCAACCGAATTACATAACGGAAGCGCCGGATTACTTTATCAATCATTAAAGCGAGAGGAGCAGTTTCACGATCGTCATAAGATGAAAGATTGCACTCTTCCAAGGAGGGAGTTTTCAGGTCAACCGACTATTAAAACGCTCCAATAATTGGCGAACGCTCAAAGAAGCACTGCTCCCGAGAAGTGCCATGTGTAACCAGGAAGAAGCGATGCAAAAAGGGAATGCGCCGTATCTGCATCGCGAGCAGATGCACTTAAACCCGCCGGAGATTACGCGGCAAGGCAATTTCGCATGTAAGCTAACTCTCCGCGCAAAAAGCACCCGTCTCATCTGGCGAACCGGTACACCCTAAATGAACGAAGCAATTGTCCCGCATCACGTACTTGACAAAGTTTAACTTATATCTAAGAAGAACGAAAGCAAAGCTGCAAATATAGATATTTAAATCTTTTTCGATTTCAGAATTTTATCCGAAGAATGCAAAGATGTACACACAGCTGGAGCATAAAGACGTCTAGAACGAGGAAGGAAAAACGAGAAGAGCAAACGAAGTGGCGCAGCTCCCGGCAGATAGATTCGGCGAATGGCCTCGGGATTGCGATCGAGCAGCGAAGAATGATATTAAATTTGCCGGAGCTGCACGCCATTCAATGAACCCGAACGACCTCTTGGCACGTGTGTGTATTCACCCCGGTACAGGTAAATATGTAAAGTGCGCACCACGTTTCACCCGGCAACCCTTCGATCTCCTTCTCCCTCAGCAGTGCGAGCATATTTTTCCTGAGAAACGTGACGGGCTTACAAGATCCTATCTCCGGCGGAGTACCGGCGCTCGATGTATTTTAATGTTTCATTAGATCGCCGGTGGAAATGCCCCAGCGAAATTGCGAGATTCTCGGCACCGATTTAACGGTATGAAAGACAGTCGGGCGATGATCCATCACAGTTGGGGGAGGACGGAAACGGGCAGGCTTTGAACGACCCGATTAAAAGTCTCTTCACGCGCTTCGCTTAAGTACTGATTGATGCTGGATAGCTACTCGCTAAAATCGATAACGTAATAGGCCAGAAGGTGGTGCCGAGCTTCTATTTTCATGGGTAATCGTGCCATAGGAACACTGCCCATTTCATAGATGTGTATTCGATGGAAGAGCTTAACACGAGCATGCATGCCGCGATCCAGAAAGCTTATAAGTGAAACTGTTACAACGCGATTACTGGCGTGTACTCATTGAACTGTGAGAGAGGATCCCATAGGGCTCTGGGATGCAGTGACCAAGAGACCCAGAGTCTCGACGGAGATCGCGGTCGCGCGTCTTAAGTCCGCGCAAGGATTAACAGGGCTTCCGGGGGAGCCAGCTGGGGTCATCGAGTGCGATATGCCACCGGGAAGTGATTGGAACACGTACAAGTTCCATCTTGTTAACGTAATCGTCACGATAGGATGGACGCCTTCCTTTTTCGGCAGAGGCTGATAGATGGAGATCCTAGCGGCTAAGTCTACCGTAGAACGGATCTAGGCTGCGCAAGATCGGGAAATCGATTTCTCTCAGACGACAAGCAGCGAAGAGTGCAAACGGGATTGATCATATGCTTGAATCTCCGCACGAGGAAGGCAGACGAGCCGAATCCATAAAAGTTCAGCCGGTGAAAAGCGACGTCGGGATGGCCGTAAAACTAACGTCAATGTTACAATGCCCTGCGAGCGACAAAGCCCTATTCCCTTCTTTTATGGGATCTCATCAGGCTCGTGATCGCCAAGGATGACGAGAGAGGGGGATACGCGAGAGGGGGGGGGGATTGTTGGACGATGGGGAGCTTCGGAAAATTACGTCGGCCCTTCCGCCGTACGTTAACCTTCCAATCCTCTTGGAAATCATTAATAAAATCGACATAGTTCCCTGGCGCACGCGAACGTTGAGAAAGAACGGCCAATAAAAATCACCCGTATTCCGAGTATACCTAGCGATCCACTATCCGGGATTTATTTCGCGTTCGCTACGAATACCATGGGCCGCGCGAATAGCGAAATACTTTTTAATAATCTCAAAGTAAATCGGCCCTTTTTTGGGGGTGGCAATATCGATACGGTAGCTCTTTCGATTTAGATAAAACTGAATATACATATGCATATACAATTAATCGATGATGAGGGCTCGCTTTGAGAGTAAAAGGAAGAAGAGATGAGTGGTGCGCACTCAATGAGCATGGAAGACCACATTGGTAAACAGTAGTTGAAGTTAAGCAAACAGCTGGCAACTCCTCGTTCAACGTTTTGCCATGAGGTGTTTTCCTTTTACAGCTATTAGTACTTACTAGCTGTTAGTGGGGATCGGGAGTGACGGAAGATTGCTTGTAGAGGCGTAAGGTGGCCGCGACTGGCAGTCTGCCTTTATGAATGAACGCAGGCAGCAAGCGACCAGGCTTATCCGTGAAAGCAGACGGTCACGCAAGCCTCAGACACTTTATGAATACTACCGGCTTATCGGGTGATCCTAATGAGTTCCCGCCTCCGATAAAACGTACCATTCGACCGCCGAAAGACACTTTTACAGTGCGACGACTCACGCCTACATTCTCTTAATGAACACTCGATTAAATGTTCCAGCCTCATTACGGCTGGGAACGAGCGGAAAATTGGGTGGTACGAATGTTGTCGATTTTCTCTTGATATTAAATGCAAATACCAGAAATTCAGCCGACGCCAAATGAATTTTTCCACATCCAAACAAAAGTTAAATCAGAATTAAAATTGCGAATAATGGCTTAATAACTTGGGATCGGCAAAGTGATTTAACAAGTTAAACTACTGCTGGTTTGTTTCGGTGTAAGCGTGCGTTGCACGCGGGCGCATTTCGTGCGTGACGCAGAGATAACAGCGTAAACCCGAGAATGATAATCGCAGTAATGGTTACTAAATGTTAAATGAACTAATTATTATTCCGCCTCCCATATGTCGTGATTCGCAAATGGTCGACTGGCAGTGGTCGTTGCCAGTGTCGGGCAAATTATAATTCCAGCGACGAAATTTACTTCCACCGTTGAGCAGCGCCGCCCTGGACACACATACTCATACATCCTGCCAGATAAATGGGATGGAAAATATTCGCGCGCATTATTAATTGCGCCGACCGACAAAACACAGACAATAAAATCAATCCGTGATAATTGGTTGTACTGTGATAACGTGGGCACATGCGAAAGGTGCACCATCCATTGTTCCGCAAACATTTTGTCTTGCGTCATCGTATTATTCCCCATGCCTCGATATTTCCTCTATAATCATTCGATCAAATGGTACTCTTGTTTGCCATTTTTCTCGATGAATGGGTCGAAATTATGCCGCATTTTATATAACCCAAATGCATTTACGGAATATATTGAACGAATAAGTAAGAGCAAATGGTCGTAAATACGGGCGTGCAATCTCAATATAGAAGGCAAAAATCAATGATGTTTTATAGGCTGTGCTAGATTCGTGCAGAAAAAAGAGCCACTTTTCTTCCTTGTGAAGAAGCTATACCAGCTCGAGGAAATCACAGCGGGGAGGACGAAACACGGCTGGTGTTGATAAGGTCGACTGGCATACATCATGCGAGGACACGTGTTGACAAACCAAACACTTGAACAGTGGCCTCGGCGAGGGAGAGATAGGGGATGTTCGAGAGACGACAAGTCCGCAAGAAAGGACAGGCCTGGCGGAGAAGAATGAGGAGTTCTGTAGTTCGAGCGTCGATGCTCGACATGATCAATTGCTCGCCTCACTAGCAAGTAGAAAACGTGATCTACGAACAATATTACGCTCAGCCAGCATTCCTTACCTTCTACTTCTATACTTTCTCTGTCTCTCTTGTGCTCTCGCTTTATAGTGTGTATACTACTACTATACGAAAGAGTTTCTCGCCCGCTCGAAATGAAATCCTTATGAGAAATCACCGAGAAACTTAAGCGGAGAACAACTGGAACACAATATGTTTGCTGTAATAACTTTTTACCTTAATGGGTGTATCGTATCATTGTATAAGATTTTTCGAAAATGTTCATTTGTCGACTATGGTTTCTTGGTTTCTAAATGAAAAAAGGGATATTCGGTTATTGGCAAGTTAGTGGGATTGAGTGCCGAAGCAGGAGATGTTTGACTTCATAGGGTTACGATGCTAAGGTTCTGTCGAGTGACAGGAGTTTCCTTCGATCGGACGGGCAGCCTCCGACAGCCCGGAATCAGACAGGACTGTCACTCGATTATGCATTCAACGTCTCGTCACCGGTAGCCAAGCTGACAATGTTCGATCCCGCCCACGGGGTCATACCCGTCAGCGTGCATGCGCTTGCATCATACACGCCTATAATCGTTTATGCATCCGACAGAGCAAGCGGAGAAGGGAAAGGGATATGCACGGACCATCGGATTATTAGTCATATTAGGTCCGATACGACCGCGCATAATATAACTTATGCCACGTGCTATACCTAAATGTCAAAGGGGCAAAAACTATTTAATTGAGATTGATTCTATTGAAAAAGAAGGGAAATAAAAAAAGAGAATGATGGTGATTCAAGTGGTGCGAGATGACAAGGGAGTAAAGAAAGGAAATATCTAAGGAAAACTCTTACTATTCGTGGAGTGAAACTAAAAGCAAGAGAGCAACGGTCCATCTGCAGGGAAGGGTCGAAAGCATGACGAGTTTTAAATTTCCCTTGTCGTTCCGCGGTCTGGTATCAGGTGGAGGGTCATAATGTCGGCAAAAATCCAATATCGCATTCAATAAGCCAGGGCGTGGGTGAGCGCGAGAGACAGGGTGAGAGTGAGAAGAAGAGGGCGGCACTCGTTTCCGACTAGCTCCCTTAGGAAACTCTGCTACTTCCTGTTCGATCGGCCGATATCACCCTCCAGCCCCTGCGCCCCCTGATGACTCCCCCGTCTTGCCTGGACTTTTTCTGCTCTTTATTGACCCCGATCTGACGGGCCATCCTCTCGATCGAGGCTGTCGCTCCATCATTGAGCGAGCGCGCTTTGATAGAACAGCCTGGCCCGGACCCCGGATTATACCACACGCTATATATGTACATACCGATTGCCGAGAAATTCACCGCGAAACTTTCAGTAACGAGGGGCTGGCGGAGTGGTGAAGTGTCGGCCTCCTGAAGAGCGAAGGGTCTCCCGACGATTTTACGAGGGCCGTAACCTCGAGGTATTGAATAATATATCGGGAACCCGAACTCGTTCGAGGGACAAGCGAGCCCCTTCGAAAACCCCTGCAACTTTCGACTGGAACAACCCTACCTCAGTCACTCGAAAAAAATGTAGGTCCTCGCCCATACTTCATTTAAGCTCCCCAAACTCTCCAACTTCAACTTCTAATTCGTGGAGAATCGAAGTTGGCAGCGGGAGCTGTGGTTAGTGGACTTTCCAGTGGTGTGGAATTCGAGCTATATCTTTCCATGATTCTACATTTCGCTAACAAGAGTAAAGCATAGTTGACCTGCGAGACCGTTGGGTCAATAGGAATGCCAAGCGTTAAAGATGCGATTAGGTGATTGTGTTAAACAAATCTGCTTGGGTTAAACCAACTAGGATCAATCGGCCGTGAATCGAATGAACTCGTGCTTTCGGGGTTGTTCGCACTTTAACACGCATTTCACACCGACCTTTAAAGGTTCCATTCGCGATAACACGCATCCACATTCTCACACAGATACCCTGTCTTTTTGCTTTGCCGGAGCGAAATAGAGCATCCGGAGCGAAAAGCCGGCGTTAGGTGTTCTCACGTAACTGGTTAACTCCGCGGCCGGCCGCATTCGCCTCGTTAAACCATCGCAATCGGCCGCGGCGATAGCACAATTTGCACACACGAGCGTTATGATGTTACGGAGATGTTATCTGGACCCCCGTACCCCCTTTAATACTGTTATCGAAACGGGCTCTCTCCGTCTATAGAACGACCTATACAGAAGCCACTGTGACAGGACGACCAGTGGACAATGGACCAGGGTCAGGGAAGCGATAAAGACGAATTCACGAGGGATAACATCGAAGATACGTGAGATCGGCACCTGCCCACTCGATCAAACCGAAGTGTCACTGAAACTCTCCTGTGAAAAGTACGATTTTTCGCACTCGGTTGAGCACCACGCACGGTATCCACTTGCGGTTTGTCACGCTGTCTGCTCCCGGCATATGTATGTATGTATTGTACGTACACACTTGGGGTGAGTCATGTGTCATCTTTGCCAGCCGAGAATTCCGCGTGCCAAGAGAACCGAGAGAGTCAGGGAAAAATAGCAGGATAAACTTTCGCAAGGCGTGCGCGTATACCACAAAGGAGGAGGGTTGCAAAGTGTTTCTCATGCGCGTTGGAAAATTAAAGGCCTTTGAAAATTCAGGGTCCTCCCAAGCTTTATCAAGAGAAAGGAGAGTCCAGTCTTAAGTGAACCCTTTCCCCTGAGCGTCTGCGGTATTCCTACTCTATAGCGGAAATTGCCTAGCCGCAAAGGATCCTTAAGAGGACACGGCGATATTAATGTAAACATTTTAGCCCAACTCTATTGGCAGTTGGATTACGTGAAATTCGGGGATGGAAGCTTCCCTCTTTCTAGGTCGGTTCCTATCTGATAACTCCAAGTTTTCGATCTGTTTGCTGGGCCGAACACACTTCGCGAAGTGTGTCGGCAAGCCGATTGGAAGCTCCGATGAATGGAGCTTCATCAAACTAGACATTAATACCCCGGGGACTGTAGAATCTGATGGATAATCCATATTGGCGGCCAGTCAAACACGGTGCGCGCCAGTAATATTCCTAAATACAAGCGATCCCGGGAATTATCGAATAATAGCTCGACCCTGCGATTTTATCGTTTGGCCATTAGTAATAGTAATACGTGTTCTAGCAATTCGGCAGAGTGGCTGGCCCGCTTATTGACACATAGATCGTCGGCGCGTATTCACACAGTCGGCCGGATTACTTTTGTGGCTTGCCATTACCAGCACCAGCAGCAGTAGCAGCAGCTTCGCCAGGTAATCCCGTTAATTTCGCCAGGCTGCTGCGAATCCTGGCGAGAATCAAGCCGGATACGAATGCTGATATTCTCATCGTCGAGCAAGCTTAAAAAATTCGAAATAATTTGCTACCTTCCACGAATTGCAGCACGCGGGGTCTGTGTTAGAGAAAGAGGAGCGACTGGTTTGCCCGCGGTATATATACGGAAAAGCTGTGCTTCTACCGGGGCGCATTTTTACTCGGAGAGACCGGCGGGTAAAGTTCAAAAGGAAAAGAAAAGAAGGAGAATCGGTGAAGATACAAGCTGTGTTGGAAGAAGGGAAGTCTGCCGAGTGAAAGAAGAAGAGAAGAAAGCAAGGGGAAAGAAGTGGAGGTTGGATTCCAGCTGGGATAAAAGAACGGGGGGGTAATGGACGAGCAGGTATCGGGGTTGGTTCCGCCGAAATAAGGCGATCACTATGCATTCGGCGCCTGCACGGCATTGCACACCCCCTGTACCTCGTGTAAGCTATTCCACTTGCTTCCGAAGCATCGAGGCTCCACCTCCTACCCTTCCCAGGAGTGTAGCTAGCAATAAAAGAATCCATCCTAGCAGCGTATACCGAGATTTCTCTTTATTTCGACATCAACGATCGCGCCCCTTAGGAAGCCCGCCAAACCGTCGGTGAAATGGCGCTTACAGATGCCGCAACTATTCTCCCCACCAATCTTCTACGAAACACTTGTCCCAATACAAAACTTATCCCCAACCAGTACTGATTGGCCAATTGAAAGATCTCTTCAAAGGATTCCATTGTCCCGAAGGATATTTCGAAATCAGATGGTGGGGTTTTAGGCCCAGTGATTATCAAGGCGGCTCTGTCGTGTGGACGTGGTGGAATCAATTAAGAGGAGAGCGAGTCCGCGAATCGACGTGGACAGCGCGGAAAGATCGATTATACAGAACGGGCAGAGGGTGCCGCGCGATCACGTAATTAATGACTGACGGTACAACGATTAAAGCCGTTGCCGCTCGGTTACCGTGAGTTACGGACTCTCGGTGACTCGTGGAAAGTAACGACTTCGCTGGAAAATTCGATCAAAGCACCATCGCCTCCGTAAGATATATGAAAACTGCCAGAAATCCGTTGGGGATCGTCCGTGAAAATAGTTGGTTGCCCGAGTGAAGTAAAATGTAGGGTTTCATTTGTGTTTTATTGAAATGTTAAACTGTTGGAGGGTACCTGATGTTGTAGTTCTGCTGTGGAGGATAGTCGTGACGTTGCTATTCAAATTCCAAGTGGAGTAACTGTCTGGTAGTCGGAGAACGCATCAGTGGTCTGATTCGATGATATGTAGGAAACGGTGCCGGCACCGATGCGAAATTACGATGATGATGGCGTAACGGTATAGCGAGCAAAGTTTCCGTTACCAGGAGAGTCGAGTCTGTGGCGAGGTGGGAAAAAGGGGAAGGAGGGGAACACTTCACGGGCCGGCAGAAACGGAACTCGAGCGCGACACTTGCATTTCCGGTCGCGTTCTGGATTTACATACAATTATGGTAATATAGCATGTGTCCCTTTTCGGCCAGAGTCGGCACAAGCCGCCACAGTTTTCTTTACGGTACCACTGAATAACGGTTTAATAAGCTGGCGCCGAGCTTCTTTCTGCTTCGCATAAACCTTGCCTTCTTACCCGCCTTTCTATCCTTTTCTCCCTCTAAACTACCATCATTTCATAAAGTTTCGCATAATTCACTACTAAATCACAACGCGCGATAACGCCTGCTACACAAAATACAACAAGAGAAATGTGTTCGGCCAAGACAAGTGTAAATTTCATATAATTACACGGTTGGCGAGAACGTTCGTGCCATTTTTATTTCTCCTACTTCAGATGATATACTATAATCAGAATCGCAAAAACGGCATGGAATTTTTTGAAGAGATATTCCAGAACACAAAGTACGAATAAATTTCAACGAGGGTTACGTTTGACAGAAAGAGAAAAAGTAAGAGGTTACTTTCCGCCAAGCTGTTTTCCCCGATCCAATCGGGAGGATGCACAGTCCGCGTTTCTCCACGTTCTCATTCCGCTGGGTGGCGATCGGCTCTTATTGAATTTCATGAGCCGTAGCGCTAGAACCTCCACCGTATTACAGCTACATTAAATCTCCGCTTGTTTTCCCAATTAAGTCGGCCGTCCTCGCCGCGCGCTAGAAGGCCGCGCGGGAAATTCCGATTTAATTTAGAAAGTGGAAAGCTTACTCTCTTTTAATAAACGTCGGTCGCCTAGCGAATTTCCCCGACGTCAAGTAAAGTGCATTACCGTTTGTTAGATATTACTGGCGGCCGATGACCGATTATGGCTGCATTTTGAAGGACGCATCCACCTTGCTGCTCCTGACTTGCTATTGGGGCCCCCTTTAATTAAGGGGGACGTCTGGAACTTAAGCGACTTAACTGGCAAGAAAAATTCTCTTCCATCGTGCACCCGCTAATTCTGGCCACTAGCCAGTTCGAAAGTAATTTTCTTCGGACGGATCTCGCATTGCTAATTCATTTCTTCGACTTCCCAAACTGGCCACCCTCTTCTCCCACACTCCTGAATCACGGGACTCTTAATTAGCCGTGATGAATTATTGCGCCGTCCGTTCATGGCCGACCTATCTGCCGCGTGATCGAAAGGAACTCGAGCTAAATTTAATCGAACCGCTATGGTATTTGGGTCAACGTTTGCGTGTGAGAAAACTCGAGCAATGAACTGTCAGGATCGGCGATCAGATGCATTCAATACATATTCATACATACACATGTGCCAGCCAATTCGTGTAGAGCAGCCAGTAGAGATTATTGACCGCCTTTCTTCGAGCATCTGTCGGCAATCATATCAATCTCCTCGAGAGTCTGCCACTAGTCTCTTTAGAAAACTATAATCGTCATAGATCTCTCGATATAACTAATCGCTCTGATCAATAGAAGTCAATCAATCACTTTTAACTGTTCCCGTCGGGTTTCATGTTTCCTCGCGTGACGTTGAGGTGACTGACTCGAGGAAAGGATCGTTTCCCATCCGGGAGTGGGGCGAGCGACGAAAAAGGAGAGAAGAGAGAGAGAGAGAGAGAGAGAGAGAGAGAGAGAGAGAGAGAGAGAGAGAGAGAGAGAGAGAGAGAAGAGAAAGAAGTGTTGGAGAGTTGGTCGGACGGTGGCCGTTCCACGAGTGCAAGTCGATTGGAACGAGTTTGGCCAGGTATCTAAGGTAGGTGCAAGGTAGGTGTAAGTGCGGCAGGCGCCGTGACCCTCAAGTGGGTCGTGGTCGACCCTGAACCGGAACCGAGAACGAAAGTGATCCTCGGCATTTGCAGTCTTAAGCTCTCAGCGGGCTGCCACGGTCTGCCGTTGCGTAATCATGACCGCGAAAGCACGTCGATGGAATATTCATAGCGATCTCGCTGCTCGCTAGCCGAATCAAACTGTATTCTATGCTACTACAGCGCGTCGAGCGGATAAGGAGGTCACTCTCGACCGACCGAGCGCGCCGATACGTGCTTCGAGTTCCTTTCTAATGCTCTCATTAACTCTTCCAGACTTCTGATCCTGTGAAATCCATGCTGCGAGATTTACGCTCAATTTAACCAGTAATACTTTTTATATGGTGTTGATCCAAGAATTATGGCTCATTTCCGAAAGTATCCATACAAGCACCTGTGACAAGGTGCGCCGATACATGCTTCGCGCTCCTTTCTAATGCTATCACTAACTCTTCCAGACTTGTGATCCTATGAAATCCATATTGCAAGACTTTCGAGCAATCTAGAGAGTAATACTTTACGCGACAGTAATCCAAGAATTATGTCACATTTCCGAAAGTGTACATGTAAGCACCAGTGACAAGGGTTGAAAAATGGGGGTAGCATTCGAATCCCACATCGACGGGTGTATCAGGGAAGGGGGACAGCTGAATTCCAATACGAAATGCTTTTCAGCGGTGCTCCCTTGTGAAACGGAGAAGGATTACATCGTGCTCAGACGATGTAAGAGCTCCACTCTTTCGCGACGAAGTTGAACGCTGCGTTCGAGGCAGCTGCCGCGGTAGAAATCGTGGGAGACGTCTCTCGCCTTAATTACAAGCGGCCATTAAGATAGCGCCATAATTATTCGCTATTTGCATACCACTGGAGCTTGTGTGTGACTTTCGCGAATTACCATTTTGCGCCCGAGAGCTGCCAAGTCATTATGTAAGATATACTGATACCATCGGACCAACGATCAATCCAAGGCGTGAGAGGCGAGCATTTATGGGGCATAAATTAGAAATTAGGATTAATATGGGCTTCGAACGGTATAAAACTTCACGGGCCGATTATATAGACTTCCAAGGAAACATAATGAGAATGTAATATACTATGTCTTCTCGAATTATGCTTCTGTGACGGGCATGTTGAACCAGCATCAATTGACTGTGCGCATCTGGGGAGGTCGCGATATACTAAGTCGTCCGAACGATTCTTCTGTCGAGTCGCGATGAATTTCACGGTGAATAAAGTATAGTGTGCCTCGCGGCGGCGTGTGCGCAAGGAAAGCCCGGAATAAAGAATAAAAGAGCAAAAGGCTCCGGTAAAACCCGTGGGAGAAACCGGAACACCAAGTACTCCGGAGAACTGTATGTACTCCGCGCACGCTCGTCCCAGGAATCTGGCGGCGGCGAGTTTGGCCGCATTTCGCAGGAGAGCCGAGGGAAACCGAGCGTCCTGGAAATTGTGGCGATCCGTCATTTCGTTAAGTACAAGACCCGCAATAATGCAGGCCGCATTTCATTTAGAGACCCAAAGCCACGTATACGTGAAAGCACCGCGTTACTCCTCTTCTCGACCGAATACTGTTTACTTCCATCTCCGTCGAGGAGATTGGTCCCATCTGAATTTCCTACTGGCGCACTAACAATACCTGACTATCCATTTTTCGACCATTCCTCAAATTGATACAATATTCGTCGGACATTTTCTCCAGGAACTAACTCAAGGCAATTTAATCATTGAAAATTGATACGTGTATAAATACGAGTGTAGTCATTGCCTATTGCCAATGTGTTGAACAAAAGTCAAATAATACTGTGAAAGCCTGAGAAAATCTCAGATGATAACACTATCGATTTAAACAAGCAGCGTACGTTGCCTTTGCTCACCTGATGGATCAGCTTTCCCAAGAAAAGTGACCGGACGAGCGGAAAAGGAAACAGGAAAAACCCGGTGGAGATTGACTTGCTCGGAGTACTCTCGTCGAGGAGAGCAGGATTCCATCGGGTTCTCCGAGCAAATGTTATTACATGGAATTCAGCGAGAGGGAATTGCGAGAGGGCAGTCGCTCATTGCGGTTAATCTGCCGTAAAGGATCACGTGCAAATTAATAGGAGCCTGGGCCGGTGTAATTACTAATTTTGCGCTAATTAAGGGTTTAAAGGCACGCGTTTACGGTGGTGGTGAGTGGTCAAAACACGAAATGCGAAAGAAGGTGATTCTACGCGGTAATTACTTCCTAATATTCAGGCTTTACCAACGCAGAGATTAGTCTCACTCACTCTCTCTCTCTCTCTCTCTCTCTCCTTCTCTCTTCCTTGGGGATCGAGCCTGTTTGCATGTTCGTGGCAGACGGTAGTACTCACCGGCCTAGGAGGAAACTCCTAGGTGGCTTCGGGGCTGTTTTCCACGGAGAGTTCAAAGGAGCTGCTCAAATATTTGCCGGCATTTCAGCGTCAGCAGTTGGCCGTCACTAACCTCGTGTTCCGAGTATTCTCGAGCATGAGCGGATTCGTTCTGGCCGGGATTAGCGGTTCGGTGACACTGCTGTGAAAAGAGGAGAGGGTGGTGCGCAGAATTCGAAGTGCCGGACAAGCGAATCGAGCGTGAAAGGGCACGCGGTTCCGGGCACTGGCCGTGTTATGATTCGCGGGATGTGGATGACACTTGTAAAGGGACCTTTGTGCGAGCCCTTTTTTACAAGGGTGGTCCCGATTGTCCGAGAGCCAACAACGCTAGCTGGGGTGCATTCCATTTCAGGCGAACCTTCGCACCCCCCCAGACTCCTCTCGAAATCAACCGCTCTAGCCGGAGAAGGGCTTTCGGCGATGAATACCCCGTTGGCCAAATGGGTCCACTGTGCCGCACACCACACACACCCCCTCTCCCTCCCCCTCTCTCTTACTCTCACCCTCTCGCTCTTCAGCCAGTGAAATGGCCTAGAAATTACTGACATTGTGAAGTTCAAAGCTGCGGGTGCCAGTTGCGAGCAAAGGACCGACACTTCTGACCCGGAGAACCTTTCATAGGGTGATACGGACACACGTGTGGTAGATTTTTCAGGGGGCAATATCGCTTTGCTACGTACGATGAATTGGAGCCACGCCTGCTCTTCTAAGCTCGAAAGCAGTTTATTTCGAAGAGGATGTCTGCTATTTCTATCCAGCGCGGATGTTTTTAATTGGATGGAACCGCGTGGAACGTGGAGGACCGGAATTAATCCGGAGAGCTTCAACAAGGCGAAAGGGGGGTAGCGGTGAGGGTCGGTGTGCCTGTTGTGTTTGTCGAGACTGATAAACCCCCGAGATGGGTAAATACCTGGCGCTCGACGCAAAAAAAAAGTACCCAAGATGTCCGAAGAATTAACGCTCGTACAATTTGCGAGATCAGAATCACGAAATAAGCCGGGCGCAGGATAGTGCGGATAAAAGGGTTTCCCATGGAAATGGCGAGGTGGATTTTGGCTGGGCGGTACGCGCGCGCACACACGCCTACGGGCCGCTGCATCGGCATAACACAAAAGGCGGCCGCTATAAATCTCCTCGCTTACGAGGGGAGTTAAAAATTAACCCGCTTCGTGCTGGCTACTCCGCCCACCACACATACACACTGACCGCGCTGTTATTTATCATGATCCATGCTTTATTGTCCGAAAGAAATAGCCGGCAAAGCAACAAAACACATACGCCGGTGATAAGCTTCCGTTTGAAAATTATTGCGTTATTTCATCATAACTGTCTAAAATGCGCAACACTTGGTACTATATTTGAGTCGAAAAGCAGGAATATACCGTCGGAAGCGATATTGCAACTTTTTGAGCGCCGAGAATATTTGGATTCAGGGGTTGAGCTGTGACGAGGGTGGAGGGGTTGTTTAATCGTAATTAGCGCGGGCGTCCAAAAGCCACCACCGGCAGCGAAGGCGAGGAAATAAAATTAAAGCGGATAAATACTGCAGACTGCGGTATTCGGCTCATTTCCAGGGGTGGTTGCACATCCCCTGCTGCTCCTCTGTATCCTGCACTACCCCTCCTAACCACACGGCACACACACCATCCTTCCTTCCTCCTTCCGCTCTCTATTCGCCACCCTCCTCCTCCTCCTCCCTATTTCTCCATCTCCTTGGTACGATTTCCGCCCTCGACTCTCTACCCTCCCGTACTTTCCCGAGACCCCTGTGCACAATGGCCGAAAACCCGGCGCACATCTCGCCCAGCAGCAAACAACCCACGCCAGAGAAAACAGGCACAGGGGGATTCCGAGCAAGGCCAAGAGCCAAGAGAAACTAGCCTATAGGAAGGGCACTCTCCACAAAATTGAAATTGCCAGCACGAATATCAAAGGTGGCATTTGCGAATGGAACGAATGTAGAAGCGTTGCCAGTGGAATATAGATGACTAAATCGACTAAATCGCCGGCCTGTTTACACCCAGGCAAGTACGCCGGCTATAATGCAATTGGAATCTGGAGCACCGGGAGGCCAACAACACCGGGAAAACACGGGGGGCGAACAATAGTGGTTGAAGTTGCCGGACCAATTAGGTAGAGACAGTGTGCCATAGAATGTTACCCCGTGAAATCGAGTAGCAGCAACTACTGTTACTTGGAAGCGAATTATAGTCGGTCCTAAGTATATTAGGAAGCCATTGTCGAGTAGTCAAGGAAGATACTGTAGCCAGTTGGTTGGAAACGCCCGTCATCCTTAAATGACCAAGAGGCTAGTCAGTTAGATAGTTAGCAGCGCACGATCGATTGCTAGTCGCCCGTATGAACTATCGCGAAAGTAACCAACACTATCATACGTTGCGGATAATCAGGGGATAATTGCAGGCGGCGCCCTGATAAATGAGCTGATCCGAGACAAAGTGGACCCGAAGTATGTCGGCGAAGCCCCCGATCCGGCAAGTAAAGTGACCAGATAATTAGGTGGAACAGGGCCGAGCAAAATTCACGGGCAATTTCGCCAATGAAAGCGGATTAAAGCTACAACTATTCTACCCCTCGGTCGTCCGCTCCGGCCCCTTTCTCCAAGCTGGCTGCCAACAATTCCGAAGCAGTTGCCGGAATTAAAGTGAGAAATTCCGAAGCACTCGCGAGTTCACTCTTTCGGTTGCCGGTGCTTCCAATCGTACTTGGAATACGCAGAGCACAGTAATTACTTATCTCTTTGTCGTCTCATCATTTGTTCCGTTGGCGGGACTTCGCCGTGAAGTTTCCCTTCAAAAATACTCCCGTTCAATTTCCCGGGAATGCAGAGTATCCCGTCACGCTTTCATCCGAGCTACTCGCTATCGAGTAAATTAACACAACGAAGTCGCCGCGTCCACTTATTCCTGAGTACGGATTGAAGGGTTTCGATTCGTATGATTTCCCAAAAGCTGCGCCGCTTTTATTGACACTGGTGGAGAAGGCGCAAGAAGACGAGGAAGAAGAAGAACAAGAAGAAGAAAGAGAAGGGGGAGACATGAAATTCAAAGGGTGGGCTGAGTGTCGCGTGCTCGACTGAAGAGAAGAACTGCACCTTGCAAAGGGTTGCCAGCACTCAAGAGGCAGTCCTGAGAGACAAGAGGGAAAAACGTGCTTTTTCTCTCCTCGTTCCCGAAGCTCCGAAGCAAGCCCGTGGCCGTGTTACAATTTCCCGGGACTCCCGCATCCAGAATTTTTCAAACTCCCGAGAATCGCAAAACTAAACACCGAAGGGAGATAGACAGAGTTGGGGGAAAAGCGGACCTTTTATGCTAATTCACTTTCACCTATAACTTTACAATTCGAATCAGCTTTCTTAACTAACAGCCACACTTAATCGTACTCAACCATTATCTGCAATGCAACTATTTTATTCCAGCATCAGCGTGGAACGAGGAACTTGACACTGTTTCGAATGGAATAAATAGACATCGTTTACAGTACTTTTCTTACGGTTGGCTCGATGACTGCGCTGAGAACAAACGCGGACTTTTATGTTTAGATTCTACTTCTGGTGAGCTCGCTACTCAGTACATATTGTAGAAGGCGACGAGATTTCAACCCCGTTCCCGGGACAACCTTTTCCCACCGACCTTGATTATCCTCGAAAGCGGTCGCGAGCTTTGAATCCAGGTCAATCGGTCATACAATCCCGCTGCTCTCCTCTTTCATTCGCATTTCTGAAACAGTGGCATGGACGCGATGAAGTCTCCCCTGCAGCTGGGCTTATTCGTACGATGGCGATTGTTAAATGAAACAGTAACAAATGTCCGATCGGAAATCAATCGATCGACTATAGATTGGCCTATCGATAAATATATCTGTCGTGAGGAAAGGAGAAGTGTAATGTGACAGAAGCGAATGTATTACTATCTATTAATTCGTATAATCGATATTTTACTGCGAATGAGTGAAAGTACTTAAAGTGATTAATATTGGATGCATCAAAATTAATTTAATAGAGTCTCGGTTTATCCCGCCCGTTTATAACGAGCTGGAAACATACGAAGACACGAAAGAACGCGTGTCAAAGAAAGGGAAGCAGGACTTTGTTCTATCAGAGCAATGTTCCAGCAACATGCAAGTGGTGGCTGCTTTTTTCCTGAGCTCTACTGTACTTCAAACCCGGTGTACCATTGTTTTTCTAGCCAGCTGCATTTTTCCCTGCGTAATCCCTCGCTCGACCATCTCGTCGTGTGTGTGCGTATGGAAAATCAAGCGTGCAAAGGTCGGTGATAACATTGGGATGTACAGCAGAGGGACGGGCAGAAAGTTCACGGTGGTTGAAACTCAGCAAACTTGAGCGAACGCAACTGCGAGAGATCACTGTTCTCCCGTGAAACGCAGCCCTGTACAATCACTTGCCCGGAAACATTTTGCTATTTGCACACGCGGCTGCAACTGGGAACTATAACAGAGAACATGCTCGAGAGTGATGCTTGCCAAATGGTCACTGGGAAAAAATCAAAACCAATCGCTGCGGCATTTCAATATTGGATGCGCACCAGAGGATACAAATCTTTCGCCATTGCTGTTCGCTCCTCCTAACACATTGCACTCTCTGTATTCGTAGCAAAAAAGTTGCAACATCCCAAACAATCTGAATACATTCAACGGCACCGGTGGTATAGTTGGATGCTCGGTTTTGGTATTGTACGAACTAGTTCGAAGGCAGAGAAGGAACGTATACATGAGGTCTACACGATGTCGAGGCTTCGGGTCGGCACATTGCGGGTTCGTAGTCTCGGCATGCATATGCAGATTTGCGGGGCGTCGAGGGCTACCGCCTTGTTAGAAGGTCGGGCCAAAGGCTCCGATCCTTCGCATCCATAAGTTTCGCTTATAGACAACATTAACTAAATATTTGCTGAGAGCATCCGGCACTCGAAACGCCACGCGAAGATGGTGGGATTAACCTTAAGAAGCACTTCAATGTCGAAGTCGAACCACGTTGCCCGACACTGGCTTATAAACACCGAGACACTGCAGCTTCCGTTCTCCCAAGGAACTCGAAAGTGTACACATTCTCCTGAGGTGCACGGGAGTCTATTGACTCTGAATTTCCAAGGGAGCTAATGGTAGATCGGTCTACAGTGGTCGTGGGCAAGTGGTGCGGGAACCGGGTCAGTAGAATGGGACGATGCCCATTCAGACCACAGCTTCTCTACTCATCAATCCCATTTCCTGAACACCTGATCGCATCGAGTTCTTCCACCTTCTCCCAGAATTGTCTTGAGCAAGAACGCGTGTAACTGAGTACAGTTATCGGACGTGCAATCCGATGAAAGGATTGAAACCGGTTTTGACCCGACTTTGCTCTCTTTCTTCGTTCACAGGACACCTTTACCGATGCACTTCGGACTTTACATCGCCATTTCAGCATTGCAATGCACGGTGAAATCACTTTATTCTTATTCGACTATTTTTCACAATGTGAATTGCCGATCAGTGATAGAGTATTCGTGAGTGGTAATGCAATATGTTAAGTAATATTGAGCTGCGCCGAAGAAGCACGCCCGAGGGGAGATTTCGATAGGACTGCGAGTTCGCGTCCACGGGTATTGAAAGCCGATTACTCCTATTGTGTGTGTCCATGCCGCTCCTTCCAAAGAAATACCTCGGATCCCTGTCCCCCGGACAACAACGCGCCGACCGCTGCGGATTTTTAACCGTCGGATAAAATCGATAGACGGAAATTAAAGTCTGCACGGGACATGCTAGTAAAAAGGATGTGCACGGCCCTCTCCTCATACGTTGCTCATCTGCCGATAGAAAATTTGTCGCTTATTGAATACTCTTCTTGTGCCCGATGTCTCTTTCCGAGCCAGGCTAAATCCACGTTCCCGGTAAATTGCTCAACTACTCAGTGAAGGTGGCATCTAAGGATTAATTTTATCACCAATCTATCGGCACCGAAAAACGATAGGAACTGAAAGGTTACATGTAACTCGAATGCTTTTATCATTCTCCATCGCTGGTCGTTCCTGTACAAACAAATCTAACGTTCTCGCAGCCACCTTGTCTTTATCTTTCTTACGACATTATCGTTTAAAGAATCTACGCATGTTATTGCGACAGCGAGAATCGGCTACGGAGAGAACAGGAACATACGACATGAAACAGTGCAGGAACCAACGGAAAAAGATTTGTTTACGAAAGGCGCACCGGAACTCGTAATTCTCCGTGCGAGAGGAAGCGCAAGTGGATGAATAAGCGTGCACAGGTTGGACGTACTGTTTTTCGTGGGATTCTGGGTCAGAGAGACAAGGTCGTTGAGAATAGTGGTAGGCCACTCAGTCTACTAGATGTCGAGGACTACCCCATCGAGCTGTCGCGCGTATTTTACCAGTATTTATACACCGATAATGACACTCCCCACTGAAATACCGCGACGTTGGCAATACGTGCTCTTCTAGTTCGCTCGACTCTCGAGGGTCCGACAATATTTACAGGGTTACCCGGCTTCCCCTCGACGAATTTATTTCTCTTGCAGAGAGTACATCGGCGACGAGCGAATCCACTCGGTATCCAACCAACTGTCGTGCATCGATCACGTTTCCTCTCCGCGTAGCATTTGCGGGAATATGCCGGATTTTTGTGGGCTGGCGCGCGAGTGCACGCTATTCCCGAGGACTTTCGAGGAACTTCCTTCGAGGACCCACTGCTTCAGAGCACCCCATTACTCGTTCAGGCTGAATAATCCTCGGCTAGATTGCCGTCAATGCGGTAGAAAATGATCGTCGCCCGCTAACGAAGACAGTATATCGCGCAGCTGAGCAGGTACAGCTCATCTATCGCGGGGGCATAAAAAAGCGATTTGCATTTAACGAGATCAGCGGACAAGGAAGCTCGTTATCGCAGAGAAACGTGCGCGAAATGAGCTATTCTACAGTGTTATTGGTGGATATCCCGGCGTCCGACGTTCCCCAGGATAAGCGATCATTTCGTTAACCCCCGCCCCGATAAAGAGCAATCCGCACTGACCCAATTGCCGCGCACTTTCACATTTAATATCGACGCGCTCGAGAAGTGAGGCTGCTCGGCTTTATGAGCTCGCTTTAATAACGCTTACTTTCTCAACATGTAATAGAACCCATCGCACAGAGCGAGTAGAGGATCATCAAAAGTGTCGATCACGACCGCGATGAACTTCGACTTTCGAAATACCACTGTTCATTCTCGTCGAGCTTCAATCTATCATTAAGAATAGATACCACCAGCCGATATTAAGGAAATGGCAAGTGGATGGAGATTTTAAAAGAGGAATGGCGGCAAATCCTTTCGATGCATCGCTCGATGATCCGACTCAAATGACGGATGATATAATAGTTTCAGACGTGAAAGCCATGCAGTTCGATGGCGTGATTTTGTATTTAAATGCTTTTGATCGCACCACGCAACAGATTTGCGTGATTAGTCCGCACCATTATTGACGCGAGGATTAAATATTGCGTACGAATGAGAGAGAATCACTCGAGAGAGTGAGATACGGAAATTGCAAATTCAAACCCGCGGAGATCGACTATTCTGGAGAAGCAAGAGTAGAGAGTGACGCTCAAGTTTGGGGAAAAAGATCGTGGTGCACTCTGCTCGTGAAAAGCTGGTGTTTTAGTGCTGGGCCTCGTAAAACTACGGTCGTAAAGAAAACAGGCCTTGACTCTGGACTTCTGCTTGCTTCTCCTGGAATGTTGTTACCAGCCGACCGCCGTAATGTCAAGGCAAAGGAATTACTGTGAATTTACGTGAGAAATAAACATCGACCGGGACTGGCCCACGTACGAGTATGTACCACACATGGATGTGGCGACGAAGTACGAAAAGGACCAACGAAAATCATACAATTCAAAGTGCGCGTGTAGTAGAAATGATGTCGGAGCGAGGCTAGTAATTCTGAACTCTATTTACCAGGGGGGCTAACGTTTCTCAGGCGGGAATAGGAAAAGGGGATGGGTAAAATGGATTGGCGATATGCTGTGCGTTAGATTGGCTTCGATCGTGGCGATCCGTCTAAGTCAGGCTATATTCGGCTGAAGCCGACGAGACGCTAAGCTACGATTCACCTATATTTACAGACAACATTGCTGCGCACCGAGATTTACGAATAATCGAGCTTCCCGAGTGGGATTCCGTCGCTGCTGCTGAATATTTTGTAACCCCGATACTTCGATGTCGAAAATATCGATAAAAAAATACTCTAGACTACTTTCATTTAATCATGGAGAGAGCAGTGCTACCGTTTGGAAGTGCGGTTAGTAGAAAAGCGAAGATAAGATTAAGCAGTGGAATCTAAAAGATAAACGAGGCAAAAGAAGGTGGCACGATTTTTACGAGCCTGCGCCGACCGCACGTGGAGGCCAGCCGCCAAATCCCATGGCAAAAATAAGTTCGCTCGTGTTCGGCGAATACCACGGGAGCCGAACACCAACTGAGAACTCTGGTCGGAAAGAATATAAAACAGGCGCACTTAATGCTGTCGTAGTGTATATGATACAATACTCCACACCACTGAATCTGCCAAGAATGCAAGCAATAATACTGAAACTATTGAATTAGCATACATTCCGAGAAGTTAGGAAAACTTGAAATAATCTCGGACTTAAGGATTTCTTGAACTATTTCCAACTTTCATGAATTCTTTATAACTTGACATATTCAATATTATATTAGCCAAAAAGTCGTACAGTTTCGTTCAAAAACACCTATAACGGAAACCCGCGATAACTTTCTGGCGAATGCAACAAATGGCAAATGAAAGATTAGTATTATATTCTCTTCTTCTCCTGCGCCAACACTCGAGTCCCAACTTCCTCGAACTCCAGTAACTGTTCCTTTCTTCTTCTCAGGAGTCCTTCAACTTTGCCGAATCTCGCTGGGCTCGAATAAAAGTTAATATCGAAATAATAGGCCGGCCAAAAACCAGCGCGCACTGCAGTGGTGTGATGCACGCAGAATGCGGCGGCAGCAGCACACAACCAGAGAGCGAAATTAGAAAGGCAATTCAGTAATTCAAGTGAAGTTCAAGGCGGCTTACCGCCCGGAGGCAAGCGGTACCGCGATAATGGTTAGAGACACACATAGATCCGTAGCTATTTGTGTGAGGACGGTGTACCGCGCGGGTGTGCACGCGATATTAATAACGAGGCGTCTGCCTGCATATACCGATAAATATACTCGAGAATTACTCGCCAACTCATCCTCTTAACAAAGTTTATTGTAAATTACACGTTTGGCGTCGACCCTCTCTAATCCACGTGTAAGTACACCTTAAGCTGTACTCCCAACTCGCTATTGCCAAGAAGCTCGATATAAATTTCGTTTTTTTTTCAACTTCCGGGGACCATAAGGCTTGCTCTTCTTTTATTATTCTAGTCATTTAGTACTACTTTAAGCGCACGAGATTATGGTAGTCACGAGTTGAGATATTACTAGTTCACCGTCTCTCTGAAATAACATTAGACATAGTACATTTGCTTCTACTTTGTGAGCGCAAGATCCAATCGAGTTGAATATTAGAAGGAAGAAATTGTCGCAGGAAGTAGTACGGCTCCATCGAGAGTAATAATGGAAGCGAGCACTTTAAAAGATCGGAGGAACACAAGGCTGATATTGGGAGTAATATCTCGTGGTGGCGTGCTACGTAATCAACAAGGACGGAGTAATAGCCGGAGGAGCAGCGAGCGGTCGTCTGCCCGGCTGTTCATTCACTCCGGTGGCATCGACCATTTATTACATTACACGTTACATTTGCTATGAGCTCATTTACTTCCGCTCTGCAAGATTCACGCGATTCAAGTGCATCGGCTATCAAGCTCGAGCTCGAGATACATCTCGACCACAGGATTCGAAGCATGTCGGTACGCGATACACTCTCAATCTCGCGTTATCACCGCTCTTCCACAGTACTCCTGCACTCCGGCAGATAGTCGTGCCGGCAAGCCAGACAAAATCGCACATTCGCCTCTGATACGCAGACCGTAGTAGTGCGCCAAACATTCCGACTTGCATGGAAGCATAAGCAAGATATGAGGGTTAGTGTTGGTTCGTATTAGCGTTACTGAAATGCGGGTACAGCTTTCAACACTCGACTAGGTGGAAGAGTAATACATTTGCGTAAACCAGTACATATCGACGTCACAACAAAGCATGCACTATCATCGATTGCCCTGCATGATCTCGAGATTGACAAACAAGCGGAATACTCGAATGTACGCAATCGGTGATTTTGGCGGGGAAATCCCTATCGAGCATGATAAGCAAAGATGGCGGCGTGGCAATGAGAGAGCGCGAAAGGCAGACAGCCGGTTTGAACTGAACCGGCGTTGGCGCCGCTGCAATGCAGTCTCGGGCCCTGACACACGTACAAGGCCAGGCAAAGCCGAGCGAGGGTCAAGGGACGCGACAGACGCGCACTGGCTGCGTGTCAGTGAAAGGTCGCCTCTGTCGTCGGCCCTGCCAAATGAATGAGTGCGAGGGAGTACTCACCTTAGTGTCGCGCGACGTGTGGTAGTAGTAAACAAAGACGAACATCCACGCGCATGACAGCAGCAGCACGATCTTCACATTTCGCCGCATCGCTCCCGGACTTTCCCTTCGCTTTCCGTTGACCCTCGGCCACGATGCACCCTAGCTGGCTCTGCCGGCACTCTCGCCGCTTCTCCTCCTCTTCTCACTGGCCGGGACACGCGTGCCGCCTCTTCGCCAGATAAACACTCGCGCGAACCACGACGCCGAACACTGGATGCGAGAGCGCGCGCTGCTCTCCCGCACGATCCGAACGCGCCAGCTGCCCAAGTCAAACTGAGCTAGTAGAGCGCGCCTCGGCGGACTCCCACATCCAACCAAGAAGGCGCTGCGCGCGCCACCTCTACGTCGTCGCTGGCGCGCCGCTCGGCCGCGCCGAATTTTAACCCTTTTAAAAAAGTCTTTCTTTACTATCACTCGTCCTCTATCTTTTTTTTACTCTCTTGTTGCAAAGCCGGGCTTTATTTACCTGGAATATTTCAGCGGACTTTTCACTTTGTGTGAAAGCATTTGTTTATATTTTTTGGCACATTAATGCATCTACATTTTTGAAATATGATTTTTGTCATTGCGATGGTGAAGAGTACTGTATGACATTTTCTTAATTTATTAAAGATTGTTGGTTGATAATTAATGGGTTAATAACAGACTTTGTGGTGTATTGTTAATCGTTACGCTGCGTGTGAGAGCATAAAATGTAACTTTTTAAGTTCTATTAAGTATTACCTCTTGGGAATGATATTGATAACTTTAACACACAGTTGTTGCTCAACTATTTGGTATATTGTTGTCCCACTTGCGAGATTGATGTTAATCAAGATAATGCATGAATAAAATTCTAGTAAAAAAGTAAGTTTGTTATCTTATGTACTTGTGTCCCATGCGCGATGATTTTCCTGATGGTTCTGGCTCCGGGAGATACGCTGCTATGGTTGTAACCGATACTGGGTGGAGTTCGATAAATGTTCGAAGTACGCCCACTTCGGAGCAGATACACCCATTTTGGAGCAATCAACTGAATTAGTCCGAAGCGAAGCATCTTTGTGGAAGGATAGGTCGAAGGCTCCAGTACGGAATGTGGTGTGAAGTTTAATTCTTAGTGCTTGAAAATGGGTACCAAATCGCACTTGCTGTTGCTGATCTACCTTGGAGTTTGTACAGCATGGATGGACGAAAGGTGGGTTTTTTGATTGAGAAAATTATACTTTAAACTCACGAAACTCTTACGAAGGAAATCTGTTCTTCAGACCAGTATTGGAATCCCAAGACGGAAATCTCATCATATCTAGCGCAATGGATAGGAACATCACTCTCAAAATCGTCGGGAATGGCTACATCAATGTTAACGATATCAATTTGCTTCATGTTGCAAATGCGGTAAACCTGAGATTTCCTTATTTCTTTTTATGTAAACTTTTCATTGAAATAAGTGTATTAAATGTAATAATGTGCGTATGCAGGCGCATAACGCGACACGTCTGATCGAGAGATGGAAAACGGGGTACTTGATGGAGGTAGAGTCAACTCTGCAAAGACTGTCGAATGATGTAGAAGGACCAATGGGACTCCAAAAGAGAATGCTTGCTTTTGAGAATCTTCTCGCAGGAACACAGAGAAATCAGGTGAATTTTCAAAGAGATGTTAAAAAAACAAAAGAATATGTAGTAGAGTCATTGCGAAGACTTATGAAAGTCTGATTTTCAGACATTGCCAGCAGGTGTTCCTTCAAGAGCTGGACTCCGTCGCGTTAATGAAAGAGTATGTATGACTTCAACCATGAATCGATGAGTGATTGATTAATCTAATTAATATTAATTACAAACTACCGTTCCCATAAGATTCGACGATTGGAAGACAATGTCAGGACCATTCTAAGTACCCTCAGGGAGAACGAGTGCTTAAGTGGCCCCTGTCAGAATGGTGGTACATGTCAGGACCTTTATGCATCATACCAATGCCACTGCCCATCAAATTGGGAGGTTGTTCTCAATACCTTGCATATAAGTCTATTTAAGCCGGAACTTCATTAACCCATTAAATTCTAGGGTCCAAACTGTCTGACGGATGTAAATGAGTGTGCAAAATTCCTGGGAACCGATCTTGGATGTCAAAACGGTGCTACCTGTTTCAACTCTCAAGGATCATATCGGTACTTTAGATACCAAATTTTGTTCCCTCATTTAAATATGTACACTGACTAATTAATTACGAATCCTATTAAATCTGCAATTAGATGCGAATGTCCGCCGGGTTGGTTCGGCCTACATTGCACGCAGAAAACATCAATCTGTAACACAGAGAACACGGAGGAACTATGCGGTCACGGTGTCTGCGTCAGCAAATCCAGCTCCCCTTTGGGTTACACATGCATTTGCGATCAAGTGCGTCACACATTGAGTAGCGACAGCTCCCATGCGAATAAATGTTGCAAATTGGCGATCGACCTGTTACAGGGATGGCAGAGCGACGGAACGAATCCAGCCTGCACGAAGGACGTGGACGAATGCGCGGGGAAGCATCCGTCTTGCTCGGTAAATCCTCCGGTAGCTTGTCGCAATGTACCAGGCTCATTTTTCTGCGAATCCTGTCCGCACGGCTACTCTGGTAACGGCTACTATTGCTCGGACATCGACGAGTGCCTCGTCGATAACGGCGGTTGCAGCACCCAACCACGAGTTCAGTGCATCAACACGATGGTAATGAATTTTGGCAGAGAAATCCTTAATAAAGTATATCTTATCAAATTTTTCGTAAACGAAGAGAATGACAGTTTGAATTATAAGAAAATCATCTGTCCGACTGATCCGTCGGACTCTTCGACTCTCTCGATCGAAGTACAGAGATCGAGGGATGAGCATGGCGGAGGCTAGCTCGGTGCTGAGCTAATGGGTAGGAAACGACGATGCAATTATAATGCCGGACACTTGGAATTTAATGGGCGTAGGGCTCGAGAGTGTGCGGCGCTTGTCCCGTGGGATACAGGGGCGACGGCGTTACCTGCATTTACGTTGGCGGTTGCGCGATCAACAACGGCGGCTGCCACCCATTAGCCTCGTGCGTCGAAAATCCGGCACTTACCAGCGCTTACGTGCAGTGCCGTTGTCCACGTGGATATCAGGGCAACGGCATAGGACCGAATGGCTGTCAGCCAGTAACTGACGGGTTCGATAATTCCGTCTGCACCAGCAGCCCCTGCCACTATGGTAGTTGTGTGCCGGGAGCTGGCCATACCTTCACCTGCATATGCAATCGAGGATATACAGGTAAAATGTTACTCACATACAATTATCTTGCATTCTATCTGTTTTTCTATTAACTCGAAAGAATGAGATTGATGATTTCCCGATTGTCCCGTGATTGCATCCAGGTTTACTCTGCAATATCCCAGTGGACCCATGCTCGCCGAACCCTTGCAAGAACAACGGTGCCTGTGTGGTGTTGAATGGAGTAGCCAGTTGCGATTGCCCGCCCACATTCACCGGCAACAGATGCGAGACGCCGCGGCAAACTTGCGGTGGCGTCAATCGGAATCCCGTGGGACGCCTGGAATTCCCGATCGGCGGGAACACTTATCAGCACGGACTGAGCTGTGCCTGGGTTCTAATCACAAACCACTCGCTAGTCCTGAATGTTACCTTCACTTCCTTCAATCTAGAACAGTCGGCTGAGTGCAAGTTCGACTTCCTTCAGGTTTGAGAGGGCTAACCGCTCTGTTTACTTGCGTGACTCCAAATTGACTCTTCTCGAGATTCGATAGGTTATTGATATGTAATGCATTCCAGATTCATGACGGCAGAAATGCCGGCACTCACCAAATCGGCAGATTTTGCGGGAATCAGTTGCCAAATGGAAACGGAAATATCGTGTCCTCTCACAAGTCCCTTTACTTCTGGTTCCACTCGGACAGCAGCATCTCCCACGAAGGATTCGCACTCCACTGGAACTCTATTGAGCCTGTATGCGGTGGTTACTTGACTGACGACTACGGCACCATCACATCACCAGGCTCACCTGGCCGATATCCGCCGAATAGAAATTGCTCCTGGAGGATCAACGTGCGATTCTCTAAGAGGATTCAGTTCCATTTCGGCTTACTGATGCTGGAAGAGCATCCCACCTGTGCCAATGATTATGTCGATGTACTCGCTTTTTCATATTAGTTTCTTCCATTGAATAACTTGTGCATTCTCCGTAATGTTACTGATGAATTTGTCTAGATCACTGGAGTTGATGGCGAGGTATTGGCTCTCTACTGTAATCATAGCAGGCCTGCGCCCCTCACTACTCCTGGCTCAGAGGCCGTGGTCCATTTCCACTCGAATGGTGCTACTCAGGATGCTGGCTTTCATATTCATTATTCCACAATCGAGGGTAATTATCCAGGCGTCCCAATGGTCTCACGTACAACTTGGCTAACTCCAAATTCGTCTCCGACATACTAGGTGTACCTGGATGCAGTGGAATATTCACTGAGTTCACTGGAGTCATCTCAACGCCTACGCACGAATCGACGTACCACCCTGATTTGGAATGCGAGTGGAAGATACAGATGCCGCCGAGTGACAGGATCAAAATCACATGGACGAAGTTTGATCTTGAGAGCTCCATGAGCTGCATGTTCGACGTTGTCGAGGTAGAGCCCCCCCAGGCTGCCCTCAAAATCACAAACGCCTTCGGAAATTTCAAACACTTCTTCACTACTTTCAGATCTTCGACGGTGAGAATACAGAGGCGCCATTGCTAGGAAGATACTGCGGCAACGATTTGCCACCGCAGCTGAAGTCCACTGGCAATAATCTCGTTGTGGTCTTTAAATCCGACTCCAGCTTCGAAATGGAGGGCTTCTCGTTTTCCTATGAAGTTCTCTGCGGCGGTGAATTCGTCGAGGAAACCGGGATCATACAGTCTCCTATGTACCCGAATCCATATCACGGCTCTCGAACATGTTACTATGAAATTATTCAACCCCTTGGAAAAGGAATTAGCCTATCGATATTGGATTTGGATATCGAAGGACACTCTCCACCCGATTGCTACTTCGATTACTTAGAGATCTTCGACGGAGACACTGACAACGCTACCAAACTCGATACTCTCTGCGGTGAGACGAGCAACATACCGTCGGAGCCATACTTCTCAAGCCAAAACTACATGCTTATGAAATTTACCACCGACAGTAGCTTAGAAGGCCGAGGCTTCAAAGCGAACTTCACCACCATCGAACGGAGTGCGTAGATATTTTGACATTTTTCGTTCAACATTTACCGAGTTGCTTCTCCAACTGGAATCTCTCAATGAACTTTTAGAGTGCGGAGGGTTGATGAAGACTCCGGAGGGCATGATTCACTCTCCCTCGGAGAATGGGGTCTACGGCAATGAGGAGTATTGCATTTGGACGATACTGGCGCCTCCGGGATACGTTATCCAACTGACCTGGCTGTCATTTTCTTTGGAATGGCAAGCCCGCTGTTTGAATGACTATGTCAGTGTGTACGAGAACTACACATCATCGGAGAGTGAATTACTTAACAGGTATGTATACTGTGTCTCGATTCCTCGATAGGCATGAATTCTGTCTGCACTCCAATCTTTACTTCGCAGGTTCTGTGGTACGAAGATACCTCCCATACTCCTCACCCAGAGTAACACAATGACTATCATCTTCCGTACGGATGATTCTATAAATGCTAACGGTTTTACGGCCAGCTACGCTTTCATAGATGCCACGAAAGTCTGTGGTGCTCATTACACCAAGTCAACTGGGGTATTAAGGTCGCCCGATTATCCTAAACAGTATCCCAATGGGAAGGAATGTGAATGGGTAATCGAAGTACCAAATAAATTCAAGATCACTTTGGATGTCAAACATTTCGACCTGGAGAAGCATTCCAATTGCATGTTTGATTTCTTGGAAATCAGGTAAACTATCACGTTGACCTGACTATTTCGGGGTTAGTGACGGAATGGTAATGGAAACATCTTTTCAGGAATGGTGGCTACAATAACTCACCCTTAATCGGGCGATACTGTAATCCTGATATTCCCACTCAGATCATAAGTCAGACGAACCTGTTGTATTTGAAGTTTAGGTCGGATGAATCGCGGCCGGGGGAAGGTTTCGAAATTTCGTGGAGTAGTCGTACGCAAGGTATGCTTAACGGACAGTGATATTGGGTTGATCAAGAAGCTACTTTGGTTTTTAGACGTGTACTAGAACTTTTCATATCTGAATCACGTTCTTTGAGTTTTCTATTATCCGAATATTCTGTTGCATTATTTTACTGTTTTTTTTATGTCTATCTTCGTGTATTTAAGAAAGCCATAATAGTACTAAAACAGAGTGTTTGGATAGCAGAAAGTTCGGATAAGAAAGTTTCTGCTGTAGCTGTTATCCAGCGGAACAGCACGAACAATATTTATTGGACTTGGGATTCCGTGTACAAGTGATAACGGTATTTCAGGATGCGGGGGAACTCTGAACGCAGCTAGCGGCGACATTGTTTCTCCGAATTATCCGCAGTCCTACGCGGAGAATATCGATTGTATGTGGAAGATCGTAGTAGCCGCGGGCAACTTGGTGCAACTGGTAATAGTCGACCTGGACCTCGAGAGTCACTATAAGTGCAGATTTGACTATCTCGAGATCTCCGAGGGCATCGAGCGTCGTGCGAATTTGCAGAGATATTGCGGTGCTCAGTATCCCAAAGTGATTCTGACCAAATCGAACACCGTGACCGTTCGCTTCCGCAGCGACTTCTTCACTTCCGGGCGAGGCTTTCATCTCAAATATGAAACAAGTGAGTAATGCTTAGACGCGACAAATCTCAAATAGAAAATAATTTTTCACTGGTGATACCCAGAAAATAATTGACATTTGTCTCCCAGTCTGCCACAATACACTCCGCGGATTCTATGGTGTAATCGAATCGCCGAACTTCCCGGACAAGTACGAGCATAATACCAACTGCAGCTGGATCATCAATGCACCAAAGGGCAACAAGATCAACATGACCTTCTCCCACTTCGACCTCGAGAGAAGTGTCGAGGGCGACCCCTGCGTTTTCGACTACATCGAGGTCAAAGAAGGCATGGACGGTCAACCGAACACTCAAATCGGCAAATTCTGCGAGGCTAAACCTCCACCTACAAGGATACACACCGGGCAGAATCAGTTGTTCATGTCATTTATAACGGACTCCTTCATTGCATTCAATGGCTTCCGCGCGGAATGGGCCATCGATGGATGCGGTGGACATCTTACCAGGCCTTTCGGGACCTTCGCATCACCGGGGTATCCGTCCGGTTACCGCGCTAGTATCGAATGCGAGTGGCTAATCGAGGCCGACTACACTCACAGTATCGAGCTGACTTTGCACGAGGTTTGATACCAATCGCCCGATTCATAAGGAATTAAAGCTGCTGGTCCATTCTAATGCATTTATTTCCAGGTGAAAACCGAGAAGCAGATTAACTGCTTGTTCGACAAACTGCAGGTCTTCGGAGGGGAAGATGATCAGGCGCCAAAACTCTTAGAGATTTGCTATGTCGAGAAAGACACGCTTTACACTGTCCCCGGGAATAAGCTGTTCGTAAGATTCATATCCGACGGAAGCTACATAAACCGAGGATTTAACGCAAGCTACAAGAGCGTGCCGATCAGGTGTGGCGGCAAATTTTCCGCCGATTCCGGTATCATTCAGTCGGCTAATTATCCTCAGAACTATCCTCATAAGGAAACTTGCGAGTGGTTACTGCAAGTCGATAACAATCATGTGGTAAACATCACCTTCATGGACTTCGACATCGAAAACACTATAAACTGCACGGAAGATTATCTCAGGGTAACAATTACTAAAGAAAGCGAATCTGAAGTAAATAAGTTTCTAAGATTTTATGACCCGATTCTTGTATTACCAGATCTTCGATGGACCGACAAAAGACTCACTCGTACTGGCCAACCTTTGTGGCAGCGATTTACCACCCTCTTATGTGTCAACTAGTAATGAAATGCTTGTCGTAATGAAAAGCGATAACATAATATCAGCGAAAGGCTTCAAAGCTATCTATCATCGGGCTTGCGGTGCTCGGATTATCGTAAAAGATGAAGGAGTAATTACACCTCCGAACTTTTATACCAGTACCAAGAAGAGGGATAGTGCGAACTGCACTTGGATCTTGGTTGCTGAGGATCCTGGTGCGTAGCTTTGCAAAAGTTACAAAAGAATGATTGAATTCCGAGAAACTTTACAATTATGAAGACTTCTCAAGTTGTATTACATGGATGACGAAAACGTTGATTTTTTTTAGCGGATCACGTTACATTGACGTTTATGCACTTGGACATGGATCCATCGCATCTAAAGGCATTCCCTGCCTGCAATTGGAACTATCTGCAGGTCTTAGAGGGCGAAGGTTTGGACGGCCCGCAGGTTGGAAAATGGTGCGATAACTTCGCTCCAGCACCGGTAACGAGTGTCGGCGATGCTCTGACAATGCATCTTTATTCACGATACGACTTCCACGGGCACTTTGCCATCATGTACTCGACTCTGAATTCAGGTGAGTGTTGCCCCGTTTTCTTATCTTGTTCGCAGACCGATGTATCCGCTCCGATGTAGAAACGTGCGATACTTATACGACAGAACGTGAACCAGTTAAATAACAGGAACCCTTGTGCTTATTCTACAGCTTGCGGTGGCAACTACACCTCGGAACGTGGTACAATTACCTCGCCGGGATATCCGAATAGCTATCCCTTAAATTCGGAGTGCGTATGGATCCTGAACAACGCGCCTGGCAATCGCATCCAGATCTCGTTCCCAATGTTCGACATCGAACAGAGCGATAACTGTGACCTGGACTATCTCGAGATCCGGTTGCAAAGCAGCATAGGCAGTTTACTTGGCGTCACTTGTGGCACGATAAACGACGTGTACACTGTCTCAGACACATTGTGGCTCAAATTTAAGAGCGACGGTGCAGGCACTGGCAAAGGCTTTAGGGCGGAATACCACTTCGTCGGCGGGAATGAGCTGGAGGGTCCTTCTGGAAGAATCACTTCTCCGCTTTTCCCTCATCCTTACAATAAGGCAGGTGTATTCACTTGGAGGATCACGGTAGACAGTGGATGGTTGGTGAGAATCGAGGTGAAGGATTTGTACATCGAAGTCATGGGGACGAACTGCGCCCAATCTCTCACAGTAGGTGGAAGATTTTCTCGCGAAAGCCCTGCTTCAAACCAAAGGCTCATTTAATCATGAGGTTTTAATACTCTTAGGTCTACGATGGCTATAATGACCAAGCATCTTCCTTATTCGAAGTATGCGGCTTTGATAAGCCTGAGCCGGTGACAACAAGCAGCAATATTGCTTACATTGTGATGGATGTTGACTTCATGAGAACAGGAAGCTGGTTCGACCTCACGTGGATTCAGATTCCAAAGGAACCCGCTTCCAATAATGCTGAGATAAAATGTGGGTTCATCAACTAAACTGCTTTCGACCCATTTGTCTTTCTCTCAAATACTAAATAGAAATTTGATTTTTTATGGCAGTGTCTGAGTGCAACAAAGAAGTGGCCCTGATCGACAAGGCTAATAATACTTACACATTCCACTCACCTGGCTGGCCACACGGATATGGAATCAATCTCAATTGCAATTGGCTCTTCACTTCACCCCCTGGTACACATTTGGCACTAAGGATATCCTCGATGAATATCGAAGAAACCTCCAATTGCGTGGCTGATGCCCTCTCGGTTTACTCTGGCAATGCTCTCACTTCCACGGACGACGCCACTCTCATCCAGCGGCTTTGCTACTCGAATGCCACTGATAGTATCATCAAGGCTGGAAACTTGATGACGGTAAAGTTCGAGAGCGATTCCTATATGAACAAGACAGGTTTCAACGCCCATGTCTCCAGAGGTATAAAAATTCAGCGAGAAAAGAGTGTAGCGTAGCTCCAAATACTAATTTAATGATTTCTTCCTGTGTCGTTTATTCAGAGTGCGGAGGTAAACTCGGCGGTCCAAACGGCATAATCGAAATAAATAATACGTCTGCCAGAGATGTTCGCATGTGGCACTTTACATGCGAGTGGGTGGTCGAAGTGAGAGCCGGTCGAACCATAGAGGTTTTCTTCGACTCCATGGATATTGCTTTGCGACCAAACAACCCCTCATGGGGAGAGAATTACTTAATGGTAATGTTTTACTCAAATTCTGCCACCCACTTCCGATGCCAATAATTAGGATTGACTTTCAGTTGAAGAATGGTGGTGATATCACTTCACCGTTACTCGGTGACGGTAAGTATCATGGGAATGTAATTCCAGCACCTGTGGAAACAGTCGGAAACAAACTATATGTCAAGGCGACAGGTACCTTCCCAAGTGTTAATTTCAAATTATCATACAGGTACTTATTTTACGAGATGTTTATGGTTTAGGCTCACTAGGAATTTAACTGTCAGTGATAATCTTTCGAATCTATAGGGAAAAGAACATGAACTGTGGCGGTGATTTTGTACTCTCCAATAAGGTCCAGGAATGGGAGATTAACAGTCCGAATTATCCGAATATACCACACCCGTATGCCGAGTGCATCTGGAAGGCGATGGCGCCCGCTGGCGAGAGGATCTCCATCCACTTCGTCGAGAGATTTGACTTGACTGACACTTCCGAGTATGAACTTATTTTTAATAAAGTTACTTATATACGTTATTTTTCCTTCCTATAAATCATTTCAGCTGCTCGCTGGAGTACGTGGAGGTTCGGGACGGAGCTACCGAGAATTCGAAAGTCTTAGGGAGATTCTGTGGGAGGACCGCACCCTCCAGTATCATCACCACGGGCAATGTGATTTATGTTCACTTCTATACGGATGCCGCGGAGCCTAAGAATGGTTTTAAGGCTGTAATCAATAGCGGAGGTATGCTGAAACAGAAATTTAATCAGCCAAAAGTCTATTGAACTACCAGGTTCTTAAATCTATTTTAGAAGTGTGTGGCGGAATAATTAGGAACAACAGCGGTACAATAAGGTCGCCGAATTATCCGTTCTTCTACCCGAAGAATGTGACCTGCGGTTGGTGGATAGTAGGACCTCCGGAACATACTCTAAAGATCGAATTTGCTGACTTACACCTGCCAGGATTCCGCAGATGTGACATCACCGATCACGTTACCATCGAGGAGAAGATCTTGGAAGGAGGCAACGATACACGTAAGGACTACATCATCACAGACTTGTACACATTTAAGAGGTTGTCTTGTTCTACCATGTATTTACTCAATTCTCATGTACATCATTTACCCGTAGTATCAAACATCGGCACGTTCTGCGGTTCCTCGAAGCCTGCGCCCTTGGAGACTTCAAGTAACGAGGCTTACATCTCATTTCATAGCGACAACAGGGAATACAGCACTAATAGGGGTTTTAGCTTGAATTTCGTCGCCAGCCAAGAGAGTTAGTTATTATTTTCCTCGGTACTAAAGTCAGCATCTTCTCTGATACGTACTCTTTCCATTACAGTCTGCGGCGGTGAGCTAACTGCTTTGACGGGGATTATCAAGTCCGTCGGCTACCCGGCTCCCAGAGTGAGATCTAGGTATTTTGTGATAGGTATTTGCTAAAACTTCGAATGTACGGCAATGATTCTTATTCATCGCTTTGCAGATATTGTGACTGGAGGATCAAGTTACCGGAGGGTTTCCAAGTAGTGATTGATATACTTGACATAGATATAGGTGGCTCGACGACAGGAACGCAAATAGGTTACTCATTATCGGTCAGTATTGCAGACAAATATACATTTTACTACAGGCTTTAAATTACAACCTTTATTAAATCAGTCAAATTATTAATTTTATATATTCTGTTTACTATGCTGTCCAGTTTTACAATGATTTCAAATTCAAATCGAGGATCACAGTATTAGGACGACGGGCTGCACCAGCTAAGGATCCAAGCGAGCAAATCAAAAGCACTAGTAACACTATGATGATTGGATACTTTGCTTCCGCGGGTCATCGAGGCTTCAAATTGCGGTATTCGGCCAACGCACCTGCACGTGAGTTCATTAAGAATACTTAGTGCAGTATCCTAATAAAAAAAATGGATTTTTCTATTTATTGTGAAATTCTGAATTTATTCAGCGTGCGGAGCAAGCATAAATGACATCAAGGGAAGCTTGATTGGGCCGGAAAGCCCCTACAACGGGTCATCGTATTACTGCCAGTGGATTTTGCGGGCACCCGAAAACTTAGTTAACAACCTCAATGACACAGGCCTGACAATGAGTATTAAAGCCACAGGTTACCTAGGAGGAAGCGAGGCACACAGAAATTCCAGATTCTGCTACTTCCCGCAGTATCTCAGCGTTGAAGGTGAGTTCGAGGAAGAAGAAAATATTTCAAAAGCAAATGCAAGTACCGAAGACAAGTACTGTAATTTCATGGACTTTTTCTTAATTTTTCTCATTGCTAGGGGTCGGAATGTTATGCGGAAACATAACGGAGCCGAAGTACCTGCGAAGCCCGAAAGCCGAAAACAAAATAATAGTGAGTATAGTACAGATAGTTTTGTCGAAAGGCTAACTCGCTAACTCGCGATGACTTGATATTCATTGAATTCTTCCGATTAACTTTTCAGATCGTGCAAGGCACTTACATCATCAATCCGATGAACTTCAATATCCAGTATGAGTGGCAACCCTGCGGTGGTACTCTGTCGGGTCCCAGACACACAATTCACTCGCCAAAGAATATTCCTTACCCCATAAATTGTGCCTGGAAAGTGGAGTACCCGAACAATGGCGAAACAATAAAGCTCGATTTCGGTAGACTGAACCTGGGAAGCTGCGACACTGCATACATAAGCATCAGGTATTTTATGCAACTTTTTGGATAACGCCTTTCTCTTTCTGAACGTGATTCCATAGATAGAAGGATTATTGTTGTTATTTTGTAACAGGAACGGCGGACCAAGCTCACCCGAGATCGGCAAGTTCTGTGGCAACATAAAGCCCTACAATATCACTAGCACGTCGAATCACCTCTGGATCGAGTACTTTGCCACCGGAGAACCCAATGACTTCGAACTCAGCTTGGAAACAGTGGGCGCCGGCTGCGGGGGTGCACTCAGGGGTAACAGTCGCGAAATCTCATCTCCAGAGTAAGGGCTTTTACGAACACCAGTTCTACCGTAGTACTATCTGTGTCGTAGTTCCTTGGATATATCTATACATATATGAATCCTCTGTGATTACAGATTCCCAAGACAGTATCCGAACAACGCAGAATGCACGTGGGAGATCACTGCGGAAGACGGCTATCACGTCGGGTTATCATTCGTCGATCGCTTCAGCTTAGAAACCAGTAATGACTGCACGAAAGATTACGTACAGGTCGGTATGACGAAATGGAGAAAAGTCAGTGGTGCGATTGTAACTAAGCTGTTTGCATTCTGAATTGGTGCAGGTGGACGATTGGGTCAAGGATCAGAAGACGGGAGGCCACTGGGAGGAGCTGATCAAGATGTGCGGCAGGATTACACCTCAACCCATCAACTCGACCGGTAATCGCATGAAGGTGACTTTCCACTCTAACGAAGCGGTGCAAAACGATGGCTTCCGCGCTATTTGGAACGAGAACTGCGGCGGGCGGTTCGTGGTGACCGACGAGATGAAAACCATCCAGTCACCAGCCTACCCTAGTATCTATCGACCTAATATGTTCTGCAACTACTCCCTGGTCGCAGAAACACCCGGGCAGAACATACTCGTCGAGTTTACCGAGTTCCAGATCGAGCGACGTGAGCAATTTGCAATCACTGAATAGCCCTTTACAAGATAGAAGGACTGTAATGAGGATGGGATGTTTCAGGACGTGGCGAATGTATATATGATAATGTCACTATCGTTAAACATGATGCATCGGGATATACGGAGGAAGGGACATGGTGCGGCGAGGACATGCCACCTTTGCAGAGATCCACGGAGCACATGGAAATTATCTTCAAGACTGACAAATATGTACAAAGAAATGGATTCCAGTTCAAGTACTACACTAATAGTATGTATATTACCCTGATCAAACATTGGGATGGTGGACCTTTGCAAATTAGCGTGTATACTTGTCAGATTGCGGCGGCGTTATAACATCGCCGGATGAAATCAAGCCTTTGGTTCGAAACGGCGAATACTTCGGAAGGATGAACTGCACGTGGATCATCCGGGCACCAGAAGGCAAAAATGTTGTCCTTCGCTTTGAGAAATTTATCACGGAATACACTGCTCAGTAATATTAAAAGAATTCATCGCTTTTAATGAGTTTTCGACATATATAGAAATTTCTTTTAAAAATCTTTCTCTCCAGATGTTACTACGACAGAGTCAGGGTATACAACGGCGAATGGATAGTTTCTGATCAACTGCTCGGCGTGACTTGCGGTAATTTGACTGATCATCTGCCGATATTTAAATCAGATTCGAATACCATGGTGGTGAACTTTGAAAGCGATGATTCGCGTCATTACGAAGGATTCAATGCGAAGGTATACTTAATCTCATGGGAAATTTGGAACGATATTTCTAACATTATAAGGTTGAGAAATCCACTGAGTCTTGATATCCTGAATTCAGGTGCTCTTCACGAACGGTCCAGCCGTAGGTTGCGGCGGTAAAGTAAACCTGACCGCAATACCAAGCCAAAGTTTCCGGACACAGAAGGGTGCGATGTACGATAGTTTGGAGGACTGTCACTGGACCATAACAGCCTCAGAGGGCAAGAATGTTAAGTTCACCATCCACAGCATGGACCTTAAGAATGGCACTAATAATACTGGCATAATTGACGGAAACGAGGAATGTACAGGCGATTACTTAGAGGTCAGTGTCTTGTACATATTCCCACTTGCTAGTGTAATTTTTCCTTCATGACACCGTTCATTTCAGATTCGGGATGGACAAGGACCTTACGCGGAACCTCTAGGAAAGTTCTGTGGTACCCAAATACCACCTGCCATCCAATCCACCACCGAATCTCTTTGGATTAGGTTCTTCAGCGATGGCACTGAAAATGGAGCTGGAGTTACTGGTACCTTCGAAACAGTAGATTGTATGAATTTCTATTTTATCATATGCGCGCATATTTCAAGAGCTTCAGTTAATGATTTTCAATTATGGTAGCGCAATGTGGAACCCTCGTACGAGTAGTAAATGATACGACACAAGTACTGACATTGCCGAGCTACCCCAATTCCTATGCCCCTGGTACCCGATGTCGATGGATTCTACGCCACCCGGATGTTTTTATTGACAGAATATTGATACGATTCCTAGAATTCTCTATGCCTGACTCGAAGATGTGTGACAAAGATTATTTACAAATTACCGATAAGCATGTAAGTACAGATTCAATAATAAAGGAACTATATCGGATGTGCTAATCATGCAATAATAAAATCGCAGAATCGTAAATACATCAACGAAGGCTTCGGGGAGAACCTCATTGTCTCTGGCACGCTCAGACATGATCTTCTAATGCACATGGTAACAATGCATAAATATTTAAAACAGATTCTTGAGTAAAAGGGAGTATTACAAATACCAAACAATGATTTCAGGGTACTCGATCGCCCATAGCTTCATATAAGTACTGTGGAAGTGTACTGCCCCATCAATATTATAGGTAAATACACATTACAATTAAAAGAACTAGTAAATGTGCGAACATTATTAATTCCCAATGAATCGACCGCAGTTACAGCAGCGAGGTCGAGATTGCATTCCGAGGGGATTCCGGCGGTCAAAAGGGCTTTAAATTAGAGTTCAGTACCCCGGTATGCAATCGTAATTATACCGCCGAACAAGGTCGAATTATACACCAAGGTTTCACGGATTGTTGGATCACGATCACGGCGCCAGTCAACCACACCATTTCCCTCTACTTCAATGACTTCAGGTTATACGACTATAAGCACTGCACGCAGACTGCCTTGCAGGTATGTTGCGAGACGTATATGTTTCTCCGAAACACACCGGCAAACCTTTCACACGAATTTCAATAGGTGCGCGAAGGAACCTATACTGGCAATCTTTTGGCAACCGAATGTGGCGTGGAAACGCCTAGTCCGATCTTTAGTACTGGTAACAAACTTAGTCTGCACTCTTGGTCGGAAACGAAAGCCGCCTACCAAAGTTACGACATCATCTACACCACCACTGACCAAGGCACGTCCTTTACTCTGACCGAAACTTACTCGAAATTTTAAGTTCACTTGAAGCTAAAACTTGTATTATGCCTAGGTCGTGGATGCGGCGGCAATATATTCAATTACGGGGGTACGTTCACATCGCCCCTCTATCCGAACATATATCGCAGAGATGCTATGTGCGCCTGGCATATCAGTGTACCCCGTGGCTTCACAGTTGTCCTGAAATTCACTATGTTTGATATCGGCACCAAGAAAAGCTGTGAGAATAACAATGTCAAAATTTTTGATATAGCCTCCACTGGTGAATCCTTATTGCAAACGACCTTCTGTGGAGGGGTAAGATGCGGAATTTCTTCGAGAAAATATCAAAATTATCAAAAAGAATTATTATATTTTTATACATGTCTTCTCTGTTAGGATGAACCGGCTATGTTTGAGTCTACTTCAGACCGCATTGTGGTGGTTTACACCACCAACGTGAACAATGTTGGTACTGGATGGATCGCACAGTTCATGGGAAAACCCGTTGGTGAGTATTAGCTTGCAGGAAAATTAATGGATTTGATTAAAAAAGAGACGTGAGTGACATTTTATTGCTTCGCAGGTCATTTCACGAAAGTGTTAGAAGGATGGTAGTAAACGCAGCAGGAACGAGCGGCTACTAGAAAAGGACTGGCGCTTGTACATACTTAGCGGTTAAGAGTACACTCGTGTGTCCGGGATTACTAGATAGATAGATTAAATAAATAAGATTTCGTGTAATAATGTCGTGCGTCATTAGCCACTGATCATATGGATGATTACCAGTGCTTCACTGATAATGCTCAATGGAGTGATGATAAAATGCTAACAACTGACGTGGCGTTCGACCGGCCACTGATTACGCCTAACTACATTCATCATTTGATTCCTCGTTAAACTCAGCGTCCGCGTCTTTTTTGGTACAGCTCACTACTTCCTGTTCCTCGTCGGTTGTTTCCTCTTCAGTTTCGGCCTCCTCTTCATCAACAGATTCCTCCTCAACCTCTTCTACTTCTTCAACTACTTCACGCTTCTGTTTGTTCTTCTTAACCTTTTCTGAAGATTTTTTCCTTTGCACTGGAGCTTCCTCTACCTCTATTTCAGCCTCAACCACTTCGGGTTCCTCAATCTCTTCGACTTTCGGTTCCTCTTTTTTGAGACTTTCCTTGCACTTCTTGTTGTTGCACTTTCCTTTCTTGCCAGAAGTCTTCTCAGCGACCTTTTGTTTGTCCTTGACCTTATCCTTTGGCTTCATCTTCTCTTCTTCGACATCGGCGTCCACACTTTCCACTACTTCTTCTTCTACTGGAGCCTTCGATTTCTTATTTTTCTTATCCTTCAAAGCTTTCTTCGATTGTTTCTCACTGTGGACATCTTGCGTCTCCTCGGAATACTTGTTACCCTTTTTAGACTTGGTTTTGTCCTTCTTGACTGACTCGATGTTCTCCGTATTCTTCAGTTTCTTGGACTTGTTTTTGTACCCTTTTACCGACTCCTCACTCTCCGACCCACTTTCGGACATCTTTTCTGCAACTGCTTCGACATCTTCGACTGACCTCTGCTTCCTCTTCTTCGAGCCTTCAACCTTCTGGTATTTCTCTTTCTTCTCTAGTTTCTTCGACTTGCCTTCCTCTCTGAATAAGTGAACACAAATGCGCAATTAGACTTGGAATCGTAGTAGAATATCCGTAGTAACATATTCTAAAATAACTTACTTGGAATTGTACGCGACGTCACCCTTGCCGCGTTTCTCACGTCTTCCCACATCTTTCGACTTTTTTGCAAAAGCGTCAGATGCGAACACCGTGACCAACAGGAGTACAGTGAGTAGGATCCACAGCCTAAGGACACCAGAAAGAAACAGGGGTTAACTTCCATATTATTAACTTAAATGTATTGCAAGCAATACGTTCAAGGGCACAGAGAAGATTTGCTTACCGCATAGTTAAATTCTGACACTTTATCCGCCTTTGAAACGATCCTAAACGATATCTAGTACAATACTGCAGCGAGGCGGAGCTTAGCCCGCTCTTATATCTGTTGCGGCCTCACCGGAGATATCGCGATAAACAACGGGCCTTCCGTTTGCTGGAATCTAGTAGTCACGGCGCGCGAAGGATTTCGCGATATCGGGCAACGGTATCAGCGCCTAAGAAATCCTCGGGATCGCTTGGGCCAAAATAAACGTAGAATCAACGTCGCACGCGGTGAGAGCAAGGTTCAAGTATATCCAGCATGATCTGCTTAGTCTAGTGTTATGAAACTTGTTCTTGACCTAGAGTGCCACGCTACCCTGCAAAGTCAAGATAAACAGAACCGGAATATTAGATTTTCCGGATACCTAATTTTCTCCCACTAAGCATGATCTGTACCGCACGTTGCTGCACTTTCTAGCATTTAACTAGAGCCGCTCTATTCAGGTCGGCGCGTATCTAATCTGCGTACTTGCGAGCTTTGACGTCAGTAAGCACTCGATCACGAATTATAATGTAACAAACAAGCGGCTATTCTACAGGTAATTTTGAGAAACTCGTGATTTCCGCGTGAGAATACGATATTCGACATTCAAGTGTAACGTGGTCAGTCCTTGATCGGAAAATCCTCTTCCAAAATCAGGCAGATTTTCTATGATTACGGTACCCCGAGAGACTGCAGGTTTCCCGGTGATAAGTTGATGTGCTAGTTCATCTCGTTGCAGTGGATGTTATCGCGAGTGTGAGGACGTTCACATTGGTTATCTCTGCACTTTTTCAATGGGTTTGTACATTCGTGTTGCTGAATATAGTTCACTAAGTTTCCGATTTAAGTCTCAATGATTTATAACCGTTAATGTCTGCATCTTGTGATCTCGATGCTCTCTAAGTTATCTATATTCCCAAGTGGATTAGCACTCGGAAAAAAGATTGGATAATTTAAATGGCAGGGGTCTGGGATCGTAGATTTATCAGTGACATACATACGCGCTTAATGAAACTATATACGATATATTTCTTGTTCATTTGCATTTAGTATCAATATCTGTGCCGCACCAGCTGGAACACTAATACCTGCAGCCCGTTAATACTTCGCATCGCATAGTATATTTTTGTTACGAATGCAGTTATATGCGACCGGATCGAACACGAAATTATTTGATTAATGGGCAATATTCTGTTCAGGTTCGTCGGTGGCACATAGAAGACGGACATGAAGTGCACATACAGAATAAATCAAACGAGAATTCTCAAGAATGAAAAAACATTTCGTCTTTACATTAGGCCCCCACATGTAAAACCCATGATCCGTGTTATACAGAAATCATGCGAGGATTAACGTTTCATTCGTATACGCAAAGGGATATAGTGAGAATCTCCTTGTCGGTTAAGGTAGTTGTAAGGAAAAGTCATCTTCTATTTACTTTTTCTAAATTTTGGTAGGACAATCTTCACATGGTCCTGCAACTACTAGCTAAATTTTATTGAACTTGACCATGCCGTTTCCGAGATAATGGAGTTTGAAACTGGTGTGGTATAACCAAAACATTAGTGATTTTAACGGCATAAAATTTTTATAGATTCCTACAAAAAAAACTAACCCGTGTTTCATCGTTAATCTACGAATGCGTACAAATTTTTTCAGCGATTGACTTTTGGCTGGTACAATATCCTTACAACTGCCTTAAGTCTAACGCAATTTCTTATGCAGTATTAAGTATTGACGATCAACTTAAAGTACATCCTTAGAAAGTATCGAACTAATAGAAGAGGTCTTGCGCTACAGCAATTGCGCAGGTGCGGTAGAAAAGTAATTAAAATTAAAAATACTTAAGCGATTCCTGTCTTCGATTCATGTATATAGAAAATGGAATATCGACGACTTCAGCCAATCCTCATGAGAGAACCGTGACATAGAGTGAACAAGAGATAGTTCGAATTTCATAAGGAAACTAAGAAACGCAATTAGGTCACAGACTTTCGCATTGTTTACAAACCGTTTAAGTATCTAAGTAGGAATCATAAGTCAGATCGGGGTTCAGGTAATATTGTATCAAATCTTCGCTATAAAGTCTGAATGGTATCTACGCCAAGGCACTGATTAGTACAGACTGTACTTCTGCTAATAATGTGTTATTTTACTATATTCTTCAATACTCTGTATGATTCGTCTAGATATCGAAGGGGCGACTATGTAGGTTTTCGGAAATCCTAAGTACTTATCTTCCCATGCGTTGTCATTGTTTGCACTTGACGCGGCCAGTAGCTCCGTCAGATGCAGCTGCGACATTGTGTCAACAATGGAAAAACATGGGGAAAAATCTCGAGAGCGAGCACGTTACGGTTCTACGAACTAAAAAGTGATTCTCATTCGTCGTCATTTAATACTAACTTAAATAGAAAATCGAATTAGTTTTACTGAATATCCCTACGAGATCCATCCTTTTTACTTGTAAACTAGTAAACTAATATTTCGATAAAAAAGATTTGATCACAGAGAGAATGTACGCGAAGCGGATGTCGAGAATTGAACATTGCGACCAGGTTCTGCGTTTCTGCGGGACGAGCGCTTGTGCTTTCGTATTAAGAGAAATACACACGAATTACACACAACCTTCGACATGAAATCATTACGCGAGGAAACTATTGAATTATACCTGAGTTGTTCGACCACACAGAAAAATAGTATCTCGATATCGCGCTGGGCGATATCCTCACTTCTAATTATCATCTTCTCGCATTGGATAGCATACTCTTATGTACAGAAATATAGAGACAATGAAAATAGTTACTTCCGTATACAAGCCTTTTTCTCCATCCTCTAAACCGATTCCTGCGGCAAACGCAAGGATTCTATAAGTAGTTACGATTTCGCATAAGTGAAGAAATCTGTATCGAGGTGTTTTCGAGAGAAGAGTGTTCATCATGCTTCCTCGACATTTGACTGCTTCGAAACTATCTTTCCATTCTTCTGTGGGGAGTCGTTCAAAGGCTGGGAATCTTCCTGAACTGATTGAGGATACTTTTGATCGGGATAGTTCCACGCCTGAATGTCTGCCGTGCCGAAAATCTGATAAACAATATAAGTACTGCATGCCACGCATGCTGTAACGCCAAAGACTTTCCTCCAGGCTTCCAGAGATTGCTTGAATAAAAAGAAATAATAAGTCTTGGAAAATAGCTGGGAAAATGCACTGTGGGATGGAATACTTACGCTTTCCTGAGTGAGCAGACCAGCTGCTATAGGAGAAAGGAAACTGGCTGTCATGTGAATTGTCTGTGCAAAGGCCAACACCGGTCCTGTATCAAAGTGTAATGGCAATTGTCAATATCAGTCAGTTTTTATTACTCACATTAATATATTGACTAACCCAATAGTATAAATATTCTTGAAAATACAAAATGATAAGTACATACCAGCAAAATTCGGGGCAATATCGACGATACTTGCCATCGCCCCCGCATAGGCAGCAGTAATAAGAGTTACGGCGATGAACCATACGATTGTAACAAGTATAATATCGCAGCCAAGATATCCGATTAAAACTACCAGAATCCCAGGGACAACTTGAGCTAGATCAGAAAAAAATCCGTAGTCACCAATTTTAATAATTCACGATTAATTCCGATACCGGTTACTTACATAATGCGGTGAATATTTTACGAACATTAGTCAATGTTAAAATCTGACGTTTGACTAGAAGATCCGCCACGTAGCAGAATACAACGGAGCCTAAGTAACTGCAGATAAACGGTGCACCTGACAGCACTCCATTCTGAAAAGTAGGACAAACTATTATGAAGGAGTGTTGAAATTCAGGAGAAAGATACTACAGCTTTAATTTGACTAAAACGTACGGCCTGAATGCTGAAACCTAAAACTGTCTTCATATACATTGGTCCAGGAATGATAAACACATAGTGTACCCATATTCTTCCAAAGGTAGTGATGCCTATTGACCATGCTGGCCACGAAGTCAGGATGGACTTCCATGGGACTGGTATATCCTGTGCATTTTCACCCCAATAATGAAGCAACCCAGACTTTTGTTTCATCAGTGAGAGTAAGAGAATGATTTCTCCAAAATACCTGATTCGACCCGACCACCTGGTTCCCAATGCTTCCTTGAATATAGCGTAGCTCCTGCGGCGATATTCTTGGATGCGCGGCGGGTGTGTCGAATGCGAAGAAATACCAGATAATGCACCAAAGCATACCGATGGTGCCGGTTGTATAGAAGACCACCCTCCATCCAAAGTGGGCGATGAGGAATCCGCAGAGTGGATAGGTCACGCCGATGCCGAAGCTGAATCCTGAATATAGATAATCTAGATGTTAGGAGAGTAGCTCACCCCACGGGCCAGGAGGAAGGAGAAGCTGAAACATGATGAGCTTGTCGAATGTCTCAGGTCGGCTTGGCTCGTGTACGATTCATGCGTGTGCCGATCCGTCTCTCGTGATCGCTCTCCAGCGGGTGCCGCATTATTCTCACCCTGTAAAGCGATTCAAGTAGTGGCTTAGTACGGACGGATGATCGATGATCGATGGTCGATGATCAAGCTGTGTTAACGTGGGACAATGAAACTTCTATACCTGAAAATGTCGAGAGAAAGAGAGAGAGAGAGGGAGAGAGAGAGAGCGATACCCCCCTTACCACAGGATAGTTATCTGCGGCACTAAAAACTCCGAATTTTTTGCAAACAATTTTTTAAGGAAAAATCATAGATTCGATACGTCGCGAAAATTTCGGGCTCTTACTAAACTTATCAATGGTGAGAAGTTTTTTTTTTACAAAAAATAACTTTCAATCACTTCGAATGCTGATGAGGTAATGTGCTATGAAATGTGTTGATACCGAACGGAGCAATGCGCACGAGAGACTAGCAAACGCGTGAGCTCGTACATAGTCCGTCTGTAGGAAAGTTTGAGTGAGAAGGATGATTGGACAAACAAATGTAGTAAAGAGAAGCAAATGCTGATTTTTTGAATAGTGGATTCGTCACATACGAAAATGGCACAGAAAAAGAAAGACAGAATCCTGTTCCTCGAGCCCGGCTGATTCCACCAGGTGTGAAGTATACTCGGCCTTTCTCATGCTGTTGAGTGGTCGCTGATGAGTATACCCCTCGCTCCGGTGAACCCAACCACGTTGCAGCTAAACCAATCAATCAGAGTAGACAAAAGACATGTCATTTCTCTCTCACAAGCAATGTGCGATTGGGAATCATCTATAAGGCGGATCTGATCCGCCAATGAGAATCTGTTCTTGGTCCAGACCTGAATTTTTGACTGAAAGCAGAGGCATAATAGCAGTATGTAAATAGCTTCTCATTCGAACTTCCGTTTCCCTTTCTGAAAAAAGTGTTTATTAGTTCCACACAGGTTCATCAAGCGACAGAGGGAGCGAGAGATAGAGACGAATCGCGCCTGTAACATTTTCTAGAGTCAAACGATACAACAAGGTCGACGAAGGCCGATGCGTTCGTATTATTCGCACGTATCGAAGTTTCACTGTAACACAAAAAAACCTTAATTAGCTTTGGACAGAGGACACTCACCTTGAAAGGAAGACATGAAGCGGGATCGTTCCACTGGTGGTATCCAGTGCCCAACAATAGCATACATTGCGGGCCACGTCAATCCCTGAAATGATAGTTTTCATGTTAACCGCTCTCCAGCGATTAAAATATAATTTATGTTTGATGAATAGCGTAAAACCTACACTAGCAATGCCTTGGATGCTGCGGAGGGCAATCATAGCACCATAATGGATTTCGGCGGCGGACGGCATCAACAGGCTGCAGATCGCAGTGACGAGCTGAGATCCGCCGAAGACGGTCTTCGTGCCAAAGTATTGTGTCAGCACGCCGCCAACCACTTGCGATAATATGTAGCACCAGTAAAACGAACCGAGAATCGCCGACTGTATCGTGGGACTCCAGTCGAACTCCCCTTGATCCTAAAACAGGAAGAGTATCCATTTTCTCTTATCTTGAATTATATGTTTGCCGGCCGGCAAACATTATAATTAATGTTTCCTCGATCCCTGTGATTCAGAGCCGATTATCGGCAATTCTCAGATCAACGAGAATATAATTCCTCGGTGTCAATTTTACGGCGAAAATGTATTATGCAATTATTCATAATCAGGATCGTTATATCATGCGGATGTACGGAATGGTTTAAATTCTTTGGGGAGGGAGAGGTGCTCAACGATCTCGACTATTTTTCTATTAATTCGAATCATAATCGGATTAATAGTGATCTTTGAATTATCTTGGAGACGCGCTATGCCACCGTTGCTCTGCTACGTAAACTGCGTTGTCCGTTCACGTAATAACAATTAATCTCGTAACAAGACGAACGTGCGCAGAAGATTTCTTAACGCGCGATCCTCGTTAGGGAATTCTTCAACAAGTTCCACGAGGGATCAGGATAATGTATTCCGATCGGATGCGCTATTAACCGTCTCACGTTTTAACGTTTCAGTATGGCCCCACATAATTCTTCAGTGCCGAGACTTCAACCTACAATTAGACGTATCAGCATCTACGACACTTATCCCCTTAATGCCAATGATCACATAAGTCTCCGCTTCGTAGATCCTCTGGTTACATCTGGTTTCTAGGCACGTGTTGCGGCGTAACATTGACAATAGCAATAGAAATAGCGTTACAATTATCGCATTGGCCGGCGACTAGTGATACAAACAGGGAGATAGAGATATGCGAGGACCGCCGGGGATTTCCGTGGTACATATACATACCTCTGGTCTGATTGCACTCGAGTTGTCAATCTGTGATGTGTTCGGCGATACGTAACAGTGATGGGACGTAATTGTGGTTTCGGAGTCCGATGACGAGCCCGGCGACTTTGCCATTGCGACCATTGCGATGTTTATGTCAGTCCTCATCATGAATGAGACAAGGAAGCCAGTGAACGACAGCATGTAGAGCGCCACCCGCGCCGAAACCATGTCTGTAATACCAAGAAAACTCTTTCGTACTTCTCATTCTATCAATCTTATTTACGCGCTTTAGAACTTTTACCATCAATGTTATTCCTTCGTTTTAAGCTTTTACTTTAAAATTTAAGATGAAAAGCAGAATATATAGGTCTTTAAAGTTAATTACCTCCCAATCGTCGCAGGCTGCAGGGTGGGGCTTTGTAGATCCTAGGACCTTCATATCTGTGGAATATACAAAGCACAATTGGGTTTTTAGAAGTTCGAATTATCACATTCTCGGATAAAAAATACGTTACGAGTACTTTGACGCTACTAGCGCTATTGCAATTTAACATTTCAAGATATGTGTGTTTCTAGCGGACGAAATACAAGGTGGGTACGGTGGGATGGTTTAAGGGTGACTGACTACCAGTTTAAACACTCTGAGCCTTACAGAGTAGCCTGCCAGGTATTTACAGGGAAAGACATGTCCTTACCTCTTTGGATCTTCCATGCTTCCGGAGTGAAGTCACTCTGGATGCGAGACTAGGTGTCTGTCGTGCAGGGGTGAGTAGAAAATTCAGCTAGGGTTCTAAAACGAAAAGATAAATCTCGGCTTAGCCGGAGTGCTCGCCGAGCTGGAAAACTAGACTGAGGTGCATAAGGAATGTTTTCAGAAGCCATTCTACAAGCCAAAGCACGCAGACACTTCAATACTCCACGTTTTCGTAACTGATTCAGCGAGTATCAATGATTTGTCATTGCATCATTAGTGTACAATGGATGGAGCTTGCGTCAATGCAGCGCGTTGAAATGAAGACTTAAATGCCAGACTCGTTGAATGTAACATTCCTGGGACGCAATAAGCGTTTTAATAAGAATGTTAGCAATGGCCCTTTAGGAATGCTCATTTCCCCTCCAGTAATGTGTTGCAATAGTGCACAGTGTATAGTAGTCCTCCGGATTCTATTCTGTTTTATGTAACTATTCAACCAACGTCGAAGGCTGCGCCCTTGCGCACTGCCTTTTTTATTGCCATACCTATTAGAGGTGCGTGCAAAGCGTGTATTTCTCTAAATGCATTGACACGCCATAACGTAAGGCTGAGCGTGAGGAAACAACGAGGTTCCGACACGCAACCGAGCCTCGGGGAATCGCGTGTCTATCATTGCTGTCTCACTATTTCGAAGAATTGAAAACTCACTTTGACGCCGATTTGACGAGCGTTAAAACATGTTGGAGCACGTCAAAAGGAAGCACGTTTGCCCCTGCGCGCGCCCGCGCGCGTTTTCTTGACCTAATTAACGGTCCGTCATGCGTTTTTTATGAGCACTCAAGGAATCGATATACACACAACTGCTAAAGGTAGAGAGTGGGAAACGCGCAATGAAATACGGAGAGTTAAACAGGGAGTGAGGAGCTATGCGATGAAATTCCACCACGGAACTCATATACCGGGACTCCGATGCTCGACCTTTACCACCCCACCGCATGCTTCGGATGTCATTACTCTCCGCTGCTCCCTTTTAATACTTTGAGTAGTCGATCCAGTTTGTGGAAATCCATCAATACGTTTTTTAACTTTTGCTAGTTTGTAATAAACATCTTTATCGGATTAAATGTCTGTCACTCTAACAAAACGATGAAATCGTTTAGTATCAAACATGTGGAAATAATTTCCCATACGTGACCGTGGACTGGTTTGCTTGCACTGCGACAGTTTTATTTGGTGAGTTATTGCCAGGTCATCGTAACGGTGCTTCGAGTGAACCACGATACAATCGGGGGAGCGCAATTCGCGACTAGTTAACATTATACCACGCTGATAAGACTTATCTCGGTTGGACATTTAGTCCTCCTTGAATCGCTTTCATAGTCTAATAATTAGAATTTTTTGATAGTCGGCGATAAGGGACAAAGTGCACATTATAATAAGCAACTTTACTTGCACCAATGTTACAACAGTACGTATTTGCGAAATAATTTCTTTAATAAATAACTTTATGAACGATCGGTAAATGGCATCCCATTAACGTATATTGGCAGAATGACGGTTCAATTTACTAGAAAAAGCGGCTGATTATCGCCAGGCGATTATAAAATGTGACAAGTGACTGTTAGTGGCTCAGCTAATAACACACACACACTCACTTAATTACTATCAAAGCTTGCTTTGCTCGTCGATGAATCATCCCGAGCTCCACGCGGAGCAATTGAGGTGAGGAATGAAAACAAATTGCGACCATCGTTACTCATATATTCCTACCATTTCTCAGTCAGCATGATAAATTACTACTTTCGTTCAACTATAGCCAGTAATCAGGCGACAATGGACTTTCGCGAAACGAAAGGTGAAAAGAGAAACTGCCATTACGAGGAAAGGAGGAAATGGTGGACAGTAGTGCTGATGCATCATTTCCTGATACGTCCGATCATCATTTGCCGCTATTTGGCGCGTCAATAAGCAATACAACTTGCACTCTCATCAGCTGTGCTGCCTAAATTAGTGCTGCTAACGGTAAACAGGTAGGAACGGTACAAGATAATATTCTTATTGTGTGTAAAGTTATGAAAGGATCGAATGAATAATCGGCCACATGTGAAAGTAAAATGATGACTGTGCACAACAGACTCGCGACAATGATGAACATAGAAGTGACAACATAATAACACTTCCAGAGCTTATCTTCTTTCTATTTACTCCCATAAGACACAGTCGAAAATCGTTACACTCTAACGTTTGACCTTCCGGAAGCATTGGACTATTCGGTCTATGCTTGGCTAGAAACTTTGGAAAGTAGATCACCTTTCAAATACGAAAGGTATTGGATAATTTGGATAATTATTCCAATTGATTAATCCGAAAGACTACCAGCAGACACACTAGAGAGTATAACTGCTCGAAAGTGAAACACGCCAGTACCGAACCTGATAATGTTTACATTACGCCAGAACAGCATAACGAGCGATATGAGAAGGCGCTGAACACGATGATCTTATCAAAATGATTTAGCCGCTCTTATGAAAAATGTACAAACTGGAATTACTTGATGTCACTTTACGAAGTAGTCCCTTAGGTTTACTGGGTCGTCTCGGGAAAGATGAGACCGGCGATGATAGCCTGTGTGACACCTTCGACAAGTCCGTAGAAAACAGAATGGCAATCAGCAAACGCGCACCGCTTTTAAGATTGTGCGGGAGTCACGTAAGCTAGGCAATTAGCCACGTCGATCAATTGGTAATCAGCACAGAAGCACGGAGATGATCTGGGATCGCGTGTAGATCGAATAGAACGGAGGGATTTCGGACATCGTCTCGACGAACCAACAGCAACGCCGATACTGGAAGCTGAGCGGAGACCACGAGGCATTGACTATCTTTCAGGCCCCACCACCACACACTTTTCGCTTTTCGATCGCTCATCGACCGAAGTCAAGCGAGCGGAATTGTCAATGCCACGGTCCTCCGATGAGATCTCGTGATCTTCGCGTTGCCTTGACTCATTGATGACTGGCTAATGGTTTCATACGTTCTTCAAGCACCCATCGATGTTTTAATGCTTTATACCTGACTGATAACTAACTGACCGCTTACGAGCAGGTCATGCCACGTGGCTTCGAGTTTGTTTACTCAGCTACTTAGACTCTGACGCGGCGTAAACAGGGCAGCAATTGCTATAACCGCTTACACGGGACTGAATAGGAAAGTGAGCGGTCAGACCAGGGGTGGAGTGGTTTCGATTTCGCAAGCATGTGAAACGAAGGAACCGATTTGCAGCACGAGCGTTTCTTTACCCGGCTGCGTGGCATTAGTCACCCAAGTACAAGGTCGAAGGCGGTAAGACCTGACAGCTCGATTTTCAGCGATCGATCGCATTAGGCCTACGTGATACCCGAGACTCTATTATCCTGTGCTGCGCCTCCTCGTTTCGCCACCCGCCGCCTATCGATTTAAAAAGCAGAACAACAAGTGGCCGAGTGCGAATGTCGATAATCAGTCGCACCATTCTTAAGCCTTTCCAATTGTCTTTGATTTCTACGAAGCTTGCGACGTTACATGCAGAGAATTATAATGAGGGGCGATTAACGAAACGCAGTAAGCAACACTGAGACGTGAACATAATTTGTTGATAGAACTAGAACTTCTTAGTTAGAATAGCAGTCGAAACGAGTTTCTTTGAATAACTGATCGCTATCATTGCTATCAAGTTAATAATGCACCCCTCACAAAAAGTAATAAGGAAAACATGCTAGCGGTGATACGTAACTGCGTTCTGCATTGATTACACGGCTTCTCTCTTGCGCCTTGTAATTAACCGAGCATCAGTAATTAGAGTGTTGGATGAGTTGCGCAAAAATCTTCCGGTGGTGCTCTAGTCACCGATCGAAAAGTAATGGGAGACGATCGGAGTATGCGTTCCGCATGAACGCACGCTCTTGTACCATGTCATCTCTAATTATTTCGCAGTTGACCCTATTAAGTTCATGATTAAGAGGGTTCGCGTTGTTCGACCAGTGGAATTTCTTGTTCGTCATATGCCCGCACCGGATCGAACTACTGCCTACTATACTTTCTACAAGTTCCTCACTGCTAATTTCATCGTATTTATGAAGCAAAAGTAAGCTTCGACGAACCGCTGTCTTATCAACTCATACTTTTCATGAGCTATTACGCATTCTTAAAAAATATGTTAGCCTTTAAAATATCTCTTTCTGAGGTGTTAATTACAATACCGACGGTAATTGAGAAAAAACTTATTGCGTCATAAAAATGTAGCATAAGAACGCTGCATATGATTAAGGTACATGTGCGGATTCTTTATAGAGTAAGTATGGAATTTGGAAAATTCCGCTTGCACAGCTGAATATCGGACTAACTTTAAGAGCAACAAGCTTAACAATGAGTGCAAAGTGGCAATAAAGAATAATTTCTGAAATACGTAACCAATTTCTTGAATTCCATCGAGAACGTTTTATTCCTTGTGTAACGTGGCATGATCACGACCAGCACGTATGGAATGTCTTTTTGGCCCATGCCGACAGATTGGATTACGCAATGTAATCGGACAGCATCTCGACGTGCAGATTGAAGAAAGTAAGGAGCGAAATGTCACGAATTGTGCTAACAGCAGCAGACAGAAAGGCGTGAATGCGTTGACATTGAAATCAAACGGAAAGTAAAGCCGCTGTCGCATGTTCTTCTCTGCAAAACGTGGAGCCGGCCAGCTGCAAATCGATGACCTCTGCCCACGTAGTTTTTCCTTTACGGATTTCAATAGGATTGCGTCACCGAAAATATCGAACGCCCGATGCGTTAAACATGAGTTGGGGAACTTGTGAGTATAAAAAGCGGGCGGAACGTTGATTCGTGCAAGAAGTTCGGCATGCCGTGCCGCACTGTTCGCAATGCACAGGGCTCCCAGTCGCAGGGCTTCTAACCTCTCTTCTTACTGGGAGCATTGAGGTTAGACTGGAATACTTTTAAGCATCGACAACACTTCCACTTGCCACTCACTGCAGCCGCACTCGAGTGCACATTCAAACTTTAACAATGTCAACTTACCTCGGAGCCGCTTCTACTTCCGGCGAAAACCTTTGGAGCCCCGGTTCCCCGTTCGCGCGGCATTTTTTCCCCCGCTGAACTTCGACAAAATCACATGAAGATTCCCATGACTAGCCGTTGCGACCTCGAACACCTCGACCTTGTACTATTCGCACTAGTTCAGCAGAAGGTGCGACCACGAATTCACTCGGGAGAGAAAGGAGCGCGCAGCACAGTTCGTGGATGTGAAATTTTACTCGGAACGTTCACCAGCCGTGCGCGGCTGGCCTTGCATGCGCTACTGACCGTGACGCGATGCTGCGCGCATGCGCCCACACTCGATCACAAGTAAACATCGACTTGGCGAGCGACCAGATCGATTTGACACGCGCACCCTCGAGAGTTATAGTACGCGAGATTTCCTACGGGTATATAATACACCCCAACCATTTCACAGCGCGATAGTCAATTTCCGGAAGCACTACAATTCGCGCAATGTGCATACATTTATTCTAGAAGAACATGTACTTTTCCTTATGTGGTACGTGTTACTATATAGAGAAATGTTTATTGTAATTTCATGCAAATGAATTCAGCATAAATAAACTTATTCAAGTTCACATAGACTTGGGCGTTTTTTATTCTGTTTTGGGAATCGTCAGAGACACGCGTTGGGTTATATAAAGTATTCTCTCGACAGAATGTTAATATGTCACTGACCCGTGCTTTTTCTCGAAACAATGGTGAGGCATTCACAGTATTATTTGTTTGCTCACTGGATACTGACAGCATCGATCATTTGTTCAAGCGTGTTTCTGATTGACAGCAATGTTCACGGTATCACGCATCCCCGGCCAACAGCCTCTCTCGAATCCAATAGTCTTTTTGAGCCCCGACAACACTCTTTCGGAAAGGGGGAGAAAAATTGTCATGTAACCACTGTCACATTCTTTTACGAGCTTGGTCACCTACATGATGAGCCAATCGAATCATCAAGCACTCCTGCGAAAAAAACTAGCCAAGCCTTCATCGGTGGCATCGCCTCTCAACAGTAACCACAAGTACTTCCGATTACTCCAATCCTATTACTTATCAATACATGAAATCAAAAAGGCCGAAATTCCCGCTTGTGAATTTCAAGCCACATCCGCCAAGTGCCGAATGCTTTTTGATTGGAAAAAACGATCATAGGTTAGATTAGGTAATATCTGTTGGGATTTTAATGACGTTTGGTTGTCTGACCATTGGTCCAGATTGATGAAAATTCCTTCCTCCTCAACTTACGTCGTGGACAATATCGATGAAGAGTCGGATCAACTTCTGGCGGTGCCGTCCAGGGGCATGGGCATGAACATGGGCGCTTCTTTTGATTTCGAGAAAACGTATGCTTGTCGCAATCACAAGAAAATTGACAAAACGGTAGTGGATTTAAGTATTTCACTCTTAGACTTCCTCCCACGTCGCTTTCAATTGTCAAATGCAACGAAATTACTCAAGAGCTATTTCTAGCTAGTAGAGTGTCCGAATAGTTTGTGTTTTAGGCTTCCAGTGCGAACGTCATTAATAGAAGTGCGTGGAATGATAATAAGAAGCTGTCGGCTCCTTGCATGGTGCATAATACGGTCATACGAGAAGGTTCTCCTCCGGAAATTCAGCTGCGCACTATTTTCCTTACGAATTGAAAATACTTATGATAAACGTTTACCATAGAAAGCGAGCTAGTCGGTGTTCTGACAAAGCAACTGTACCTAGCTGAAGTACAAATTCACAAGTTGCAGTTGGCTCTAAAGAAGAATGATAGCCAGATTAAAGGAAAGGATCAAGAAATCGATCGCCTGAAGCGAAAGGTTTAACATCCACGATGTCTGTGCTAACATTTGGTTAATCTCGTGCAATCGCAGGTGAAAGATTGGGAAAACAAAAATAAAAGCCTCGAAGCCCTCCGGAAGAAAGAGCAGCAACAGAGGCGCCGTCAAGTCGAGCAGTCCGAGAGCCTTTACAAACGTTGTCTCACCTTGGAGAACAGGATTTTCGAAATGGAGGTCCATGAATTCTCAGAACCACATTTTATTCATTTGAGTTGCAAAAAGGATAAAATTACGTTAATTCCAATTCGAAATTACAGAAATTCCTGGCGGACTACGGTTTGGTTTGGGTGGGTGATACAGACAACGTAAAGCCGTCTGATATCGACGACAGGTAAATCTAGAGTGCACACCGTCGTCAAAGCCACTCGATCGAATTATCAGTTCCTGCTGCCTTTCAGTAATTACATCGAGAATTATTACGACCAGATTGCCGCGAATATCGAGCAGCTCAATTTAGCCGCTGGCAAAGGTGAAGTGCAGGTACACCATAGCGACAAAGGAGCTACCTTTAAAGTAATGTTTTTCATCACACTCTCACCCTCACTCTCCCACATATTTTTAACTTCGTCTGTTATTATTTCATGATCTCATCTGTACTCTACCCTATTTCTCTCGAAAGACGACTTCGTGCATGTCCTTGAAATTCTACAAGAACGGTATAATGGTCGGGGGTGGTGCTCTGCGCTCCTACAGTAATCCCAATACTGTTTCGTTCCTACGGGACATATTGGATGGATACTATCCCTCCGAATTGCAACAGACCTATCCGAATGGGGTTCCTTTTAAGGTAAACCTCTCTGGGGATCGATAGTGAAGACCAATCTATTCGTAGGCCTTTTTCAAAGAGAGATAGGGAAAACTGGAATCTTGATACAGGTGGAGGATCACAGGAACCAAAGTCATATCGGAGAGTCTGCTGGTTTTCCCGGACACGGTTATCGCCTAGGGAAACAAGTGCCGCCCGATAATGTCTCGTTATCGGTGACCTCCCGCAGGAATAGTAACACTAGTCAGAGAATTGCCCGCCGAATGAGTCTCTCAAAAGAAAGTTCTCACGCGGAATTCTCTGAACCATTTTTACCTAGTCCAAGGTACCGTACACATGAAATGCACACGAATTCTTCCACCGTTTTAAGAACTCGGTCGCCGATCAACAGATCCGCCAAGCAAAAGACAACAGCCGAATCACCACTGATGGATATGTACGTTCTTCGATCTCAAATCTTAGCATCCCATAATAATATTTGCTCCGACATTCACTTACAATCGCATATTAATGCCGAGCTTAATAGCAACCCAAGAAAGGAAAAGGTAACTGTTTGTAGTATTCATGGAGAAGAAGACTGGCTTAGTCTTCGCATTTTTCAGTAGCAGCGAGACGTTGGCTCTAAACCCGTGGAGAATCCAACTCGGGAGAGACAAATCCGTGGGAAGCCTGCCATCAGATGTCCGAGTTCTGGCCGCTGTTACCACAGTTCCACTGACAGAATGTCGTCAAGGGTTTCGCCTAAGTAACAGCAAACATCAGATTCCCGCTGATTTAAAAGCTATAATTAAAGTCACAATTTGATATAATACTACTGGTACCCGTTTCACGAAATTCCTTTCAGTCGTTTTGATGTGATGAAAGATGCCCCTAGGCAACGTTCCCGATCAGCTAGTCTTTCAAGAAATAGACCAGCTCCCATGCAAAAGCCCACCCCGAGGACGAAGCCGGGTCAGGAAGGCAAAGGTTTCGAAGCTAACCGATCACCCTATTACCCTTTATCACGTTCCACTCCAAGTACCCGATGCGCCAGCTCGGCGCCCCAACCCCGAAATGTTGCGGTATTTCATAAAAACGTTTGTCTTAAACAAACCCATTGACTTTCGATTACAATGCATGCGTGTATAATTGCAGCCACCAGTATTGCATCAAATTAACGAACCGTCTGGACGGGAGGGGGAATTGAGATTGAAAGTGAGGTCTTTGAACGGCGGTACAGTCTATTTGGTGCACGCATCTGCCGATGATACGGTAGCACGACTTTATCAATTGTTGGATAAAGCTATGCTGAGAAGCGTGCCGAGAGGATATAAGATTGTACTCAGCGGGTAAGTGTCTGGATTGTAGAACACGCGGCGATCGATCTTACGTGATATTCTCTTCTAGTTACGCTCCGAGAAGACTCGAGCACCTAGCAATATCCCTGAGGGAAAGTGGTATCGCAAGAGACAGTGTACTCCACTTGGTGAATGATTGATTTCGTTTTACCTATCGAATCTTGCGTTTAAATTAACTAGTAATGTTGCCCCTTGTATATACGAACCATTGGTTATGGACAAATTCACGAAAGTCCTGTGTTATATAAAAATTTCTTTTAAACTTTTGGCTTATAAGAAATAACATCCGAGTATGATACGTAATGGGAAATTAGTTAGAATTTAGTATTCCAATTGGTTTTCAGCAGCTGGTAATATGAGAAAGAGAAAGTTGCTAAAACGATAGTAGAGTGCACCAGGAGCGCTGAGACAACCTACCCCCTGCCGTTTACTATCTTGACAGCTTTTTGGTGGGGAGTAGCGATAAGCTCAGTGCGTCGACTCGCAATCAGACTACCCCCACTACGTATTACTCGCGCCTGATTGGTGCACGGGTTTCTGTTCGAAATGCGGGTCAAGGTCTTTCATGAAAGGGTTCAGTATGTCGCCGACCGGCAACCTGAATGGGTGGGATTTGTTACGTCCCGTCTAACTTTATTTTTCTCTTAATTAATATGAGACGAACAATTCTTTCAAGCAAATGTACGCCAGCCGTCTTCTGTCTCTTTATTGGGATTATATTTAAATTGAAAATTCTTATTAACTAAATAAATAAGGTAAACATGCACTCTCCGGCGTACAATTATATTCATTGTTGCTGGCACTCCGTCATTAACCCCAAATTCCCTTCCTGCAGCGTACCTTGGAGAATGCATTGATTTATGTTCTCTGTGTCGGTCATGTTGGTTATATTAGTCGAGAGTATGTTCTGTTACTCAAGACGCTCGATATATCACAGGCTAATTAAATTATAATTTCATGCTTCAGACACAACGTCAACGCCGCGCTGCCACTCCTGCTGTCTAGCACTACCTGCGAGTTTTTTAATTTAATACACCTTTCCCTTGAGAAGCTTGTCAAACTAATCACGGCACATCTTTTGAGTCGCCGGGATCTAATGGCACAACGCGAGTTGAACTTTGCGGCGAGTGTTTAGCAGTGTACTTTGAACTTTTCCCGTGTAATTTGTACAAGCAGGGGAGCGACAGCGCGCGATTGAAAGTGCTTCCAGCGGAAAAAGTCTGTTACTTTTATCAGTATAGAGGATGTCGAGTCGCAGGGGTGCGTCCTGCTTAAGAAACTTTTTTAGAAAGCGCCGGCTGCCCATGACAGTGATGTCCCATTACCGGAGTCGCGCCTCTGTATTCCCTCGCCTGCACCCTTTGCACACCTTCGTTCCGGTAATAGTTCATTCGAAAGCCCTTCCCAGAACTTTATCTATTGTCGCATACCATTTTCCCAAGCACTCCTAATGAATTACTTGTTCACGCTCTTTTCAATGGCGAGTCGAATTTTCTTTCCAATTGTAACGAATCCAAGCGATCACCAACAGCAAATGGCACTCAGAATCATTCGGTTATGTCTGTAATGGATCCCACCGCGGCACATTATCATTGACCTCCTACGAATTGGCGAATAGCACGTGGAATAATTCCCGTCTATTAAGCTAATGGCAAAGTGAATATAATTAAATGGACCAAATCCGCCGAGTTGTTTCAGGGAAGTGGCGAGCGCGTGTAAATATTCCTGGCGATTAAAGCTTGCGACATAAAGTCAACTTTCCGGCGCATCCTCGGCAAGCAACTATCACCTGGCCGCGACAAGCGTTTAATTAAGGCAATTAAATTCTCCTACGGCGAAAGCGATAAACTTTCGGTGGTGGGCCAGTGAATTTCCCTGGCATGATCTGCTTTAAGCGTGTGTGTGCTCGCTAATAGTTTCGAGTTATCGCTAGTTTCCGTGCGGCGCGTGGTCAGAGAGAGAGTGGACGCCGCACTTCGTGTTACTCGATAACACGGAATCCCATGGAAAGCGTCGATTACTTGTTCCTCTTACTCCACACACCCCCCCCCCCCCCCCTCCCCATTTCCCCACCTTCTCCCTCCTCGTCCTTGCTTTCAACCTCTCGCAGTGCTCGCTGCTGGAAAGATTAAAGCGATGTGGGATGCTGCTGGCTACAGCTAGAGCACAGTCCCTGCCAGGTAGTTGGCTTGCACAGATACGGCCGAACTCTCTTGTACCTTCTCGCAGCTTACCTTCGAAGCTTCTCCCCCCTCATTTCCTGCGATTGGACTTTCTTTATGAGTACCTACTTCCCTTCCTGCACTTGCCCGAGGACGTTTCCCAAAGTGGAAGATAGTGCTGTCGGGGGTAAATGCCGGCGAGATAGCCGCCCGCCCGAGAGAACAGTCCGATACGTTACGGACGATTTCCTTGACTCACGGCTAAACACGGCAATTTCCCTGCCAAATGCACTTGCCTTCGTCTTCTACATAATCGTTGGTAGTCTTAGCAGACGAGTGCTGGGATTTCTGCTCGATTTTTTCAATGCTTACCTCGAAGATATCAGATCCCGTTGCGTCGAACATTACTCACTGATTGGAGCTGACTCGCATTGGCAGGTATAATTTATCGATTGTTGGCCGATCGAATTTAATTAGTAGGCTTTGCCGAATTAAATTCGTCGCCCCGTGGATATAGGGATAATTTGTCACCGTGGCCCTCGTTATTCCAGAGGCGCAGTCTATCAATCAAAGCCCGCGCCTGTAAACTCGCGCGCGCGCTCTCGCACCGCAAGCTATTTTCGAATTTATTCCGTTTGGCCGAGGACGTGACGATGGAACTGTCAGCTAGAGATTTTCCGATTAGTTCTGGAAGCAGCAGGAATAATAAGAGTTCGCGATTGTCAATCAACATGTAAATCCAAAGCTATCGGCCCTCTTGGGAAATTTCTCGGACCTTCCTATTTCGTACCAAGTCTACTGTTCTACCAAATGCATATTATTTGTGATCAGAACTTCATCGGGGGATAAGAAACCGTTTGGGTCGCTCTTGGCTACTCGGATTTTCCGCCACTTATCGGAGCGAGCATCGATAAATCACTAGGCGAGAAATAATGGGCATGAAGCTGTTGCGAACGAGCAAAGTGTAAATTGAAACTGAAGGGAAGATTATTCGTCCTGGTCGCCAGCCGCACAAAACGCCACCTGATTCTCCATTTTTCTTGCTGCTCTCCCTCGTTTCCCCTTCATCCATCAACGACAAATTTCCTGCTGTCATGTGGCAAAAAGAATACCATACGCCGCACTTCTGCAGTCCACCCTGAATGAACCAGGCTTCTCCCTGATGGGAACCAACGATGTACGAGTTAGATTTTAACGAGTTTTCCGGCCCCGTCGTTATTTCCGTTTGGAATGACCCGCGCCCCGACTTGCTCTATCGCAAAAGGACGAATTCAAGTGGGCAAATCGACAGAAAATCACGCGTACCTTCTTGTAATTCGCTAACGAAGCGGGCTAAATATCGGAGAAATCGAAACACGCCGGAGGGCGCAAGCACCTATTGCGAAGGGAGCCGTTCTCTTTGAGGTGCAACGAGCCTCTAATGAACATCCTAATTCGCGCCCAAGTTTCTCTAGCAGGAAGGAGGCTGCGTCAAAGTAGAAGACGTTCGTTCACAAAAGGTTCGCTTCGCTGTGAGAAGAAAAAGAGACAAACGCTCCTACCGGTATTATCGTTCGGCAGTAATAAATTTCCACGGCGTAAAGCGCTTTTCAGCAAAGGTGCAGGGGACTCTCGGTGCTCTACCTCTCATTAAGTCCTTCCAAATGAGACTGCTCGCTTTTTCGCCATCGGAAAGTATATAGAAGGCGGCGATAGACGGAACGGAAAACTGAAGGAGGCTCGCGAGGGAAAATAGGTGGTTCTCATCCCTGTGGTCTCCTTTCGCCGACTCCTTTCAGCGGGTGCCTCTTCAGCCAGACAGCGGGACAAATGGCCTGGATTTTAAACGACTATCCCCCCCCCCCCCCCTCCAACTCACTCTCACTCTCCCCCACCCCCTCTCTCTCTCCCTCTCAAAGGAAACGCTCAAATGAATGCAATTTTGCAGTATGGAATCACGGTAGCCGGTAGCCACTTGGACGACAATGGGGCCGCCTGCTTTCCATTCATTCTCGAGATATCGTAGAGGAAAGAGTCGAGAAGTGCCGCCTACGATAAACCGAAGGGGGGGACGATACCTCTATCGGAAACTAATAGAGATCGACGTGCAACTTCCGCTCGTATATTAGAAAACAAAGGGGATGAGTGAGGAAGTTTAATGCGCCCTTTCCTCCTGTAATTATACGTATCATTCCTCATACTGCTCGTCACTGATTGAGTTCGTCAGCGAGTAGTAGCTTGAATATCGAGTCGAAATCGATTGAGCGAACACTACCAAGGACATCAGGGACAGTTGGGTGAAAGCATGTCCCGGTATGAGATTTGCATAAATGATGTAAAGGTAGCAATATTCCCCTTCCATCGTGAGCGGACTAATGCCAGGAAGTGTGGACGAGCAACGACATCCACTCTGAATATGTATCGCGGAATTATCCGGGTGATTGATGAAGCAGAGCATCGACTGGTCATATCGGGCTCAGCAAGGCGGTGCCGTCCTCGTCTTCCAACCCGGTACTGCAACCCACCCCAAATATATTCTCTGCATTCTCGAAAAGCCCTGCCATTTATATATTCGAACGGTTGACTTGTTATTCTTATGCAAGGTCGTTCACCCTTCCAATACTCGCATTCTATTTTCCTCACTCGATTGGAGTGCCAAATATTTGCCCATCTCCTCGGCTCGTGAAACTCACCTGGTATGTCCTGACGTGAATGAGTAGTTGATGCTGTACGCAGGCATGGCGAGAGCTCGGGAGTAGATGAGTTAAGTAAATAAAATTTATTTATTGAATAGGTAGCGCACACCGGCAGCGGCGGCGCGAAGCAGTCATGAACTTTTGAACAGTGTCGATCGTAGCCGCGTGCTCTTGGGTGCTGATCGGGCCGGCTCTCGCCGAGTGTTTTACGATTCTCGATACTTCGGCAGCACGACGTGGGAACTGGTCCAGATGTTCTGGACGATCTCTGCATTCCATGGAAGCCTCCGCGAAGATTCTCTCTCCGATGGATGCGGCACTCGTTCCAGTCGCGCGTCCAATAACAGATACATAGAGAGCCGATTTGAGCGATCGATCGAAAGAAACCATGCCTTGCCTGTAGTTCCTCTTTCTCCATCCGTGTTCTTTCTTGCTGCTTTTTTTTCTCTCTTCACACTGCGGGATAGTCGCCTTCCTGCGTTACGCGTGACAACGAATTCCGATCACGGCTGCGGGAACTAATACTACTCGGGAGGAGAGGCGGTCGGGCGGAATTACTGGAATTACTGGTGACAGTGGGAAAAATATGGTGCGGCACGACGAAAATTGCTCGAGCCGATGAACGAACGAAAAACAACTGTTGATTAGTGTTTCCCGGTTGGAAGCTAGTTAGCCCGCCCGTCCTCCCATACCCCCTAACTAATTCGTCATCGAGCATTTTCTCGCCCCGAATCCTGGCGCCGCTCACGGATTCCCTCCGCCGCGCCGTGTTTCCGCTGCTCCACGTCTACAGGGTTCCGTTCTCGTTGACATCGCTTCCTTCGAGTTCCCTGTTTGCGCTACGCGCGCACACATACACTCATATCCATACACACACACACTCGGCGCTCTCGCTGTGCATGGGTGTGTGTCACAGCTTCACAAGCTTTTCGTGACTGCTTGTCAGGTATACTGGCAGCATGGATTACTCACTTTTGGTATGATTTGTTTGTTCCTTCTGCTCGAATTCTCGGCTCATCGCTGATTCTGCTTTCAGTGACTTTTTCTTCACGTCGCTCCTCCGCTCTCGGCAAAACATCGCTCGCTCACGCGCACCTCACACGTATTATAAAGAAGACACCCTCATCCGCGAGCTGTGCACGTTCCTCGACGCTCATAGAAAGATCCTCCAACTACTCATGAACGAAGCGAAACTGAAGAGATGGGCAGTGCGAAGTGAACGATGAATGATGAATGAATGAATGAAAGGGATTTCGAGGAGGAGCGTGCGGGGCTTGTGGGCGGGGAGTCATGCAAACACTCTCATCATCGATTCCATAATAGCGCCTTAACAAATCCGTCCAATGACGTGATCTCTTTAACAAATAGCGCTTTATACATTAAATATTTATACATATATATATATACATATATATGTCGAAGATACCAAATGCCGCGAAATGTAACACTAAAAACTTCGTCGAATGTGTGTGTGTGTTCGGTCAGCATTATGCTCTCGTCGCCCGTAAATATCGCTGAACAAATCTCGTATCTCGGTGAAAAAACATTCGCTGTACATGGAGTCGCACTCGCTCTTTCTCGCTCACTTTCTCTCGTTCTCTCGTTCTCTCTCTCTCTCTCTCTCTCTCTCTCTCTCTCTCTCTCGCGTTAATATCGTTTAATTAATGAATAATCTTGTCGATCGTGTCAAAATATGACTAAGTCTCTTACACTCCTCTACGCACTCTTCTCTAACGACTAGGTCACTATCTAATATACGTACCCTATACATATATGTATATATAGCGTAGCTGTACATACACATATATATATATAAATATTTTAATACACCCTCGTTTTCATTTTAAAGAGTATTTATAAATCTTTCAACAAACAATTACCGCGCGTGTTACAACCGTATGATTTACCGATGGAATGCTGCCGTGTTCGCACCTATGTAAATTTCTCTCCTGCTTTCGCGCTTGTCGAGAATACAATGTGCCGCTCTGGATTCAGTTTCGATTCGACGAGAAAGAGTATTAATTCCATTCGTATCGCTGACAGTCGCGGAGATCTACGCGGGAACAAGGAGGACGCCGCAGGAAGAATTGACGAGGTCTCGCTGTGAATGGGATAATTTGCAAAACCGGAATGAATACGGTATAGACAGTGAAAAATTTGACTCGCGACTCTCTTTTCATTCGCGCAACCATTTCACGCGCATCACTCGGCTGAGGCGAGCGATCACAGTTCTCTGGAAGAAATGAAGGTTACGATCTCGCAAAAGCCGATCCTGAAGCGAGCGCACCGTTAGAACTGCTAGGTGGGCGCTCGTATTAACGAAGTGAATAAAACTTTTAACAGAGCTCACTTAACACCAGTTACGTCTCCTCGCGCATATATATATATATATATATGCGCATATATATATCTTTCTCTAGAATAGTGAACCATAATGGAGTTGCAAGAAGAATCAACAATAATCCGCCGGCATTCCCAGCCGATGGGATCATGAGCCTCACTTCTCTCAGAAACGGAATCGTCAGCCCCGAAACGATTTGTTGGTCGAGACGACGGCCACCGAGACGCCTGGTCCAGGGCCCCGCCCGTCGTTCTATAAATCGATCAATAAAAATCTGAGCTATCTAGTATTACCATCGAACGAGAGGCGAGATCGCCTTCTTATGATATCGTGTTGTACACACAGATAGCTTACACAGACGCGCGCGCCTGCCTGCTTACAAGACGTACTCGCGCTCGCACACAGACAGTCGAGGGGCCTCGAGAGCACCACTTATGTGTAATATCCGTTTGGTACTTAACTTCTTAAAAAACAATGTCTCACTCTTCCACATTATCTTTCGCTCGCTCCTTTCTCTCTCACTCTCACACTCTCACCCCCTCATGCTCACTTTCGCGACCTTAGCCTACTTTTTACACAGCGTTTACCTTGTCGACATAAGTGCACCAGTCGAGACTGCGATTGTGTACTGGTGCATGTGCCGGCGGGCATGTCCGTTCGAAGACACATCTATCAAGTGTGTCAACCACAAGGAGCGTCGTGACAAACGTGACTACACTTTCGTCCCATGTCGATTTATGTCGCTCTAGTGTCCGTACTTGTGTATCTCGCTTGGTATTGTGCAGATTTCCTATAGATACGGCTTCCTATCTCCGCCGCCGGAGAAAGTTTCACTCGCTAGAAGAATATGCCTTCTCCTTCTCCTCCTCCTCCTCCTCCTCCTCCTCCTCCTCCTCCTCCTCCTCCTCCTCCTCTTCCTTCGTTCTTCCTTCACCGATGTTGGACTCGGTTGGCGCGAGATTGTGTGAAGTCAGTTTTAGGCCGTAATCGTCGCCGAAGAGCTTTGCGGTGCGTCTGTCTGCTGGATGAGGTTGAATATATCTAATTCGCTGGAGCTCCGGAGTTACTTGACTATGCGTGTGTCAGACTAGCTCTTTGGCAGTGATCGCTATGAGTTTGGTCCGAGTCTAATTGTTAAATGCTTCTTTGTTGTCGTTGATACGCTTGGCACTAGGCCGATCTGATTCCAGCGACTTCCAGCTACCGTCTTCTCTTTCTTCGTCGCTGTAGTTTTCATTGATTTTTCAGGCTCAACCCGCAGGAAGCAATTTCATCGGCGTTTGAGTCATTGACGAGCCTCACCTGATCAATCCGTGTGTCCGCAGCCGTGGTTCGGGTTTATTACCACTGGCAATCATCGAGCCCTTCGACCCCCTAAAATCCACTTCGATATGTTTAGCTAGAACTTCGACCCTCGTTCTCATTCGGGTTACTTCGGTTGGCCAGTTTCGCATTGAGTGATGCTTCCACTCCCCTCTTAAACTCGTCCATGCTCGGAGAGGTGTTCAAGCAGGACCAACCATACTTCTCAATCGTTGTCGTCTCCCACTCGAATTCGTCTGTCTGACCACTCGTTCGATTGGTCCTGATGTATCGTAGAAAGTGGCGAAATCCTTAGAAATGATGCATCGAAGGCTGCAGAACTTCTCTGGATTGGTGTTGGTTCAATGCAGTGAGTGGTGAATTTCGAGATGGGCGTCCTGCGTCCTCTCCGTCACTTGTGGCGTGGACGATGCACGGGACGATAATGTCGACCGTTCCTGCTAAAGTGGAGCGGTCTTGGCACATGCTCCGGTATCCGGGTTCTGGGGATCCGGCCGTGTTTCAGGCTAGTCTCGCTCGATCGTGCTGTCACGTGTGCAGCCCCTCGATTGATGATGGTTTCTGGTCGTCGGTGCGGGATGATGGGCCAGGCTGGAGCCGGTCAGCCCGCACCGGCGACTATGTGTGCTATAAGCATGTCTCCTTCTGGTCGAGGACGTTGACGACCACCGGGGCCTGCGTCGGCAGCACCTTTTGGACGGGCACACCTGTCGGCACCTCCTCCAGTATTGGTCAAAGGGTCGTGGTCCTCGAGACCGCCGCCGAAGGAGGCGGCGGGGGTGGAGGTGGTGAGATGACCACATCCGGTTCACCCGCCAGGTCGCAGTCGAAACGCCAGAGAATACTCTCAGGGTGGTCACCTCCTGCAATCAGGTGAACCTTCCCGTCGATCACGGATTCACCCGGGTTACATCGCAATTAACTTTCCATCCCCTGCTCTCTCAATGTCCGCATCTCCCGTATCTCGCTCTCTATTTATTTTGCTATACCTGATCCTCGTTCTACACTCAACATAAAGTTCAAAGAAACCGCAAAGCTAACTGCTGCTGCTGCTGCTGCTGCTGCTCGATCAGCTGGATAAAAGCAACCTCAGACAAAGTAGATTTTCGCCAATACGTAATCGGGGGAGAGTTGACAGGAAGGGGAGGTGAGTCCATGAACATGTACGAACCTTGACCCAAGACGATGCTTGAGGAGCCCCGTCTCTGCCTCGGTGGGGCTGGTTGGTGCTTGTGCGTATGGCTGTGACTGTGACTGTGTGAATGTGAGTGGCAGTGAGTGTGACGTGTGTGCGTGGGTGTGGCTTTGCACGGTGGCGGTGGTGGTTGTTGCTGATGTTGCTGGTGTTGGACCACCGCCGCTGCCGCCGTTGCCGTTCCCGGCTGTTGCGGCTGCTGCTGCTGCTGCTGCTGCTGCTGCTGCGGCTGATGATGAGGATGGGGCCTGTGCTAGGTGTTCCCGCCATGTGCCGCTGCCACTTGATCGAAGCTCAATGATTTCTTCATCTCCGTCATCGACAACGCACCACCCTCCTGCTGAGAGAGAAGGAATCGCACGTGTTAGCTGGATCGGCAATCCGATCCTCCCCCTTTCATATCCCCTCCCAACTCTCCTCATATCTCTCGCTCTCTCCTCACGTCCCAACAACTTATTAAAAGTTTGCCGAGCGCTCGTTAAAAGTTACCGCAACTTTTGCAAACGCTCCGTCTCCTAAAGGACTTATCACCGAGTCACATGCCCGCTTTATTCTTTCCTCCCCTCGGATAGACCGTTCCGCGCGACGTTTCGTCCAACCTGGAGTGCTACTTGCTCTATATACTCCTCCCGAATATTACCGCCTTTGCCCGAGATAGGACGCGTAGCAGTGTATAAAGGGGTGTATTTCGCGCTGGCCTTCCGCGGAAGGCCAAGGCAATTTCGTCTCTACTCCAAACATCGATCTCTCTCTCACTCTCTCTTTCTCTCTAGTAGTGTATCCAGCTGCGACCTCGTACAAAATTGTTTTGCCAAGAGAATATGTACATACCGGGAGAAATTGAAGGCCCATAAAGTATCGGGTTTTCTATCCCGAGGAGGCTGAGGCCGGTGGTGCACGTGGATCCAGGCCGGATATGCTATAGTTTCGCGGGAAAAGGGTACGTTGGTCGCTGCTCAAAGGCAACAGCAACAAGAGATGCAACGGTGCGCGAGCCGGATCTGACACTATTTCATGGAACTGGTCTCGTGTGGATCAAACTACAGTGTACAATTTTCGTTGGGTGATGTTGGTAGTTTTTCGATCTCGCCAAGCACGAAGGCCTCGTGGATTGGAATGAACGGTGCGAGGGCGAAATACCTTTCCACTCCGATGTGTACTAATGTCACGTTCTCTCCCCGAGCGGAGTTCGACGACCCTGCGACCAGATTTTTCGATTTGACACACGTTTTGATCGGTGGCATGAAAGCTCAATCCACTCTGGAGATCCGAAGTATAACTGAAATTTAGTTTCAAGTGGATTAGCTCCGCATCGATGACAATATTGCGCTTGGATTGTAGGACACGTATTGGACACTCGAGGATAGAGCGACGGACAGAGTGGACTCGGGTTAACGATTGACAGAACCTGGAACTCAGCGCCGCTCGATGCTCGCACACAGTGCGGCCTCTCTCTTGCCCCGCTTTTTCCTCCCCAATTAAGTCCGGACGAAGACTGGAATCCGATTCGGGGCGTAGATTTGGCGTGAATTCGCCGATGAAATTCGATTGAGTCGCTAATCTGCACCCGGCCGGGGTTGTAATTAAACTTTAAATCGCCTGCACCACCATCCCCGCCGCACCACTGGAATGACGGAAGATCCAGCAGAATAAAGCTCTTCGCGTTATCACTCTTGTCAAACTGGAATTTCCCACAAACTTCGCCAACCCCACGCGATTAACTCTTTAACGACTGATTTCATTAGCCCTCCAATAGTATTATCTCCTATGAGAAACAGTCGTAATTGTGAAAAATAAGGATTGCTCGACATGTGGCTCGGCGTCATACGTCAATCTTATTAATTACTGTCAGAAAAGTCCAAACTATCTTATAATACAACAGGCATTCATTCACTACTGTACGTATCTTACTCATACACAATGAGAAATGAAGATGAATGTTTGTTCCGAACCACTAACTATGACAACGACGCATTTTCCAGTGACGTAGTTGCACATTGGATACACATCCAACCCGGTCATATCATAGCCAGTGTTTCGAACATGCAAATAGATGCGAGTACTGTTTGTTTATGGTGTACTGCGAATGTAAGCGTGTGTGTGTGTACCAATTCTACAGTAACGACCACTGCTTTCTGTGTCCGCTCGATTTTCTGTGTTATCGTAGTGCTACTATGCGCAACATCGATATACATCAGGTATTTACATATCAAACATTGGATAAGAAAAGAATATCACGTATACAGAAATTGCAAAATACTCGGCCCAGGCTCGATTGGAAAGCCTGGACCGTCGAGCGAGACATGTCAATCGAGAATAGGGAAGACAGCAAGATAATCAAGATAAGGAAGAGATCACTTGAGAGAAGCACGTTCGCATTTGCAATACTCCCTTTGCCAGATGACTGATGGATCGTGATTTTCCTCTACGACATCCTCTCTCGCACTCCACCTGTCGTGGAAAGGACTGCGGGCTCCTTGGAGACCGTACTCGGATCACGACTATCACCATATCACCTCTATGCACCCACTGAAAACTAGTTTCCTTTCCGGGGATGGAGTCCCTGATGGAGGCCTCGTCAGAATGGAATCACCGTGATCCGAATACCGCTCCGCGGCCACCACACAGGGCTCCTCTAGGGGACCTGTCGAAATTCCTTCTAACCGTTGCGCGCTGCTGCAAATTGATGCTGCTTACAAGCGCGAATGCACACTCATCCGCGCACGTGCTACTAAGCACGGACGGTTCAAGTTTGGCAAAGTGTAGGCTCCGGATATTCGAGCATTACATTAGAGATGCATTAGGTCTGGGGAATCCAGACGTAAATGGGATTTCATTGGGCGAGTGATGTGGAGAGGAGCCATGAGGGATGGTCGCGAGCCCTTTGTGAGGGACAGGACTTACACCATTTATTCGAGGTATCTCGATGCTCGGGATATAGGTGGTCTCCTCCTGTCCAGTGGAGCAATAGCGCGTTCTCCGTCGGGCTGCTCGTGGGCTGCAGCGGCCGCACGGCACCGCCGCGGCGGAATTGCGGCTCTTCGCCGCTGGCCTCTGACGCGATCCGCAGCGCACGGCGAACCGCAATTCCGAGGCCATCTCGGCGCACAGGGACTGTTCACGTCATCGCCGTGTACGCCATGTGCCAATCGCGACGTGTGCATTTATGCGAAGGAACATGGCAGAGTCGTACGTAGGATTCATCGAGACGCAGACACCGCAGACGGGGTTCGACGGGCCGGCAGAGTAGGCACGGGTGTAATTTCGTTGTTGCGGGAGGGATGCGTCGGCGCCGCCCGGAGCAACAGGCACAACAATACCAACAGACAATACACAAGACGATCCAGTACCACCAGTCCAAGAGCATGCAGTTCCTCTCACGCGAAGGGCTTGCCGTATCGTCTCTCTATGTCGTTGTCCCGTTCTCGTGTCACAATTAGCTTCTCCCGTCAAACTAGATTCCACCCGTTTTGCCATGCGAAGTAGGCTGCCACCGACAGATGCGAACAGGTACTTCGACATTCATAGCTTCAGAATATTAGTGAATGCATTGATATGTCTAATACGGAACAGCTTTCTCTTTGATTACAGACAAAACAGATAGAACACGTAACGGAAGAAGACGCGTCAATGCGCAGACTAGGACCAATAAGTACAAGTAGATTAAACCGATGGATTTCAGACATTCATTGTAACACTGCCAGTGCATATTGGCAAAGTAGAATGGCGCCAGCGGCAGATAGCACGCGTTTGGTATGCACGGTGCATAGCCCTTCCCTTTTCCCTGTTCTATCGAGAATTAGGTCAGCGATGGGTTGCGAATTTACGAGAGACGTTCGGCCAGGCTTTCGCGCTTTGGAGAGAAAGTACATCCATGCAATAGGTTGTCTTCGCGAAGCACGAAGTTGAGGGAGAATCGTGCTTCGCAGGCTTACCCGATCGGTCTGGGAGTGCTTCTTGGAATTCCAGCAGAATTCGAGGATCGCCACGACAATCGCTAATGCCAGGCCGCAGAACAGCACGACGAAGACACCACCTGAAAAACGAGAGCAGCCGGAAGCTCATTATTTTAGCGCCAGCGGCAGTCTGCACATCTTTTCTGCGACCCCGGCTCTCGCCGGCTTTCCTCTTCTCCCGGTATCTTTGTTTTTCCCACGCCCCTCCGCCATTTATCCGCACTCGTTTGCGTGGCCAACGCACCCATTCATTCGTTCGTCCACCTACCTATCCATACGTCTATACCGGCCATTGTTATTTATCTTTGTTTCGATTTCCTTTCAACAGCGCCGCAGTCGCAACCAACTGCAGCCGCCCTTACGCTCTCTGACTCGAGCCAACCCGAATTCCCCTCGGAGCAAAAGTTCAGCCGATGGACCGCGTGGAATCAGCGGCAACGAGAGCCGGATAATCGTGGACGCCCTGCCTAATGACCGTGAAGTCTATCTGAAAGGAAGGCCCGGGGATGAAGGGCTGCCACTCGACTCCCAGTTATCCGGACTTGGCAATTTTCCGAGATGAGAGATGTTCCGGATCTCGACACTAGCAGCGCAAATGTACCATTTCACGGAATTAGATGAAGCAACCAGCGTTGCATATAGTCGGAATTGAAAAAGGCGGGTGGGTAATTCTTTTTTGCTAGCTCTTTATAGTTTCGCATTGTATGCGGAGGGTAAGTAGAGGATTGATGCGATCCAATGTGGTCTGGTACTTTCATATCTTGGAGCGAACTTCACGAAGCTTGTTCCCTTGGCTAGGTCAACCTTGCGTGCCCCGTAAACTTTTGGGATCCTTGCATATGCGCCCCGGGTATTGCATCCGGGTCCATAGAGCGGAACTTCTGGCCGCGACTGCTTACCTTCGAATCGGCCGGCCTGCTAACTTTCTATTTGTTCGCTGCTTCAGTTTTGCCTCCGCTAACTCCTTTATCCCGGAAGCCATGAAAACACATGTTTTCCCGACCACGCTGTATTTCGCCATGATTTTTTTTTCTCTTGCAGGTACAGGCGGGGAGAAGTTTTATGAAATAGAGCAGTCAGAAAGCAGGGACTTTGGAGGACTGTGACTTTTAATATGGCGCGGAGATGGGCGCCGGTATTTAAAGGAATTTTATAGATTTTAATTTGGCTGAATGTTCTCTATGCTAAGTAAAGTACGGAGATTCATCTGAAAGATCGGTCGGCTTCACAGGGAATTCGTCAGAGTAGCGGCGGCGCCCTGCATTTGCATAACTACGTGAGACCGTGATTTAAGTGACGGCCCAGAACATCTAGTACGGAAGGACGAAAGTTTCTCGCATCGCCGCTGGTATATTTCCGCGTGCTGCCCAGAACACTCGCTCCTTTTCCGTCCCTCCGTCTTCGTCTCCGTGCTCGTTGAAGAAACTCTCGAGCTGAATCATTATACACCTACAGGATGATTGGAGTTTCCACGAGTAAAGTTCGCGGAGTTCGCCTCGTAGGGGTCAGGATATCCCCAAGTTTCGGACGACAGCTCTGCTCGACCTAACATACACACATATACTTCGCTCCTGGTTCACCAACTGCAGATTATTTCGAAGTCATCGTTTTCTCGCTCAGCGGGAGAACTGTTTTCAATCCGACCCACTTTGTTCCTCTTGCCTCTCTTGCCAGTTATTACTTCCGAAGGCAATTTCAGACCGAGCCTAACCAACTCTCCGAACTTCCAAACCAATCAACTCATTCTGTCTGCCACTTTCAATTATACACCTATTATTGTACCTGTAGCTGTTAAATAAATCCTACCCAGAATTTAAGTGAAACACGTCGGCTTAAACTGTTGAAGTATTCAGCTGCCAAAAGTAGAGTTAATGGAAAAACAATAAATTTGTGATTAATGACTAACTAGTTTCTGATAGAAAGTATTCGCGCGAATTTATTACATTAATTGGTCTTACCAGGAACTTGCGCGACATTGAATAAATCGAAAAAAAAGGGAAGGAAATCTCGGTGCCAGACAAACTGAACAATGTTTCTCAGGTTCTCCTACGCCCCGTCAGAATGAAATGTTTCTCGCGAGGTAGGTGGATTAACATGCTAAATAAGACTTAAGATCCCGGCTGGAGGGTCGTCCCTTCTGCTGGCAAGCACGTCGGCCGCGCAAGCCAGCAAAGTGGATACTTACCGGGAAGTTACACGCTAGCTGGCAGAGCGACGGGGAAAAAAGGAGCTGGCAGCAGTGAGTGAGAGGGGAGCAGTGAAACTTTGCCCCGCCAGAAGAAAAAACGGGAAGGACGAAGCTAGACGGGGGAAGTGGAGGACGCAAGGCTTGTTGTGACTTCCATAAAATCCGGAGGGGCCTTTTGAAGACGGAGGCCGAGAAAAATTTGCCACGGACTTCTCCCGCCGCGCGCTTGAAAGCTTCCCCCATCTCCTCCTCCTCCTCCTCCTACTCCTCCTCCTTCCGCCCCTCTTTCTTTCTCTGCTTTTGCCTTCAGCCTTTTCTTCCTCCCACTCGTCTTAACCACCATTCTACCCTCTCCGCCGTCCCGCTTTCGTAAAGTAACAAAGTTTTTCGAGTGCAAATTATGTCGCTTGTGGAATTTCAGAAGCTCCCGCCCGTTAAACTACCAGCTCGTGACTTTATTACTTTCTGCTGAATTTTCGCGCGAAAATGAAATCACGTTTGGCCGGTTGGATATGATTTGCCTCTAGCGCCTTAGGAAAGAGACTGCTGGCCGAGACTGCTGGCATGTCAATTAACAATTTCAACGCTACTTTCTTTGAACGCTCCTTCCAAGGAGATTTCTGCACCAGCTATGTGGATGAAGGGGTAATCACGCGCTGCCGTTGAAAGTACGTTCTTTCGTCGAGGTAATTGAGTGGCGGATGAATGCGCGAGCACGCGATCAACTTCTTGGAAAGCGCATTGCTTGTTAGGTTATTTTGCGGCCAATTGACACACAAGGAGTACGTCATCACGGACCAACATCATTATGTAATTCTAAAACCAGCCGTGGAACATGTCTTCCTTTGAGATTTATGAGATTTCTGCTGGTGGACGAGCGTATGCGCTCGCTCGTTTGTCCCGATTCGTTTTTGCCACTCATAGAAACGGAATTCGGATGCTGGATTTTACGAGGGAACTGGCATCACCCATCCACTAACTTACCGGGAGTGGGGGGAATGCGAAATCTCGCTTACCGATATTTTTGATTCCGAGAGCGTTTGCCTTGCTTTCCTTGCTCTTCTCATCCCTGTTGCACACGTCGCCGGTGTTTTTCCACCACTTATCGTAGAGGATCTGTATTACACCCTTCTCTTGCAGCTCTAGGATCGCCAGAGATATTTTGTCCCTCCAGGGTGAGCCTGTATGGAAAAAGCCATCGTTACTTCGGTCAAGTATTCCACCTGGAACAATGCCCAACACCATCGCCCTTCTTCCCCATGTACCTTTTGTGGAAAAAAATATGCAAAGTTGGAAAAAAGGCTCTCTACCGACCGAAATAAATTTCGTCTATTACAATTTTCTCGCTGATAACTGTTACCCCTTTTAACGTTATAGTGTACGAAACTCGAATAATCAAGTAAATCTACCATTAAGAAGAAAGGGGCGTGAAGGGTAAATTAAAATGCGGGGAACTCGAGGCGATTAAGGAAATTACAGAGTTCCTGAAGGGCCAAGTTTCTCCTCGAGATACATAATTTCTCGTATTTTCGTTTAAATCCAAGTACTCGAGATTTAAAATCCCTGATTAACTGTCGCTCATTACTCGCTCTCGTTTGTAGAAAGATCACTCGTATTATTTCGCACCCTTTGGGATTATTTTCAGGAAAGGAGGGTAACTCTTTATCCTTTGGCTTTATTTTCAAGAGAGCACACATCACCTTTCGGCGTGGCGATCCCGTAGCCCTTGCTGTCCAACAGGCCGCCAATCTGCGTGAGGTTGCAATCCCGTTGAACTGCGTAATCTAACATGGTGGATTCCATCAGGAAGGCGTAATCCCCATCAAGAACTCGTCTCACTCCATCCTCGTAGCTCTTCACGAATACCGAGGGTGATTTCGACTCCATGAACCTCCACATTTTCTGGTAGATCCCAATTTTCGAATCCTGCAAACCACCGCCAGCCAACGCCAACCTATCACCACCGATTCTCTCTCCTTCGCCCCTTGAAGGGTTTACGATGCGAAAACGAAGCATCATTGAACGGTTAAATTCACTTTGCACCCTTGAATCGTAGAGGAAAGTCACATCTACCGCTACATTTTCATGCGATAATTCTGGTCTGCTTGAAAGGATTTCCCATGTCAAAGAAAGCCAAGATCTTTGCTCTGATGTTTTCCCTTAAATTCCCAAAAACAGATTTGTAAGCGGTATGATAGGTTTTCCGAAAGGACTCTGTGAAATGTTAAGGAGATCTTGTTCTCATGAAGTTCGATTCTCAGTAGGAATCAACGATTTTGCGTGTATTACCACCTTTGACAGGACGACGACTGTCATACTCGTCTGCTCTCTGAAATTCACTGAAAGGCAGTGGAGAATTCTGAAAATGAGAACGCATCGACGACGCCTAATGGGATTACATTCATTACGAAGATTAATCGGGTGCTCGTTTAATACAGAACCGATAGCGCGCAGGCAAGTATGTAGTTTTGATAAAGCGAGGGCATTTCAATCATTCGCTGATAATCCCGCTCGCCAGCTGCAAATGTGCGCGTACCGCTCGCCCATGGAAATATTTATAGGAACATCTGCCGCCGTTACCAACGCCTCCGCTTCAATAATCATTTTGGAGCAGGATCTGTGATATAGCGTTATGCCCTCTTTCCGAACAAAAATTCAGACCCTAATGCCGCTAGTCTAGTGAAATACCGTGCAACATAAAATAGCTGTGCCAATTAAAACAATCAGTGCTGAGAAATAATTCTACATCGTTCAGAGACCTAGCTTGTAACGTTATATAAAGATAATTATTTTCTCACATTATGCATAAGTCTCGAAATCATCTTAATATGATATTTTTATTATTTCTATCTGAATTCTACTCAAAATTGGCATATCTGGATTAGGTTATATCCCTTGTTAGGGGGAATGTCTGTGGGTTGCAATAACGCTTGGTAGATCGGAGGCTACTCACCCTAAAGAATGTCATTGTGCTGCCGCCTTCGAGGGTGCCGTATGAGATTTCCGTTTGCTCGGCAAGATCCGCCGCGTTCTCAATCGGCGTTATCATTCTCTCGACGGTGAGGAAGGCGGCGAGGTTTGCCGTGTACGAGGAGATGATGATCAGCGTGAAGAACCACCAGATCCCGCCCACTATTCTCGTGCTAGTCGCCTGATAATGACGTTCAATACCAGTTTTACTTGCACCCCCTATGCAAACAGACTTCGACGACTACCACTAGGACGAGCACTTCCCCTGCGAACTTCCGGAACCATTAATTCTACATGCATCCCCTGCCTCCTACACTTCTACTCTCTCTCAGGATACCAATTTTCCTTCTCCTTCTCTCTCGAATTTCGAGAGAGCGGATATCATTTACTCGTTGGCGCCCGATTTCAATTAGATAAGACACTCCCGTGTCTAGTCTTCCAACTGATTTTTTCCTGGCGCCAGATCTACTTCGGTGACATTTAGAATAAAGAAGTACACTTGGAAGAAAGCACGAATTTCATCGCTAAATCTCCCAAGGATTTTCTTTCGCCGGATTATAAACACTGTTCGTATCACCTCGAAATTATGTCTCCGTGATCATCATACAGAAATAATATTATTATAAGTATTGAAATTAGTAACGCCAGGGGATTTGCTTGTCTGTTTATTCCATCAGGGAGTAATTCTTTCGCCTCGCCAGTCTTCTCGCAGTAGAACCAAGTTCTTGCCAAAGAATCCTTCCTACCTCGAAACACCATTCCGGATGAGTGATATATTGCATTACATTGCTTTCAGAAATAACAATATAGTCGACTTTCACGAGAGTCTCACAGGCAGGGACTGCGATCTCCAATACCATGTTTATGCGCCTTTGAAAAATCGACGACCCCGTGCATCTGGCAGACGACCCTTTAATCCCAACATTTTACCTCTCTTTCACTCTCTCAATGAATCTGCTACAGCGGCGCATACGTACACAGACGCGACATACTCTGACACTTACCGTGCTGCCGTTCGTAGAAGCAAAATGTTCCCAGTGATTGTCCGATGAGACAGTGCGGGACCCTTTGAGCTCGGCGTGCAATCTCGACGATCGGGAGATGCAAGGGAAAGAGTGTGCGACACGGAAAAACAATCGGTGAGTGTCTCACTTGTAGATGAGACATTCTCGCGCATTGCAATGCCTGTCTATCGTTGCTGCGTTTCCTTGGTTGTGCGAGGGAGTCATCGCGTTCCCATAGATGGGAGAAGGGCCGCGAGCGAACTATGTTCATCCAAGCGACAGGAAACACCAGCTCATACTTGCTTGTCGCCGCTGCTCCCGGGGGAACGCGGAATTTATTGGCGAACACTCGAGTGCGAGAGAGAGAAAGCGAGAGAGATAGCTGGAGAGAGCACGCGCGCGCGCAGAGAGTACCACCCTTTATTCGACACGCTATTCCGAACTCGAGAACGACGAGCGTTTCCCGGCGACTTTCGCCACGCCGCGCCACGCCGCGCCGCCGTAAAAAACAGTGAGAGCGCGCCTCGCTGTACGTGTTCGAATAAAAATCTAGGGCGAATCGGATGCATGTAAAATCCAGGATAGCAGTTCCTAGGGAAAATCGCGAACGACTTTCCCGTTAACCTAGGATGAAAGTATTGAAAGAATGTCGGCAAAGTCAGACAAAGAACATGTGTGACGGCTCGAGGAAACCAGGTTGGAGATGAGGCAAAAGCATCTCACTTTTCTAGGATTCCACATAGCCAGGATATAGCAACTGGTAATTATTGGACACGTAAGGATGAAGGATAACATCATCGGGAATTGAGCGCACGAACGTTTCTCACGAGGGAGAGTCGTTCAATTTTGCCGGAGAGGTGCTCGATAATGCGTGATCGGCATCCAACGCACGTGTGGATCGAAATGCTGTCGGAGCAAGAGCCGCGCGCCATCATAACTCTAGGAGGACTGTTGGCCCGAGGGGGTCGACCTCGCGACTAATGAAATTAAAAAGTTCTGGCTGCTACAACTCGCGCTAATCTTCGTCGATTCGTGGCTCACTACGTCTATGGAAGGTGGTCGTGCTCTGAGTATGTTTGGTGTTGCAGTTCTAAACTGCTCTACCGGTCCGCCAGACGATGTACTGTTATGGCACTCGGGTCAGTTTTTTCCCCGTTGTATGCTATTTGCCGGACTAGCCGGTCCCGCGTCGTATCACGTTCCTCGTTAGTTCTTTTCCCGGTTCTCATTAGACAAACCACTTCCATTAACGTAGGTGACCGTTAATCGTAATTCCCCGGGTTTGCTCACACTAATAGAGCATATCGCGGAAGCTACTAGCTATATAGTAGGCATCGTTTAGCACCCATAAGACGAAGCAATTAGATTCGGATCTCTTAACGGTCATTGCTTAAGTAGCACTTTCTTGTGATCTTGGGCACGCGAGTTTCATGAGGTTTTTGTGTCTGTGCTTCGACGAAATGACGAAGAATTATTGCGAAAACAGCATTGGACTTCTTGCCATTAGCGAAGCAGTGTCAAATTAATGGAATTACTACAATAGCCCTCGAGAGTCACGGCTACATTTTTCATTTCCTCCGAGATGAACTGGAGATATGAGGTCGGATAAAGTTTCATGGAGCACCCACTTTCCACGGCGTCTCGCACGTGCTTCTCTTTCTCCAGAATCGGCCGGATGATCTCTGGACGGTCTACTTACACTCCGGCCGATTAAAAGCGACGAAAACTCGTTTCAGGAAAAGGTACGCGGCGGTGCAAGGGGAATTCAAGGCGACAACGGAGCCGTGGGGTGGAAAGGGGTGGAAAGGGCTGTTGTTGCTGTAATTGTTTCGCGAATAAAAGCCGGAGCGAGTTACCCGGGCGCCTCTCTCCTGGCTGGACCGAGTTTTAACACGTCTTTAAGTTGAGAGCGGCGGGCGTCCAGGTCTCCTGGCTTAATAACCGCACTCGAATTTCGCGGGAGCTCATTTCCGGGGTTGGTTTGCCAGGCGAATATCGTTGGTTAAGAGACGCACAATTTACCGTACTCTCTCCGCTAATCCTGCCGGGGCTTTGCTTTTTTCCCGCTACTCGCGATAACTGGCTGCGACAGTTTTATCCGACTTTAAATTGGCCGATTTTTTCAGGCCGCGGTTATCAATTGCCCCTCACCCCTCTCATCCCCACCTCACTCCTTTTTCATCGCTCGCGCGCCAGCCCGTATCACGGAGGCCGGTTATCGGGGAACAATGAAATTTCGATAATTTATCGGGGTCGCGCGGCACTCTAAATATAATCTTTCATTACTCCGCGCATTGGCTTTCCGCGATGTGCCGGAATTACGGATTTCGCAATTCCACCAAGCATAGATCCTGTTCACCGAAGGTACATCTAATAACTACTAACTGGTAAGCGTGTTCTTCCCATTAAAATTGTAGAATTTCCCCCGGAAAATGTGAGCGCTCATACCCGAAAGCGCGCCACGGATGTGGGTTATGTGATATTAAATTCCCGAGTCCTACTTGACCCAAGTATTTTTCGAAAACCGATTCATCAAAAAGGTGCAGATTCCTGGGTACTGATAATTCCACTGGAAATCTGAGATCCTGTCGACATTCTTTTCGTAGCTCGTTGCCTATTAGGAATGCACTAGGTTTCACTGGAAGGCTGTGAGACATTAAGCAGTCTCACCGTGCGGAAAATTCCAATTTGCCAGAATTAATTTAATTCCACATTGTGAGGTAACAAGGGCTCGAAATAGTAATAACACACCCGATTTGCGCCACTCGGCGACCGCCCACCTGTGCTCGGTGCTTCCTTCCGCTCACGTAGGAAGAGATTCTTCCCACAATCTGGTGCTTGTCGGCGGATTCCAGCATGGATAATCAGATCTCCTGCATAGGACTAAAAGCAATTACGAGCTTGCAACTGATGATTATTTTCTCCCCCTCTAATGCTACCACTTCTCTCCTGCAGGCGAATTATTCGTTGCTCGCTAGAGCTATCAATCTGCAAGCAGCATGCTATCTGTCTCTCTACGATTCTCTGATTGTCGCATTGTTAAGCGATACCCGGACCGTTTCTGTATTTCCTCGCGAGAAATAGTTCAGCCTTGTCGGCCTCTTGCTTTCTTGGCGTACACGTATACTATACAGAGAGACAAAGCGGTAGACAGAATTCGGAGAACGAGAGTGAGAGAGAGAGAGAGGGTTGTGTGAATGGGCTGCAAGACGATCCTTTATCCCGCTGAAATCACGGCAGCGCATTATTCTTTGGCCGTCAGCGCGAGCACAATAGAGAGCCACCACGCGAATTCACTCCCACTTTCTCTCTTCTACTCTTCTCCTGATTCTACCTTATCCCTTTCTTTCGATCGCAGTGCTCTCGTAAATCGTAGCAGACTGCAATTTCCGCGACATAACCATACGCAGCTTGCATTCCAAATGTTGGGACGACACATGTTATCTCGGCAGGATTTTGGTAGCAATTAGTATTCGGTCTAGTGCGAAAGAACTGGCGAGAGGAATGCGAGAATAAGGGTGCGTAGAAGTAGTCCAATGGTGGAGCACCTCGTTGAGTGTACCTTAGGGTTGAGCCCGCTGCCCTGCCTGAGGAAGGTGCCTGTGATGAACCAGAAGCTGTTGCTCACGCTGAACTGGTTCTCGACGACGTCGCTGTCCGCGAGGCACGGATGCGGATTGTTCCACTCGTACGGGCTGAATCGGGCCATCACGAAGAGGGTGAAGCTCACAAGCATGTACGCCGCCAGCACGTACAGCCAGATCTCGACTGCTAGTGGGTTCATGAAGGAGAATAGCCGCGTTGGCTGGCTGGAGGGCACCTAAATTACGTTACGCTACGATTTTAATTAAAACGGAGCTTGCCCCCGCCCGCCGCTCACCGGCCCACCGACGGGACTTTCACAGTACACCGCCCCACGCACCCTTCTATATACTATGTACACTCTCCCCAACCCCTTCCTTTTTGCCCCCGTGGGAATCCCGCCTCCTCTTTCCGCGTTACCCTCTTGCGATCTTCGCTCAAGCAACCCCCATTCTTTGACCCCTGATTTGCGAAGGTTTATCAGACTCCCAATAGATTTTGCCTTAGTCCGCGCGACTTTGCCAGATCCTTTGTGAATCTCTTTCGAATACCTTCCCCGGGGAGGAGGCGGGCTTCTCTTAATCGGGGATCGCTTCTCTCTTTCATCTCCTTTTGCATATACCGGAATATCAAGTGGCCGAGAAATCGGACGAACATTCCATCGAAGATTCGTAAAAGCTTGGGGGAAAAATCTCTGAACTCACCTTAAACAAAATCCCAATGCCGAGATTCATGAATGGCTTCGTGAAGTCTATCACACTCTCGCGGGCGTAATTTATCGTCATCGAGGCAACGGCAAGGTCCGCTCTCTGTAAAAGGAACAAATCCTCATTTTCAAGTGGTTTATGCTTTTTCTGAGACGAAGGCCTGGCAGCCATGAGAATTCATAGGCATGTAAGCTCACAGGGCCAAAAAATATCAGGGGAAATCCTGAAGAAGAAAGAGGGAGAGAATAGAGGGTCTCCGTTGAATAATCAAAGAGAAATGAGGGCGGAATGCGGCGTTGGAAGAAAAGGAAAATATCGCTTAGGGTATACAAGAAAGATCGCTTAGTCGCATAATACTGGAGCCGACCTCAGTGAGCCAAGGACGCAGTGGCGGCAATGTGGGTGTGTGTGCCTAACCGCGCGTGAGCAAAGGGCCTTTGGTAGTTTATGAAAATCACTGGAAAAACCGGAATACCGGGGCGGCAGCGCGAACCACGCGGGAGTTCGGTTCGACTGGCGGAAAATGTTTGCCTTGCAAAATAGCGAATACATTTTTTAGAAGCGCACGTACGACGAGCGCAGTGCCAGCTAGTGTCTTGGCCCCTCGCTCTGGCCGTGACGTCTTTCCTTCGAGACGATCCTCCCACGTTTTCGACGGTTTCTGGGTTAAGACGTCGCAGCCTTTCACGAGGGACTGATTGCCTTGCATCTTTTATAAAGCGCTGATCCACGGAATTCACGGACTAGCCAGCCTCGGCATTGCGGCTGTTTGCTCGAACGGGCAATATATGCTTTCGGATCCGTCTTCATTTGCATCTTTCGATCGACACTAACACCGCCAGCCACGGCTCGCGTTCTGCAAGAACTTTCATCCTTTCAAAGACTTTTCGGAAACATAATCATTTCATTCTTAGTAGTTCCATCCTGCTGCACAAGAAATCTATCGGAAAAGTTATAGCTGGCATTAAGTGGATCCTAAGAAATAAAAAAAGTTCGAGTGGTATTAAGTTGGGGAGTTGGTAGGTTAGGCTTGTACAGTTCGGTTCCGGCAATTCCACGGCACATTTGGCACACGCACACGACTCAAAGTGTAGATAGTATCTGGGATTATATCCGGCCAGAGTTTCTCGAGCGATATCGATGCGCGCAAATCGTGGTCGATTTCTTCCTGGCAGATCCATAGGGATAATACTTGCGAAGTTTTCGATGCCCGGTGAACTTGGGAGCGGTGTTTCTGGCCCACTTCCTGCCTGCCTTTTCTTTTCCCGAAATACATAGTAAGAAGTAAGAGAAGTCAGCTATTTCCTGTGGGAAACTTGCAGATAGGCTCCGCTCGGAGTAGTAGTCTTTTTGCCGTTTTCAACGTGCCGTGAAGGAGAAGAGCGACTTTCGACGAGCACAATGGCTCAAGAGAGAGAAGTGTGTGTAATGATAGTGATGCTGAAAGTAAAGAAATAGGAAGACCAGCCCTTCAGGTTTGTGCTTTGATTTTAAAAGCAGCCGGAAACGGGAGAGCATTGTACCGAGAGTTAAATTGGTAGAGCGCTGACTTGGTGGAAGGCTTCCGGTCTGCGGATGGAGGTTGGCCGGGTGCTCTAGATTAATGAGGGAAATGGAAGTTTCGGAGAACGATATTGCGCGGCTGGAAAGCCAGGCGTTATTAATGACGGCCAAGCATTGTTATCAATATGTCCTGTACGTCTGGCGTATCGAATTTTCGTAAACCCAAATATCAAGTTCTTCAAAAGTTTCATCCGACGGGATAGGCCGATACTCCTATCCCGCGAGATGAAACTTTAAAAATCCAGTCGTTTAGCCACACCGTACAGGAAAAATGTATACACCGCACACTCCAGGTACAATATTAAATTCCTGACTGGTGAATCGTAAATTAAGAGGAGGAGATGAGCGAGTCAGTGAATTGCATATATTGGATTTTACTTTAATATCAGCGCGTGGCTTTTTACAATTCAAATGACACGCGGCAACATCTGTGTGTCACTCTACCAATCGGCATATCTAATAGGGTATCTCCCAATAGGGAAGGTTGAATGAGACTATCCTGTCCAGAGAACGCGATGCATAATGAAATTCTTGATGAAATGGATTTATAACGAGGTTGGACGCTCTGGGTATTTTGCATACTAAATTTGCTCTTGCCTTCAAATTGTTTCCCATCTCCGCTATTCTCTTTCCTCGATTTCCCTACCTAAATTGAATAATTCGCGGACCATATTCTTTCCCGCTGACATTAATTTCAGCGTGTTCAGGTTGGATGACAGAACGGATCCTTCTATAGAAAACATAGATGGTTGGGATTCAAAGAGTTCTTACCTTCTCCATTAACTCGCGAACAATTCCATTCCACTCTTTGGTCTCGGGGTCGTAGACGCCGTACATGTGATCGGGCACCAAGCGTATGGCATACTGAAAGCCGACCTGGCCGGCGATCCACTTGAGCAAGTCTATGCAGAACCCTTCGAAGCGTGCATTCCCCGTAAGGTTCTTGTCCTCCTTTACCATGACGTATGGCTTTTCCTGCGCAAACGAAAGCCCTATGAGCCTTTGCTAATTCCTTCACCTCACCGAGACTCCCTAGAGAATTCCCGTGAAATACGAGACGAGGCTCAAACGGAGATTGGAATGACGTATTTCCGAGAAGAGTATGCTGCTTGCCAAAACGGAATGTTCCGTTTTTCCGACAGGAATCACCAAGCTGTCTTCGCAACGAGTGGCTACGAGACAGGGATTTTACTTTACGATTATGCTTCCGTATTGACTTTGCGTCAACCAAAGTTACCCCTGCTGCTTGCCACAACTTTCCACGAGATTGGCACGGGCGAACTTTCTTACCCGAGCATTCCGGCCGATCGCAGCGAGCAACAAAGAACTAGACGGGGCTCTTGCTATTCTTCGAGGTCGCCAGTAATGTCTACGCCGCCTCGCCACTGTGACGATAGAATTTCGCGTAGGAAAGAACAATCGAAACTTTTCTCTATCCATCGACCAAGGAAACTCCTGAATTAAGCGACGGCCACTCACCGTGCACCGGCTGAAAAACGTTATGAATGGGAAAAATACGTTCGCCTGTGTTGCTCTCGCGCAGTGATGCGCTTAATGAACGCTTCTGTCCACTGGGACAAAGCTTCCTTTATTCGGGAAAATTTAATTTAAATCCGGCACGAAGGTAGTCAAGTAGTTATTTAAAACTCCTTCGTCTCCAGCTGCGCAATTATAGATGCAGCAACAACAGCAACGGACGCTATGATCTAAGTTCGTGTAGAATAATTGAATAAGTAGTCCTGGAGCAATCGAAGGACAACTGCGAGAATAATTTATGATGGAGGTGGAATTTGTAATGATAAAAATTGGAAAGACTGAAAATTTAAACCGACAATTTAATATCAAACTGTCGCAGTTATGGATTAATTATTAATTACCTCTCTGGTCATGACGACGAGAGTTATGTTGGTGGCACTGGTCTCGTAGAAGGCGCCGACGTCGGTGACGTTGACACCAACGCCAGGCTTCCATTCACCGACTTTCACCAACTCCTCCTTCTTGAGCTTCAGCAGATCCAGCTTAAAGTTGTTCCTCTTACCTTCGTTGAACTCGATATGCCCGGTTAATCCGTGTAAGCCTGCCTGCAACAGGAATGGCCGTAACCCTAAATCGAGATCGATCTAAATCAACTACTTCCTCGTCGATATGTGGTTATCCAGGAAGGAAAGCCACCTCTTTGTCTCGTGCACATCAGCCAAGTTACACGATTTTAAGCGATGTCGAATCTATGTAACTTAACTAATGCGAACGAAGTCTCCTTAAAGCCCCAAAGTTATGGCGCTGGGTGCAAGTAATGGCAATGGATCGTCGCTCCATTATGCTTGCCGGTTGGAGTTGTCGCTAACACATAGTGATAAACGGCTAATCACATTTAATTATATATGGTGTGCCCGCTCGCAATAAATAGTCGGCAATCAAAGAATAGTTGCGGAAGCCGCATCATGAATTAATCACACCTGTTGGTAATGGGGGGCAGCGCGGACAGGGTGCATAATTGCGCGATAACGAGCCTCTCGCCGGCTACGTTAAATCACCGGGCGATTCCTGCCGTTGAATTTATCCGTCTGACTCCGCTAGTACGTCGCCTATACTTTCCATCCCTGTATAAATTGCGTCGTATCACATTCCTACACTTCCACAGTTGAAATCGGCCAAATTTTTCCCGTTAATTACGAAGCTTCCATTAAACGTTTTTTTCGAATGTAATTTACATGACTTCTTCTACTAGAATCGTTCGTATCTCGCTACAGCCATTACGATTTGGCAATCATTAATTCTCCTCCGAATACTTCGTCGACTGAGGGTATATCTGATTCTCGATAGAACACTCAAACGATTTTCCACGGGCTTCGATTCACCATAGCTCCATTGAGTTCGAGTCTAACGAGAGCCACGAAAATACCGAATAAATGAAATGGTCGTCGTTCGTAATGTGCGAGAGCTCGATTCACATTACACGAGGTTTATGCATTAATTGTAGCCGCCTGTTCGAACAGTGTTTTTGAGGTCGTGGTATACCAGAAATAGAAAATCACAGAGCAGCCTGTGTCGCAGTCATTTGAGAATTATCGTGCTGAATCGAGCACTAATAAGCGAACCGTAGAATAACGAGTGAAATTTGCATAAAGCCCCATGCATTTAATGCCACTGCGGAAAAAGCACTGCTTTTCCCGTATTTCATTGGCATAGTTAAACCAATCCAGGCATACTAAATCAGCGAATACCGCATCGTACCAGTAGCTAAGAGGGTACTGAGAGCACTATAATTGTACTAGAGCAGTGATTCAAGAAAATCGTTTCGCTGATTTGGAGAGCGAGAGAAAAAAGCACGACGAGGTATGGTTTGCTGCGAGATTCAGAGCAACGCAGAGACCGAAGGCATTATATCGGCTAACAGCGAAGCCAGCATTTCCCGGACTGCGGAAAAATAATCCAACCCAGAGTGCCGTTTGCCGAATTAATCCGTTCTCATTTCCCTTTCAACGATTTTTCCTGGCACCGGTGCTCTTCCTTTTTCTCGCAGCGCGGTCGAAGTCAGGGCGCGTCAATGGGAGCCGTGCGCACCATGCGCACCATCGCATCTCATCGGCACATAAGTCCAAATTTCTTTAGTTCTTTTTTACCAAGAAGCCAGTGGAATTATAGCGTATCGCTCCAAGTAACTCGCCGTAGGTTGATTCAGCCGAGAATATCGCGGGCAACTTTATAGTGACCGGCGGGCAACATTTGACAGACTAGCACAGTAAGTTAATTATATGTACTTGACTTATAATTAGTAAGATAAATCCCCCGGGTGAGTGCAAGCTTCAGTTGCAGTAACACGGTCGACGCTTAGATACTCTGTTTATCACACTGTCTACGAGCGAGTGTTAGTTCTCCCAGGTTCCCTCTCACTTTACGCTGTATCCCGTAAAGTGCTAATTGAATTTGCGAATGCTCCGCGCAACGAGCACTCTTGATGTGCTTCTATTTGTTTATACCGCGACATTTCAGTTGGCTTGCTTCTCTTCGCCCTCACACTCACCCCCTGACCCGTCTGCACTGGGTAGCTTGTAGTTTGAAGCGGCAGTGGCGGGTGCCGGATAAAATTTATAATTTTTGTCCGGCTAGTTTTGTCGCTGACATGCTGCGGCCCGTTATTTGTGGAGCCGCTAGTTTTATAGGAAAGTTCGTCCAACGAGCTGCGAGTGGAGAGCTTGTTTCCGAAAATGCTAGCCAACCGAACTTGTTATGAGCCGGTGTCGCTCGCCGAGTCAGACGTATCCGGCCAGTTGAGAAAAAAGTTGCGACGAACCCACCGGCGAAAATGCTTTTTAGATTTAGCAAACTTATGGGAAACAAGTAGCACAGAGATACAATGTGAGATTGGATGAGGAGCTCTTCATAAATTGGTCCGAATTTTCTGTTAAAGTAACTCCGAAAGGAAATTCTTTGATACACGCAACAGAAGAATAAAGTGATCCATGTCGATTGTCTTCTGTAAAAGAAAGTTCACGAAATTCCTTGGTCAACGAAGAAGAAAAAGTGAAACTTTATGGTAGAGCATTCTGGCTGAAGGAGATCCGTGCGGAAAAATAATTTGGCGGAAGTCGTCATTGTATTTTCTAAGTTTCGTTGACGTGTATTTCTTTCCAAGTGGTTTACAGTTCGGATTGAGACGTCCGAGCAATTTCGGGCGTGGCGATCCCTTGTCTCTCGCATTCGTCAACACGATTTCCATTTCGGGGCTTGACTTCGTGTGGGTGTGTTCGTGCCGTTGTTTTGTCGAAATGCCACTTAACCAGCCTGGCCTTCGGTGTTGCCCAGTCCACCGTAAATTCGAACCCTCTCTCTGCAAAAAGCTCTACTCCATTCTAGCGGTTCGAAGAAAGAGCTGCCTCGTTATAAACACTCCCTGCTTCTCGCCGTCCGTTTATTCTTTGCCACTGTCCAGCATCACCGGCACTCCGATGGACCGTTGGCAAAATGTTCTCAGCAGATGTGATAGTATTAGAGGATATCAGACTGTGGGGTGTGGCATGGCGTACCGTTGGATAATGAAACAATGACAAATGAATTGTGCATGCTAGCTCTGCTTCTGCGGGATGACGCTCGCTTGTTACTCTTGGTTACGAATGCACACCAGCGCACGCCCCACACAATACTGTCGCACCGATATAAAGCCTATTTATGCCGGCGAATTAAGCGTCGCAACGAGAATTTGCGGTTGGCAATATTTAACCACTGTCAAATGGGAGCCACCGCTCTTCATTAATTGATCTCCATCCCTGCAATCTATTATCCGTTTCCTACGGCAAATCCGTAGCCGCGTGGATTTCAAATATTTTCTACCTATGAATGCTCTTTTAATTCTTGCAGCTTTTGCGTGCAAAACGAATCACGGCACCCGTCAGGATTTCCCCCAGAATCCTCACACCCATTGAAATCTGTTTCTATTTTTCCCGAACCGTAAATACAACTTCGTCAATGAAATATTTTGAAAACATGAAATTGTTTGTCGTAATATATTGTGTATTTATTCGAAATTTGGATTCGATATAATTTTCGATGAGTGCTCTACTGTAATTGAGCGTGCGAAAAACATTTTCCAGAGGTACACTGCAGCTGTAGAATCGAGCAGTTAAAAATAAGTCAATAGCAATAATACAAGCAAGTTCCGCGTATTTACTCGCCTGTCTAAACAAATTTTTAATATGATTCTAGAGTTTAATCATTACAGCTGAATCAATAGTCATAACATCAAACAATACGCTCGTATGGAATAATTCCAATTCAAATTCCGGCGCTACATTGCCTGTTGATAAAGGACCAGGCGCCAATTTGCATGGCAGCCCTTCCTCTTTGAGCATTGCGCGAAATTGTTCAATGAGTTCGCCGAACAAAATATAAGCGAGAGATGAAAGGTCAGTGGAAATTGGAAGACTCGCGAGAATTAGACAGTGTAAATGGAGAAAGGTAGACGGACGTCCGGCGAAAACCGGAGGCTTTCCGCTTATTTGCTAAATACGCTCTTCAATTATTCATGTGTCAGCAGATCTTCCCTTCGCCACGTTGTTCCGGACATTCCGCAAACTCGCGGCTCATCACTAGATGAATATCACTCTGCACCGTCATGTAACGGATCTAGTATAAATTTTATTTATAGACGAACTTCTGCGTTCAGATGTCTACCACCCTTACAATTCTTTCATCCAGTTTCCCATCGCTGAGGAATATTTTACCAGTCTACACCTTTTGTTTTATGATGTTATCAATGTTAAACATCCCAAGACATTTGTGCACGAATGGCAATGCGAATAATAGAAATTCTAGAGCGTAACAATGTACTAAAAGTAAATAAATGCAATGGCAGCAGGAATCCTGCATGCTAAACTTCACCCAAGCCAAGTGAATTGTGGGAAACACAAGATGCTCCGATGTTTCGTGGATTTCTCTAGAATATTAAGACTAGCCGGGAATCCTATCAGTTTTGAGGAAACACGGGTATATCCGGGGAAGGATAAACATGCGAGTATGTGGAATAGTCGCGTCAGCATCAACAGCAAACCGAGCAGGCTTTCCAGGCTTCGCAAACATCATTCTCGCAAAGTATCTCTTAACTTCGTCGCTGCAAGCATCCCTTCCGCTTACGATCTCCTTTCCTCATTCATGACGTGTAACATCTACTATTTGCACGAGCGATATAGGTGGGTGATAAGTACACACAGATCTGATATTGCAAAGTCGAATGAACTACGTCCTTCAAAATTCCTTTTAAAAAAGGAGCAGGAATTTTGTTCTATAGTTTTACCGTGTAAATACATAGTTTTCGATATTACGACCTGCAAGATAACCACAGATAATATTAGAGTGGATGTTAATTAGTGGCTAACTCATGGTCGTGACACACTCTGTTGGAAACTAGGCCATAAAGTTGATAGAAAACTGGCTCTGTCATACAGGAATGACTCGTTACGCAACTTGGCTTCTTATCCACGCATTGGTCTCTCGGCTACTCGTTAAAGGGTTTTCAAGCTCGCAATTCACTGCACTCTACTGAGATTTATGCGGGACACTTAATTTCTCTATTACCATTGGTGGTCGGGTATCACTTATCGCCTGGCCACTCAGCCGCCAGGAGCTCTGAATGATCTTTTTTCTCTCATTCTCGTTCAAGCTTTAAGCTCGCGCAATCGGGCGCATCTCGAAAAATGTTCGTACCGCACAGTATAGAGAGCGAGGAGAGTCACGGCGAACACTTTTACGAGGCTATTCTGAAAGAGTCCTACTTTTTACTCAGGGTCGTCTGCTAAATCTGTTACCAGACTAGAACGAATCAGCCCCGAACCAGCCCCGAACCAGCCCCGAACCAGCCCCAATTCTCCCCCTTCCTAAACTCACATTCGTCTCCACCCGAATGAATTCCAGTTATCCCCCAAAACGGCGACACGTCGCTTCTTTCCCTTGCGGCGATGGAGCGTTAAATGCTGCGACGATGGAAGAAATGCTATGCTATCGATTACTCGATTCGCTTTCGGGGCTCCCTCAGTGAGCTGCTAATTGAATCCGTTAATTGAAACGGGGAAAGGCGGAAACCGATCGACCTTGATTCAGACATGCGGCGGAAGATCTCCGGAAAGCAAATAATCCCAGGGGCCCCGCTAGGAATACTTTGCTCTCCGTATTTCTGATATTTTTTTTTAATTATGCAAAGTTACCAGTGCGTCTTAAGTGCTGCTTCCATCCTCCCTTTTTTCCATCGGGAATTCAAAACTTTTTCTGTAGTATCGAAACTGAAATCCGCGATATTTGTATGCATTTCGTAAACGGCTGAAAGTTTTCGCTATTTTGTAAAGAATCCGCCAAGGCTGAAATTGTAAGTTACGAAACGTACGTACCGCATTAATATAGTTGTAGAGGGAGAGGCCATCGTCCCAAGGCTCTTCCTTCTCGCAGGACAAATTAGCCGGCCTGAGATCATGGCTACGATCCAAGGCAGCTAGGCCATGGACGAAAACATGCACGCTGTCGTACACCAAAGCTGGTTCTGCCTGAAACATACGCCTCCTGCCGCGTGAGATGCTGGCCCTGGTCGAAACAAAACGATTTCTCTCGACTCTAACTACATCGGATAATGAAGTACAGCAAGCTTCTTAATAAAAGATGAGAATGAAACTTCTCGTGAAATACCCGCCGCCAGCTTGTTCGAAGTTCATTTATAGTTCAAGAAGACCTATTACAGGCGAGCCTTGGTCTCACAGATGGCAGTTGTGCAAAACTCGAAAACTTCCCTATCGTGCAATCGGGCCGAATTTCGTTACTCGAGATTTATCAGTTTACCCGGGTCTTTATAATTCGTTTCTCTAGCGAGGAGTGGCGTAGTAGTCTGAACGATTTTTATATCAGACGAGGACCTTTTGCTACTACTACAATGTTCAAGTTACTGCTTGGACGGTAAGGAACTTAAATGCTCTAACTTTCCCCGAGTTTTCTCCGTAGGCCGCCATGGCTATAAGAATGCTGTTCGAACGTCCTGCTTATTCATCGTTGCATCATTATATCGGGAAATCGTGTACAGGGGAAACTTGCTGGTCCCAGAATTGGGACGAGAATGTTGAAAAATTTGACTGTCGGAAAAAATCTGTGAATGGCAAACTACCAGAACCGAGGAAATTCGATCGAGCTTTCGAGTGCCCTAACCTTAATGACTTGGCGGACTGGAGAATGCAGTCCGAGGTATTGGGAACCCGATAAACTCTGCCGCGTCCTGTGCTTACCACGAAAAAATCTTCAGTAAACGCTCTCGATTCGTAATTCGCATATTTCTCCGTTTTACAAATAAATTCGCGCTGAATTTCCGTGAAAGCAACACCGGTGACACTACTTCTTCATATTGAAAAGCGCTGCTTTCAATGGTCGCTACTCGAAAAAAAACGGTCGACGTTTCGAAGCCCGAAAAATTTCCGGGTTGTTGAGCATCGATGGAAAATTCGACAACAATGTTTTCATTTAACCCGAACGATTTCACCCATATTTCAAATTCATGGCACACGCATTCGATCAAATTCATGGCACTCGCGTCGATCTGCCCCTCTCACTCTTTCGAATCAATCTACCGATAGGTACATATTGGGAGCACCCGAACCAAGGCAAACAGGCTGCGCTGCACTCATTCGACCGACCGACCGAACGAACGAACGAGCGAGCGCGTCTTCCGCTCGAGTTTCCAGCAAAACTCATTTCAGCTCCTCGCAAGTATTGCCGGGTATCAAGGAGCTTTTTATTCGCATCCAATATCGCAGGGAATTCGGCTTCAAAATCGGTGCGCAATGTGGGGAAAAAGTTGCTGTCGTGCATCGCATCGTCAGTCCCCGATAAGAGCTAGATCTGGATATTCCAGAGGCACGGTACGCGCTACCACTGTGCGCTTCAGGCGAAAGCTACACACTACTCTCGCACCAGCTCTCCGCTAACCTGGATAACTCCGGTTTTGTTCAGAATTGCATGGCCAATCGGCTGGAAGTGTTCCATCTGCCGTAGAACTTCGGCCACCTTCGGCTCCTCGAGGTCTACCAGCCGGAACGCAGTCATATTCACGCTGTTGTACTTGAAATCCTCGAGGTCGAATGTCTCGATGTCCTGCAAACAGAAGTCACATTCATTGATTTCTAAAGATTCTATTTATTTCTCTCTCACACAAACACTTATGACGTTATTCGAGCCTCGAATATAGTAAAAAAAAACTGCTGCGCGGAAAGTGCATTAAGACTGCTCTCCCGGAAACCTAGCAGTCGCATTGTTGCGAAAGGACGAATGACCTCTTGGCAACTGCGGCTTAGATCGCCTTTTCTTCGGGAAGCGTATTTCGCGCTTCTTTTTGTGGACGCGACGGTATTTCTCACTTCCGCTATAATTATAACTTCGACTGTAGAACTGAACAGCCTTCATTTCTATCCCTCGGAGAATTGTATGACCAAACCGAGTACTATCGAGCGAGATATAATTATCGCGCGTTGCCGTCTGGTGATCGTTAAAATAAATAAATGCGCACTCATCTAGACGAATCGACTGAAAACCAGAGTATCGCAGCCTCATACTTGCCTAGAAGACTATACTTTTTCCTGCGGATCTACTCTACCGTATCAGGTTAGACTTCTACTTTCTACAACTACCGAGGTTTATTTACAAATCGGTTCTCGAAAGGTGGTAATTCCCATAAGAATTACACAATGGTCTACTAAAGTTCCACGGTTTACGTAAAACAATTTGTATTATACTTTGGTATTATAATGTGAAATCCAACTGACAGCTACCATTGATATTGCCGGTATTGATTAATAGGCGTGATAAAGAGAACAATTGGGGCATTTGGCGTAATGGGATCATCGGTCCGACATGTAATGCGCATAGCGTGTAATACTCGTGTGGAAGGGATCGATGATCGCTGGAGGAATGAAGCCGGCAAACAAATCCATATTGCTGGCGAGTCTCCAGCACCGTCATACTCTCTAGCGCCAATATCTCAGGCTGATGTTTGATCAGGCGTGCGCAGTCAATATTTCCGCCATGATTAATCCCGCTTGGCGTGCATTTTGACATCACAATTATCCTCGTAACATCATTGTTAGCTTTTGATGTCAATCGCACGCTGACTTCGTTAGATCCCATTAGCCTGCTTCGTGGTAATTGAAATAATTAATCGAGTGGGAGCTTATCACGCCTACTAAAGTTTCCCTTGTTTACAAAATGATTTCAATGCGTCCCTCGTTTTGGATTTCGGTCACGGGGTTTGAACTAGATCACCTGCAAAGCCAACAGTGCTCTGCACCATTTCCTGGACAGATAAGCTACACACTGCTGCAGGTGTAAAGCCAGAGGGGGAAGCTTGTGGCTCGGCACAGTGTTCTCTTAAATGGCTCCCAATTAATCCTGCAAATTGGCAGTCGGCAGTGAGCCCTTCTCTCGCTCAATTCGTGTAAGCGCAACCTAACGATAAATGCTAGCCGGAATCCTTGCCAACAAATGCAGCGTCCAAGATTTTCCCGGGTGCTTAAGGCAGACTCATATGTTAGGTATACGCTCTCAAATTCTATCCACAATTAGATCAGTTTTATTGTCTTTATCTTACATTCTGGTAATCGATTGAGAACTGACCGTCAGAGTTACTGTAAACTTTCCCGTTTAAATAAATGTAATCATTTGTCCATGTGCTGTGTAAACCTATAAGGCCAGTAAAGTTTAAAGCAAAGAACACTCGGACGGTATCCATCCGTATTTACATTCGTCCCACTAGCAGTCTTGGTAAACAATAATCGGGTGAAACTCGGCGAGTCAACTCCTTCTGAAAAGTGAACTTCCTCTTGCAATCTTTAGTAGCTTGTTTTGGAAGTCTGCTCGTCTATACACAGCGTCCTGCTTTTCGCGCGTACGCGATGTATACTTAGTGTATGTGTGTGTGTGTGTAGAAGCCGGCTGGGATTCGAAGAGAAATAATACCGGGTGCGAGCACATACACGAAGGCCACCGGTGTCGGCTGTACGTGCAAGCTTATCCGGCGCTGGCGCTCATTCGGTATACATAAGCACCTGTTTACCAGCTTCTGTTTGTACCCTATAACTCCTCCTACGTGAACCGAATAAGCCTTGCTGCCATTCAACGTGGCATCGCACCGATTCGATACCGAACTCTAGTTGGAAAGCGTCAAAGCTCCCTGGACCACTGCTCTCTAGTGGCAACATTGCGCGATAGATTCTGCGGCGAACTTTCATTAAAAGCCAGCAGATTCCAATCTCTATTAGCTCTCATCTCCTAGAACTGCCTACTCCGGCAAATATCTCCAAAAAGACGATTCGATCTGAGAAGATACTTACGAATGTCGTGAACATGTAATGGTATCTGTAGTCATTCATCTGCAATTGGAGTATCTGTAACACAGAGATAAAACGAATTAGTACATATTAAGACAAAGTTCTGCGTAGTAGTATCAATGGGAATGAGAATTACGTTTCTATATACGGGAAAGAATCACCCTCTTATTACGCCAAGTATTAATAAAATGGATAAAACTTCATTCTATGTAACTGTTTTCTATTATTTCTTAGTTATGAATTAGTGAGTAACGTGAAAGGTGATAGAGAAGTATGTTTCAAAAGAAAATAACGATATGGCTGACATCGTATCCGCTCTCTCATGTAGCGAATCATTTCCACCTAGTTTGCCGCATGTAGGTTTGTCCGGCTTATATCGGCGAGACGGTCGAGAACATTGAGTGCAGAGGGGTCAGTCGACATAACGCGAGGTATGAGGTACAATAGCAGACAAGTACCACCACGAATGTAAGACCTCGTCCAAATTTACTTGCGGCTCGTAAGATATCGGCCGTAGAATTCATACGGCTCCATAAAGCAGGCTGGAGTGGCCACTCCGTTGTACCGAATCGAGTCGCCGGTAGTCTCCTCGCCGTTTCGAGCAATAAAAGTCACGTTTTCATTTCACGTGGCCGAGGAACCACGCCGGTCCACACATCGATCTATCATCCTGCATTCTTGGTAGGAGAACGCCGTCCGAATAAAGGGCGCCTCACATGGATCTTCCGGGGAACGAAATCTCGGCGAATTCGCAGGGACTGCTTCGTCCGACTGACACAAACTCGCACGTAGACGATTCAGGAATACGGAGAATGAGAGAAAGAGAGAGCGAGAGAGAGAGAGGGAGGAAAAAAGAGGGGAATAAATAGAGAGCGAGTGAGAGGAATAGAGGAGAATGGAAAGAGTGGCTTCACAGGAGCAGGACATTTTTTGATTACGCGACCAGCGGCGAGATGTCCTCTGAAAATTCCTTAGGGAGCCAGCATGCAAATAATGGCTTCCTTTCGGTCATGTCTCCGTGGAAATTGCTTCCGCCGGGATAAGCATAGAGTATCAGAAGCGCATTCTTTCCCAAGTTGCGCGAGAGTCAACCAATATGGGTATATCGCTTGAAAGTAACCAGGTTCTAATTAAAATGGAGAAAAAAAATTATCCCCTCCGATGGCAGTACTTCGCGCAACGTGCTCCTGCCGGATATGAAATGGTCGCTGCTTCCTTATTAGAAGGACTCCATTGAATTACTGTCGACGTTTTTCCCTACCTATACTCGGCCGCCTTGTATACCAGCGACTCTACGAGCTCAGAGCTCGTGTTTCTCTGGAAAGATATTCCAATTGAAATCGTTCGGCCGATGGATATTTTATGTTTATGTCGTCACTGGAAAGTTGAAATTCTCTTTGCGCGTATGTGAAAACAAACCTAACGCAACTGGATGAGGCTCGGGAAATACTAGGAAGCATGTTTCGGTGGGAACGTAGCACGTCGGAACGGACGTTTCCGACATGCCAGTGATTCGTTGGATTATGCAAATTTTTTTTCCGGGCGCCAAGCGCATGCGAAAATGCAGGGGGAGCGTGGAAAATTGTGAAAAACACCGCTGAATCCTAGTGAATCCAGCTTGTCGCATAGCTGGCAATGGGTTTCAGCCCCGCAGCGCTTTGCATGAGCTATTTTCGACATTTGTTACCGTCGGCGGTCAACGATGCGCGTGATTTCATTTCACACCGGCCTACAGGCAGCAACCGGCTCGCCGGCTGTCGGGCCGGGTGTTTAAATCGAGGTGTTCGTCATAGTGACAAGCGAGCATAATCGATCCGTCGAGACGCACCCAACGTGAAACGCTTGGCGCGCGAGATGTATCGTAGCCACGGTTTACTGATTGCGGTATTCAACAGTCTCGATCTTCGACCCATAAACGACCATTCACTGATCCTCGCCAATTTTCCACTCTAAATCAAATATACTTTCGAATATACAAATTTACACCTCTGAATTCATTTACATTTAATGCTACCTCACACATGTCTAATTGTGACAGTCTCTTTCCATTGTTCACAGAACTATCAAATTTACAAGGAAAACTCGAATCCTGCGATATGCCTGTGTAAAATTCATACGCGGACGAATGAGAACACAGAATAATCTGAAAGTACAACATGGTATACACAGTATTTTCTCTCCGCGATACTGGCATCATTACTTACGTCATCAGGGACACATTAAATTTTACGGGGACCGTCCTCATTAACGTTGCGCTTATTTTTGGTTGGTCGGTCGCTCGCAGTCTCCAACAGTTAAATACACGAGTGTAAAACAGGCCGGTTATTGAGAGTGTGTGCGACAGGACAGAGAAACGATAGACCGAACGAAAGAGAGAGAGAGAAAGAGAGGTTGCTAAAAGTGAATTTGTAAAATGGACCACCGCGCGGAGATAACGTTGCACTTGGCTGAGCGCCCGTGCAAGCTCGATATACTTGCGGATTAAAAAATTCAGAGTGAAATCAGCCTGATTGCGGTGATCCCGATGAAAGATTTAGCTCGGGTTCACTGACTCGTCGGAACTACCAAATCTTGTTTACCCGCACACGTAATGCTCTCACTTGGACACTCTAAGAGTCTAAGGGAAATCTTTCAAATAATTCACGACCATTAAAAAGGATGAGTGGCACAAGTCTTTGATCAAATATGTAATCAACTGAACGGAGGAGGGAATATAAAGTCAACAATCTGGCGAGTACTTCTGCTAAGCTCGGTAAGTTCGCAGAATGAAACCCCGTAAGGAGAAGTGCCGCGAACGACGGATTGCAAGGGCTTCCCATTCTCCAAGAGTCAGCCGTTAACTATTCACCAATCATATCATACATTTTCAATAAGTAAGCTTCGCAAAAGTATTATCCTGACGTTACGTGCACTTAGTTTATACTTTGTGGCTCTGCGGATTCGTCATTTGACACTTTATTGTTGAACATTGCTTTCATACTGCGGGCATGGAAATCGTGGCCGCCCAAGTTGATCCGTCCTCGGTTGGAGGATCGTTTTGAATAGCAACGTTACTGGGTGCGTGCGTGAAGACTAGTAAAGGGTGCTTCTATATTCGCAGGAGTGCGAAGCAGTTTACGGGCGAGCAGGATTCTCTTCTATTTTTCATAATTCCATGAAAATCCAGGAAGCGAAACCTTCCACGGTATCTTTTTCAGTAGCGGGTTCGCCCGTATGCGTTTAGTATGCTGCTGCAGGTGTTCCAACACAGCGAGGCATTAAGGAATTACGTTTAAAAGGATAACACTTCCGAGCGAACTACTTTCCCAGCGAAACCCGAGTACTGGCGGGCAAACCGCATGCGGAAATCCGGTGTCTCGAGCGTTTCTCTGCGCTAAAGATGAGGAGCTTTGTAGCCATCCCGTCTTACTACATTCGCAGCTATAATGGGGCTCTATTTATTCGTGTAACTTCTCTCTTGCTCGAAGAGTTATGAGACCGAGAAAAACCAGTGTAACGTTACAGTATGTATTTTTGCGAGTGACGTATGGCTATAGGCTGCTGTTCTCGCATAGGGTGACGCCAGTTATAAATCGTCTGCTGCGAGTGCATCACTCTCGATAGTATTACTGGGGTCTTTGCAGATTAAATGCCACATGGAGGGAGTATTACGGGTCTTCGTTCTGTGTGCTATTCCGAAGCTATACATTTTGCACTCGCGCTATCGATCGAATGAAACCGTCGCTCCTTTCGCCCACTCGCACTCTACTTCCTCCAATGCTCCCGAGCTCTTCCACACCGGAACACTCTATCACTCAGCATGATATTTCAGCCGGTAGCTGAATCTTGCCAAGGATCCAATGAGGGAATCTTCTAAATGCGATAAAGAGAATGTAAGGACCGATCGAATTCGCCCTAACTTTCACCATTCGCTTCAGACCAGCAAAGATCTGAGTTCTGATCAAAGAATCGTCTTACAGTATGTGTAACAGACTCTCTTTCTCGGGATTTGTCAGGATAAATGAGGGTTGGTGATTTCGAAGATAGAAAAGAAGGACTTACCGCTCGAAAAAATTGTTGCATGTGCGCGGGGTCAGTGTCGATTATGAGCTTGTATATCTCCTTGTGCCTGACCTCACGGAGGACCTGTCTGTAGGATCCAGGACCCGCCTGGCGGATGTACATTTCGGTCCTCGCTGAGGGCGGCGACTTCACGAGGTCCTGCAGCTTGAACAAGCCTGCAACAAATATCACAAAGTTTCTTTCAGTTTTTTCATCTCCCATCCTCCCAATCTTCCTGCCAAAAGCTATAGCACACACTTAGAGCCGACTAGGCTCCCAATCACGCGAAATTCAACATGGCGTCACTGCTTGACACTTTGATCTCCCGACTGGAAAACTTTCTGTCTCTCCTGCCCTTTGACTTCGCTCCCTATAGGGAACAGTGCTTTTAACATGGACGATCACCGATCAACTATCCCAACCCCCCATATTGCCACATACCATCCACCTGAACTTCCAGGCTTCTATGTGGTGGTTGTACACCTAGCTCCCTTTAAATTGATTACTCATACACGCACGTGGCGACTAGGAGATGGGCTGGTGCACCACCGAGGCCAATTTGTCGGAATTCAATTTAGCGAAAAGCGAGCGGCTGAACTGTCCACGGGACGGCTTGTTATACGACTTGTTTGACAGGAGTATCGAAGCTTGAAATTACCGGTGTGAAATTCGGCCAACCTGATGCGACTGTCGGAGATGACACGTAGCTGGTGGCGGCGGTGTCATCGTAAAATGAGCACACAGGGGTTTTAGAAGGACCATCTTCATCTCGCGACACGTTAAGTGCAATAAAAGCAGACTACCGGACTGGTAGACTACCGCTTGAGATTGCTTCACTCGCTACTCAACCATCGGTGGCGGCGATAAAGGCGCGTTTTAACAAGCATGATAATTTGCTCGAACGAGCTTGGACCCGCTGAAGTTTACGAGCAAAGCGGACGCAGCTCTTCAACAACTGCTGCGCTCAAAGAACGGCAATCGAGAAAGCAGTTTCTTTATTCCCACACCGGCAGCCGTGTTCTTTGATTACAACGATGCTCTTTCAAATAGAGGTCCTGCTTTCTGTTCAACTCACGTGCTTATGAATTTCCATTCCAAAAGTCTTGTCGGGCCGTTTGCCTGAAATTTCCACGAAATCGTTTGGGTGGGGAACTACTACGATGCGGTTGGACGGTGCACGTGGGACTCGAACTTGGTTCAAACATAGTTGCGCGCTCTCGAGAATACTCGTCGGTCGCTTATGCTGTTACTGAAGTATTCAGCCGCGTAAATTGCTTTTGTAGTATTGACAGAGAGAAAGTGATTCGATTTAAATGACCTTTGACAATTTTTTATTCGATCATGAATATAGTTGGTAATACGATTGTGGATAACAGGAGCGGAATGTTAAATATTCGTAGGAAGGTGGCGCCTTCCCGTTCAATCATCATTATTAAAAGAGTAAGTCAAGGCAAGCCGGGCGCAAGATAAATGGGAGTCCAACTGTGGATTTGATACTCGGCACTGTAACTGTTATATCCAACCATTATCACCTTCCGGTTCACGATGATCACTTTACACTTCTTTCCTCGGGCGTATTAACTCGCTCTAATTACGTCGAGTGCCCAGCTGCCGGGTGGGATCTCGAGGGTGACTCGAAGATTAAGGGCGGCTTCGCAGAGGAAATAAATGCCCGAGGGGAAGTACAGGTGTGTCTCCCACCGAACAGATAGGAACGTCGTTGGCCCCAGGAGTTCGGGGCAGAAATTGAAAAATAACAAAACTGCTCGCCAGCGAAGAGCAGGAGCCGTCCAATTATCGTGGCACTTCTTCTCGGCGTCGCTCTGCCTCGGTGGACGTATTTCTATAGATGGTGGCCGAGTAGCAAGAGCATCGCGCTGGTGTCGAGAAGAAGAAGGGCTTGAGAAACTCGGAGGGGTTCGGAGGCAAGTCTGGTTTAGAGAACAGCCCTTCCACACGGCAAACCTCGTATCTCGTACGCTCCGGAAATTTATGACGCCATACCAAGAGTGAACGAGAGCGAAGCATACGAGCAAAAGGAAGCACGGCTAAGATACACGTACCATTCTTTCTGGCTAGCTTTACTTCTCGCCGCCGGATAGCTTTACTTCGCCCGTCGTGGCATCGGACCTTTCTTAACTCAGTTACCAGACACACCCTCCCTCTAAGAAACATCATGATTTTGAGGGCATTCTCTTCGACGGGAGAATTGACGTAGTTTCCCAATGCTCTTTGCCAATATTCTCAGACACTTCAATGTTATCTGATGTCGAAGGTAATTCGATGAAATTTTACGGGTGAATTATATCGTTTGACTATGTTGACAGTGCTAAATGATTCTCTCGGAAACGGACGATACCCGAGTAGCAAGCTTAATGACAGAAGAGAGCAAGAGGTGGCGTTGTTCCACATAGGGAGGATGTCAGCCGGAGAATGGTAGTGGAGGAGAGAGAGAATGGGAAATTAATCCCTCGAAGAATAATTGACGCGGATGGTTCGCGCGAACTACACAATGCGTCTACCGCCGGGGTGGATGCTGTTTGATTTACATTGGAGTGTGCAGTTCCTCTGCGTTGTGAGAAGCAGCTTGGGGGATGCCATTCGGTTAACGCGAGACGATATTCAAAGGCATTCGAGGGGGACAGGCAGAGATGGCAAGAGCGCGCGTATCACCCACGGAGAAATTAGCTTTCCTCGTAATGGCAACGTCTCTGCGTGTCTCTAATTCCACTAATAGCTCAGGCAATAGTGTGCAGTATTTCCAGAACCCCTTTATCGTATTAGGTTTACCCACAAGAAAATTTCGCAATTCTCCCTAGTCTAGGTTATCGAGAATTCCCACGAGAACACACTCTTCTTGGTATATTCTCATTAATCTTTCCCTCGCATGCAGGTTGATCGAGTCCACTTAATCGCAGCGAGGTTAATCCTGAAAAGGGTGAGGCCTCTTTGGATGTATCTTCCCAGTTTAACTAACTAACGAGCACTCCTCGAGAAAGACACACTCATTAGCTCGGGCGTGGAAAAAAAGGGCGGTTCCGCCTCGGTGGATTTATATCGGCTAATCAAGTCCGCTGGCAATGCGCAGGCTATTTTTACGGGACTGGTGAAACTCCGTGCTAACTCAATCAGAAGTCTCGGAAGGGTGGGATTTGGAGGAGCAACGCTCGAGTGGAGCCCATGTTAAGTCGGAGTGGTTGAATTTGCGATCGACGAGCGAGCGGCCGCGTCCCGGCCGACTAAAAACGGGCCGAAGCTAATGCAATTGTGGGTAACCGGGGGGTGGAGCGGAAAGGGGTGATGTGGGAGGGTGGATGGAGGAGGTGGTCGCTTGCCACCGCGGAATTTCGATGAGCCGGCTGTTACAAATGGAAGTAGGTGCGACTGGCGGCTAGCAGCGCCAGAAGCCCCGAACTAACGGCAAGAAGAGGAAACGCCCGCTCGAGGAAGCACGCTCGAGCGTTATGAGTTTACAGCAGGCTGCTTTCTCTCTCATCCGCTCGTGAATGTGTAACTCTCTCTCTCTCTCTCTCTCTCTCTCTCTCTCTCTCTCTCTCTCTCTCTCTCTCTCTCTCTCTCTCTCTCTGCCATAGCTGATGTTACTGCTGTTGCTGCTGGACGGTTACATCCGGAGTGCAGCTGACAGCGCGACATTTCCCTGCTCGAACCAGGGTCGCGAAAACCCAGCATCCCACTTTTGCGTCGGCCACTAATCCCGACGGCCCTGTTTACATGGGCGAGCATCGAGCGTCGACATCCGCCTACGTGTATGTATAGTCGACTTGTCGGAAGAATGGCTCTGTCGAGCCGGAGAAACTAGGATACTATCATCTTGCTGCAGTTTTACATTCGCTTATTAGTTTGGGATGCGATATATTACGCTACATTGTTTTCTATTTTCGTAACGGGTCTTATCTGCACTTCGGTATTTTTCGATAATGGAATCGAGCCTCACTCACTTGAAAGGATGAAAGAACTCCTTTAGAAAGAAGATGGCTTTAGCGAAAAAGTGTGAAGTAGTCGCAGGCTTTTGAAAGAGGAAAAATATTTTCGCACTCACCATAGTCCTCCTCGTAGATGATGGCCACTCTCGTCCAGTTTAGAAAGGACATCAGATCCTTGAAGGCTTTGTTCAGATGGTCCTGAGACGGGTAGAGATTTATACTGAACTCCTTGAAGGTCGGCTCGAAGTCGACCCTCGCCTCCAAATGCGGCACGTCCAGCGCCTCGCATATACTCTGGATGTGGGCACCCAGCAGTGGATCCGAAGGACCAAAGATACCCTGGACGGAGCTCGATAACTGTTTGCAAGCTGAAACAGAAGAGTTCACAGTGTCATAACTCTTCCTTGAATAATTGGACGGTGAGTCGAATGAGACGTGGTTCCAAGGATGCGCTGGAATGTGCCGCCCCGCCGATCGTCGATCGATTTCCAATGAAGAGTGATCGCCGGTGCCGTCGAAATTCGCAGGACATACCATGCGCCATGGAAACGTTGGTAGAGGAGGAGGCTGTTCGTTGGGATTGGAGATTGCCGGAGGGCTGGCAGTGACACGCCGATTTCATATTTCCAGATGAAGCGCACTTCGGGGGACCTGTATCAGCGAGAGCCGGCTGCCGTTCGGCAGTCGACATTTTTACGGGCGAGATTCTCTTCCACTGCTAACTCGACGGCATACCAATTTCTCATAATCCTGTCGTAGACTTTCACCAAGCCCTCTCACGCTTCTCCTTCTTTTTCTCCAAGTACCAACCGATATAAACTAACCCAATCTGCCACAGAGTTCTCTGTGACAATTCTCAATTTACGCCGACGGAAAATATCCTGAAAGACGTTTACCACATTTTCTCTGTCGAAGGTAAACAACAGCATTTTAACGACTGTCGTTCCTTTGGCACCTCGTGAGCAAATACCTTCGGGCGCCAACGTGACCTTTCGGCAATCGAGTCAATTTCTGTCACGTGGCTCGGTGCCATCGTGAATTCCACCCTCGTCTCTCGCGACAGGATAAATGTATTTTTAGAGTGTCACTTATATGCGTATTAGTGAGGGTTGGAGCGTCAGGGCTATTTGATTTACGAGCTCGAAGTCATAGGCTTCGAGCCCGAGAGCATCGAGGGAGGAAAAGGCCCGGAGGAAATTGATACGTTCTGGCGGTGAGGCGAGCACCTATCCGATCCATTATCCGCATCCAAGATCCCGCGAGTCTGGATCACGCTCTCAGCGAGATGCCCGAGTTATTCCCGGCACGCGTGTCAAGATCACTCGACCGAATGAGGACGTACGACTTCGATTCTCGAAGCCGGCCGATGATCCCTCGGCTTCCTTCGAGTCAAAGGATTCGCGTGAGTTTATGGACGCGCGCCCTGAATTATTCACGAAGCGAAGCTCTCTCTTTGTTTCTTATCGCTCTGCCTAGCAGCGATCGGCCCCTGGCATAGCGCAATTTTACATTTCTGTAAGCAGTTCGTTCAATGGTGGAGTTGCATATCGCCAACTACCGAAGAGAGGACATTATTTATAGGTCGATTTTTGCGTAGCTCCGCAACTCTCTTGAGCGAACGAGCGGCTGCCTGGTGCATCTCTGCTTTCTCTCTGCCTCCACGGAAATAGCTCGAGCCACTTGTGCGCCGAGAGACGATATCTCAATTTCCCAGCGACATTTTCCAGCGATTTCACATCGGCAAGTACGTATATCCAGCAAGCTAGAGCGAACTGTGTAGGCACGCGAGTCAGTTTTAAGTTTTAAAGCCGAGCTACTTCGGAGAAAAAGAGGGAGAGTTGACTGGACGACTGGATGACTACGTCTACCGCCCTCGGAAGAAGAAAGGCTTCGCACTTGAAACGTAACGACATCCCAGCACGATCGATGCTAATTTCATTTGAGCAATGCTAGCAGGTACGTCTGCCACGAGGTCGCGATTAAAACTATCGGCAAGAAGAGAAGGAGCAGCCAGAGAAGATTCGCTTCTTCAAGTGGATTTTTCGCTGCTTTTGCTTCCAGACGGTGCTCTCGAGCCAGGTGGGGTAGTCGCAGCTGCTTCCTGCCTCTCTCTCTCTCTCTCTCTCTCTCTCTCTCTCTCTCTCTCTCTCTCTTTTTTCTTTCTCTCGAGCACGCTGAGTTGATTAAATCGAACTGCTGCCGTGGAACGCGAGTAAATAAGGGTAGCTGCCTCTTCCCGATACCATTGCTGCTTCGGTTAACGAACTCCCGATGTATCAGCGGTGACGATCGCGCACGGAAGAAAAACAGCCCAACACGAAGCACGAACACTGCCAGTCAGAGTGCGGGAAACTTTATGGATCGTGAGCAGCATCGTGGAAATGCGTTGTCTCGACAGAATTCCGCTTTCTCGTCAGGCGACGGCGTACTCTGCCCTTCGAGTGGCCTTTCGGATGTAAGAGTCCTCGGGGCAGCGGAGTGAGAATCTATGTGCGTCTACCTCTCACTTAATTTACCGTTGTAGCTAAAGCCCTATGTTTCATCGAATTCTGTGCTGATCAGTGAATACCTGGCTTCCCAGTCAACTGGAAATTCCTGCCTACGTATCGTCACTCTACCTGAGCATTCCACTCGTTGATGAATTTCGAAGAGGCACTCTCGATTGGCAGCGATCATGGGATAGAAAGGGCTGTCGGCTGAAGCTTGGTGGTTCAGCAGGATCGAACTACTGGCTCGTCGGGTGAGAAATGGAAACCCGTGTTAATTACATTACAGCACCGTAACTTGCCAATGCGAGCCGCTATTTACACTGGAAGAAATCTTGTTCTACCATTTACCTATTCTCTCGAGTGTACCGTTTATTTCTTCGACCTATTTACATAATTGGATTCTGCTTTTTAGTATTGTTGCTGTGTGTAGGAAGTCCAGAAATGTACTCGATAACTTTTCCCCCCATTATTTCCTATTCTATCTAGTGGACGCCGGGAATACGTCGAATGTCTGGTTATCGTCTCCTTCGTCCTTTTTTCCCCGAAGGTCGAAATTATCGATGGGGTTGTGGTTCGAAAGCAACCACAACATTCTCCCAGCAGGGACCTCTTGCGATGTGGCGACGGCCCATTTAACGTCCACTGCTGATAGCCGCGTCGTTAAAAGTTGGGCCAACAACTTTCTACGCGCCTTTTCGCAACTACCCTCCGTTTCACGAACTCTCGAGCCGATCATTGAACCGAGCGCGGAGAGTCTCGAACTCTGCGATTGCCACTGGTCCATTAATAGCATCGATGGAGACGTACTCGAAATGAGATCAGTTCTAACCCTATTATGCTTCAACGTTCCGTTAACGTTACATTTAACATGCAATTTTTCTTCTATGAATGAAGTAAATAGGCCTGAAGCAGGAAACTTCTATCTCGAGATTGAGCTTCCTGACGGGCGGAATCACGAGTGGTATTCCAAAGTAATTACACTCCGAGGAAATCATTAAAGGGTTCCCAGGGGAATCCATATCGTGGGTCGAGTTGGGAATTCAGAGGTTGCGCTCACAAGGGAAGCCAAAGTGATCCGCATAAAGCTCAGCAAATATTTATTTCCACGTTAACAGCCGCCCGTTACAAATTTCATCCATTTCCGCTTCCACAACTACATTTATAACGAAATGGAAATAATAATTTCCGAATATTCGCGAGAACATGTATCCGGATCTTAATCTAAAAAAATGAAGACGGAAATACTTGCTGTCATATATGGGAAGCGAGCCAGTGATATGCGCGCTCGTAAAGAGATCTCATTGTACTACTGTGGAAGTGGTGGAAAGTACATGTGACCTATATGAGCAGCATTCGCCATAAACTGGCAGGAACTAGCATCACGGGGGACGAGTCTGGCGAAGTACAATTGCAACGGGAGATTTACTACGGGTAACAATAGGGTATAAGCTTAGGCAAGGTTTCCCGCCCTAAAAACGAGAAGCCTAGAGCGAAGGGAGAAGGGTCACTTTCGCCGCTAATCTGCAACAGGACATTAACCGGAACTCGCGACTTAAGTATCTTGCCACGCGACATTAAGCACTCCCCCTGCGAAAAGCTAGTCGTGCTAAAGCGGAAAAAACCAGCTCTCGTTTCGCGAGCACGAAGATTTATCTCTCGGTGAAAGAGAGAGAGAGAGAGACGGAGGGAGGGAGTAGAGTTACCCGCTGGTCCTTGGCTCACCCTGTCGCCTGGAAGAAGCAAGCATCCAACGGACGGTCCCTGCCTCTGGAAATGGAGTAGATATCTCGCCGAGCGAGATACGAGAATACTTAAATGCTGCCAGCCACGGCGTAAACGCGCGTTAGCAGCGTGACTGGCTACTGTCAGGCTGCCTGAAACCTCCCCGTAAGCATATTTATGAGTGCCACGTGAAAAGGAATAGCTCTTCTAGAACGGATATTCTGAGGGATCCTGGTAGCAGCTTCGACGAAGAAACGCTCTTCTATTGGACTGGTTTAGCGGATGATTTCCAAAGCTCAATTCAGATTATTGATAAGCTCTTGCTGCACTCACGCGAGTGCTCTCGGATGAGCCTCCGCTGAACTTCATCTCATACCGACCATCGTATGGGTCAATGACGGATTTGTCGGGATTCGTAGAAATGGATATAAAAATTCTGGAAGGTATGAAATTCTTGCGGGAAGTTTATCGGCTCACAACCGATCCATTCCCTTTACCTTCATCCTGCACGAAGAATTCAGAGTCCGCAATTTATGTTGAATGGCTTCGATTGCCCAGGGTTCGATAGCCAGAAGCATTGTTATGGTTTCAGAACGAGCCAACTGGCTAGGCTACGAAATGATTTTCCACCAATTTATCGAGAACATTCGCGGAGCCTTTGCTAGCTCGTAACTTCCCCTGGGTAACCACGGCTGTTGCTGCTCGCCCGAGGCTCCGTGCACACTATGTGTCAGAAGGAGAGGGAAAGAAGGTCGTAAGAGAAGGTCGTAAGAAATGAGCGCTTTAATCGAATTTAATCGAACTTAAAGTTGATAAGAAGTTCGAATTTCTGAATTGAATGAACTTACAATAAAGAAGGGATATCAATTTCTCGTAATCATGATCTGTTTCGAGTGAAATAGTTATATATACTATTGTATTGTCACAGTAACTGACATTCACGAATCCTAGATTTCCTATATACATATATCAAACTACTACATTTTTCATAGTTGTCAAGGAAGAGGTGAAGGTGAAACGTATTTGAAAAATACTGGGTGGGAGCAGTGAAGCGGCGAGGCGAAGGAAAGAAACGGTGCCCTCTTAAGAGCTCTCGAACTCTATCAGATGCGGCATTCGTGTCTTATCGACATCCGGGGATGCTTCCCCATCGAGAAGGACGCTCTTCCTGGATGTTTTCAAGTGTATTAAGTATAGTACACTTCGCGAAAAAGAAGCAGCGTTCCACCAGGTAGCTATGTGCTATCTCCGGTGAGAAAAGGAATTCCACGAGGATAGAGTGAGCGGTAACGTGCAATGAAACAGTCGATGCTACGTTTGCGACTTTCCGTGATAGATCCTTTTTCAACCGAGGTTTCCTAACTCTCGAGTCAATGACCCACTCTCACTCTCGTTCAGATGATTCAAGACATGATTGAGCCACGAATTCATTAAATTAAATACCAACTGAGCATTTGCGAGAAAGAGAATCCATCTGGTAATTAGAGTCTAGTGCTTACCCTTCTTAGAGGTGCGGAAGGAGTCGTCCTTAGGCACGTACTCAATGTCGTAAACTAAGATCGTATTCGCCAGAAGAATCTTGTCCTTGTTGATCTTGTAAATGGCGTATTTGAACGCAAGCTCCGAGGGGCTGTCCTTTTGATCTTCCGTGAAGATCGCTCCTGAAACATACAGTGACCGGCTCCATTAACTTTCCTGCCCAAGAGATTTCCTTGACTAAACCACTCAAGTTACCGCAGGCGCTTTTAGAATGTGCACGAGGAATCGGTAAACTGACAAGCGCAAATTTATAATGAGTTGCGAGCACTTGACGTTCCTTGGCTCGGCACATGAATGGAAATATACATGTATGTCTTAATGTGTAAGTCTTAGGGAATCCTGCAGGGCGGAACATACGTTAGGCAAATTAGCAGAATTCCCTCGAACATGAAATTAATGACTTCGCTCTCGTACGTGGCGCGCGAATGGGTTTTAATTAAACTTGTAGAATCAGTGGGTCCGACGTTACTTGCGCCGAGAAACTGAACACCTGTCGAGCTATTGGAGCTCCGTAATAATTTCGAGACTGTTAATCAGTCGGGATTAAGGAGTTGGCATTCAAAAGTTTTAACGTTTCATTTGAATAATGGCAAATAACTAGCGACTTTTTCGGGAATTTTCCTGAGAGGAATGAAAAAAAATCCCGTCGAGGAAAAACATGCACAGTGATCTCGTCTTTGTTCCTTTTCACTTCCTCTTTCCGAGATAACGAGAGCCAGGCTTTTTCACTCTTTTCCCAAATTCTTTTTTCCAGCCTTCATTGGGCGAGCGAAGCTAAGTTCATTATGACTAATCCATTTCTGGATTACGCTGGCATTAACTTTAAAGCAGACCCTCCATCAAAGACCGCCCTTCTGAGCTTTTGCACCCAGCCATTTGCCGCTCGCAATGTCCCCCGAGCCATTTAGTAATTCGAATAATTTGTTCATTGCCCTGAAAACAAAGATCCGAGCAAAGCAATATTAATTCGAAGACAGACAAAAGTCAGAGAGAAGAAGGTCGACGAAGAAGTAAATTTGTCTTCGTCGAAACAGGAGACTTTGAGGAAAGGAGTTTCGGTAACGAGGGATCGATCTCCATCGCTCTTGTGTAAACACAGTGGCGTGCGATGATTAGTCCAGTTAAACTAATTGTTTTTAAACGATCGTTCGTACCACGACGGCCTGCCACATTGTTGGACCCTCGTCGACTTCATTATTATAGTCTGAGCGGCGATTAATCACTCCTGTAACCCGACTGGAGCGTTCGCCGTTCCAGCATACAATCTAATCGATATTGTTCTTGTCCACCATCTGCCTAACGATCAAACTACCGGCTTCATGAAGTCTATTGAACCACCTCCTTCCTGTATAGTCCATCGAAGATAGCTCAGTTGTATGCCGCCGATAATTGGAAGTCAACATTTTTCCTGCACGTGCCAGCGAGAGCTTTTCGTTTAAAGTCGCATTAAGAACGGGATGTCTGTGTCGGTGGCATCGGGGATATTGAGATTCCGGGGACTCAATGGAGATCCCAAGGATCGAGTACCGAAGGAATTCTACTTCCTTTTGCATCCTTCTTCCTTATATCCTAACCCAGTTAAGCCATCCTCACAAACGCCTGAAAAATGATCTGGTAACCGCCTTTGACAGCGTAAGTCGAAGGGGATGATAGGAATTACAATTATGATTAGGTTTGAGTAAAGGCCAAGGATGATGCCGAACTTTATGCGATACCATTGGATTCAATACTGCTACAGAATCGGAGGTGGTAAAGCCAATTCAAGAGGCGTCGGTAGTACCGGACGAGTTAATTGCATTATAACTCACTCGACATCGTGCAAGGCATTCCACTCTGGAATTGGAGGAGTAAGGATAATAACCGGATGCAGTGAGCTTTGAAATTGAGAAAAGGGGCCGTAATCTGGGTAGAGGGATTCCTACTTCCGCCGAGGGGACTTGACGATGTGAGGTGACCTTTAGTCGACTCCCTCGGGGCAAGGATTGGCGCGGCGGCTTCCTGAAGGACTCCCAGTTGCGTGTCGTCCAAATCGCTTTCCAGGGTTCGCCGCCCTTCTCATCCTCCCAAGAGACGCATGAGCAGTAACTTTTATTGAAATTCAGTACCGCACTTTTAGCCAAGGGAAAAAATCAACGCTGCATCCGCGCACCTTTTATCTCTCGCGGGCCGTCAAATGAGAATGCATGGAGAATAATGCCGGAACTGTATACGCAGGAAGAGCGTACTCTCGCTGCCTGCACAGCTCTGAAAAAGATTATCAATAAAAAAAAAGCGATACGATATTGCGAGAGAATTTCCGTGCTCACCCTTTTCGTTCAGCGAGGATACAAAGGGCTCTCTGCGAGCGTGGAAAAATTCAACAAGATTTCTTTCCAAGCCCCGATTATTATTCGAGCAATGAGGGTGCTTCCGTTTGCGTTGCTGCTGGGGCAATAGTGTGCCGTGCAAAGAAAAGTCCTTTTGACGAGAGCTTTTTACACCGCCGCTCGCACTAGACAGCAAAATAACATAACCGGCGGATTAATATCCGGTGCACTCCACAGACATCCTGGTATTCCGTGACAGACTAATATTCGTAGTATGTGCCAGTCGGTGGTTAAATTAAAATGATAGTAAAGCATCGGGAAGAAAAGCGTTAATCACACCGGAAGCGGAGTGATTCAATTAAAAGCAGGTTACTACAGAATCACATGGAATAATAACTGGACTATATGCTTATATTGTATTTTTGTTTACCGCAGGCGGTCAGAGATTGTGGTGCAAGTGGGGATTTGCGGCGCTGGTGATTGCGGCGCGTGCAAATCTCCGCACTCAGACTTGCGGCCGCGCTGCAGTTTGCTTTTAGCGCGTCCACGTCGCATAATATCGTTTAATTATAATCACGATCCTCCACCAGTGGGAACACAGTAGTCGGGGATGCGAGTGGTGAATATTCCGAAAAATGGTACCCACCATCTAATATTCGATTATTCCCAGGTAACAGACACAGAAATATTATCGGCAAATTAATTATTGCCCTGTGGTAGTAACTGGGGCTACCAATTATCAATTATAAATAGTCATTATTCCGCCGACAGACAAACTGTTTATCGAAATTTGATCACGCTCGAGCCATGCGCTTCAGCTTTTCTTTTTTGCCACCCATTCTCTGGACACTTATTAAACACTCTAATTAATTTTCATACGATGCGCCTGGAAACGCGAAAATACAGGGGATGTAGTTTGAAATGCTACTAACGGCGTTGTTTATCGAACGGCTCGTTTATCGAAAAAATGGCTATTTCATTAAAACGTGTATTAAAGGCTTTTGGTCGGCTGATTAATTTTTGAAACTGCATGCGCCGTACCACGCAGACAAATTCCCGGTGTCATCCTCACGGACTGCAATTAATAATCGTTCCACGAATCTCCGAATATGGCAGAGACTCTTTCACGCTGACCTCCGTAAAGATCAGTGGTTTTGCAGCAAGTGCGAATAACTAACGAGCTCTTCTAGATGACGTACTTTCCAGACCTATGTAAATAAATCACTGTCACATCTGCACTTACATCATACAGTTCTGACCGCAAAATTCCCAGAGTTCTGCCTGTTATTGATAGGGACGAGCGGCGTCACTTTAATTAATATTTCAGCTTGTGCAAACAGCTCGAATGTCGGACGGATTATTCGTGTGGCATTTCAATGGAAATGAACTCCCTGCTTTTACTATTCCGCTCAGTTTTCTATGATTTAACTTCCTTTCGTGTTTCGCCGATTGTTCGAAGGTTTGCCAACTGTCTGCAAATTCCAACAATTTGAGAATTATTACTTGGTAGATTCAATGGTGTAGATATACAGTACTCCTTGATCGTCAATGTAATTCTATACGCTTTGGAAATCATAAAGATAATACTGCCTTCTCAATTACTTTCGTAATATAATACGATATATTTGTATATTCAATATATTTCGGTGATGGGGCTCGGGTGTCTGGTGGAATTGTAATCCCTAATGGATTCCAGCGAGAGGGGAGACTGCTTTCTCGCGAAGCGCGCGCGCGTTCTCTCTCTCTCTCTCTCTCTCTCTCTCCATCAAGCCGATCTTTCGTCACCGACAGTCAGTTAGTTAGGAATGGGGAAACTCTGGTAGGGAACTCCCATGAAAGTTGTCTGGCACGGCAGCCTCGATCAAGGATCCGCTAGAGTGCTGCGAATACCTCGCACTAGGGAAGGGTTGCTCTTCAACCCTTCCTGGTGAACCCAGGGAATAGCAGGATCGCGTTGCTTCTCCGATCGAAAGGAGCCGATACGTACGCCAGCCCCTCTAATGCACTCGGCTAACTCAATTAAATTTGTTTACCTAACATGCCTACCACCCTATCCATTTCCCCTCGATCCCTGTGATCGCATCGCTTCCGCACCCCGCGGCGTCATTTACTTTTTCCCCTCCGTTTATTAACAGTAGATCTGCCAGCCGGATCAAAGCGACTTAATTAATATTTATTCACACTTATTATTCTTTTTTTAAACATTTTAATTTATGAACTTGTTCTAATTTTTATTAAAATATGCGCATAACTAATTTTATAAATTCGCTGTCTGTTTTTCCGTTTTTTGTGTGAGTTTTTTATGAGTTGGGTAATTTTATCCGGTCACAAAAAGTGAGTTAATTTTTATTTCATGTACATTTTACAGGTTTCGTACAAACTTTTAGAATTTGTTCAGCACTGGGAAAGAGTTGCTAAAAAATAAAATATATATACGTATAGTTTCAACTATTCATTTTTTTGTAAAATAGAGTTAATCTTCGGTAGGTTGCCCGACTATTTTAATTCCGTTGCCCTGAAGTTATAACGCAAGTGCATCCACTAAAGGTAGTGGAGGTCTTCGAGCGTCAAGAAAGAATACTCATAGAGTCGTTTGCCCCCAGGGGTGTTACGCGCAAAATTTATAAACACGGCGCGACGTTCTCACCATTGAATCTGTATTAAATTCATTCAGCTCCACTGGCTGCGGCCTCGAGTTCCCAGAAAATGCGACCTATGAATAGTCTAGGGAGGCAAGCGACTAAGAGCGCTGGCGCACTGAAATGTTTTCTTAATGCAGTCCTTCCGCACTGTCAGCGAGAAAAAAGCGCCACAGTATGCCGTTCGTTCGCCGTTGCCGCGAGACGATTTCTACGTGGAAAAGTGCGGGCTTTACCAACGTACATAACCGCACCGATGTGCCGGTGCTGCCACAGTCGTCTTCATTCATGGTTCTCTTGAAAAACGACGGGGATTGCCGAGTGCATGTATGGATACATCGTTACAAAGCAGACATACCAGTGGAAGAAGACTTGAGAGATGAAAGAAGGAGCCAGCATACTATTGGCAAACGGTGACCGTTGACATAACGAGACGGACTTTGTCGTTGTCGCAATCGACAAGATAGAACTTTCATATATTTCCAAATACGCCATGAAATAATGCCAGCCGGCAAACTTAATTCCACGGAAGGTCTTGTTCCTGCGTGCCACAGACGAGCTTCGAGTTCACCGAGATCCGCTCAATCTCCGGGCGGATAGTTTCACCTTTCCATAAAAGCGACTTCTCCATCTGCCGGGACAAACCGATTCCAGCTCGATATTGACAACTTGCCGCTCGCTCGGTTCTTCTGTGTGTGTGTTAACGCTTCTACCGTACGAATGTCAAATCTCAAACACCATCCCGATGGCAGCTCGCTTTGGAGGATCAGCAGGACGCGTATGAATTCGCATGCGGGATTGGACGAACTATCTTCCTCAATATATCAGGTTTCCGATGGCTTGATTTTGAATATCCGTCAGTGTTTCATTGAAAAATAAGCCGGGACCGGAGTCCACTCAAGCGACCACAGTGGGAAGTATCGATCACAATGGCTTTCCTTTCTTTTAAAAACTTGCCTGAGTGCAGCAGCTCCTATCTACTGGGCGTGTACCACTACCATTTCATATTGTATTACATCAAATAATACAGATCTCCCTACGTTAAAAATAATTGATTAATTAGTTCTTTTAATAATCTGGAATGATTGGAAATTCTAAATGAAATGTTACATCAACGCAAAATGGAATCATAATTGGTTTCCGAGCTTACGTTCTCATTACTGGGACGACTAACTTGTGAAGAGCCATTTGCCCAGTTCACGAAGTACATTTCCTCTGAGCGGGAAGTTCGTTCTACCAGTGCAGACCATGATCTACTTAGCGGGAACATAAGCTCCTAAAATTGAGTCCAATCGGTCGATGGATATAATTCCTGGTCAGTGGTTGGGTGCGCGTACGATCGAGGTGGTGTGGACTCGCCTGCGCTCACTTGAATTATTGCTGTCAGGACGTGGCACCCGAGGGAAATACGGGAGGGTGGACGCAAGCGGAACCGATAATGCGGCACGGCCGTAAATGCGAGCAGATAGCTGCTTCCGTGGCTCGTGTTCTCGTTCGCGGATTTATCTGCTAGCAGCGAAGCGCTCATTGTGCCGGGGATTAACAACTTATTATGGTGCACAACAATCGCATCGTTGGCTATTCGTGGTCCAATTTTACCCTATGCTCACGATAGTGTGGGGTGCGCACACACTCGTGAGTGAGACAACCACCGCGAGTCAAACTGCACAACTCTTTACTGGCGTTCGGTTATAGAGTGTATCACCGGCGATTTGGAGATCAGGAAGCCTGTAACAATGGCTCTTCAAGGAGAGAATTGCCAAGGAGCTCGTAAAAGCGTACGGTTGATACTTCATAAAAGGAGTTTTCGTTCGTATCGCGAAACATATAAGCGGAGGGAGAGATAGAGAGGGATGGAGAGCGATAGAGAGCGAGGGTAGGGTAAGTAGGGGCGGTGGAGAGCCTCCATTCTTGCCAAATGGGACCAGCGATCGAGGAGAGTCCAACCCAATTTTGCGCCTGATTGCCAATCGCGGTCACTATGGCCACTGTGTTCCTATCGCCCCGACTCCCTTGATACAACATATCAGCGATACCTTCTCATTAATGCACTTTCATACTCTCGTCCTACTCGCACGCACCGCTTCTTTCTCGACTATGAATTCCTAGATCGCGAGAAAATTCGGCAGAAAAATTGTCGCTGCCAGCAAAGTACGGTGAATGTTATCAGGGCACATGGACCAGTAAAGTATAGGATAACGCTGGGATAATTACTGGGAGAGTTTTGCCGCGATGGAGGTGCGCCTTCCGATGCGATAATCGTAATGAGCGAGAATCGTAATTAGGCGGCTCATCGCGAGGGCAAAACTGGTTGGAAGTTAGGTACTCGCAGGCTGGCTAACTTCTTATCACCGGGTGTAGCCTCAGAGGGCGGTGCTTTCGAGGTGATCTCACTGGCGCATTACTCACTGGAAATCTGACAATTTCCGGAGATGCGCTTGGTGTGTCCGAGAAGCACGTTGTGCACCGGTTGGTCTACTAAATTAGACCACTTGGCCCGGTTATCATTGAGGTAAAACGAGGAAAAAACAGAGGGAAGTCCCACTGTACTATCTCACCGCCTTTTGCTTTCAGCTTGCGTCGCTAGAGAACGCGGCAAGTTATTGCGGTCTTCGCCGCCAGCCACGCTCTCTTTTTGTTGTCGGCCTCGGCAATTTAGCGATTTAACGGAAGCATCCGTGCGCCTTATTTCCTCGTTATTTTGGTGGTCGCGCCACCCCTGATCTCAGGCAACTTCCTTACACTAGTGCGTCCTCGGCAAACCGCCGCGCCAGCAGTTTCGCTAACTCAATAACTCATTAGCGAGTCTGGATTGCGATACTTACAGAGGAGCTGTACAACATCCTGCCGAATTAATGAAGTTCTTTGCCTCATCCAGTAGACTTGCACTCTCATTCTAGATGGAAATCTTGTGCTTTTTTGTTCCTTTGGATTTTGTTCATCTTCTTCATGCGGCACTTAAGTTATATTCGCTATGGGGAAAGTGGACTTTTTGGTGATCGACTACCAATAATCCTGAATGGACGAGACGCATTAGCGCGCAATAGTCGGCAGCAGATTTATGTGAACGCCAGAATAGTTGAGGCCAAATTTATACTACTCACGTCGACCTGTAGAAGATCAGCCAATCGCTCGTCGAATTCAAATGGGCTTTCCGCTTTGATGAATTAAATCGGATAAAGCCTGGACAATGACGGATAGCGGTGGACAGCTTTGATGGGTTATACGGAATACAAATTTTAATACATGGTCCATCCACTCTCCTTCGATGTAGCGAACATGGTTCAAACATCGATAGAGCATGACCGAAACGGCGGACTTCTGGATTCCCAGTGAAACCTGCATTTCTAGTTTCCAGCCCGTTTAATTACACAGTCCACTTGAGAGACGCGCGATCTACTTTCCTACTTTTTCTCAATTAAACTAGGCAGATTTATTTCTGATGCTCTTCTCACAGTACTAAGAGCTTGCTCTGATTTGTCGTGGTGTACTACACCTGTCACAGAGGTACTAATAAATTAGCGAGGAGAAAAGAACTTGGTTGGAAGAGGCGTGCTCGGATTTATTTGAAAAGTTTCGTTTGTGATTCTAGGATATTCGACTTTACCTTTGAAAGACTGTTGCTTTATACTCGAATGAAGTAAAGTCTTTGCGACATACTCTAAACAAATTACTTTGAGAGAGCCACTGTAGTTTTCTGCTTTTTCTACTTGGCAAACTGACTTTTCTGACAAGCTTGCAAAAGAGCTCTACAGTCGGCAAGTGAACCGCTGTTTTCATTGCGCCCAAGTAATCAAAGTAGCTTGTTATCCAATTCTACTGTACACACACAACGGTCAACGATATGTACCAAATAGAATAGGAAAACTCTGGCAATGCTATTCCGGGTACAGAATGAACACTTTCGAACAATGGGGCGAAAGACTTTTCAAGTCGTTATCACCGTTTTCTACGAAGAGTGTCGCATTTAGAGAATGTGATTGCTCGTAGAAGGTCAGGGTTACTAGTTGAGTGGAGGACTCAGCAGAATACAGGCTTCCAGGAGCAAGGGAGAACAAAGAAGTCTCAGGAGACAAAGGTTACGGGCTGCTGCAAGGTAGCTCGATACAAAGCCGAAATAAGATATCAAATGGAAAAGAGCACGAAATGTGGTTGATAGTCCTACGAAGAGGCTTATCGATCCTTCACTCCTTTGAATAAATTCATAGCCCTATGATCAGCCACCTTCTTTCACCTTTACTTCCATCTCGCTACCGATTCCAAGCCTCCGAATTTCCGTTTCCACCACACCGCTTCCATTCTCCACTCTCAATTCATACTGGCTGATCCTCAACGACTGCCAGCTATACGGCACATTCGGTCTGCATCTCGAACAATCGTTATGGGACGAATTAATCTTCGAGATCGAGTATTCCTAAACGAAGTTTTATGGGGTAGGCACGCTGCAGAATTATATGGCCGAGAAGAAAGATATGAGAATGAAGTATCAATTACTCTCCATTGGATCGAATGGCCACAATCGTTTTTAGAAATCCTCGCAAGCAGCATCGCTCGGGGACTTATAAACGAGTAGGTACGCCTTTTTCTATTGATCAGTTTAGATATATTTCTACAGCTCCTTAGTACTTTATTGATCGACTATTCTATGCACAACAGAATAAATCGAATTCTACCCTCCTCACAACCCAGATTTAGTATAATGTTAACTCACCCAATTTTCTACTTTAGTACTCTTGAAAAGGAAGAGTTTTTTGTGTACTGATTCGGAGTTTGCGTCAGGTTTAAATGTTCCAGAATGGGTTGCAGTGCAGTTGAACCAGGAATGAGAGATGGATTCAGTTAAAGTAGTTGAGAGATTCGCGAAAACAAGAACAACGGTTGACCGCTTAGCATCCGTAGACCGGCGTTTGTTCCTTCGGGGGCAGCAAGCCAGAGGGTTTAAAATTGTGGGGAAAGATTGGTTACTCGACGGAACTCGGCCTCGCAGTTATACCGTGAAAAACAATGCACGCTGCGTCTCGTAAAGTTGGCAATGTCTCTTCGGCGTTGAACCGGCACACCCTCTCTCTCTCTCTCTCTCTCTCTCTCTCTCTCTCTCTCTCTCTCTCTCTCTCTCTCTCTCTCTTACACTCCTGGTTCTCATTCCCGATGAAAAATTTACGATACAAATCTGCCCGGGATCACGGCAGATTTACGGCTTATTTGCCAGAGACTTTTTTCGCACCAGCAAATGGAACACGTTCGATTTGTTGATCGCATGCAAGGATTGGTGTAACTCCCGTGCAGTGAGAGCAAATGCACTATCCATAAATTGTTCAAATCTATCACATGGAACTGGTTATCGCAATTTATCCTGAGAATTTCCACCTTCTTCTTTTGGACGATCTGAGTCAGCGTCGATCAAGAATCGACTATCAATTGACTCCTGGAAGACGAGTCATTATTCAATTGAACTAGCCCGATAAAATTCGTTGGTGGTAACTCTGAATTCTGTTAGGATTTTTCGATGACAGATTGTTGGCTGCTCGTCCGGAGTTCGAGCACGCCGACAGCCAAGAGTGGAGTGGTGTAGAGCGAAGAATCGAGAAGAACAAGAAGGTGCTAATTCACTGATTGCTCGAGAGCCTTGGGAGGGAGGTTGCGACGTCTATTCCACCTTGGTTTCCAGCCCAGGAATCGCTGACTCAGCTCTACAGGTTGAAGAGGCTCTGTTTCTCTCTTTCTCCGCAGTCTCTTCTTTAGTACTTGATGAAAAACGAACGCGCCAGCAGCTAGTTCGCGATACTTCCGCTTTCATCACGAAATGAGACGTTCCATCGGCCTCAAACTGATTTCTTCTTCTGTTTCTGCTTTTTACCAGGGCCAAGTTAGGCGGATCTTCATCAATAGAGAGTTTTCTTTTCACGGAAAAGTTAGTGCACGAAACAAAGCTATCATGCTCTTTTTAATGATATCAGGTGATCCTAAGTGAGCATTGCATTAATTCTGCAAAAAAGGTGGGGCACTGTCGACTATGGCATTCGCGGAGACTATCAGTCGTTTGAAACAGTAACTGGGACCTGTCGCTTACGAGCTTCTCCGAGCTCACGAGTATCATCGGGAAATAGAAACCCATTGTTTTTCATTATACACTCGATCCAGCCCTTTGAGCGCATGCGGAGTACTCGTAAAAGGGTGGGCAAAAGTTTCGAGTGCGCTCTTCTCTAATTTATAAACTCAACTGTATCGAAATTCTGGTTGGTGTTTCTCTCTACCGGCTGACAGCCCTTTTTCATTTATTAGCCAACGACCCACGCTCGTCAATGTTTGATCCATGAAATGAATGAGTAAATGAAAGGGATATAGCGTGTATGTGTATCTGAGAGAGATAGAGAGAGATAGAGAGAGAAATGAACATAGTGTATTTTAAGCGACAATGTTCGGCGGATGGTAAATTTCGTATTTTTTGTATTTACTTTTTCGCACTGCAGTATGGCTGTATCGAATGGCCGGATATCAAGCTTGGTCAGAGTATCACTCGCTCCAGTTTTTAACGCTGTATAAATTCCCTCGATATTTCGGACAGTGCACAATCTCTCTTTAATAGTTTGCAAATACATGTGTCGCTCACCGCACCACTCCAGGCGATGCGCTTCCATGGTATTTACGATTAAGGGCAGCTAATTTCGTGAGGATGGCCATCACCTCGCCCCATGGGGTTCACCAGGGGTTAACAGGCGGAGAGATACTCAATAACTGTGCGAAGATAATCCAATTAAGCGGAAGCCGCCAACTTGTTCCTGAACAACCCTCTCCGTGCTAATGGCTACTTCGTTAATTATGCGCAATTACTGTTTACGTCAATTCCCACATCGACCTTTATTACCGGCTGCGTGCTATGATCATTGGACTTGCGAGTTCAAGGCGTTCAAGTTTGTCACATAATTAAGTTATTGAACGTTGTAAATCAAGAAATGAAAGATAATAGTAAATTTTACTATTAAAATAAATGATCTCCTTCGGGATTATTAATTATATTAAAAGACTGAAGGAGCAAGCTAAGCGTACTTTAGGAAAGCAAAATAGTTGAGTCTTCGATATAGTTCGGTTTGAAAAATTCTAAAATTTGCCAGGTGCGTGCTTATAAAGTGAAATTGTCTTAAACGAGCGTTTGAGACTAATTACAAGAAGGTTGGCCAATCGCTGGAAGTTGGAAATGTCCGGAGGTTTCAAAAATACATCGCTGAGCTTAAAAGCCATCTGTTATTGCACTCGTGATCGTCCAGTGATTCGGCCAACTAATTGCACCGATAATTAATGCAATATCTGTTTCGACCTAACCTGAAATTCTGAACGATTGCAATCAGCGATGGCAATAAAATATCCAATGAAATCTGCCGTAATCGTAACAATGTATATATATATATTTCATGAATAACATGTTATACTACCGAAAGCGCGTATGGTGTCCCTTCGGCGCGTCAGCGAGAATCGAAGCGAACAATCTGTTTCAACCGAGAGTGAACCTGGAGCGTCAATATTGGTGAAAATGGAATTCCGGTTTCTAATGAGCGTTCACTGAAATATCGAGAGGTCAGTGAACTCCGTTTCAAGAGAGGCCGGAAAATTAGTTGAGGCGAAATGAGGACTTGGCGCTAATGGGCTTAGCATAATCGAAGATATATATCGAACACTATTTCACCGGGCTCTTTTTTTCATCCTGCGGCTTCTCATATCTGTGCCGGCTGGAATTACATCTCGGCCGGTGGCTTGCACGTGGTCGCTTCCTCTACCACCAGAGAGAAAGAGGAGAAGTTCAGGGCTGAAAGGACGTCCTAATACTTTCGGTAACGTGAACTACGTGACCGGAGTTCCCAGACGAGTCCTGCGGTCAGGATTCCGAGTATGTACCTACGTCGCCGACACCTCTCGACTTCGCGATCTCTCACTTCTCTCTGCCACGTGAATTTCTGGAAGCCCAGCACCCGTCGCTTTCCGAGATCCTTCCTTTCTGCTTCCAGGCTTCCCAAGCCTTCGCCGGAACGCTCGAAAGCTCGAGGAAGAATTATTTCCTCGATGAAGACGCGTTCCTCAGCCGCTACATTCTTCTCGTAATTTACGGGCCTCCGCCTTCCGACGCCCGGCACAATCACCGACTTGATTCCGTCCACTGGAATTCTCCTATTCTTAGTGCTCACAGAATCACACTGGACTCAGTAAAAGGGATCCTATCAACCGTGCAATATGGATAGATATTTTCGTAAATTGATTGATTAATTAGAACGCAGAATCCTCGGCAACCCGAATACATTGACGTATTTAGTTCAAATCGTCATTTTCGACTATCACAGAATTTGTATGGAAACAGTACATATATCTCGATTGAGTTACCGGCAGTACGAGGAAGCCCAGCTGAAAAAGAGCAATTCAATCTAATTGGCAATTGCGGCGCAAACTGTAGATTCACTGACTAGTCTATACTACCATGGGTACCCTCCGGGGTCATCGGATGTTGAGAGCTTCGGCTACTCCAATTAGCATTGTTTTCGATCGGCTATCGTAAACGAGTTCCACTACATTCTGACGAGGAGAATGCCCCTTTCGGCATGAGTTTCGCAGGGGCTATAACAGATATATGTGTACAGCGCCCTCGAAGACCATTACTCGTCGAGTCCAGGGGAAATTTGGGTGTCCACCGGGAAAGTGGGAAAAATGTAAATGGGAGCTATGAATGTTGAATAGGAAAGAGTCTGCGGTGCTGGAGGTGTCAGGAGACATAATGTCTCTCGCACTGACAAATACATCGCACAGTCAAACGGACTGGCGTGCGCACCTTGCCCAGTGGTATGAGACGCGTAGGGTCAGACGCGAGTGAAGCCGGTGAAGCCCCTCACTGGCACGATTAGTTAAGTCGACGTCCACCTATATATAAAATGCTATACACAGTGCCGTATCTTCCGATTCCAGCGCCGAATACCGTCCGACTTTTCAAAAGAATCGCACACTTTTCTTTCCTTTTCTAAAATTGAGCCCACAATCAATATGCCGAAGTGGTTCTACTCGAACAGCAGAAGGAAGCCGCCACTCTTGAAGACCGACTTCCAAGAATTCCCTTCTTCGTACTTCGAAGTTCGACGAAGAAAAACAAGGTCCCTCAGCCACAGGAACTGGGAAGACAGTGTAGCTAGTAGAAGTGGAGTTCCGTGGCGTGCAAGTGCCGCCGCAAGTATTGGCACCGTACCGGATTTCTCGCAGCGAAGGTCTTCGATTTTCGGTGGGAATCTCAGCGAGCTACGAGTGGAATGTGGAGATAGCGAGTGGGAACGCGAGGGAAGATTCCCCTATCGGTGGTTTCTCGTAAAGAACTTGCACTTTATCGAAGACTCTATTCACCCGCCTACTCTACATTGAAATCTCGATTTCTGTGGATCGCAGATCACTTTTCACCCAGGAAAATCGACGAGGCTCGACCCTGCTTGCCCGGAATCCCACTTTGTCTTCGGCGGAACGCTCTAAAAGAATTCTCTCTTTCGACGGGCTTAAAAAGCCCGACTTCGGAACGCGTCAGGCTGCACCGGTGCACTTTGTCTCCCACCTTCTCGCTCGCAATCCTAGACTCACATCCGGCGTCTCTGATCTCGTTATGTAACAGGCGGACAAATAAATGTAGCACACGCAGCTGGCGCAATGTGCCCCGCTCTTTCATTCGCTGCTGAAACGCTTGCAAGCACTTCTACCATGTGTGTGATATAGGACGCAAGCTTCTATGTTAACCGTTTATGAAGCGAGAGTGAGAGAGATAATTCATCCGCTGGAAACCGCGTGTTACGTCAGTTATCACTGGTATCGCTCTTTAGGCTGAATGCTAGCGGTAGGTGTGAATCGACCCGCTTAACACTGACTACACCCATCCATTATACGCTTTCAGACCATCCGGGCCAAGCAAAAGCATTCGGACGAATGATTCAATGCCTCGGAAGTAGAGGGAAAACTTAGCCCCTCTTTGCATTTGAAGGCCGGTTCGACTGTATGACTGTCGCCTATACTTAACGTCCAGGTGCTGGATTCACCGAATATTCACCTCGAGCAAAGTGGAGATTAATTCGAAGAGAGATTAAACTGAAAGATTAAAGCGAAAAGCTTCGAGACGCGTTCACCGAGGTCAGGAACTCTTGGCTGAGCAGAAGAAAAAGGAGCTTTGGAGTACGGCGCACGTCAGACGTACTTCCAAACAGATTTTAACCGGTCAGCTCTCGTTGGCGCGTCCATAAATCAGTTTTATGTCTTGAAAATCTTGAAAGACGCGCTCATTTATCGCAGCAGCAGTTTCCCGTTTAAGGGAGCAGAAAAAGTAACGCACCTTTCCAATCGACCTCCCATAATTACTCATTTCTCATAATTATTCCCTCCCACCTGGTAACGCAAGCTTATGAACTAGCTTTTCCATTTGTGTTGTTAGGTACTAGCGTTGAGTTTACCTACTACGGAATTTTAGATCAGGTGAATCAGTGCGTGAAACGTCGAGGCGAAATATGCATGGCGCTTATAACGCGAATGTTTTCGGGCGAATTCTCGCCCGAAAAACTACTGCAGGAGGCAAATGGGAGCAATTAAGTAAACTTTTTACTTTTTTTTGCGTTCACCTTGTTAACTTGCCTTGCGAGCCTGCCGTGCACGTTGCTGTTTGGGTTTCGGCTGAATTTTAGATCGGGTGAGAATCAGTGCATGGAACGCACTACCAAATTCCTCCGACTTTCGTCGCAAAATGGTGAAAGATTCATGCTCGAAAAATTGAGCAAAGAATTTCGCGAAGCCGCGCCTGGGTGTCAACAGTGGCCATGGCGTGTTAGTCAAGTTGGTATACATGAATGGGGAGGCTCGTTTTAATTAACGCCAGCACATACCCGCAAACCTCTAACACTGAGACGTAGAAGGGGCCGGGTTCTGTATATGCCCAGCAGAAACGCAAACCACTGTGCACAACATGCTCGCAGGATATACTAATTGGATAATTGTTCGGCTTCTAGCGGAGCAAACAAGCGCCAATTACACCAGCGTGCGTGGCCATAGAACCTAATATCCAGCAATCGGGCCCTTCGATATCGGAATACCCAAGTGGAATTGAATTAGTCGTGAGTCGTGATACATGTAACACAGAACCCTGTATTTCTCTTACTACAGCATACTTGCTTTTAGCCTGATACTTGCTAAATCTCAAGATAGATTTCTTCTTTTATTTATAGTGAGTTATCACGACAGGAACAAACCAGCTAAGGGAAACAGTATCGAAAGCAGAGGTTCGCGGGAAATCAAGCAAGACAACTGAAAGCAAGGAAGAATCCGATATCGACCATTACCGGCGTACTTGGAACGAAGAAACTTTTCGCGATTTTGTCAATACCGTTTTGGCGATTTTTCCAAGTTTCCTTAACTTTCTTGTAATCTTCACAATTCAAAAGTTTCAGCATTATTACTTCTATTTTTGAAAGGCTTCAGTAACATAGACGGCGTCATTTTGGCGTACCGTCTAGTTTTGCTCCATTTTGCGATGGGGTACGTGTTCGAGCAGGGGTAGAGCTGACCACTTGCCGTGAGCTGCAAGGGAGAATTGGCTGGTTGCAAAAATGCCACGTACTCGGTATCAGTCAGGATTCCAGATGAATAATGCATGCAACGGGTTGGAGAGCCTGCTTGCCTAGGAGCGGTCTATGAGGACGAGTTACGGGGTAGTTCGACGGCGGAACTGGCGCCACTCGATCCTACTTAAGGTTCGTCCACGAAATCCTGCGGGTGCTAAGTTCGCAGTGCATCAACTACACGAAACGGTGACATCTGACGTGGTCCCCAGACAATTCGCATCCCTTATTTAAGTGCCGCTTATCGTCTTGAATCCACTATTCTACATCACGCGAATATATTCCTCGCTTCTACACAATAGAAACTCTACGCTGAATCCCACCCTTAAGATCTTGAGTACGTAGCACTGGAGTCCAGCGAATTTCTAATTACTCGAAAGCTGCTATTTCACCGGAGAATGTAACGCTGCCCATAGCCAACGGCATCAGTTTACGTCGAGAAATTGCCAACGTCTGCCTGCTGAAATGACTGAGCGCTTAGCACTGCACGTCGGCTTTCCACCTTGCAAATCAGGCATGCGCCACTCGCTCCCCTATTTTCCATTCAGCTGTTTTTTGATACTTCCGTGCAACCGGAATTTGCATAGAGATGAATGCACACGCAGTAGCATTCTGTTTCCGAGGAATCTAATCTTTCCTGGCTGAGTATCATCTCCGCGGAAGGAGAAACGCAGTGGGTAGAACTGCGACTAGACTGCCGAGTTTCGGAGGCAAGAAGCTCTCGCTCTCTCGCAGTTAGGAATCGGGCCAATCTTATTTCACCGACAGATCGGCAGCTGAATCGCGATTTCGCGGAGATTGAATGAGAGCTCGCCCGAATATATATACTCAGCGCGATGTATGCCCGATGCTTACCAGCAGGAATCGCGCGCGGAACACAAGCCGAACTTACTCCGCCACTTTATCCACTGGCAACAATCTCTTCTCACATGCTTGTTTCTTCCGTCATTGCAAGATTACACTCAGTAATAGAAATTTATCCTATCATACGTTGGTATTCACATTATCAGTAACCAATAGTAAGACAAGAATCGTCTTACTTGTAAGGATGTGCTTATCCCAGATTTTAGGAGACTCTTGTACGCGTCTTCCATAGTCAGTAGCTGTTCGACTGTACATTCACCGTGCATCAGTCTAAGAAGATTACTCGTTGAGTACTAAGTCGTCCTTCGACAGTACGTGACTTAACACTGAAATATATCCGAAGCGAATTTGTCTCGCTTGGAATGCATTTGGTTACAGTGTAATGTTCACGCTATCTGACAAGGGAAGTTTCCACATTCTGTAATCCGAATTTACAGCAGTCTGCGTTGGGAACGATTGGGTTAATAGCAGGTAGAAAATTCGGGAAAAGTATGAATATAACGAACACCTAAGTGGAATTGCTAAATTTCTAAAGATGAATTGAAAGGAATCGAACCACATGATTGGTGAAAGCGAGCCTGGTACATTTATCCTAGATCTTCACCAGTGCTTCCGACCACTGGGCGGCTGTACTTTCGTTGAGAGTGCCATAATGGCATGATGCCGTTTCTTCTCCGCCTACTGCCGCGGGTGTATCTCGACGGACATTGTGCCAGCAGGTAACACATCGAGATTGTCGTAACCCAATTCCGTGTCTGGCGGAGTAATGCGAAAATCGATGCGCCTCGGCTCGGCATCGGGTGCCGCCAGCAGCGCGTTGCAATCGGGCGCGCGCGCCGGATGGAAAGAGAGAGCGACGAATCGCCATTGCGAAGTATGTACATACTAATGCAGACACACACAACTGAACTAGGTAGATAATACTCTCGGCACGTATAATTGTTTTAACCGCATGAGTTAATTGATGAAAAGTATAGAACTTATAAGGAAGAGAATTTTTCAGAAGGTAATATCGACATTCCTGACTCATTTTCAGCCGTGTTACCTTGTATTTATACTTCGCGCTCTCTGAAACTGCAAGCAGGAAAAAAAGCCTGTCATGCGAATGAGAGTGTTGCAGTCTCGCGTGAAATTAAACAGCATCTTATCCGCTCGAGTTCTTGCCCATCTGGCATTGGGATCACAGACCCGTTGGAAATAAGACATCGCTGGTGTCTCGAATATCTGCATAAAGCTCGAGGCGCACACAGCTCAGCTAGCGGACGGATGGAATCCCGAGCGTTAATACGGCGTAAAAGCTTTCGAGCTTGCGACTTGTCGTAATGGAAGTGACAGGCGGCAGCTAACACCCGCTCGCTGCTGCTTCGAAGCTCTGCTCCTCTTCGCGCCTCGAAGACACCTTTCAATTTCACGGAGAGCTGGAAATCGGGTCGTGGCTAGGATCCAAGAGGCAAGGAACCAGTGGGCCTTCGCTGGACTACATACTGTTCTTCGCTTGTTACCACTCCTCGTCGAGATGTTCGAGGACTTTTCCGGAAATGCGCGGGAAGCTCTCAAGGAGGACCAGTTCGGATCTAGTGCGCGAAAGAAGCTCGAAAGAAACTCAAGTGTCATTCACATCAGCTTCGACTCTTGAATCTCGAATCCTTTCTCACACGAATTCCAATTGGCGAAACGAATAGACACTCGGACGTCTCATGACTCAAGGGAGAAAATTAGTCAGCTATACGGGCCACTGTTCTCCAACACTAGGATTCAGCCGAATTCCCAGGAGCTTAATAACGAAGCGAGACCATCCACTAAACAACCGATAATGCAAGCGAGACAATTCACGCGCGCTTGTCCGAGGGCTTGTCGATGTGTGCTCGTATAATTACCTGATTACTCGGCACGGCTCATTGGTGACACTGATTAATGCAGTCGAGCTTGGAACGAGCCTACTCGTACCACTGGATCATCTTCACTAGTATGCAATTAACACACCAAGCTCCGCACCGAGAAAGAGGTCTCATTGAAATATTAACTAGATGGCAGATGTTGCGCGCTTCTCCCACAGGGCAGACGAAGAATTAAATCAGTCATGTAATTCTGCGGGGAGTGCATAAAGCGACGGGCGTTTGTACCTTACTTATGCAGGTGAATCGCGTTAGCGAAGGTCCACTTGGACCAGCGGGCGATTAAATGCTTGAAATGTCAGAGGGTCCAGAGCGACGAGATTTCCGTTGAATCTTAAACACTTCTCTCTATCTGGCGGTATATCTCGTCTGCACTTATACTGTCTTTCGCCATTATATGCTTATCCTTTCCTCACCCTTTTCTTTGTCATTGTTATATTATCTTTCACTAAGATTTATTCTTAAACACGATTTAGAGCTCAGTTTTAGAATTCATAAGAGAAAGAGGTGCTAATAGGCTGTGAAAGAGAAACTGACCTGTGACTTTAATGCTTGGGGCGAATAATTTCCTTTATCTCCTGCAACGTACTTTTTAGTCGACGGATTTATTATTCATCATGTTGAGCCTTTATGCCTCTCCTCTCTTTTACGTTCTCGCACCCCTCCGTTTTTACTTGGTCATTGCGAATATCCTTTTGGTAAACAGGTCTGTTTTTGCGGATTCCAAGCGACAAACAGTGCGAGAGAGCGAGCGAGGCACTAGCGGAATAAATTAGTAAACGTGATTCCCGCGTAAATCTACCGCGAGATCAAAACTGGTATAACGTGACATACCAGCGGAATTGGAATCGGGTGAGTTTCCCTTGGGCAAAGTGGTGCAAACGGGCCGGGAGAACAAAGCAGCAGCCAGTACGAATAATAGTTGGAAATTAAACGTCATTTGGTACGCTCGAGCGCAAGTTCACGCGGATTAACATTATCCGTATAAAATAATGACGGTTGGCAGGCTGGCCTGGATGCGGTCTGGCTCGAGGGTGGTTGACATTGATGAGATAACGAATAATGGGAAAATGGTCGCTGATGTCGGACAGTAATTGATTCCACTTTGAGCAGAGAGGGTGACCGCGTACAGCGGGAACCCGATGTCCGCCGCAATGGGAAACAACGGAGTCGAAGAGGCATCGATGGAACCATTGGAGAGGAGGCCGTGCGAGGAAGAGACAACCATGACTCTTTTCGACGAACGGCAAACAATTCCAGTTGTTCGTTTCGCCGAGGTACCAACTGTCCGTTTTACCCATTCGTTCACCATCTGCCTCACCCTCCTCCTCGTCCTCCTCCTGGCACTGGCAGCGCTCCTACCAAGCCGTCGGGTTTCGTCCACCTATCTTCGTCGACTCTTTATTTTTACGGCTTGCGTGAACTGGCGCTGGACCAACTGGTACCACATACTCGCCGCTAGTCCGGCCGCACCCTGGTTATCGCAGCGCAATGAATTACGGGCCGTGAAGGCAAAACCAAGCCGAACTCCGAAAAGCGAAGCGTCTGTGGTCTAGCCGGTGTTTGTTCCCTCGGGAGGTTGCCAGTGGTGAGGACTCAGCCTCGGTGATGATGTGGCGATAAGTTCGGAACTTGACCGAAATGTCTGCCTACTCGATGCTTAACAACCCAGTCACCCGAGTGCTCTCGACCTCGTAATTGTATTCATACCGGTGACGAGCTAATTTTCCACCAGTCGGGATCTTTGTAATTTGATGTACGGCCCGCGTCAACCCTCTTCTCTTTAATTCCCCCTCCCCCTCGTGCGACTCTTCAGCGAATACGTCTGCCTTCGCCAACACATCGCGCGCAAAAAAGAGCCTGCGCGCTCTTGCTTTTAATATGCGGATGCGCGCACGTGGATTGCGCGTTGCCAGGATTGAGCCAGAAAGAAACAGACGACACAACAGAGGGCGAGTGAGAGAGCCGAGGCGACAGTAGGGACGCACTACGAAAAAGAGACATGACTTTCTTTTCTCTTGCTTAATGAAAAAGCTCGACATTTTTCTCGTCGTAGCCCTACACGAAAACTGTCAGATCTCTCGCGAGATGTCTACAATCTGAGAGCTGCTATTAACACATTGTTGTACACCCACGAATATGTTCGTTCTTGAATATATACTAACTCATGCAGACAGATTGCAAAGTGTATTCTTTACAAGATCTAAAATTGGGAAAGTTTTAAACTGCGCCAGAGGACGAATTCATACTCTAGAGTGGAAATTTGTTCGCGACACTTATCGGGACCAATGGGTAAAACTAATGGGTGCGAGTGAAGGTTGAATCTCTAGGGAGGTGTTCCGGGTAAGTCGATTGCGAGTGGTCCAGCTGATTCCACGCATTTCGAGGGTTGTCTGACTCTATCGCGATGAAACCATCGTGGATAGGAATCGTAGAGCGATTCGAAAGAGCTAGCAGCGCTGTTCTCGTCGAACAACAGCGATAAAAGGAAATTGTCGGGAGTCCCGGTCGGGTGAAAGGTCCGAGTCGGGAGCTTCCGCTCGTGTGTGAAAAAACGCTCCATTACACCGCGCAAGGGGTAGCGTTCCTGTCGATCCTTTACAGGCTTGGTTGCCCGCGGCTACAGAAGTAGCTAGCTGTTCGACTTATTGCCACCCGCAGACGAGTGATCGTGCTCTCTGCCGCTACATTTTCCTCCGCACAAGGAGAAAAAGAGTATTTAGGGGTTTTAAGTCTCCCGTTGGAGTATGACATTGTCGCAGGGGGAAACGGTGAGCAAGTCGAGCGTTTCCAATGGATTTCTGCCGTCGACGTTGATCGATGCCTCTACCACACCGGATTCTCTGGGAGTTTCGCCAAGACGTGAGCCTCGCATGTCGGCACGTGTGCGACTATGGATACTCTTGGGAACGAAGAGTGGGGGCATCGAGTAATGGTTAGAGGGAGTCCCTTTTTTCGGTGTAATGCAAATATCCTCCCGATGATTTATGTTGCCGTTGTCATTAATAAACTCGTCGAGGGTGGATGATAACGCACTTTGAAATAGGAAAACAAGGCTGAAGACGATTGGATGCTTCCACTGGCGATGAAATTCCATTTAAACGAAATTAGCCAGGAAAACGAGCCAAAAAGCAGAATTTGATGTGAGCAAAACTACAAAGCCAAGGAAGTGAAATCGGTAAGATACTACCTCAATGGGAGGAGACTTTTCTCAGGGCATCAGACTTTCCAGGATTTAATCAGTCCTGCAAATTCCTCGAGTGATCTGCCTGTCTGACGAATACTTAGCGCAAGATATATAAGGATCTGGGAATTAGTTTACACCACTACCAGCTGAGAACAGAGTGAATAAGCGGACCGAGAACTCTTCGAAGCAAGAAGCAGGAACTGGATACCGCTGGGAGGCGGGCCTCTTTAAAATTCATTCGACAAAAGAGCGATTCTATTCTTCTTCTCTCAGTAATTGAATTGGATGGTGAAGGAAGTGAATTGGCTATTCGTCTAGCCTGATACCTATTGGGCGCATTCACTAACTTCCCTCTCTCTCTTTCTCTCTCGCGCTTGAGAAGAACTTTGCATTAGAAGTGACTGGTTCTCGGGTGAAATCTACATTCGTGGATAAAGTCGAATTAATAGAGCCTTAGTCCTCGATGTAAAAACTGCAAATGAGCTGGCAACCAGACCGAGGAAACGCTTATACATAATGAGGAGACCCAGGCTATAAGTTATCGGACTCTTCCAGACCCATTATCGTTTGTCCGATAATTGGTGTAACTGTCGAATTGAAATCTAAAGTTAGGAAACGTATTTGACCGGCAATAGGTAGGACCATTCCGAGCAGGGATGGTCGTGTAACAACCTACAGATTCCGACCGGACACTTTGATCAGTGGAGCTGTCCTCCAAGTGTTGTTTGTCAAGGATCAAGTGGACCGACCATCGATGTGCCAGGTCGATCGCTCCTGTTCACGGTACGTTAAGCTAATTGCTGAAGCACGTGCCCGTCCGCCGAGAATCAGCCGTGAACCTGCAATTACACCTACGTTACATCGCCAGTTAGCGTACTCGCGTGCATTGATCACTCCTGACTTTGACTCGGTTGTATGTGTCGGGCGTAGTTATCGAACAGCGCGAAATTTCAGTGAAATAATCGTTTGGCTGAAATGCGCGGCCAAAACTGCCGGATCGATTAATGTTTTGTTAAATGAGAGTTTTTCTATAGAACCTGCTTTTTGCTGGGTCGTAATTATTGTTGTCCGGATCACTGATATATTGTTATGTTCCCTGTTACCCGTACAACGTTCCATTATGCTCTACTACTTCTTGTCGCACCTGCGAGACCACCCTCTACCAAACGCGCACACTTTTTCTCGGATCCTTCGTTACATTGGGAAAACCGCTTATTTTTCTACTGCCTCTACCGCAGTAGAAAAAGGCAACGCCTTTTCCCAAGCACCGCTCGAGCTCCGTGGAATTCACCCTCATTATGTTGCCAGTGAAATCTTTGTGCCCCTTTTTTAGCGCCGACCATCTCATGTATCCATGCTACGCCACATGTTAATGGAGTAATGAATAACAGTATTTTAATGGGGGGATTTTTGACATGCGCATCACAATGCATCTTTAGAAACGCACAGCATTTAAAAATCAAGCTTCGAGGAGCTGAATAAATCGAAAACATTGTGAATAGCAGTAGAGTTGTTTGTGTTTCCTGTGAAAGTAGGTACTCGATTCACGAGTCATTGAACGATCCCAGTTAATATGTGAAATATCATCAATAACGAGAGGCCACCGCGGCTGGCCTGGTGTGTTTGTGGATTCGCGAACACGCGTTATTTATGAAAATAATATCCACATAACGAGGTAGGAGGTACACGCGCTTATCGTAATCCTGATATGCATGCATACATATTATATATCACGGCTAATGCGCGGTGAGCTCGGTTAAATCAGCAGGTTAAAACCAGCTGACGACCGAGCTACGCGCGCAACCTGTTACTTTGTCTGGGCGAACAATCGCTGCCCTTTATACACAGCGTGTACACATTTTCGCGCGTGTGTATATGACCATGGTGAAAATTACGACGAAAATCGGCGAGATGAACTTTCCTATTTCAATCTAACCCAGTTCCTTTTGTCAGATCCGTTGCACACCCTCGTCAAACTTTTCCCTTTCTACATCTCTTTCTCTGCTTTCTCCCGCGGATGTTCAATTTCATCCGGCTTGTATTCATTGCTAACGCGCCCGAGGGAAAGAGAGAAAGCTTCTCTAGCAGTGAAACTTACCGAAATGAATATCGTGTCAGAACGCAAACACAGGCATGTCCGAGTTATTCCGGCTCCGCATCGTTACCACACGGAAGATAATATCTTCTCCCGCGCAAGTTAAGCAGTAAATATTTAAGCTACCAGAGAGAAAAGGTTATGCATTCATTATTATTGCACCGGGAGTTTTCTCTTTGGCCTTTGCCCAGTCAGATTTTGAATTTCTATTAATTTTCTTGACTTTAGATAAAATGAAAGTTATTAAAGCGTGAAAAGATCTGAGAAGTTGCTTCAGGGTAAGTAAACAGTGTGGATTTGGTGGCGAGGATATGGTTGCGAAGATCCGGCGAGCCACGACCGCAAAGCACGCCCGAGGATTATTCTGTTTGTTGTACATCCGGGCTGAATTCCCTTCGTGTAATTAGTAATTCTCTACTAAGTTACCTGACCGCGTTACCATCCGGTTGGGGCAACTATGCTGGGCATGCTCAGTCGCAACTCGATCTACATGGCAGTCTGCTACGAACCCAATGCTCCTATTGTAAATCGACGACTGTCCTGACATAACTTAATACAGAATTCCACGTAACTTCATTCCAGCCACTGGCGAACTTCATCATACCAGTGGAATGGTTCTGAAATTGCGACGGGATTAATGTGCAGCTACAGCTAGATAATACACAGAATAACATATTAAATCGGCGGTGAGATTGTCTCGGAAATTATCTGGTTGGTGAATACAGAAAGACGAACGATCAATTATACAGAGCCAGATTGGTGCTACTAGAACCTGGAAAAGAAAGTTCGCCGGTAGAGAGTGGTGATTCACTGCAACCCGAAAAGACCGGCGAAGCTCTTCGGAGTCCAAGCGAAGGACTAAAGTCTACTAAATAATTCTTAACGCCTGCACTTGCCCGGATTAGTTACAACTGCCAGGGCATTTTTAGCTAGCTGGATGAGTACAGGTTGGAACGTATTAACATGGCTAATTAAACATCGCACGATCCCACTTCTTGGTAAGGTAAAATTGAGGGTGTGTACGGGTATGCATACGTGAGCACGTGTATTGCGGGGCAGAAGATTACCTAATCTACATGGGCAGAGGGAGAAGAGCCGCTCGGCACGAGGAGGCAAAAAGGGGTCGCTTTGACGCCTGACGTCGCGACGTTTCCACCATGCGAGGTACCAGCACCCGGGGCTAATTTTCGTCCGTCGTGCTCCCTCGTAATTTCAAGAGTCCACCCTCTGCCGGCCCGGCGTTACACACCCAGTTAGATAAGGTTATGCGTTTTAATTATGAGCCTGAATTACAGCCCGGTGCGGATTCCCGTGGCTCCGGCGTGACATACGCAATACAGAGCTCTCTTTGTGTGTTTGCATAAACGGACGTAGAAATATCGCTGAGAGAGAACGCCAGAAGGCTTTTTCATGGGTGGGTCGAATCAAGCTTCATTAAACCGAGAAGAAACAAGGAGAACATGGCCTTGTCTGTATGAATGGAGATAATGGAGTTAATAGAAGGTGATGAGCGAACTAGTTCGCTCGCCCTTGTACCGTAGTAGGTCTGGCTACGTGTGTCCCTAACTACTTAAGAACCATTAAAGCCAGCGGCGGAGCCGGCTCGAAGCTCTCCGCCGGCTTTGAACACAGCTTTCCTAACGAGCTAATATCGCCTAGCGCGGCAGGAGGGTATGCAAATGAAATATCACTCCTACCAACCCCGTACACTGAGATTTCCTGCCTCGACGAACGGTAACCCCTTAACGGCCGGCCCTGCAGCATTCCGGCCATCCTCGGTAGCGTGCGATGGCTCAATGATCTAGCTCAACAACCCCTGGGATTAATTTGGATTGATTTAGCTGAACGTCTAAGCACCTCCACCGAGTATGGCCGAGAATTTGACGTGTTCGTTCGGCTCGCCAATCGCAGCATTGTTCAACATTCCTGTAATTAAACCATTCTAGTTTCCGTGACACAAAAGTGAATAGGGAAAACTGGGTCATTTCGAGACTGTTAAGTTCTATCCATTCGGTGAAGATTCTAATTATCTACTTTCATTTTGAATTACGTTACTGAATAACGAGGCTGCCGAATATAATGCATGGTATGTTCTTCTGGGATTAATTTAGTCGAGTCGACGTTCAGCAGGGACAACCTTTGAATATTGCGTCCGAAGGATCCATGAATGACGAGAATGGGGAAATCCGGGGATGTTCTTAGTTCGAGATAGCTGCTAAGGTACTCCGTCGGATAGCAGCGTCTTGATGAGAAGGCTGGTCTGCAACCACTGTCATTATGGAAATCGGACTTCCTGACACCGGAGCGCCAACAGACCCCGAGCAACTTCGGCATCTAAGACACCAAAGCTTATATGAACTCTCGGCTACAACGGCAACTTCAACCGTACCGTTAGGCTTTCCCTTGCATCAGATATTTTGAACTACTGTTTTCTCAATTATGTTAATTAAACATTAGTTGCGGCGTGGACTAGCGATTACCTGTTCACAGCTCCACTGAAAATGCGAAGCTTTAAAAGCTCCTCTCAATTTTGTTTTGTAGTTAATTATCTTACGTATGGAGTGCATGCGCGATAATTAGGTTGCACACTTAATGCTGGCTCTGTTTCAACTATGCCAGAGAGAGTAATGCGACTATAGGAACTCGGAAACTTCGAAATGCAATAACTCACATAATTTAATGAATAACAAACTGCTCGGCACATCCGTTAACTCAAGTATCGAAGCGATTACTTGTCGCGCATAACAAATACTTGCCAGCGATTATTCCGTTCACCTATCTTGTCGAACACATTGTACGAGGCCAGTGTTGCGGTACGCGTACCCCAATGATCATTGTCTGACTAACGAACGTGCTTTTCTCCAAATGAAGTCGCACTTCTGAATGAGACTCCTGCGAGGCTTGGGAACTAACGACGATCGCAATTGTGCGAAGAGCCATTCTCCTCGTATTTATCACTAGGAACTTCAAGTCCAGCTCTCAACAGTCGACTTGGAGCGCGAACTGTTCCAGAAGAAAGTATGGATTCGTTCGAGTCATCGCGGTTATTGGGAGGAAGAATCTCGATTCTTTCGCTAAAGTTCGAGTGCGCCCCGGTCAATAGGGGATGGGTTGGCAGTGGAAAGAGGACGAGCGCAGTCAGCCACGGCGAGAGTAAGGGTGTAAAGAGGCGCGAAGCGAGGATAATAACGGAGAAAAGGGGCCTCATTGTTGAAGGCGTCTTCAATCGGCCGATATTACGGAGCGGTAAACATCGTTACGAGCCATCCCTATTGTATACCTGGGCATAATTTCATTCGGCCAGTTTGCGGGGATCCTCGAGATCCTGGCCAACCTCCTGGCCACCGGGGTGAACGAGATTAAATGGAAAGCGCGGCGATCTCCTCGGCAATTGTCGGTAGGAATAATTCCTCTCGTGATATAGACCCGAACAGGATTAATTTGAGATTTAATCGAACCCGATTGCAAATCCTGGGGTCGGCTATCAAATAGCCTCAGCTACCCCCTCCGGAAGCTCACTTTTGCACCTGACCTCATCTCTCCTATTCTCATCCGACTCCCTTGAAACCAGAAGTCCCTTAATTAAATCGGTCTCGCCCTATTCGCCCTTCTTCATTCCATCAGCCAGCAAAACAGCAAATACAACAAGTCAGGAACGGGCATAAAAACCTCTCCATTGCGCCTCTCGGTCCCAATTGAAGGCTAGCGAAAAACAAGGGTCGCAATTAAATTTCGGTTGCGGACTTCTTCTAAATTTCACTTGCAAAAATCGGACCGCGTCATTTTGGTGGGATCACCTGGAAATTTCAGGGCGAGTGTACGACAAAAAGCATTATTATCGTTAATAACAGCGGAAAAATCTATCACAGCCGAAATCACAAACTGAGTCGCAGCCGAAGGGAAAAAGAAGCATATGTATATCGGAGGAAGCCAGACGGAATTTCACGCCAATATATTTATCGAGTCTGCACATTTTACGCAAAAAGTGTGCATGATGGGAGCCGGTCTTTGGCAAGTGCATGTTAATATGTGACCAACTCCTCTTTGGTAGGGCGTGAACTGACTAATTAGTTAAGAGTTACTAAAGTTCAGTTGAACTTTCACCGGCTAATTAATTAGTAGTCCAACGTGTTTGAATGGGTCTGGGTACTTCTCCCTCTGTCTTTGTCTGTCTCGGTCCCACGCTCGCACGGATAAATTAGAGAAAGCTTCTACTTTGACAGTTCGAAGGGAAGGAAGAATTTTTCCGAGTGAAATGGCTGGATGTACCTGCGTCGTCGCTGGTACACTCGCTTCATCCCAACGCTTCTCTCTCATCTCTTGGAGGTAGGTATCTCGAGGCGGCGTGGCGCGGCACGAAGCGGAGCGGCGGCGGCGGCGGCGGCGGCGGCGGCTCTCTCTTATTTCCAGTGGCGGCGGCCTTCAGAGATGGAGCACTGCCAGCCATAAGATAGAAGAACTAACTGGAGCTTTCTTAGCACTCCTTGGCAGAAGGAGATATAGGACGAGGCGCTTCTTTGTAGACTAGTCGGCTGAATTCCCAGTACCACCCTCTTCCCTTCCTTTGCTACATACCAGCGTATCTCTCCGATATGACACTCCACTCGCGGTAATAGCACTTTAACCTTCAGACACTGAGAGGACCAAAATAAGGCACAGCCGTGCGCTTGCCGGTACTCAGAGTTCGGGTAGAAATTAGCAAAGAACTCGGCAGCCAGGAGTAAAGCGCAGAGAGTTATATTAAATTTTTCCCGGAGAATGAGGGGTCGGCAGAGCAACGGCTGCAAGGTCGGAAAACAGGGTGGTCCGGCTAATTTGAAGTTGAGGGCGCTTTTGAAATTTCCTAATTGGCCCATTAATATGAAGCGACTCCGCTTTTCGAGTGAGAGAAGCGTGCGCTTTGACGCGCGGCCGAGCTTTCAAGCGTTCGAACAATAGCGAATTACTCTATCGCGAGCCCACTCGTACCTGATGAATGTTCGTCCACGTTGCCGCCGAGTCGCACTCTCGATTCAACCGAGGGAGAACGCGCACCCGATCATATCGACAAATAATTACAACCCCCTTTGACTCATTGCGCTTATTTCCCCCCCATAATAGAAAGCAATAGTGCGCTTCGCTAATTGCCAATTGTAGATTCGGTGGTCATTTAAGCGCTAGTGATTTCGATTTTCCCTAATAGGCATCTACACTGGCAACTGAATTTAATGAGAAATTTTCGAAAGCGGGAATACCAGGTTATCGGCCAGGAGAACGTCTTCATTACCGCCGGAACTGGAGTCAGAGCGGTAAGTTGGGAGCAGTTTCCAAATGAGGGCTGCGGAACTCCATTAGTCGGGGCGCCATCTCCGTGCAGTAAGAATACCCAGGGATCCATCACGTTTCACTGGAAAAGCCTTCGCTTTTTTGGACATCCACGCGAGGAAGAGAGAAAAAGAAAAGCAGACGGGACAGAACGTGCTATTTCAGAGGGAATGCAAACGCGAGGCAGCTCGAGCTTAGACTGATGCGAATTTGCAACTTCATTCGCACGCAACGTTTTCTGGAATGTCGCAGTGACTGAAGCGCCGCGGGCATCACGTAAAATTCGGCATCGTTCCTCGCCTCTTCGCTTCTTTTTCCAATGCAAATCACTTTGCCACGAATAATTTATGACTCACCTTCCCGCGGCGTTCCCTATTCTTTCTCGTGGGACTTTGCCCTTGAGCACGCGACGACATCACTCCTTTACATGCTTGAATCCAAATCCCGCTAACAGCTCTCCCAATTTGTAATCGGGAGCAGCTGTGATATCACAAGATTTCGGGATTATTTTTAATGGAAGGAAATTTCCATTGCTATCGGAGAATCGAGACGAGTTTGGTTGCATGGAAGAGGGAATTTCGATCAAGAGATCTCGGGGAAAAGAGAAGCTAAGGGTAAGTGGTCTGTTGTGTAGGTGGTAAGGAGTAATGTATGGCGTTCGTTGAGACTCTCAGCAAAATCGCGGGCCAAAGTAGCTGCCCAAGGGAGCGCTAAAATGATTTTACGAGTGGTCGGAGTATACTTCAGAGATCGACGTCCTTCACAAGAGGCGTACACCGCTTTATACTAGCGATAAAGCGTAAATTACGGGGCCACCTGTACACTCTTTGATCGGGCATCATTTTTACGTGGTGCTTGGCCACCGGATGTCGAGACGCCCCAGTTACTTTAATGTCGAGCGACACTAAAGAATGGTCGCTGTCTTACGGCAACATAGGAAAACCGAAGACCATGCTCTTTTCGAAACAATCCAAGATGACTTTCGGAATGTGCTGCCAAATTTACGAATGCCGTTTATATTCGATACCAGAAAATGGATTCCTTCGCCGAGTCAAACGAGGATTGAGGACAGGGGCAACTCGGAGGAATCCACGACCCAAGTGGAAAACTATTCCCGGTGGTGCGCGTGATCCACAAGCTTTCTATTTCCTCCGTTCGAAAGCCTCGCGAGACTCGAGCTGGATTCTTTTAATCAGAAATGTGTTCTCCCCGGATATAACGCCAAGAATGGAATTCATCCTCTCTATTTCTTCTATACTTCTCCGCCATGTTACAAATTCCAGTTAAGCCAGCACTCTCACCGGGAATGCCCAGTATCTACTCTGCTAGCGTGTAACACCCTCTTCCATGAAGAATTTCTATGCATTACCGAGTTGAGCTCTGTGTTACCCTTATTTCGCCCAAGTACCCCGTGCCTCTCTTAAGACCGAAGTACAAGTACCCGGGGTTTGTCGACTAATGCCGACTACTCTGGAGCCGTAAAATATTTCGGCAGTAAAGAATGATATACACTCACCAGCCGAAACAAAGCGACCTCTCGCTCGTAAAGTTTTACTTCTGCCGGTGTCTGAATGCTGCGAAAAGCAGCTTTTTCCTCTACATGCCGGTAATTTCTTCAAATGCTTGGAGAATTGAGTTTATTACGAAAACCGACAATGGTACTATTAAACTTTCCTGGTCACGCTATCAAAATTTAATAGAAATCTCCTTGAAACCCGATTATTCCCGATCCAGGCTATCTGCATGGAGTTGAATACGATGTGCCAGGTCGAAGGGCTTACCGGAAAGCCGGAGGAATGTGCTCGCAAGTGTGGTTACCTCTATCGACGCTTTCGAGAGTCTACGATGAGAATTTCCTTCTCTCTTTCTCTGTCTCTCTCTCTCTCTCTCTCTCTTTCAGGCCCTCTTGGTTTTAACTGGTAATCCGGCAAGAGAAGAATGCGCACCTTTGCCTCTCGCCGGGAAAGAGCAATCGTTCGCCCCAGATATCGGAGCTACGATCTTACTCCTCACCGCAACTTTGCCTCCTGTTTACACCGGGCCTTCCCGCAAAAAGCTCCACTCGACGAATTCGCCTTTAAAGTAACTGAAGCTTCGATCTAGATCTTCCTAAGAGAGGAATTACTGGTTTTACCAGTACTCGCTCAGAAGGTTACTGACTCCACTCGAACAATTTCGACGCCGATACATAAAGCGTAAATAAGTCTCTCTACGTTGAAAACTGCAATTAAACTTGAAGTAGGACGCGTGAATTCAAACACAAAATTCATCTGGCGCTGGATGAAAACTCGGTGGAAAGGTGCGAAAGAGTGCAAACTCTTTTACCTGAAACGTGACTGCCGAAAGAGTTCATACGAGTGGGTTTCTTTCGCAAATCAATGCAATCCGTGTTATGTATATAAAGTAGCAACATTATATCGTGTCCTCGGGCCAAGACAGACCCGGAAGATGAAGTGACTTTTAACTTAATTTGGTCGCTTTAAGTGTCGACCTGCTCACCGCGACCTTTGGAGGTCGTGCTCCTTCTTCGCGAGTGTGTGTGTTTAAGGGGATTTTGTCGGACTTTGAATGGCTTGTAACATCTACTACTACTGCGCGCACATCTGCTTTGAGAGGTGCTCTCGCTCCAGATGCACTTATTTGTTTGCACATAAAGATAGCTGGCTGCTTCGCCGAGTGACTAATTAGGAAGTGCTTAGATTCACCGTGTCTACCAACGAGCGTCCGCATTCTTATGCACCAGGGCGCGCGCGTGTCTGCTAGCGTGTGTATTTGTGCATGCATGTTTAGCCTCCACGAAGTCCGTGGAGGACGGTGCTCTTCATTAGTGGAGAAGCAGAGAGAGAGAGAGAAAGATAGGGTGAGGAAGAGAGCGAAGGAGAGCTTTGCCTCGAAATCTGGCAAGAACCGTTTGCCGCTCGATGGGAACGACTGAAAAGTGCCTCGTTACCTGTGTGCACCTTCTGCGCCAGCTACATTCCAGTACACGCTCCTTAAACTACCAGAAGATGGAGAAACGAAAGCCCTCGCATAATTGGTAACATAGTTCAAATTCTAAGCTTTACGCGGAAAAAATACCGCGAGTACAATAACGATGAGTTCAGAGATTCGTCTGTGTCTGTTAGTCCAGCTAATCGGGTGAGAAAGAGTAATGGTTCTAGAAGAGGCAGCACAAATGAGGCTAGAAGCTACTGGGCTCATTGAGGAGGAATCGATAGGAGTGAACGATAGCTCGAAGAAGAGAAAATTACAGAGGCAGGTTCGAGCGCTATCTTCTCCTTCCTTGGCGAAAGAAGAACGGGCGACCGATAATCGTTGACGCGAGATCACCCTTTATTCGTAGATATGGAGCTGCAACTACTAGTCTCATTGTTATTCCGTCAGCTCCAGAAGGTAGCTAGTAGACAATGTGCGATCGCTAATCACCGATAGGAGAGCTGCCTTTCAGCCACGAGGTCCTTTTGTACCGGATCTATCCAACGGAGGAAGAGAGATTCCAGCCCTTCATTAGTCTTGAGCGAAATGCTGGCTTAATCAGTACAGTTTCAGCTGCATACCTCCTAGCTTGCACGCGATTCAGCAACGCGCACCGCTGTTTCAACCCTTTTGACCCAGTCTCCTTTCTAACTACCACAAAACGTACGTATAGTCGTCCTGGCAGTGCTTCCTCATTACTAGCTGCCAGCCACAGGTTGAAGAGGAAGTTCAAGGCTTTAGAGAGACTGTTAACTTGGCAACATTGACTACGATACTATTCAAGGTAACCGAGAGAATTACGAAAGGAAGATCGTCACACTGGGAAGGCGAAGGTCAGAGGATTGTCCAGAGACGACGATATCTCGGTCAAAGGACTCCCTGGGACAGCGAATTCCTGAAGCGCTTTCTGCCTGGACAAGAACTCGAGCGAGGCGTCCCCTGTTACTTAACTATAACTACCTCGACTTAACTCAATTTTTACCCTCGCCGAACGATGCCCAGAAGCACTTTTGGTCAGCCACAGGAAATCAAAGGTGTCAGGAGTAATTGAGGCTTTATCGACAAATAACTTACTTTTCTTTCGTGTTTAACAGCGGTGTCTAGTTTTGTTTTTAGATTATTACGCGCGACATAATAATTCGCCAAGGTACAAACTCAACCGAGTAAAATCCACGAAGAATTCTCATGTACCATTACAGTGTTAGTAAACAGGCGTCCGTTCATGTATAAGGATGGTCGCAATATTCAGTCACGTTTCGACTCTCCCACTACCACCCCTTCGCGCTTGTCAATAATAATGAACGGTTTTGCCTTCTCTTCATGAGAGCGCACAATAATTGTTCCCCGCTTATCCGCCGTTGTGCCAACCAGTAAACATATTCAGACCTCCATTTTATGCATTAATGAGATATCGGAAAATGTAAAACAGTCTTTTCTCTGCCGAGCGAACTTGGAAAGCGGCTCACTACCAACTGGCACGGTAGCAACTTTTTCAGGCACGAGTGGCGCTCTGTTATGTTCTGGCGAAAGGAAGTTAACGAAAAACTGATTATATTGAAATACTGCTATCGTCGAAAGTCCAATTATTCTCGCGTCCTCTCCTTACTCCCATTTGTACTTAAATAAATATATTTCCAATCTCAATCAGCGGCGAGCATTGTGCTACCCATAATGAATTCGCAGGGTTGTGATTCGGACGGTGGTATTGGAGATCACTTGAGTAGCAAACGATAGCCTCGCGCGGCGTCAATTAATTTCAGGGCTCGCGGACAAGGACAGACAAATCGATTGTCAAGCGTGTTCCCTACTTTCGTTATTGCCTGCTGGGTAAGGGGCCTCGACCACCATCGCACCAACCACCCTTGCCACTTTAACAGGCAACGGTGCTTCTAATTAAAAAGTATTGGACCCAAGTTTGATCATCACCCGTCGTCAATTCCAGCCACAAGTAATAGCCGAGCAAAACGGAAGCGGAAGTTGTCCACTATAGGTGACTCCCTAATTTTTTACTCTGCCGATGAGAGTAGGGGATATTTACACTATAATGAATATTCCACGTAAGCTTAGTGGTGCTTGGCAAATTCGCGCACGGTATGCGTGTGTGTGTGTGTGTGTTGCTGCGGTAGTATCCCGTAAACCACATCGACTAATCCCTTGATGACCGAAAGCCTCGTTAATCGCTCGACCAGCAATTTCCAAAATTCAGGATCTCTCAGAACAGGAGACTCCGCCTCGTATGAAAATCGGACTACAATGCTACGCGTGAGATGAGAACAGACTAGTTCGTCGCGATAGTGGAAAATTAACGCGAGCGTTAAGACAAGTGTTTAATTCAGTAGGTCTACGCAAGAGAAGAGAAGAGATGCATTCACGAACCAGCGGCGCCGAGTTTTGCAGCGACCGCTTGTAATCCGGAGCGCCATGCGCGCCCTCGCTCTCACAAATTAATGGTTCACCGGGGAAGTTCTATCCCGCTGCTGATCGGCCTAATTCACCGTAACGATAACGAGCAGTTCCGCAGCGATGACAGCTGAAACGGTATAATACCGGAAGCACCCGATAACACGTAGATAGCGCTTTACCTTGCAACGCGGCAACCCTTCCCGCATATCCATCCATCCATCCCGACCCCCTCATGCTTCAAACCACCTCCCACTCACCATTCTTGTGTTGCAATTCCGCACCCTCGAAACTCCCAACTAAACTAATGCCCTTGCTCGCCTGATAGCAGTGAACTACTACTACAGGAGACACTGTTGCTACCATTTACCCACCTGTGACAGCCTAAATTGAAATGCATGCTACCCTTTGTACTTTGTACGTGCGTCACGATGAAGTTACAAGCTTCAACTGGCAGACAGAGAATTTTTTCAGAATTTCCCAGCCAACCGGAGTAAAAGAGGGAGGGAATACAACTTCGCACTCTGCCGATGGAGAATAAGTCAATTTCGACTTCTCCGACGTGAATGTGAAACCCCAGTGACGCGCTACAAGAAACCAGATAAGTGACAGGAGGGAGATAGAAAGAGGCTCTCGGTATAAATGTCATGGCATCCCGAGACGGGTTGAAGGAGAGCGCCTGCAAAAAACTCAACCCTGTCTCCCTTCTGATATTTACAGAGTGTGTAAAAGTGGTCAGAAAGTATTTCAAACAGTCAACGAAATTCGATAAATTGTTTTCTATTTCTCCACAATGCATGCCAATCATCTAAATACGTAAATAAAACTTTCTTCTAATTGATCCTGATAAAGTTTATATATCTCGATTCCTCTTCTATTACAAATGTTTAGAAGCATTTAATTCATATTTATCCTCATTGATTTGTTCAGAATGGGGAAAAACAGCTCAAGAAGCGAGTCCTTTGAGTTTGCTTACCCGACTGGCTTAATACGTTGAGCTATTCACTATGAAGTAGCAAGTTCCTCGTTCTCAGGCTTGACTTGCAATCGGGCGGGATCTGGGGAGCGGATTGAAGGAAGTTCTCATAGTAACGAAGGCAGTTGCACTCACGCGACACACTCAGGTAAGATAAGCTGCATAGAATAGTGTACGAGTTCTTAGCTAGAATCGCACGATGTTTCGTCGGGTTTTGCGATCGGAGAAGAAAGTCTTGGGTGAGATGCGGCTACGGCGAGATAACTCGCATCCAAAGCCGCCGGAGAGGAAGTTGACTTAATCGGTTGGAACGCAGAAGCATTACTAAGATCCAAGAACGGGACGATCCAACCGGGTGGAAAACGCAGCCACATTAGTTGAATGTCTTGACGATTACTGTCTTCCGGTGTCAGACACAATTGAACCTTCATGTATTTAGTTTTCCAGCTCCAAGGCACTTCTCAGGTATAACGTACTTCCGAGAGATCGTAGTAAGATTGCGTTGAAGATATCTTGGGCGAACATGGTTCGGCTACAGTTTTATCGCTAACTGTTTGTCTGATTAATTCGGAGAGCAAAGACGATGAGCAGCAAATCTTTCTGGCGGATAATCCGCAATGGTGAGTCAGCGATTTGCCAGACGAATCCCTGGCCTTCCTCCTTCATTCAAGGATATCTTCCCCGCTGAAACGATAAGTATTCCCTCGATTCCACTGGAATCGCCGACCCTATCGAAGAAACTTCATGCTTCCACAGGTCGATTAATTATCCTCGAATTTTTCGAGCGCCTTTGCCAAGCTACGGTTTCTCGAGCTTCGATCTGCTATTCGATACTGCTAGCTCGTTATTCTTGAATTTCATAAGATGATGGCCGATACGCTGCATCAAATTAGCATCATCTTGTTCTCAATGCTTTTTTAAGAGGATCGAATGAAACAGGGCGCAGGGTTCGACAGGCTGATCTCATCGCCGAAATGACTATTAGTTCCACACCCCGCCCGACAACATCAGCCTGCTAACCCAGTCCTTTCTTCTTCTTTCACAATAGGAGAGATCACTTTTAATGATTCTTCAATATAAGCACTGTGCAAGGCATCGTGACTGCCAGCTCGGCATGGATTTTGTTAGATTTTACATCCGATACTTATGTACTCCCCGCAGAGCCTGTAATAAACTGGTTTGGCTGTAACGTATGAGGGAAAGGTGAAGGTGATATTTATAGAGACATCGAGGCAGTTTCGGAAGAATAAGATGCCCTCTGCGTGTCGTACGTCGTGCCAGCAATTTCCACCGTGAGCTCCTTGCCGAATTTGACTTATAGCCAATCCGCTGTTTATGGACCACTGATTTCTGATTTCACTACACTGTCAAGCCCGATAATTCAGAACCTATACACTTTTTGACTTTTTTTCAAGCAGGGACTCTTCGCGGATCTCATCGGGCTGTGAAGAAAGATTATACCTACCCGCATCAAAGATAACAACGTTAGCTCGGATTTCCCATTCTCCCTTCTATCACCCCAACTAATATTTTATCTCTTACGAGCGAACCTCCGCCATTCTTCAGCCTTTACTGGTCGTCTCATATCCAAGAGTAAAACCGAGCGATTCATTGTGACAGGCTATCGTTTAATACTGAACCCAAGTTACGATTGCATTGTAACCTTGAACGAGGTTGCGTTACACGTGAGAAGAGGTCGGGTAAAGTGAACACTGCCAAAGTCAATAAAGGCTGTGTTTCTGGGTGGGACGAATGGTAGAGGAATGACGAAGAACGGGAACAGACGTGTCACGGTGGTTGTATGAAAGTACGAGTCCCTAGAGGTTCGGTGAAGGCACCAGGACATAAAGGAACCCCCTTTATCGAGGCGTGCCGCTGTGAAATAAAAGTCGCGCTGAGAGTTTGCGGGGCGTCGCGACGCTTTGTCCATCCCGCGTCGCCGAGATTCATGGGCGAAATAAACTGATTCTGTTTACGCATGCTATGAAAATACGGCTGGGCTCGGTGTGCCGGTCTCAGTCTGTCGGAGCCACTCATACCGACCGACTTCCGTGCCCAGGCGAAAGAGGGTTGACTGGGTGAAAGTGTGTCCACATAAATCCCAAACATTCCTGGTGGCAGTTGGAGTAAGAGAGAGAGAGAGAGAGAGAGAGAGAGAGAGAGAGAGAGAGAGAGAGAGAGAGAGAGAGAGAGAGAAAAAGAACCTCGTGGCTCTATTTTATTAAGGCGCTCCCCGTAAATATCTACCCGCTCGGATAAGCCCCGATTCCAAGCACCGCGCCGCATAATAATTTGTTTAGCCCACCAAGCCCCTTTTTTATCGCGACGCAAAAAGTCGAGCGGAAGAAAAAGTGTGACAGTTTGCGCCCGTCCACCCCTTTCGGTTTGCGTCGCTTTTAAAGCTGTCGCTCCATTCTACAGAGGAAACTAGCCGCTCACGCTATCCTTGAATGGACGAAAACCACACCGGAGTTCGTTGAGAATGACTCTAGCGGAGTCGAGGAAATTTCCTACCGGAGGATTAATTTTTTCCACTTGCTCCCTATTAAAAAGCCCAGGGACAAAAGTCGCGTATAATATCATGCGAACAACGTCTAGCCCGGGGCGCATGCTGGCTTCGTGTATTCGGGGAATTCCTTCAATAGTGTTCGCTTGATATGAGAATTCTTCGTGAACTTTCTGAGACGACCTTGCTCGGCCAGGAACCACCGCCTTGAGATTCTCTACGACTGCCGCATTCTCAACAACTTATTTCACTGGTCGCGTTAACACAACGAGCTTTTCCCAGACTACAAGCACTTGTAGGACGAGTTCTCTACCTGGTTCAATTTTTTTTTTTATTCCACGAGAAAGAGATGGAACTCATTGTACCTCTGGGCGAAGGTCTCGTTATTTATTGTGGAGAGCGCGTTGTTATCAAAGTTGGACATGCGACTGCGAGGAAATTTGTATGTAAATAGGCGGACGAATCTCCTGATAAATTGGTACGCTGTCTATTGGCCGCGCACGCACAGTGAAACGAGCATTATTTGCACAGTTGAGGGGGAAAGTGGGGAATGGTGTATGGAGGAAACGACTGTGTGCAAGCACCGCTAGGATATTTTTCAAATAAATATATCGGTGGGCCAGTGGCTGTGAGTTATACCACTTTTTCCTGCTCTAGTAATCGTAGCCGTGTCAATTTCTTCGTTAGTAGAGAAAGCTCAATATTTCCGTACGCTTTTATTTCCCCCTGGAAACACCGCGGTCACTTCTGAAAATCGGGTCGATTTCAATACATCGCTTTTTCACCCCTCGTACTTTCCATCCCCGGAAAGCCCAGGGTGGCTGCTCGGGGGAAAAGGCTGTAGGACGTGATGCCAACAGAGGAGAGAGAAGAATGAAGAAGCGGGTACGAGAGGTGACACAAGCCACTGATGCAACTGCGCTTGCTTGTACAATCTGGATCAAGGCCCGTGCCGATACTTAGCCACTAGGAATACCGATATTGCAACTCAGCGATTTCTGCCTTCATACACTCGCGTCGAGCCAACCTTTCTCCTCTTCTCTCTCTCTCTCTCTTTCTCTCTCTTTTCTCTCTCTCTCTCCCTCTCCCTCTCTCTCTCTCTCTCTCTCTCTCTCTCTCTCTCTCTCTCTCTCTCACCCACTCTTTCTCCCCCGTTGCCTTTGTGTCGACGTGTCCAGCCTCGAGTACACCCTGCTAAGTGAATACACGTGCGCCCAACCCCACGAGTGCATCTGCCCTCCAATACAAACGCACGCGATGAAACCAACCCCCGCCGCACCCCAGATATATCGAAGGAATGCTTGCGAGTGGGTAAGGTCGCGCCTTTCAACCCCGCTTGCGGAAGCAGACCGGAAAATGAGCACTATTGAGAAGATTTATTGTCGAAAGCAGGTGAAACCTGTCTGGATAGTACGTGCTCCCGAAGTTCTCGGCATCGAACTGCACTGCGCGCCAGGCTCACTCTCGCTGTCTTCTTCTTTTCCTAGTCTCTGGTGACAGGAATGATGACTCCGGTTCAAGAGAAACTTTCCCAATGAAATGAATATTCCAGCAATCCCGGTGCGATTTCTCAGGCATTATGCATAAAGTATCGGGCTATACATATATCGCTTTCCTCATCAACGGGCTGCCAACGCGGCTCAAGATCCGCGCCAGCAGCAGATCGAGGTGGCACTGCATTTGCATAAAAAGTGTCGCTCGCACGGGCGTTCGATTATGCCCCGGATTCTGGGTTAAAAACTGAATAATTCATGGCACCGAGAACGAAGGCAGTATTTAGCCGTTCTCATGCCGCTGTCAGCGCACCGGTGAGATTAGACCGCTGTACGCAGCTTTATCACCGAGCGAAAAAAATCATTTTATCCAAGGGCTTTCAACGATGCGTACAGATACGAGCGTGTTTCACTTCCACTCTCTCTCTCTCTTTCCCTCTGCTTCGTTACCGAGTTCACGATAACTTTGCGGCGAAGAAGAAAGGAGCGCTATCTCGGTCTGCTATTAGAAGCCGGGTCCTACCGAAGAGATGCAGGGGCGAACATTCCGTCGAATCGGCGGCTCGTCCGCTAATCCAATCGGCAGTAAACTTCCCTTAATCAAGTTTCTTCAAAAACAGTTTCCCATAGTGGCCGCCCCTAAACCCTCGCTCGCGCACCGACCACCCTCCTTGCTCGCTGGTACCTTCTACGCGGGCAGACGCTTCCACGTCAGTTCCCGTCATAATTTGTTCCAGAGATGAGAAAGGGGCTTTGCGAACTTCCAGGGAAGCTGCGGGGGGTCCGCATGGCATGCCGATGCCAAAGGGACGATGGAAGGAGGGACTATGATAATGCCATAGCACTGTCAGGGATATGAGTTGTAGTGTCCTATTACGTGGCCGGAAAAAGGCCAGGAGCACGGCGTCAAACTGCCTTGGCACGATAAATACCGAAATAAAGATGACTGATGCTTTTAGCCCGGGAATCTTAATGACAAGCATAAATATCACCGATTCACTCCGGAATGTCGCACATGCCCTACTAACTGGTAGGATTGCGATTGCTGTCCAGCAGTTACCAATACTTTCCGGGCGAAGGAAAAGTTCTGCTTTCGGGAGAATTGCACTCGCCTCCCCTGGAGTATCAGTTCTCATGATGGTTCTATTATGCAGTTAGGATCTGGCACTGCCAAAGTGTTCGTATGACCATGGCGATTTCACATATACCAGAAATGCTCGAGAGAAAAGGTGTACTTATGCATCGCTTCAAGAAGAAGTCGAGCAATATATGCAGATGATCATGGAAAATTCATATCTTGGGTTATACAAAATGTATTTTCACTTGAGGACAACTATTACTGCTACCTCATACATTTTCTATTTGAGCTATTAAGTTTCACTTGAATTCTTGAAAGATTTAGTAGTGTAGATTTCCTCAAGACAATTTTTTGAAGTTTCCACAAGTTGTTAATCAGACTTTGATATTTCATGATGTTGGAAATGCTCTATTGAGCGAGTAACCACTTTGGCAGTGAAGCTAGTGAAGCTGATAGTTAAAGTCACGTGTAGAGTCAAGGTCCATCTATGAAACATTCAATATTGAAGAAACTTCTCTCCCGTCATTAGCATTTTGTGAAGTTAAGCTGTTGAGTACTGTCCCTGTGGCCGCAGACCACTGAACTTCAGGGAATGCTAATGGCAGCAGGGAGCAGCGTGAGTAAAGTTCCCAGGCGTTGTGAAGTGTTTCATGGATGAAACCGGCGAGTAACCTGACGAATTCTAACACTTAGCTTGACAATGAACCCAAGCTGGAGCTTCCTAGAGCTTCTAAGTATATCATAATTCTTGGGGAACGCCGCACCGGCGTTATAAATCTTTAATGCTGTTAGCGCATGGTTTACTTTCCTTTACCCGGCGCATCAGACGGGCTTTGTTAAGACCCGAGCTCGATACTTTTCCCTAAACTCTCGTACCTGCGAGACTCAAGGCTGCATATTGCTCGACGGAGATTTTACGGGATGTTAGGTTTCGGTCGATTTATTGCATTAAACGAGCATTTAATGCCCTTAAGATAACAAGCAATTCCGTGACAACAGTGCAAACATACCCGATAATATTTATGCTAAATTTGCCACTTGATAAACATGAATTATTAGAGAAAGTAACATAATTAATGTCGCTTGGTGTTTCAGGATTCGTAAAGCAAATATTGGTCAATCATATTTTTGCCGTGGCCCACAAATGATAAATACGATCGTTTGTACATGACGAATAGGCGCAAATAGCACTCAACATATATCGCGGGTCATTTCCCGTTTGTGTGACATTGCAAGCTTTGTAAACACTTGCGGGGTCCGATAAACCGGTGTAAACTCGTGGTGTTAGACAGTGCGATGACTGAAAAGGACATCGCAACAAGCTCGGAGTCCCAGCAGACTTCATAGAAGTCACCGTCCACCTCCCTCGAGTTTTCAACCGTGTGCACGTGTGAATATAAGATAGTTTGCATACACAAACTGCGTGTATCTCTCGGGAGCGGACACCGAGACGCGTCGTTTCTCTTGAGGCGTGAAAAGCGAGCAAGCTTCAAGCGCGTTACAAGCTTTGATGTAAACCTCTCCGAAGGTAAGAAGTAAAGCGCGTCTCTTGCCGGGCGAAGCTAGTCTTTATCTAATAAAACGACCGCGCCGCACGGTATTTTCACTGTCTGAAAGAAAGCAATTAAAACTAGTACTAGTCGCCTTCCTTTGATGGACACGCCTTGCAATGTCGAAAGGAATATTATGCAATGGGTCGAGTAGAATACAGTTTTCTCGGGTTTACTGCAGACACGCTTCAACATCAGTGCTCCTTCAGGGAGATCCGTTCTACCGCGTAGCCCAGATTCCCACGGAAAATCAAGATCGAGCGTGCTCGCGTGAGCTTGCCGGCTGAATCTCGATGAGACTGTGAATGCGTCTTAAGCGAGCATCGCTGTAACCGGAGCGCCTGGATTCGATCGAATTTAAAATTCATCGGGCAAGTCCTGTTGCCATTCATGTGACAGTATAAATTGCATAGACTTTCACGGAACACGACATGGTGTGCGCGCGTGGAAATGTGTGTGTGTAAAATTTTAGTAAAGTATAAAGTGGCGCCGTTGGCATTGTATAGATATGAGAGAGATTCGTAATAGTATATGTGAGATACGTGTGATGAAAGGAACAACCGGAACGTGGATGCTTTCATACCACGCATATTGTCACACTCGGTTCAAGCCATTTGCCATTGGTGACAGCTATTACCATTATTCGTCGGGGTCAGTATAGATCAAAGATAGAGGAAGCATGAGAAGACGACGATGCTAGGAACGCCAGAGGAGCGAAGCGAGAATGACGCGGCATCTCAATCTCGCGCAATTAGGATGCAGCACGCCACGTGCCAAGAGCTCGGCTGCAACTTCGCCGCCCGGGAATTATTTGGCGCCGCTGGCATCTCCCTCACCGGAGCATCCCTCTTTCACCCTGGGGTTCCGCCGACACCACGGATGCCAAGAATTTCGAATTTCACACTTGAAGCAAAGGTCGAAGACTTTTAATTGATCGATACCGCACACATAGCTGAATCTCCTTCTATTCGATTTCAAGAACGATTTTGCAATCTGTTTATATCATTAAGAATGGCTTTATTCGCACAATGCAGCATCCTTAAGAATGAGATTATATTCGGAGCATCTTGAAGCACATCTTCAAGAAGATCTCCAGAATGCAAGCGATACTAACTACTAACGAAGCCACTTTCCATCGGGCGAAGATTCGATCTTCTTTACTTGGCGGCGAAGCCTGATTCCCGCTCCACTTTCCGTGGTGTATATTTTCACCGAACTCACCTTCAGGGACTAGGATTATCGAACGACGGTCCATTATCTCCTCCGAAAAGTCTCCCATTGAATTGTCGCCCTTGTCAAAGGGAAACATTGATCAACCGCGCGACCGAGTACCAGCCTTGGAAAGAGGAATGCTTTTACTAAAGTTGGGAAAGTCACACTTCAAAAAACACAGCTGCACAGAGCTGCTCTAACAAGATTGATGGATAATCAATAGAATACCTAACCAACAATATTGTTCGCGAGATGCGACATACTGTCGACGAATGTGCGATAGAAACTATTATGGATTGTATTGCGGGAACACAGTACTGTCCGGATTGTTAGTCAAAGAGCCGCGGGCACGTTTCTAATATGAGTTCTCGCTGGGAAATCCGACTGGAACCAGCCGTTAGGATAGCTACGCATGGATAGGTCGACTAATTAATTGATTCATTGCGTCCAATTTATCACTAACAGCATGCTCCCTGTCAACAGACCTAGGCGAACCGACGATGCCTGCGTGTCGAAACTACCCTCAGCATAGTCATTGACTCAGCATACATGTACTCATATAACTCATTAGACTGAAATCTGCTGCAAAGCTTAGAAACAAGTTGTTTACCGAATATGTTTCCTATGTGACCATTTCGAAGAAGCCAATATTGTACATATATGTATAAAATGATACACATCAGAGTCAGCACTGACAATATTACTGTCTGCATGCAGAATTATTTACTCGCCTGAGGAAATGCTTCATTACGTTCTCCTTCATTCCGTCGTTATTCCGTGTTTAATACCGACAGAGCTGACTCACGTGTATTTGTATGAGCGTGCAGAGTGGTTTGGACTTACCGATTCTGATGACGGGCGGCAGCGACATGGCAGTGCTCACTAAAATGACGATGATGGCGAACAGGAGTGCCATTGTGTCCGTACGTGAGCTCGGCTCGCACGTGCACGTGACCTATGACATCGTCCTCGCGAATTCCGTGGCACGGCAGTACGCGATCGTCCCAGCGGAAGGGGCAAACATAAGTATCGCGCAACTCGAGTTCACCCCCTCACCGACACCACTCCTTGCACCACCGAACAGCACATCTCCGGGAAGTTAGACACGTCTACGACCGGACTTCGTCGACCGCACCATTGTCTTTCCTGCAACAGAAAGCCGCTCTAGCTAGAACTCCAAGTTCCGAGTATAAACTGATTGGATACGGGCGGGGAGGACGCCGGAGTGATCGTGGAATCTCTATGGAGTCGTGGATGGCTCAGGCGCGTCTCTCGTGTATCTGGTTTGACGCTTGGACCCTGTTGATGAGACTCGATACTAATCGACTGAAACGATTCCGAGCACGATCCAAGCAGGATAAACAAAGCTACGCTGGAAAACGAAGGCCCGCCGGCTCTTTCTGCAATGTTCGATCCCAAATCCCAATAGCTACTGCATATACGCCAACGTTCGTTGAAATGCATCTATACATGTGCCGCGCACACATGCATACTCGCTAGGCGCATATCGAACGTACTCGGCCAACGAAATGGATATCATCGGCTATCGGCCATAATTTCGCGGACACCGGCAGAGTGAACTTTACGTCGATCTTGCACGCGTATGTGCAAGCAGTCCGCCATACCTAATGGATGCCATCAGTGTAATGGAAAGCCTCCGGACACGCGCGCCCTCATAAATCGCCGAATACCGGCTATCTTCGCCGCGTGATTCTCATCGATCTTCCAACCTCGAACCTGCTTCACGGTAACATCCAACTTTTCCCACGAAAAACGGATAAGTGTCGCATTCTATACCCTCGCAGGAAAATTAGAAACCTTGGACTCTTAATTACATAATAATAATCATAATGAAAGTTCTATTATACAACGGGCTCAGAGCGGTTTCTATATAAACTACTCAGCCGCAATTGTTCAAACTCTAAACACTAGAGCAACTCCTCTGAATACGATGCAAATTGAATGAAGCCAGCATGTCGAACTTTTCCAATTGATGGGAAGCAAGAAAGCACATCCGACAATTGTTTCATTATGATAGGCAATAACGGGAGTTTTTCCAGTGAACCTCAAGCATTCCTACATTAAAGAGCGTGATGATAATTGGGAGAAGTCAGGGGTGGAAACTACTCGATAGAATCGTACGGTAGTTCGGGGTCAAGCTGTCTCTCAACGGCACAGGTGGAACACCACTTGGCTAGCTGCTGGATTTAGCAGAATGGGACACCCAATGGATATATGTTCGAAGCTGATCGTCCGCGCTAGAGCCTCTTTACTTTATTGGCTGGACACGTCAAAGGAGAGAGCAAATACTCTCTTCGGAGTGAAATCTCGAGAACGCTTCTCCTTCTTTTACTCGCATGTTCCTTTCGTAGAAGGTGCGTTTGCCTTGGTCGTTCAGAAAAGAATAAGAGAAGCCATGGTCAACGGAGACTTTCCAACGCTAGTTTTCTCCTGGCACGATGGGGCTGTATGTCACTTTATCCTCATGGAAGTAACTCCAACGGCGTTATCGCCTGGACCCAACTATTTCGGTCAAGTTGAAACACGGGGGTGCCGTTTGCGGCACTCTTCCTCTTTCTCTCCGCTAGTAGTTTGTCGGATCGATGAAAAACTTTGGCCGGAATCCGCTGAGCGCAACACGCGTGGAAGCGAGTGTGTTTGCGTACCGGGCGATCGGTGGTCCCTGATTATCTGTTACGCTTTATGAATGTTTAATACGATTGTTTGTAGCAAACTGAGTGCTTTGGGGAGTGTACGAAATATGCGTACATTTTGGCAAGAGAACTAGGGGATTTGTTGAATAAACAAAGGCGAGGGGAGCAGGTAAACCAGCTGAAGACCACTGGTCTCTTTCAAGCTGGTAGATCGGGGCTGGTTCTCAACCGCGGCCGAGCTGGACGCGAGTGGACGGGAAGCGAGTGCGAGAGCGGGCGTGGGTGCTCGGTGTCGATGCCACATGCGGCTCACGCTTCCGCTATTAGAGTTAGCGTAAACGGATTTCAGCTAACCCAATTTAGCGCGGGCCGACTTTGCCCCCCGTGGAGCTGCTAGCTGGCAGCGCGTGTTTGTTTGCTCGGCTAGCTTCTAGTCCGCGAGCACGAGGAGGCTTTAAACGCGCGCGACGCTTGATTACGCCCTAAGTGTGTGTAACCCACCACCGCCCGCCTATCCCCAAAACTTGCCGACTTCTTTTCTACCGCGAGCTGAAAGCCCTTTTAGAACGACTATCGGACTCCTCCCATACTATGCAACCACCAACATCGGCCCCCAATCCCAACCAAGTTTACCCATCTTCACCATTCGACCAACCCTTTTTATCATCCCACTCCTCCTCTCGTTCTCCATCATCCAGCTTGATGTATCGGAAAGACGAGCTCGCGACTAAAGCCTGGTTTATATTGCAGATAAACTCGCGCCGTTCTCGTGACAGAAATAAATTATTCTATTTATTGTTATAATTGATGTGGGATTAGCTTGCATAGTGAATAATTTCTAGTTGCTTCGAAAGTAAGATGTATGAATGTAGCATTAGCATGGAAACTGAAGAAAATGAATCGAGCTTAAAGTTCGTTCATGAGCGAGGAAAATGCGCCCAGGAGACCAGTTTAGAGGGAGACAACTTTCATCACGCTTCATCGTTATCTATCGATTCCGGGACTTTCATTAATTGCGCGGCGACATCATCGCTCGAAGGCGACACTCACTAATGGTTCCTCCAGTCGGGATCGCATCATTAGAGTTTTGCGATGCTCAGCCATCTGCACGCAACTTTTCCAGAGTGCAACCCGATCCCCATCACCGATCCAGACTACTACTTTGGTTTCCCTCGGCGCGCTATGCTCTCTGTGGTTTCCTGTCGCTCTAGGAAAAACAAGGCTGGTCAATCCGACTGTGACGAGCAGTCGAAAGCCACAAAAACAAGGGGATGCAAACAAAAAAAGGGGGAGAATGTTCGTTCACCGTACGTCGGAGTTGACGAGCGCAGTGCGGTTGTCATTAAATTTATTGAGCGAGAGAGATGCGCGTAGTGTATATCAATTAACGGGAGTAGAATCTTTCATAGGAGGAAGTGGAGTAAGACATTGAAAGGGAGGAAATTGGGTGGGCGTTGCGCGATTGTCAGGCTTTAGACAGGATTTGTTTTACTCGACTGGAGGGACCAATAGCGAGTGAATCTATTGGATTATGCGTCATAAAAGGTCGACATGAAATACTTTCCTGGACGCGAGGCTGATCCGGAGAAAGTTCTCCCTCTGTAAGGGTGACACTGGGCGAGCTAGAACTACTCGGGCTAGAGTACGCGAGTACCCGGCCTACATAAAAGATCGTGGCCTGTTTATATCGACGATAAAAGCCGAGCCGGGCTGCTCGCTCCGGCCTCCAGTACGCTCATATACGGTTTACGGATCGAATAGAATTAACCCGGCGTAATAGTCCTGTCTTCGCTCGTAAACGAAACTGGGACAACTGCGCCGGGGGCACTAATACCCCCGCGATAATCGTTAATTCTCTCTCCTTCCTTTTTTCCTCGGATGCCATTGCTTCCGTTTACCGTGGCGGTAGCCGCGGTGTTAAGTTGTTTCGTGGCAACTCTTCTTCCTAATCGTGGAACAAACGGCCTGTGACTATTGCAGGTATCTTCGGCCAAGCAATGCAGCTCAGAATTTGAATTCCGTCTGACCCAATAAAATGTACACACCACCCATTTACCCTATATTACCCTATATTGGAAGGAGGATAACGGAGCAACGATAACTGGCTATGGTATTGGTTAGCTTAAATCGCGAAATATTCGAAAGAAGTACCATTGGCATTAATACATCGTTGGCAATGAGGGGCGACAGAGAGAAACCCTCGGAATGAGGCTGGGCGGAGAACGAATGTTTCGATCGTTTGGAAATCAGTTCGTAGCGTACGAATCCATCAATGACGACCTTTCGCGCAGCCAAGTTACGTAAATAATAGGGGTGGCTTACGTAATAACGCGTATCTGGTATCGAGGTGCTATCGATTCGCACTTGAATGTATAGGTGTGCCGCGCAAACGGCGTTAAGCAGCTCAAAAGCAAAAGTGGCTGCATGAGCATCCACGAGCATCTTTCCCTTTCACCAGGGCTCAGCCTTCACTCTCCGTGTCTACTTGGTACTGCAGATCTCTCCATCAACGCGATACAATTTTCACTCATCGGGAAATTCAGTTTGCGCCACATTTGCCGATTATTCCTGACGCGTGAATAGATTGTCAGAATGCGGTTATGCTGGCATTATAACCAGGAATGCGACGGGAACGAATTAAAAACTTGGTGAAATTTGCACTCCGATTTTACGTTGTAATTCCGTTCGGTGGGTTCTCCGCAAGCATAGAATGCGGGAGAATGAGATAAACGAATCAAAAAGTACTAAATCCAGTGTGAAAGCGGCGGCGAAACTCTCGAGCGTTTAATTGAAAGTAACGGCGGTATAATCGGTGTGGAGAATGGCCGAGAGAGAAAGAGATTTGTGAAAAACAGGGGATTCCTGGATCCTGCGAAGGGCGATGCGACTCGCAGCAGTGACGCCAGTGGTACTAGCGATGCTTAAAGAAGGCGGGAACTTTGGAAATGTCGTTACTCTCACACATCGTTATCATCGTAACTCTCGTCGTTCCGAGGAAACCTACTTTTCACTACCGCGGAAAATCGTGGCGCAGGTGAAAAACTGCCTGTCGAGAATTCTTCTGACGCACTCGACATATAGGCACCTAATATGAATTCGATCTTTGCGGTCCCGTTGAGATTGGATGCGAGGTGGGGCGAAATCCGAGGCCTCCTGAGACTGGTAGGCCTCGTGGTGTGTCAGATATAGAGCCTAGCAAACGCGCACGGCCAGAGAGAATCTGGAACGCGGCTTGTGATCCGGTTGTGTTTAATTGAATTTAATGGCAGCTGATCAATTGGAACGATATCGGGCTCATGAAGTTTAATCCGTAATTATGTTCAAACTAATTCCATTACTTTGCCGTCGCCGCGAAGTTGCCTGCCGGCGGGACCTCGAAATATCGAGTCCTGACTATTCAATCCTGTCGAGTGTTTCAACAATCGCCCATACTTTATATAAAATTCCTCGATACACATGTGCTTTCTAGTACCACGTGTCGCGATCATGCGTCACACTTTCGAAAGCCTGGCATAATTACCGAACAGTAAATAATTAAGAATCAACAATGACTCGTAATTTGAGGACTAATAAATATTTTCCCCGTCGGAAATTTGCCGATTCTGAAACTACAAGCTTATTCGTAACTTGTTTTTTCGGCAATTAGTGGTGAAAAGGACGGCAAAGTTTTCGCGGGTATGGTAAACACGGTTAGTGAAAAAATCGAAGGGTGTTTGATGAGCGGCTGAACAAATAGAAATGGCAAGTAAATGAAGGGATCTAGTAGCAAAGCCGCGCGCGTGCATTAACATACGAAGGGCTGAGGATGGAAGAGAGAGTATGTGCTAGTCGAGGGCTGAGGACTGTGTGGGAGAAAGAGGGGTTGCATGAGGCTAGCACGCTTGTATGGCCATTAATTGGCATCCGATTGGAAACGGGCTCGAGTTCAGGCATATCTCGATGGTTCAGGCTCGGCCGCGTGTTAACCGCGGACAATGTGAGTATCCTCGAGATCGGTCCATCGGCGTGTTTTGATAGTGACAATTAACGGACGTGTCAGCAGACCGTAATCGCCTCATCGCGCTTCGATTTACGGTTATTAGATACGCGCGACCACGCGCACTGACTTGGCCGGCAACGCGATCATTGTTCCGTGCGGCTTAACAATTAGCCTTTCCTTTAATTAGACCAGCGCTACCAAACAGATTGCTCGCGCGGCGTACTCACTTTTTTCTCGCTTTCTCACAGTCTATCGGGAAAACAGGCGTTATTACTGGCTCGAGGGATACTCCGGCACACTCGGAAGCCTGATAATGGAACGAGCTTCGCCGGGGCATCTATCTGTGTGACCAGTTTCACCCGTGTGAGAGTGATCAATCGCGATCTCGAATCCAGCAGCGGGTAGAAGTGTGTTCGACACGGGGCACCCGTGCGCGCCTCGTCGTTCTACCCCCGCGGAGGAATGCTACTCACTCTACCACTCTGTCGAATGTTTCTCCCCCGCAACATGACTTTTCCCTCTCGGCTAATGATTCACCAAAGAATTCAGCTAACCCGAGAAACGCCTGCCTATGATAATTTTCACTGGCCCTCCTCGAAAGTGGCACTCGCTCCCGATCTCTCGCGCCCAATCCTCACTAACGATCACCGAGGACCGATTAAAACTCGTTATCGTTCGCTTCGGATATAATTAGCGCGAATCTTCCACCCTCGGAGCATTGCACCGCTCCGCTAACTCTGCCAAGTTCTCGTTATCTCGAGGATCCCGGGATGGCACGTGCATACACACAAAGTCGAGGCCGTAGTACCTCGGTGGTACTCGGCGTTGGAAAACGGTATCTGCTCCCTCACCGATTGCCGATCACGGTCTCATTACAGGCGGCACGATTAGCGCACCCGAAAGAGCAGGACGTCCCTCGGGCGTTCGCTTAATCCTAGAGCGCTGGCACACACCATCATGAGAGGAGGAGGAAACCCTCTCTCGAGCCGATAAGCTCTTCCTCGACTAGCCCGAGTGCCCTAGAACCGTTCCTGCCTGGCGAACACGGTCTGTCCCACTGGGAGAGAGCCGGTGGAAACCCTTTCCCAAACACAGTGACCTCGCCGGTCCAGGACACCCACCCTTGCATAAACACTTGGAGACGCGGAGGGCTCTCCTCTCTTCCAGTAATCCCAAAGCGAATCTGCGCCGCCCGGATGGATCTTCGGAGTGTCTCCCCCCAGGGCCAATCGAAGCCTCCTCTCCTCCAGCAATTCGATGTACAGTCGACTTATATGTCTGTGTCTCTGTCTCTGTGTATGTGTATGTGCGTGCGTGCGTATACCTGTATCTGTGTATGTGTATGTGTATGTGTATGTGTATGTGTGGGAAATTTGTGTGTGTGTGTGTGTGTGTGTGTGTGTGTGCACCGGTCGTCGGGCTACTTCCGGTGGTCCTCGGCAGCCGGTGAGGAGACACGCGAGAGCAAGAGGACCTCCCGTTTTCGGAACGCGCGCTCGGTCCGACGATCGCGAAAGACGCGCGGGCACTGGCTGCGTCGAGAGGCGCCGGGACGCCACCGCCACCCCCGGCACACCACCACCAGTGCGCCGGCGGGGGTTGGAGCCTGACTTCCAAAGGGTGGCCGCCCGAGCGACGGAGATGTCGAGCTAAATAGAAAGACAGCATGAACAGAGAGGAACGAGTGAGAGAGATGGATAGATCGAAGGATAGAGGGAGATAGAGAGAGATAGACAGAGTGAGAAATAGAGAGATAGCGAGAGGGGGATGAACGAGGGGTGAGAGGGGTAGTAGCGCACGCAATCCTCCCAATCTTTGGCAGTATCGTCCTTTTTGGGACGCGCGAAAGAAACCCTCCTTTGCCCCTTCGCCCTCCGACCTAGCCGGCGTACACCACCGCAAAAGAAGGCGATTTCGCTTAACATTCTCTCGGAGTATCTGGGTTAGTGGTCTGTCGTACCGGCGACCCTGACCACCACCACACCGGGGATTAAACTTCCTGCCCTTAACGAAGGCCTGCTTCGACACGGCCTACCCTTAATCAAGTACCCTTTAACTGATACTCCGGGCCTACCTGTGGTCGGTCTGTATCGATAGATCGAAGTAATCTGGTAACTTGTTATGGTAGCTAGTTCCTAAATGACAGTAGGCTGCGAACAATGGTGTTAGACTAACTATCTGCCGCGAGAGGGTGAGTAAGGGTGGCGAAGGATGTTTAATGAAGTGCGGAAGTACTCCTGTGAGTTTGGAGTAGTTGGAGCCTGGCGAAGAAGGCGTTGAAGTCGATCGTAAGCCTAGTTATAGGCAACCCTGAGTTTGCCGCGGCAAAAGGGTAACTGAATGGGTGCGAACTTAGTTGCGAGCGAAATGGGTTCGTGCGTTCAGGAAGAGACAATGGTATATCTTGTGACTATGAAGGATTTTTATCATCAAGGATCAGATTCGGGAAGGAATGACGTTGTTCGCGGAAAGTGCGACGTCAATGTACGAGCTCTTAAATCCGACGATATAATTCCCGCTTTCATTTCAGCCGGCAAGGCGAGGATCCATTTGGCGAAAAAGGGATCAAAGTGGACCGGGAACAAGCGGAGAGAAATCTGACACAGAAAACTAAAAAGCCCCCATTGAAATCGCGAGAATATTTTGCACAGGTAGGAAGGATGAATTTCGACCGAATGATTCGATCAACTCATGGCGTGAGCCGGAAAAAAAAAATGTTAGCACTGTACACTCTAGTTTAGTATTCGACTTTGTCGATGAATACTGTCAGTCGGGATGAACGCAAAATTCGCCGAAGGTACAATAATTTTGATAATATTTATGCGGACCAGGGGGATTTTTATAAAGTCGATCAGGATTACGTTCGAAAATTGCTGCTTTGCAAGTGACGCAACCTGGAATGGGAATAACGTCAGGATAAGTGAAATTAATGAAAGAGCAAGGCCCAGTGTGGAATGGCTGGAGGGTTCGATCGCAGTTGCACTATGAAGCCAGGCAAAAGAGAGAAGTGGGGTGGGAACAGTATGCTATTGCAGAAGGCACAGGAGAGATAGCGAGGTTGCAATAGAAGATAGAAAAGAGTGAAAGAGAGGAACAAAAGGGTAGAAGGCTGGACGGAGGGAGAGGAGACGAGCAAGTCGTCGGCTCCTCGTGACATCCCCTGGAGAAGCGGAGATACCATACCGAGAACCAAAGTCGCTTTATCTGGGTTAGTGGACGTCGACCCTGACCACTTCCTACGCAAAGAGGATTGAAATAAACTCACATTTATCAACCGTTTCGCTCTTACGTAAGTGCCAGGCTGCCACTATCGGCCGAATGGTTCGGCCGGAACAGACCAACTTCATTTTTAAGCCGCTTCATCGCCTCGGATATTTGTCTCCTGCCCCGCTCTCAAACATACTCGACGAAACTTCCGCACTCGCGCGTTTCACATCTTGATATAGTATAAGGAGAGTCACTTTGCGAGTTAACTCTTTATTTGGTAACGTTACCCCCGAGAGCGAATGCTTCCCGTTACTTTTGTGCCCTACGCCAACCGTTTCTCTTTGTCCTCGTAACTTCTTCCTTTATCCATTTCGCGGTGCCCCAAGGAACTTGCAATCCAAGGCTTGGATCGCTTTACACACGCACTAAACTCCCAATGTGCTAGTTCAAATTTTAATTAATGTAGATTACACAATGTATTAATCGAACATTTGCCTGCGCGAGAGCGTGAGTTTCATTATTCCTCAGTTTGAACTAAACTTATTTACTAGACTTTCCGCTTCAAAACGAAAAATGTTGGTAAGCGTTTGATTATTCTGTGTGTGTGCTAACGTAGGAAAAAGTAAGGGAACGGGTTACAGCGATTCGTTGAACAGGGTTTTTCAGCTAGAAACTGCTGTTTTCTGCGAGGATTGAATTGGTGCTCGCCGAAAAGCCAGTGGTCTTTCCCCCCGCGAGTGCTAATGGCCAGTTTATTTCGTTTCTTCGTGCGCTGCATCCCTCGGTCACAAAGAAGCACTTTTAATGAGTTTCTGTCATTGCGAATTCTGCTGAATCCTTCCCCTGCCGCTCGGTGCTGCCAACTCTCCGCTGGCCGATTGAATTAGGGTTTCTGGCACACGAACCTCAGTCTTCTTCCTGCTCTCAACCGCGCTAAAATTCTCTGCGTTCCATGTGTGCACCGATTGTTCCCCACAGCCAATTCTACCCTGCTAATTTTCGAACTCCCATTCGCTAAAAAAAAAGCAATCTCTTTTCAGGAATGTAAACTATTGGAAATCCTCTGTAATGATTGGTGCATGCTATGTCGAATATTTGCAGAAGCTAGCCAGCACGCATTTTCCGGCGTTTGTATCCGACGACATTTTCGTGATGCCGGTCGAACAAATGTAAACCCTGGGGATAAGTGTCGAAGCAACAAGCCATTCGGCAAATACCTCGCGCACCCGTCCGATTGATATTGGCGTGAAAAACCCGCGGAATCCACCACCCACCCACCCACTCCCGACAAAAAATACACAAAGGGAGAGGATGTGTACCGACGGGTAACGGAAAAAAATTCATTCGCTCTAATATTATTTCCGGCATGTGAGTACACCGAATTTGAAACAACCGGACGAAAAACGTTCATTTGCAATTACGAAGGGATCAATGCCCATTCCAGGGTGCGCACACACGCTCCAAACTCTAGAGAGATATCTTGCAGGTTTGATCTGTCAAAGAATGCGTTTTAACGGTAAAATCAAACAGAATGTTTTTGTATGAATTGATGCTTTGAAATATTTTCGACATTGTGGATCGTATTTCAAAAATATCAGTGTAGTGGATGATTATCAGCTCGAATTCTTAAATATGTCACTTTCCTTAGAACAGCAATCATGGCAGCTTTATTCTTTCACGTTTGTCCTCAGCAATCAGAGGGCACCAGTTTCGATAGGAATAAAGGCTTTGTGTCGACAGAGTCCAGCAATCTACCAGTGTGCCTGGCAGTGACGCGCTCTATCTTCCACGCCTTCCATTTCCGTTGCGTGTATACGGCTGTGTATCCCTGTGTGTTTTGTCACGATGACACTTTTGCGCCCTTGTAATTACTCCTTTCTGTTGCGCCCTTGCCGCAATCACCGGGGCGCTTGAAGATTGAGCGCCGATGGAATACCACGCTGGCACCCGATGCCCGTAAAGTATCAAGGTGTCATCGATGCGCCGCTGATTTATCCAAGCAATCGCTAATGCGTGCGCAAGAGATATTCGCTCCATTAGTGCCGATAAGTTTCAAATGATTCCTATAAATTTTTCCGAGCCACCAGGATACTGAACAATCGCCAGTCGGATTTCGAGGGTGAGGTTACAACTCGGAAGAGTTTTCTGTTTGGTGGATGCTACTAATTTCGTAAAAGAGTCCTTATCCCATTGATAAAGCTGTTTCCATTAAAATCGTTGTGCACAGTTTGTACGTACAGCGCGCTTTCGATAATCGAGTAAAGCGAGTTTCCACGAAATTGAATTATCCCAACCGGGCGGATAAAGTATCACCGCGTAATTTACAGGCGCGATTGTTTAAATCAGTCTTTGGGGTTGGGGCTCCTAGAAATTAACGAGTACGTACTTGACAAACGGTCTCCGAGCTGTAAAAACTGAGCCAGCGGTATATCGACACGCAAGTGAGCAGCAACAAAAGCAGTAAGCTTCAAATATGAAAGCTCTCTAACCGACACACTCGGCGATACTTTGTAATTGTAGAGGCTGCCCTTTCCTACATTTGAATTGCAAACATAAATCCAGCCCGGCCACATTCGGTTTCATGACAGAATAATTGCCCGCTGAGAGAGTAGGAGAGTAAGGTGGAAAGCTCTGATCTCTTCCCATAGCTTTCTAGCTTCAAGCTCCGCTAATGCAATTTCAGATTGTTAATGCAGCTTTAAACTTTAACATACGCACTCTGTCATAATCCTATGGGTCGAGCTTTTAATGAATTCTTTAAAATCCCAACGAAAGCACTTCAATCGCTATTAACGGTAAGCTTGCAATGAGCTTTCCTCTAATTTCTAGCAAAGTACAGAAACAGAATTTCTTCCTCCAAAATTATAGAATGCAAGATAATACGCAGAGAGGGAAGAAGATGATCGGTGGGCATCTTTCACTGGAGCAGCGTGTCGCATTTGCACACCCTTAGGCGTTTCGTATAAATTAAGTTTCCTCCGTGCCGAACTGTTCGAGATCGCAGGCGCCCGTTTATTCCTCAGAATATTCCAGGCGGTTGTTTGTAAGCCGAGACGCATTTATATCGATTGCCGCTTACTTGGATCATCGCCAAAACTCTACCCCCTCGTTTACTCTCCCGCGAACGAGATACCAGTGTTCCTCTCACCTTCCTCCCAATTTCCACGGCTCCCCCTCTCCTTTTCTCCCTTTCTCGTTTTCTTTTCCTTTCACAGCACAGTTTCTTCCTCTCGAGTGAAGACCACAGTTCCCAAGTGGCTTCACTGTCATAAGACCTGTGAAGATGTATTTTAGATATGTGAGATACCCACACACATGGATCCCCGAAATTCCACACTGCACTTTTGTTAAAGGGGAGAATTTTTTTCCACTTCGAGTGTACCGTGCGTTCGATATTTCTGGCTAGCTGTGGGTGAGGAATGATTTTTAGTGGATAGACTGGCAGGATTTACTGGCCGCCGCCGCCGCCGCCACCACCGCTGAGAGAACGATATTAAAGAGGTCGGCGGCTCCTTATTCTGCCATTAGCAGAGCCGTTAATTAGAGTGGTAAAAACAAGGACCATCGTGGCAAGCGGAAACCGGAAAAAATGGATATTAGGGATGAAGAACGAGTTTAAAAGGCAGTGGCCCGTTTTACCCTCTCTCGCTTGTGCGCTCGCAAACCCAGATATCATTCGATCCTTCAGTTAAACAAACCTTCGTATCTTTACACTGGCATTCTCTCGTTTGTTCTCCCAATAGACATATCTGCACGTATGCTTTGTGTAAATAAACTTGAAAAGGACTGCACTACATTTAACCCACCAGTGATTCTTAATCCGTGGAAGATAATACTACGAGTATGTATGACGAGTGTGTACATATATCGGGAATGTAGCAGGATTGTACGTATAGTGTGAATGGTCCTTAACAAGGAATGATGGGTTCAATTTACGCGGGATATTGAGTAATTACAAAAGAATCTCCACTATTCCCTGCAATAAGAGACAGAAAAATTGGAAAAATTGAATTTAAAGTCAATCTCGGGCGTCAGACACTCATTAAAAATACACGTTGAAATCCCATCAAGGTAAAAACCCTTCAGGAAAATCGAATTAAGTCAATAGAGCGAGATTATCTTCTTTCTCGGCTTTGCCATAAGGCGAGCAGCAATAGAGTTTAAAAACACACATGATACCGCCGAGACGGCAAACCACAACAGCGAGCGTTACTTTCCAGGTGCAGCGGGTTCGTGCTGACATTTTCCATTGCACGCTCGCAGCTCGCCCTTACGCAAAAGTGACCTTAGCGGGTGTAAACAGGCGATCGTCTGGCGAACAGCGGACCAGCAGCATTTCATGGCATTTGTGCTCAACTATAGCTGGCCGGCCGCGCTCTTTCGCCAGGTCATGCGGGGAGTGCGAATGTACCAGTACGTACTGGTTGCACCAGTCGCTCGGGCGTGTCGAGAAGCACGCCTTCGAGCACGAGCGTGCCACAAGGTTGCATCGCAGCTCCGCTCGCGCAATATCGAGTGGATTCCGTTCGCAAAGGGAAATCAGTCGCGTTGGATTTTCCAGCAACTGCTTCAGCGAAAACTATTTCAGATTTTATCTGGACACGGGATAATGGCTGCTCGCCCTGCCATTAACTCGCAGGTGAGCATGCTGGAAATGAAGGAGAAATCCGTTGCCAATCGACACGGGCGCATTGGGTTCCCCCTGACCCATAAAGCTTTCCCCCTAAAAGCACGATACCACCGCACAAAATGCACCAACGTCGAGCTTGACGCTAGTGAGTTGGAAAGAGAGACAGAAATGTTCGATAGGTGGCGATCAGAGGGAACATTCGTAGTTGCTCCGATTTCGAGGGCGGTCCGTTCCATCGAAATGAGATCGAGCCCGATTCATTTCGGACACTGTATCGGTCAGGTGGAAAGCTGAGAAGCTCGGCCACAACTAATGTGCCGCGCAGGTCTCAACTTTCGTGAGAAGCAAGTGTAACTTGGCGTCATACTACACCGTATTCGGTTTCGGTCTTATCGAGTCTGCTTGGAGTCCAAAGGGAAACGGCAAGTGTCGTGCGACGCCACGCCAAACAAGACCTGCCAGCTGGAAAATCGCTCGGCGACGCGGTGATGATCGCAGCCCCGGCGCACCCTTTCACACCGCTTCTATTATACTCACTCTGACGAGCCATTGTCTCTCTGTCGCGCCGAAACTCGTGAATTTTGTAGGTAAGCTTGCAGAGCGCTTCGCCGATTCAGCGAAAGTTGGCCCCATCAGAAATGCCGTCGGCTGCCGCTGCTGCTGCTGCTGCTGCTGCTGCTGCCTGCCTCCTCCTCTTCCTCCTCTTCTTCCTCCCCTACCATTCGGCCTCTCACCGCTAATTTCCACGAGCTCAACATTATTAGCCACGTCAACGGTGAAATTATCGCTTGACAAGCATTGCGATGACGAGGTCAGGCCAAGTTTTTCTGTCCAATGCTGACCACGCTCGTTTCGCTACGATGCGAGTAAATAATTCCTGGCTAACGCGCATGAATCTCACTGTGGCTTTTCCCAGTGGCGCGCACACTTGCGGACAAAGGCTCGAGGAGAGTACACGCTGGTGGCCGCTGGCTTGCGTAATCACGATTGGATTTCAGCTCGGGAGAGCGAGCCACGTTATTATTAATAGCACGCTTGATTAAACTGTCCACATAAAGAGTGGACTTCCGTTCCTGGCTTGATTAACCGCATATACGGGAGGAGCGTGAGTCGGCGAGGCGATTCTAGGTGAGATTACAGATCAGTGGTGCGAGCGTATATTAGTGAGTTTACGTGAGTTTGAACATACCGACTATTAGTTGAATGCCGAAAGAATAAAGGGAATAGGCATACTCATTTTCTGTCGGATCTTATGGACTTATTAAAGTAGAAAATTGTAAGTCGTTGAGAGACAAGTTGAGGAGAGTAGAAAGAAAAGATAAAGTGAGCTTGTCGAAGGAAAGAACTGGGTGGATGCGATTTGTGGAAAGGCATTTCCCACGAAGAAGGAAAAAGAAGTATCGGAGAGGTATCGTACCGCGAGGCTCGCGGGACTTTAGGCTAAAAGGCAGTGAAAGTGTTCCCCCGTGAAGCATGACGGGAGTAATGACACCCATACAGGCGCAACTCTCCGCAGATCGAGCCACCTTCCCTCTCTCTCTCTCTATCACGGCGCGCGGCACTCGTGTGAACAAACAAACGGCCGACTCGGCTTGACTCGGCTCGATTCAACTATGCGAATCTTGTATAGCCCGGATCATTAGCGGGATTCGGGCTAATCCGGAACCGATAGGGAGATATTCCCGCATTGTTCGAATACATTTTCAAGCGGCAGCAGCCGAGCGCTTTGCTCCGTGCGAAACTTTGCGCAAACAGTAAATATTAATGGCAGTTCTCTCAGTCTATCTGGGAGCCAACTTCCGCGGCAGTACCGGCTCATTAACGATTAACGATGTATCGTTGGCCCGATCGATTTCCGCGGGCAAGTGCGATGCAACTTGTTGAGGTAATTACAAATCATCGTGCCGCTATCTGGCGCATCGATCTCTCGAAGCTACCTCGCGTTGTGCCGCCCGCGCGCGTATTGCATAATAAGAAATTCGATCGAGCACCACCGGAATGCTCGCTCTAATTTCAGGTCGACCGGCTAGCCGCCCTGCAGCGCCGTTTCCTACAAGGATCGAAACGAGTGCACTAGCCGCACCACCAGTCTGCGGGAAAAGGCGAGGTCCGGTTTTATTGCGGGAACCTGCCACGAAACACGCACGCACGCACCGTGCCTGCGTTCTCACGCGCACGTGCACCACGTACTTCCACTAACTCGGTTTACACATAGCTGTATGTGAGTGAGTGCACGTACAGTATATGCACACCCATGTCTTTACCTGCCATGGACCCACGCACGCGCCACGTGATTATCATTCGATAGAGATAGAACGAATCGAGCCGAAGCTAGAAATGATTTTGCGGATCACTCATGACTTTGCGTTACGCTCTATTACTCCACTGCTAATCATATCATTCTCCGAAGAGGACAGAACCAATAAAGCCTGTATATCACTGGCTCGAACACGTTGTTGGGGAGACCGAGACTTGGCAGATCTATTCGTGTTTGTGGAAGATTGTGAGAGTAACGGAGATGACAACTAATCAGTGAGAAGTTAATGGAGAGGAGAGTAATTCTAATAACATTTGCATCACTGGGTAGATAGTCCCGGAAGAGCTTAGTGGTTCACTTTAGTGGGTTCACTGCACCCTCGTCTTTGAGAGTGGCGTGTTCCAGGGACACATGAGTCCTTTGTATCGGTTATAACGTCCTCTCCAGCGTGTTCAGGCGTACCACGTACAGGCTGCACTTCCTTTTTCTCCTATTCCGGGGGCGCTTTACCTGCTCATCCAGTAGGAAGGAGCATATCTCGAAATCGTCTCTCTCTCCCTCTCTCTCTCTCGAGGTAGCTCAGCGCGGACTTATCCCCGAACAAGCTTTCCCGAATTGTCGCGGCTTTCCTGCGGCTGCTGTCCATTCTTTCCCGGACGCTCTGCGTCCTCGTTGACCCTCATACGATTTTCCGAAAGCAGAAGGAGAGCGGGAAAGAGTTTCAATCGGCCCGGCTGGATCCTCAATATCGACGGATTTGAATCGAGCCCGCGGCTTAAACCCGACGGTCCCGAAAATCGCCTGGCTGCCCGATTCCATCTCTGTACAGCATTTCTGCCCGCTGTTCCTCGACTAAACTGTGACAGCTCACGCGAACAGGACACGCTGGCTTTCTCCGATGCTCTCCTGCCCACATACGTATCCACAGACACAAATACATCTTGTCCGTTTATACAAGCCTCCCTCAAATGCACTTGCAAAGCAAATTCTTCCCTGATAGGAAGCACCATAAAGTACACCTTGCGTTTTGCTTACCTTATACTTTATTAACAAGAAAACTGGCTGTCTACCCTTTTGACAAGAATTGCACTTAAAAAATATATAAGGGAGATCGCGAGAAATTAGATTGCACCATGGGAGATGGATTTAAATTTAAACGTACAGAATTTATAAAGAAAGGCTTTGCAAGAATCCGAGTCAGCGCGGGTAAAAACGGATTGCTCGTTCGAATTTCGCAGAGCGAAATGAAGTAATCCCTTTCGCTTTCAAGCCGCCTTTGCCGACTAGCGTTTTGCGGCTTTCGTGAGATTCGCCGGGCTTTCTCGGGCTCTTTCTCCAAGATAGGAGTAGAATGCTACTGGGGTAGCAGCGAGATTCGAGGGGAGATGTCATTATCGCGAATATATTGGATATCGAGTTCCTTGAGTACATATTATTTATGCATCTCGAATGTTGTGCTTCTAGTTTCATGATGTCATCAAACTCGTTCTTATTTAAAGACGTTAGTTTAAAAATGGTTCAGAAAATATAAGATCTTAATGCTAAATTCTTTATTAATATGGTCAGTGAACAGAAACGTGTTAATGAGATAGCTACCAACTCGAACTATACGTGGCATTATTATGCAGAAAAAATCGAACGAAAGAGTGTAAACTGCTCGGTGCAGCCGATTCAAGGTTGGTATGCTAGCAAACTACGCTCGCTGTATATTAGAAACCGGGTGCTGATTGTCAGACGTAGGATGGAAGTGCTGTTGCAAGTGCGTGCCGGCGATGCAGTCGCTCGTTTAAATTGGCCTGGAGCACGGTTTCACTTATGCGGAGAGCGTGCGCCGCACTCCATTTTTCATTCCTCCATTTCGCCGTCTCGTTCCGTTTCGCTTTTTCCTCGACACAACCCGCGGGAAATTCTTATTGATTTAACGGTGGGTGTCGGCGCTAGCAAAACGGTTTCTCTCAATCTGAAAAGCAAATAAAGGCGGGATTGCGAGCTGAAACCACAGCTTCAATCCAAGTTCAAAGAGGCTCGCAACGAGTCATTGAACTTTTCTCGCCAGGTTCCATCCGTTTGCTTGATACGATGCAGGCCAACATTCATATTCATACTACCTCCACCGAAATGAAAACAATCATTACCCATATTTTCGTCTGGAAATGATAGTGCTATGAAAGATGCGCTCATATTAGAAACCCCACTGATTAAAAGTACCGTTTGCTTCTTATTACACTATCCTGTTCGCCAAGGATTTCAAGTACCAATGGAACCCTGCGACATTCTGTTCTGCCACTTGACCTAGTTTATTAACGGAGCGAAGTCTCTTTTCACACGGGAGAAAAGCAAGCCGACACTCTTCGCGCGAAGTAGTGGAGCAGTGGAATGGTCCAGTTCTCGGGATGGAGCGGCGCTGAACTGTCAAAAGCTCGCAGCGTGTCTGCGAATACGTAGTTGCGACGATGAAAGGACTTTTTGAATCGCGACGCAATTATATTTCACTGACTGCGACCCTTCTGGCACCGCCGCCGCCCTCACCAGGCCCGGGCGGAAGAGAAGGCAGCCTGAAAAAGAGAGAAACAAGGAGAGTAAAAAAGACCCGGCGAGTAAGAGCGATGCAGCCCTGCATGCATCATCGCGGAAAGTGGTGCATTGCCACAAGGGAGGACCGGAAAATGGGGAAATTAAGGGCGATGTACAAAAGGATATGTAGATAAAGGGACGACGGGAAAGCGAATGAGAAGAAAGGAAAATAGATGTACTTAATTCTATACGCTCACATTTTCAAAAATGTACGATTCAATACTGCTATAGATGTTTAACAAAAATCAATCGGGTTTGACTTATTTACTCCATGCACCGGGATACAGGTGAAGCAGCTAGTGAGTGCATCTTACCGTATGCGGAATCCTCTTATGAGGAAGAATGACTCGCTAAGACGGAGTAGAGAAACAAAACTCCATTCTCCATCAGAAGACAGGAAGCTGCGCGCATCTGTCATCGGCTTGAGCAAAATACACCGGGAAAAAGGGAAGTGAGAGAAACTCAGTGGGTTCAAGGAAATGCAGAGTGCACAATATGTATAGTTGGTTATACTATTCAGACACAATTGCACGATTATAAATCTTTCTTCTCAGTTATAATATGCTTTCATTAATGAAGATTTCCTTCTATCCGGCCTCATAGCAGACCATTATCGGATGTTTAATAACTCTAACTTCGATGGAAATTCTGCGGCAGTAGCAACGATCTCTCTCTAGTTAGTCTCATCGAGAGTGGGCGCATAGATATGCGCTACGATTCGCTCGCACTAATTACAATCGCAAATGGACGCGCTTGCAGGATGAAACTCGCATGGGAAATACATCTGGGTATTTTCTCGGGAGGATTTTTGTCAGTGTTATCCTATGGCGTGGCGCATTGGACGCTGATCCAATGGAGTGCTCTTATATCAGATTTGTGTCGGTTCAGGTTTACACAGTGCGGTCTCGTCAGCGTGTGTGTACATCGAGCGCTTTCATTACATACGCTACTCCGGCATGCGCGCACTCTGATTTACATTATATTTACATTGCGCTTGTGTTGCACCATCATTGAATTGGTAATGTGTCCATTGTGCGAAGCCTGGCTACCGACCGCGTTATATTTACAAGAGAACTGTCTCGGCTACGACATTACATAGGATTCTTATAAAGTCTCTCTGCCATTCTGCTTACTTTGATTTCGCACGATACTAATTGGACTTCGGTATTACAACTCCTGGCGTAGGTAAATGGACGACATGCTTTTTCCACTGGCAGAGAGAAGAAATAGCGCTGGCTTTTTCCTCGTTGAAATAATAAAAATAGAATTGAATCCTGTAAAGTGAGGGTGAAATAAAGAAAAATCCGAATGAAATGTTTTGTTAACGCGACACCGTAATTCTATTGCGCGGTAAGAAAATTGTTGAATTAGCTTCATAAATGTGTTCCACACAGCATGTAATACAGTTTTGTCCAACCAGAGGCGTGGATGCAAGTTCCTCTTGAAAGGAGAATCCTAGCTTGGACATCGCTTTGTGTCATAACAAGCAGGCCACGAATTCGAGAGTGTCCGGCGGTTCAGACACACACACGCACACACATACATACATACAGAAGACGGATCTGGAGTACGACGAAAATTTGATACTTCGAAGGCTGCATTCAAGCCGAAAACCTTTCGGCAAGCTCCTAAATAGAAACCTCTGTTTCCTGAAGGAGACTTCCTTCCAATTTGATAGAGACTCTCTGCTGCCAGATAGAACGTCTTTTCTTCCTTTTCGATAGGCCTCTCACATTTCTTTCAAGGCCTCGTTTCATCTTGACCATTCACACCCTCTTTTTAGGCTTCAATGCCTTTCGAGGGTCACCCTGGACGTGCGTAGAACCACTTCCCCGAATGGGGCAGATTCATCTTACCCAGAAAAGCTCGTCAAATTTACTAAATCAAATTACATTCATGCGATTGCGATTACGATTAAGCTCCAAATTTAAAGCTTTCTCGTGAAGCACGAATTTGCCTTGAACGTGCCGCCTGGTTTACCAAGGTATTATTTTGGCATGGTCATAATTAATGACTGTAGTTGTATTGGCCGTCCCCATTGAAACCGTAAGCAGTGTATGTCCGTGAATATGCTAAGCAAATGTTTGGCAACCATAACGAGCAATTAAAAGTTCCACTGAACCTGACTCGAGCGCAACACTGGATTCTCTCCGGCTCGCACAATAGCGGATTTCGCCGGCAAAATTATTGGATAATGGACAAAACTCTTATACGCTCGCACAGCATAAAGGTACGCCGTTTAAAAAAAGGAGCCGCCAACAATTAAAAATCTCGATGTCTCTCGTTCGGTAATCGTGACGGCATGAAAAACAATGCGGTTTCGTGATGATACTCAGTAAATGTTTTTGCGCAAGCTTCAATTTCGTAATAATTATCTTCGAGGACGTTACGACAAAACAATTAAAAGTTCTCCGTAACGTATGTATATAACTTCTCTCATTTATATCGACTCTTATTGGAAAATTTCTTTGACTGTGCTCCGGATAATTTTTCAGTGAATCAACAATAACCTTTAATGAAAGAAGCTTATTGTTCACTGCCTGTAACATATGATGAGTAGACTCTTAGAAAAACAATTGACCATAGTCCTCTCAACATATGAATACTGCTGGAATAGAGTTCTTCGAAATTGAGCGGAATTTCTTTGCTTCGTTGCTGCATGTTAAGTCCTGACCTCAATTTCCACTCTAAGTTCACATTTCCGATATATTCTCTGATAGAAGAACCTATCCAAAAACTATCCTGCATAATCGATTTTTGCACCCATATGCAACAAAGCTAAAGTTGGATAGGTGTCAGTTTAGAAGTAACAACAAGTACACAAATAGCTCGGACGCCCGTACTACAATGAGTTAGCCTTACTTCGCCGAAGCAATACTTTTTCCTTCTCCCACCATTCCCCGGAAATCGCGTAATGGAAAAACCAACGCGATAATGGCTGTAATAGCTTTCACTTTTGAGCCGAAGGAGTTGAAGGCGTTTCCAGGGATTTTTGAACTATGATAATGGACTGGTTGGCTTTGGTCAGGAAAAGTCAAGGGAAGACGTGGAATGAGGAGGCGGCAGCCCACTACCTAACAAAGCTGCTCAGTCTGTAGCAGTGAAAAAAAGGCCGAAACTCTCTCTTCATAAAATCTTCCCAGAGGGGCTTGCTTCTCAAAGCCGAGAGGCCCATTAATTATGAAGTCAAGCCACTAATTAAGCACAGCGGTCTCCGCGAGATGGATATCGCTTGTCGCAGTCCAATGAAAAGTTCGCCGCAAATCAATGAGACTCGTTTGCCAAATGCCTGGAGCAAACGGTAGTGGTTCGTCCATCTTCCTTTGTACTTTGCAACTTCCAGATGAAAAGAGATTCGTCGTTGGCCACGAGAAGACCAATGTAGAGTCGATTACTTCGAGTTATCCTGGTGATTGAACAAAGTTAAGTCATAGTAGTCGAGTGACGATAGTCAAAGAGAAGAGGACGCAATTGGTCTGTTTCACGGAAAGTGTAGTTTGGGCTTTGCGGCGATCACGAAAGCGTTCCAATGCGCTTCTCATCGTACATAAGCGCGATAGCCGTGGCTGTAAAAAGCCAGGCCGTAAATTCACTCCGTTTATTTCATACTTCCCTGCGGCCTGGATGGGGCAGCATTATCGTTTTTCACCATCGTTCGCACTCGCCGCTCGAGCAGGAGGCGGAAAGTTGTACGGAATGGCAAACACTCTGGATCAAAATTTCAACGCGCGACTGAGATTCCGCCCCCGGATGAATGGGAACCGGAAATCTCTCTGCATTGCGAGCGATTTTGCAATATCACGTTGAAAGTAAAGTGACTGGCAGTATTACAGAAAGTTAATGCCCTTGCACCATGCTTGGTGAATCTCCTTCGCTACGAGATAAGGAAACCGATTAATCCAGCGATAGGCTAGTGTTCATGTCAGTCTCGCGAGACATAGGAATTCCTGCTGAGAAGTCCGAAGTCAATCGTCAGCGTCGCGCAGCCGAAAGTAATCCTGTAAGAGCGATTCGTTTAACAGGCATTTTTCTTTTCGCTCGCAGTGAGCGGAGTCAGCTATGCTCTCGTTAGGAATCAAGGAAATTGTCTCAGGAAACCATTAAACTTGCCGGAGATATCGGCATGAGAGACTTGGTCGCGTAACAAATGCTAGAGCTAGGGTCCATTCCGGACGATAATGAAACACGAAACTCCATCGAAAAGCTGTAACCGCTGCAGTGCTATGAACTCGGATAAGTCGGATTATATAAATTTACGTAATTGGGGGAGGAGAAAATAGATTAGCGAGAATGGATAGGTGATGGCTTTCGTCGTACATCGCCCTCCGCGTGCCAGTTCAATGCTTAACGAACTGCACTTTATTACCGCTGTTAACATGCTAATTACGCCTTACACGCCGGGCTAAATTCACTAGGCGGGCGGCGTCTGGTCCTCGTAGCTTTTCGAGCACCCGGCAGGAACGAGCTGCTTATTCAACATAGATGCCAGCCAGATGCTAATTAATTGGACAGGAATGCTGCCATTCCGGCACAGGCCCGCTCTTTATGATCTTGATTATGGCGAAATCCGACTGCTTTATACACCCATAAGTATATAGACGCGCAAGTGACGTAGATATCTAGCATATTTTTCCCCCGTTATGTTTGATAGCTGCTGGTTCGAAGACTTGCGTAATCGATTTCTCGCCACTCTATTGTGTCTATTATCCTGGTGAAGTTCAACTGCCTGGACCCTCCTCCTTTCTATCACAGTATAAACGCGCATTTATATAATTCGCGCAAGAAGAAAGTGGGAGAAAACTAGCTGGGTGGCGATAACTCTATTTCAAGAAGGCAGCATCGCAAGCACAATCATATGCTTCATCACCCTGAGTTTCATGGATACATACAATATTCACAGCTTCAAACAGTATCATCGTCATAAACCCGTCGAACTAGTTCAACGAAAGTATCGGCTATAAATGCGTTACAGCCGTCGACATGATTGCGTCGCATAAATGAGGGAATAATGTCGAGGCCAATAAAACTGGTAGAGAAGACGTAGTCTGGTGGGCTGAAGACGCACGTTGTGTCGAGAAAAAGGTGGAGAGCGGCGAGGAAAGAACAGGAGAGACCATGGAAACCGTCGAGTCAGCGTTGAAACGCTTCTTTTCAACTGGGCAAGCATTCCACGCTGACAGCACACACCCTCGGGAGACTGCAGGTTCGTTTTTTTCTCCGCCTACCGAAGAGAGGGTGCGGACTCCGCCGCCGCCGGTGGCGACCGGTGAGTGGCGCAAGAAGAAGTCTCGCTGCCAGCGGGCAAGAAAAGAGGTTCGATGCGGAAGTAGAGGAGAGACAGGGATTCACCGGTGAAGAAAGCAGCCCCCCGGCTTTCGCAGCCTTGCCATTGAATTAGAATTTCCGAGCCGTTAATTTCCACCTTCGCCCGGGCGGCGCGCAAGAACGAGATAAAAAAGTCCAGAGGTCCGGCAAGCAGTGGGTGAGCACACGCGGATACAAAGAGCGTGAAAAGAGGAGAGAAGAGGAGAGGAACGGCGAGAAGACGAGAATAGAGCAAACGTCGCGGTAACAGCTTGAAGAAAGGGAACGCCAGACAGAATGGAGTGTAGGTGAACGCGCGGCCTGCTTTCTTCTTCTCGGCATCTCCGTCTCACAGTCGGGATAATTTTCTTCTTCATCTTCTTCCGGTTGCTCCCCTCTGACGCCGCTGCGTCCACGCTCGATTAACTCCCACGTTCGCGGGACCTTGCCCATTCAGTGGGCCGTGCGATCTGCAATTACATAAGATAACGGAATCACCCCCGAACTCATCGGTCGACTGCGTTTTTCGGATGACAACATATTTCTCTCTCTGCTTTTCTTGCCATTTCACCAAGAATGAAACAGGCGCTATTTCTTTTTTATACCGATGAAACCCAACTCTAATTTCAATGGAGGATAGGATCGTTCGAAGAGTAGCCAGTTAAACCGAGTAAAGTTCGATTAACTTGATACGTGATGCCTGCGGAGAGTATCAGCTACAGAAAGCGGGAGAGCCAGAGGGAGAGTGATTCAATACTCCTCGATAGTATCCAGTTAAGCGAAAGAAAACTGGGTGACTGAATATCGAGCTTGCTAGGATCTTTAACGTTGCGTATGCAATTAAGAGAGTCAGAGAATCTTATGTGTCTCTTCGGCAGGAGCAGTTTCGAAGGAACGATGAATGGAGTATTGCTCGGCCTGCGCCTCTCTCTTTTTCCTTGCGAGAGAGAATAGCGGCTCGATCAAGACTCTCCGCCTCCGCTTGACGTGCTCTCGTTCCTTAACGATTGCGTTCCTCGCAGCCAAGATCTATCGTATCGTCTGAATCGGCTCGTAACTGGGGAAGTAAAGAATGAGTATTAGAAAAGCTGCTAAGCGTAAAACCAATTCCACCACGGGGGGATCGTCGGTCATCATTAGCGACGACGGTGGATGCTGTGCGACAGCCGTTGATTCCATTTGATTCGAGCGTACAGATCGATATCAATTCGACCAACTTTGGACGATCGACGCGTGGAGAGGGTTTGCACGACGTGTTAACGGTAAATGAGTAATTGAACGGGAGCACGTTTATCCTTCACGCTCGATTAAGCTAATAATGCGAGCAGCAACGTGCAACTGCCAAAATCAGCGGAGCTCTCCAGCAACCCGCCGGGATTAACTTTTCACCGCTCGGACAGACACGCTGCGCTTGTCCGCCGGCGACCATCCGCCCCGAAATCACCATCACCGCAGCTTCGGATAAACTTTTCTGCCTCTGACACGTCGCAGCGCGTCGTTTTCACGCACGATTAACGAGCGCAACGACGCGCATGTCAAAATATTCCCGATGGCTCCATCGATGCCGCAACTGCATATATGTACATCGGCATATCGTAAATTTCCCTTTACTGAAAAATGTCGTGGAAGATTCATGGAAACGCCGCTTTCTCAATGCGAACGTCCGGTCTTGCTTCACTCATGTGTGGTGGAGTCCGGGGAAACAGATGAATTATGCAAATGGAACGTAGGAAACTTCACCCCTTTAGTGAAAAGCTAACAGTGAGTTCTATGAAAAGTTATTGTAACTCAACTGACAATATCTCCAGCCAACATATCGCATCGAAGAATTTTTCAGTTATTAAAATTGGAAAGCCATTTATTGATCGGTAATATCGAATTCTGGTACGGTGGATTGTGTATTCGTACAATGGGTTGCTGAGATTTCGATCGCTCGAGGAATATTCAGGAATTCCGGGCTCGCCGTCGAGGCTTATGTATAACATTGGTTTCCACTTTAGCGTTTAGACCGATTTCTCTCGTAATCGACACACGCACGCCTTACGTAATGGCCCCGAGCGCACAGGCCGTGTTCTCACACTGCTGCACCGTGCACTGCGTGCATAAATGCAAATGGATTTTGTTGTTACTGGCCTGTGCCGCGCTTTTATCCGTCTGCCGTGGATAAAGATCGCATTACTCGAGGTTCTGGAGTGCCGGGTAGCATGACTGCGCCCATGAGCGCCGAGAACTCTATCACAATTGCTGCCCATAGGTTGCTGAGCCAATTGAATCTTTCTGGTACTTGTTATGCACCTTCGGCTAGCTCGTCTCCCGCAATCTTGGCCGCGTGCGAAGCATTTCCCAGGGAAAGCCAGGAAGTTACCTGGCCTCGCGCCGCTCGAAGGAGAGAGTGAAATCTCTCGGGGGTCTCTTTTATTTTCGTAAGTATACAGAAACCTGAAGCCCCCTGCGAACTCTGTCATCTCTCTTCTCCTCGTATATCGAATGAATCACTTTAACATTTAACTTTACACAATTGAATGAATTTAATATCAAGTAATACATGAAATTTCTATCCACTTGTAACGTTCGTGCATGAAGAACTTCCGGAGTGTATAGCAGCACTCCTTCACGGTGAATTAATGCTACCATAGATGGACAGCGGAATTCTGGGGAGCAGTGATTAATCGGGCGGGAGTGGCCGACTCGAATTATGAATCCGGCCCTAATTGAGATTCATTTTCCGGACAGCGGCTTAATTGAAACAGTAAATGGCCGCGCCGGGAAGGCGAGGGTTCTCGAAATGGCGATTCCATGCTGGGATTATTCCAGCGGCAGACTCCGTATTCCATGTTTCGTGAGAGCCCCAGATGGATGGCCGATCGATCGGCCATCCATCATAAGGCAGACACCGGAAACTCCCGCTTTATCACCATCCACGTCCTGTTATCTTGACGACCTTGGGCATAAAGATCGAATAGAGGCCCACTCTTTCCAGGTTCACCGATCATTCCGTCCAAAACCTACCAAACGAACGAACACCATCGATTAATAACAGTTTTCTTGCTCGACCTGTTTTTCCACCAGCAGTCTGAACGCATCATAACACTGTCAGGAGAAAAGTAAGCCTGGAAACATCGAATTAGAAAGAACTGAGGAAAGTACAAGTAAGAGAGCACAAGTATTACAGGGATTGCGCAGGCAGTTTTTCTCGCAAATTACCGCGAGCAAGAAAAAAGCAGCGCGGGTAATTGTTGCGATCAGTCTCGGACGAAGTGCGTTCTGGTAGGTTGGTTCACGAGGGCAAGGCAAGAAAAGGGGAAACAAAAGGAGATTAATTCGACTTTGCAGGCTGCACCACTCCCGCGTAGCAGTGGTCAAGGTGAGAGCGATTGGCATCCAGCAGGAGCCATTTCACACTGCTAACCTTTCTTACTAATTCCACTGGTTCCAATTAAGTGGTACTAATAATTAGCCGAGATTCAATCAGTTGGTGAGATCTCAATATTTTTGAGTAGTAATTATAGCTGGGGCTCCAGAGAACTAGGTTCTGAGATCCTTGGGTCGGTGCACCGGAGAGACCAGCTCTCCGACTTAGGCGTGGTTCTTGCGTAATTCAAATGCGAACTAGTCGTTCCAGCCTCCTTCGTACACGAGATAGATACATGTATACTGTGAATGTATCTGTATATGCATTCTGGCGGGATAGTCATATGCGCGCCCGAGATCTAGCAGCTTCCGAGGCCGCTGGATTATTACGCGGACGAGTAGAGAAAGTAGTAGAAAGCTCTCGCTCATGGTGGCTACTGTCTCTCTTTCTCTCATTCTCCATTTCTCTCTGTGGAGCTCTCTGCGAATCTCTCATGCTGACCTTCGCTCTCAGATGAAACGCATGAGTGACTGAGATTGCCTTCCCGCCATTGATCATTCCTACCAAGTGCCACTAACGAAATCGTATGAATAAGAAGAGGGTCTCCACTCACACCTTCCACATTCGTCTTGAGCAGCTTCCTACGCTTCTGGACCATTTCGCCAGGCATAAATCGGCCAATATAATTCGGCTGCCTACAGTTTTAGCTGGGAAACAAGTCGAGCGGTTACGTGCCTCGTTTTTCCATGATTACTCTTGCCATTTCTCACACCTTTAACACACCGTTGGATTCTACACGTGTTTTCTTGAACAATGTGGTAACAGTCGACCTTTAAGAGTCGCGTCAACCGAGCGACCATTCGTTCAGTTCTCCAGACGAACTTCCAAGATTTCAGGGAACAAACCCGGCTTCCACAGGAGTTGCGGGTCCTCGGGTTGAAGCTCTGCACTTCTAAGTACACGTTATGGGATGTGCGAAGTTGTTCCTTGCACCATGGTGCAGCCCTCGTATATCAATTCTTGCTAACGCAGACTGATACGACATCAGCCCCACCATTCTGGAATGGAAAAAGTTGGCGCGCGGTGCCCTCGTGTTTAGCATGGATACACTCTGTTAACTTGACGGGAAACAGGCAGGTTCATATTTATGCTACTCCCACATCGCACCAAGAATGAGGACGACATTTGTACAACGACCAGAAGGCTGGGAAATAAAATTAATCAAAGAAATCTCTTGCGATCCTCGTTTTATCATTTTTCCCATCTTTTTCTCTCTCTCTCTCTCTCTCTTTTACGTATTTAAGGCCGCGTTTAATTAATTTGCAAGTGGCACAATTATCGAAGAATTTTCCGATAGCGTAGTAAGCGTGGGTTGTAATTAGAACATTTGCCATTTTCATTGAACCCTTGTTCGCAGAAGGACAACGTGAAATCCTCCCACCTAGCACACGCTGCCCACCAGCGTACACGGACACTTGCGCAATGCAAAAGGCAGGAGTGCACGTCGGCTTTAACTCGTTCGTTACACGTCGAGCGCTCGTTTTCTAACGGAGGCTGCGGCAATCGTAGACGCGGAGACTGCCTCGTAAAGCCGAGATTTGCCCTGATCTTTCTCTCCCAATCCCAAGCACATACATACATACGGGCGGTGGCCAGGAGTCAGCGCCGGCACGATTGGAGCCGATATCTATATCGCACTTTTCGATCGACTTCGCTACGCCTTTTCCTTCTTCTGAAATACTACGCGCTCCGCTGGCCTTATGTAATGGAACCCGAAAACCGCATGCGGTTTCGAATCGAATCGACCAAGGGACCGCTGGAAAGTTCATCGAAAGAATAGCGTAAATCCCTCTATTTCACTTGCACGCCTCTTTGAGAGAACAAATGAAACTCGTGATACAAGATTTCAAAGATAGAGAAAACGTATGTTTTTGTTTTCCTTTGAAATAGCCGTATGCTAACAGTCTGGACGAAGATTTGCTGAGCGAGCAGTGAATAGAACACTCGTGTCAATAACAGCGTTGCGTTTAATTATCATAAACAAGCCCGGGGCTTTCTAGGATAAGGAAGGATAGGTCAGAGTAAATCGGTCGAGGTAGAGATATTCGACAGAGCATCTCGGTACAATCCACATAGGAAAGCCAGCAATGCTAATTTCCAGGATCGCTTGAGATACGAGCGGGTGCGCACCCTCCCCACTACCACTTCCCGGCTGCACTCGTAATTCAGTGATCCAGCTGGATTTACGACTGCAATTCCCCGGGACTGCGACAATGACTAGCCTAGTATCCCGGCTGTTTTGACAAGACGAACGTTACCGCAACGCCCGGCTTCCACGCCGCCTAAGTAATCTGACGAGTATCCATTCGAATTGCCCCGAGCGATTAATTAGAGCGGCCAAATGGATCCGTTGGATGTCCTCGATAATAGCCGAGGACAGAGACGAGTAACTACGTCGACGCTGGACCAAACATATCGTCATACCACAGGGGAACAATAAGCGATGGAATGAATTTTCAAAAGCACATGCATGACAGCCTGATATGGAAGGTGGAGAGAAGCGACGTGCGCGCGGCTGAAGCTCGGGGACGCGATAATTGGCTGGAATGGTCGTCCTTCGAGAACGGCGGCCGATGAGCGGTATGCGGGATTGTGATGAGGTCGGACAGAGCACGGTGACTCTTCCGGTGGGACGGCTCTCTAGCGGGGAAGAAAGGGCGATCGGTGGATTGCACCGGAGCCGGTTATACGCGGCGGTAACGCCTTCGGCCTGGATTCTAGAGCATGAACTTATCGGGAGCGAGCCGGCGAGCGCTATCATTGCGCAAACTGCAACTCACAATGCCTTCGGACTTCGGACGCCGTGCAAAAAGTGCCCCAGCGAACGCGAGCCTGCCCGCTTGCCTGCTCGCTCGACCGATCGAACCGAGCCACCGCACCAGCCCGATCCCAATCACGATGCCTTGCTATGCCATGCCCTGCCGATTGGCCGATCGACTCTCGCTCTCCTAGCAGCACTGCCACTACGTGCGAGCCTCAATTGCACACTGCAACTGACACCACGCGGACACGTGGAAAGCGAAATCGCCCTCGGCGCGAAAATTCCGCAGATCCAATTATTAGCACTAATCAATGCACCAGTTGGGAATTACAGCGTCCTCTTTAATAGGGAAAGTCAGGAGGGATGCAGATCGATTGTAGGAGAAGTTTCTATAATGCACGCTGCTATTGACGAACGGAGCTTTGTCGGGCTTTTGTCTGCTATCCCTTACAAAGGCGTAGACGAACCCTTTAAGGATACGTCTGCCAGAAGCAGGAGCGCAAAGCCGATATCCTCCAATAAGGATACGTCAAAAGGGCTCAACCACATCTGACATGAACGTTAAATCCGCGTTCTGCAGCTCTATCGGGAAAAGCGCGTGTCTAACGTTCACTCCTCGAGAATACAGCCTTCTAACGCGCGCGCGCGCGCGCGCCTGGGGTTGACTTCATCTAACCGCAGTTTGGCTAAAAAGTCGCAGCTTGTTAGAGCGCCTCGTGGTTCCCGTGCGAGTAAAAGGATCCGAGAGCACGAAGAAAAGCAGGTTGCTCGACATAGATATCTGCCTGGCAGGCGGTACCGGGGTTTTTCTCGTTGGCACTTTATAGCTCGTAATCATTGAGGCGTTCGTACTCTAGTCAGAATAGCCATTACACCAGCCGTGGAATTTGCTTGCTACCGTAGCGCTGCTTTTACACAGTCTGCCGACTTCTTTGTGACTTCTTTCTGCAAATAAAACTCGGCTAGGAAAACATCGTGTCACGGCTATTTGAGAATATTGAATTTCCTGCCGATTACATTATTGCCTAATTAAGACTTCGGATATTCAATGAGTAGGTATTGCACGTTGGCCGAGCTCCGGTGAAAAGCTTCGTGATATAACATTACAATTGCTTCGTAGGATTATTTCGTGGGCCCATAATTACATACGTAAGCCGATTTCAGTTCGGTGCACTACCGGGTAACGAGCACCTCGACATCGTAAAACGGAAAATTAGTGGACTGCACGTCCTTTTCGCAGTTTGCGCGAAATCTGGTAATTCGCTGAGACGTAATTGGAGATGTAACCGTTAATTAATGGCTCCCCCATTTGATTTCGAGGCTGCTTTCAGGCTTCGCCCAACGCGTTTCCTACCCGCGCGGATAATTTAAAAATCTGGTTAATGGAATATTACGTAATTAATTGGGGATAGTATTAATATGGCACCCTGCCCGACATACCTGCTCCTCTAATTGCGAGTCCTGTTCATTAACATTCTGAATTTTCCACTACCTTTTACGTTCGCACCAATAAACATCTAAACGATAAAGCAAACGTTCCCTTCTCTCAATTTCAAAAATAAACTCCTTGAATTTCGATCTTCCAATAACATTCTAATTTCCCTCTCAACTCTCCAATCTAAAAACACAGACTTTCCCTTGACCTCTGATTCCCGATAAGACGAACAACAACCGCTGATATGCAAGTGACTCTTGTTGGTCATGGGGTAAAAGTCAGACCCACCCGAATGAACCTACTCTACTGAAACTCTCAAAGCAACTTCTACCAAATGGGAAGGGTGGAGGGATGAAGTGCCAAGTTGCGTCTCCAACAGCAAACCACGCAATTACCACTTAATCCCAAGGATATCGCTGCACGCACTGTCAACTGTCCGCTCTCTCGCTCGATCACGTCCTTCCGCGCTGTAACCGAGACAAGTAAATTCGTGGGTAGCTGTGTGCGTGCAGCGACTGGGAAAACTTTGATGCAAACTTCGCGGATGAACTTTATTCTCTCTCCCTCTCTCTCTCTCTTCCTCTCCCTTTCTTTCTCGCTCCCTAAGAGTAGCAGATTTGTACGGATGCAGGTGAGGAAGTTGCGTCGGAACGTATATATGTATATGTGCGTGTGTGTGTGTGCGCGCGAATATATTTGCGAAGGAGGATCTGTTCCGGAGTATGGAACGGCCAGGAAAAACACGCCACAGGATAGCTTTGGTGGCTGGGCTCCGGGCGTGTAATAGACGGCAGCGAGCTATCCGCGCTCTCATATATATGCAGCCGGCGTGCACTATTCGGCCGCGATAGATCCGTGAGAGAGTATGTGTGCGGCTTCGAGCCCACACGTCGCCGCTGCGGCAGATACACGGAGAATGCTTCAGGAATAGAGAGGGAGAGAGATAGAAAGGGAGAAAGAGAGAGAGAGAAAGAGAGAGTGAGAGCGAAAGGAGAAACACGGTGTATGGAAGGAAGGAGAGAGGAATCAGAACGAGACAGACATGTACTGAGAGCGCAGTGCTGCGGAATGCAGTTATTATTCAACGTTTACGCGACACGCTCGCCTGCGCGCGAACGCCGAATCGCCAACCACCCCGTCAACTCGAGTGCGCTCTCGTTAATATGCCAAAGAATCATAGCCACGACCTGTCACTGATATCCCAGCCATGGACGATTCGCACTCCTGGTGTTCAGCTAGACCACTTGGCATTGAGGCACGTCAGATCACCAATTAAACAATTAACAATTCCAATGAGAGAGTGATCCTGCTTAAGAGAGTTCTGCGACGCTTGACGCGTTAGGATTTCATCGCCGATTAGTTAAAGGGCAATAGCATTGCTGGTGTGGGAATAGTTGGAGATTGGTATCTCTTGGAAGCTTTTAATGAGAAAATTGATAGGTGACCCTGCTGTAGTATCTTCGGAGTTTCTAACGACTTATATCGATCGACTGATCAAAGTGAGAGCGGTACGATATTGGAATTTCTTGGAAAATTGATGTAAAATATAGTTGGCTTCGTTCGAGCGTGAATAAATTGCTAAAGGTGTTGATTAATCGTTAATAGTTTGACACCGACGCCTCATCAAAACTGCCTTTCCCAACCGCCTAATTTTAAAGCAAGGCGTAATTTTTTTTCCAAGAGCCTTGTACCTTTCCTTGCTATTTAGCTGTCAGGGGGACACGTAAGTCTTTCATCAACGCTTCATGAGACCGGCAGCAGGTCTGGTATATGAGGAAAAGTGGAAAATCGAAGGAAGAGGTAGCCTCGAACGAGGCAGATTATCGAGTCTGTTGCAGAAGCGAACAAGCGGAGGCTGCGACCGAGGATAAAAAGGAAAAAGAACAGATTAAAAAGAAGCAGGAGCGAGTAACAAGGGTTTACGTGATGAGTTTCTCTGTGAAATTTAACCTTGCTGCCCTTAAAAGAGACAGGGAGAGAGAAAAGTCAAGCGGGTAAATTTGCTGCGGTGACTGCCTGAAATGGCACATGATCAGCATCCCGAGCAGTGCGAGATAAGTAGGAGAGCAGGCTGACTGAAAATTTCACCGGAAGCGTGCGCGCGACCGCCGCCACCGCCACTCTTAAACGCTAAATTTGCCGTTGAGTGCAGCACATTCCCCAACGGAGAGATATACCGCACCAATTAGTACGTTAGATTAGTAATCTCGTTTATCAGTGTGCGCGGAGCTGTTGTTCGCAAGATCGTTCGGCGTTCCCTGCAAAGGCATTTACCATGTGGGAGTGAGAATTCCGAACGGAGCTTTGTTCGTACGAGCGAGTCGATTGTATAGGCGGGTGTGCTAGAACGATGATTTTTCAACACCATAGCCGTTCGGGCGGAAACTGGAATTGTATAATTGAGAAAGTATCGCCCTGGCAGTCTTGGCACTTCTATTTATGTGACCGTAATCGCCCGACGCCAATGTAACTTTGCACCTATCGCACTCTCGGCAACTGCCGATCGCAACCGCGTGCACGCGTGTATGCGTGTGCCCCAGCATTTTTCCGCGAGGAAAAGGAATGGGCCGGTTCATAGGAGCGCGAGAGATCCGAGCGTGACATAGTTGCGCGGGCTTTGGAATTCAAGGAACTAGCCTATGCAGTACCAATGCGCTTTAACCGCTCACCGATCCTGCACTGACACGCTTCCTTCTCCGGGAGAGGTTTTCGAACACTCTGCATTTCACGCAATTGAACTTGCAATGCATTAGCTCGATTCGAATGAAATATCGGATTTTTTGATATCCAGGACGTGACCGAACACAGTCGGCGCAGCATGCGAAATGTCACGATTCCGATATTTCTTTGAGCCGGTCAAGTGGCTGGATTAGAATTTTAAACATCAGGTGTGGATCAACAGGGTGGAGAGAGAAAGGAAGTTGTAGAGTGGGGATGTCGGCATGGTTCGATATCGATTAGCTAGTCAATCGGAATTTCAGATAACCAGGGCGGCACGGCACGGTGTCCCAAAGATATTCAAATCCCCTGCGGTTGTGGAAGCGACCTTTCCCCAGTAAAACCGTGTAACCCTTCTGTTCAACAACAGCAGTGTGTTTGTATGCTCGAGTAATAGATGGCTCCGCGTTTACGCTGTGATACCTGCAGTACTCGTTGCCGATCGCGAACTATTGATTTAACCGGTCAAATCGCTTGGATTTCCATTAACCCACTTAGTCGAACCAGCCAACGCAGAATCACGCGATCACCGCCATCCATCCCGCCTGAGCAGACTAATTACGAGCGCGGCAATTTGTAGCCAGGCAAAATTCTCGCTCTTACAAAATCAGGCTGACATTCTCGCTGCGTCCGAATATTTGCCAAATCATCGGGAAAAAGAGTGCCTGAGGGGAAGGTAAAAAAGTATGATCGAAAAATCGAAACTGCCAGACGGAGATCGGGAGACGCAAGCCGGTTGAGCAGGCGTGTCCCAGTGCTCTCGGTGCAGTAACGAGAGCGAGAGTAACTGCCAGCACCGGTGAGATGAGAGATTAAAGGAGAGCAGCAGCGTATGAGCGAGAGAGAGAAAGGGAACTGGATAGTTAGCTACCCTCGAGTGGACCGCTCGGGGACCGGAAGAGCGTTGTGCAACCAATTAGCATATACGCATACCGAGTTGACTGCACTGCAACCCTAACTCCAATTCCAATCTCGGGGAAATCGATGCCGATCGACTCTTTCACAACGCGTTGCGACGTATTTTCCCTTCGCCCCCTCACTCACTCTCTTTCTTTACCTCCCACGCTTCCACCGACATTCTCATCCTTAATCCTTCACCCTCTTACTTTTGCCTGCTTTGCATCGCGTTATGCAAACGGCACCCGCTTCGTGCTATTATACCGGATAATAAAAAGAGTAAAGACGGAAGGAATCAGTCGGGCAGCGAGCCGGGTCAGAAGATAGTACATCGTGTGCGATTATGCGTGAATATGAGTGACCGTGCGGCACGTTGAAATACGGAAACGAGCTTCGTACGCTGGTTGCCAGCGATATACGTTACCACAGTTACACTGAGTCCATCGAATAGCCGCACTTGTATTATTATGGCAGAAAGCCATTAGCATGAAAAAGCGCGTAGTTCGTCGAGCAAGCATAGACGCAGTGCGTTCAAATGTATGCCGTTTCGATTTCACATATTCGAGCCGAAGAAGGTTGTCTAATCAACTAGATTCCCAAGGATCTCAACGTCGAAACTCTCGTTATTTAGTTCATAATTATTTCCGGCCCCCTTATTGGTGCAACAATGTTGCAGAAAAGCGCACATTGAGCCGAATGCCTGTTGCAGAGGGCTGCGTATGGTATCTAACTAGAAATCGTATGTAGATCAATATCTAACGATGGTGCGGTGTAGCATAGGGGCCAGCTGCAGTCTGAGAATCCAGCCGAGAAGTGACCGGTCTACATGATGAAGTATAGCGGTTCATGCCACGGAGCGCACCAGTCCTACGTGGGACTTGGAAACGTGTGTATGTATATGTGAATGCACTCTCAAGTGTGTAGCAAGCAGAACACGGAAATGATGGGCAGTTCTCCGGTGGACGGCGGTAGCCCACACTATCCCACTCCGCCTATTGCGTAAGATACTTTCGAGCCTGCCAGCCTGCCTGATGCCTGCCTGCCTGCCTGCCTGCCTGCCTGCCTGCCTGCCTGCCGAAGCGAACTCCGCCACCACGCCAAGCCGTCGGGACGTCCACCGTCCGCTCCATTTTCCTTTTGAAAGCCGCCGTCTGATCTCCACGAGATCCACCACCCACGATACACCCATCATTCCGACGTATGCCTTCAGCCTTGATGTTCAACGTCAGGATGCCACTTTTTCTGCGGGTCCGCTAAATGCTTGGCTGCCAGATTCTGTCAATACACGGAAATGGCCAGAGCCTGTTAGCTCCGGCTGTAACCCTCGGGTCGTGTCGAACACCTCAGAACGCTAGATAAGCTTTCCGGAAGAATGCCTAGGAACACGGAAGTCTTTCGGCTTTCTTGCTGCGTTATCTCGCCAGTCTTTTTTACCTCGACGAAGGCCCGAACTTTCCTGATCAATGACCCGACTGATATCGATATTGTTCACGTGCCTACTACTTTCGGTGAACCGTCGGGTTCTGTGGTAACGAAACATCGTATTACAAGTGGTGTTCCATTGCTACCAGCCGAAATGAGATGTATAATATTCGTGGGATAGGTTTCACTAAATTAGACCGTCAGGATATTCGAAAAGTATTTTCCATCAAACCGAGCATTGATTTATTGGCCTCCGGTGCACTATGCGCGAAGTATTAAAAGCGCGCTTGATTAACCCAGCTGACGGGGATACCGGACAAATAAAGCAGGAACTGTTCATAATTTAACAATGTCCCGCCCCTTTGTTCATAGAAAGTACATGCCCCCGGGTCAATGCAGTTTTATGCATATTTCATTAATGCACACACGCCGGCCGGTATGTGCGAGGAGATTTGCATATCGGCCTCTGAGGACCGAAATCAAAATGGATATTAAATTATGACCGACCGAGAAAGGGGGAGTGCTTTCCTCGCAATAGAAAATGATAAATTCTGCTGGCGAGCTTTCGGCTTGGCTGTGGAATTTTCCCGGATATGCCTGATTCTCTTGACCGGCCGGAACCAGGGCGACTCGCTGTGGCCTGACGAGCTGACCACCCGGTCCTACCAACTAACCGAGCAACCTACTGACAGACACTCCGCCCAGTACTGGCATCCTTCGCTATCCAGAGAAAATCTAGTTCATTTCATTAAAAAGTCTGCACCAGCTCGAGTACACTTGTGAGCTACGAACTCTATTATACTGAATAGCCAGGCTTACAGGCCCACCGAATGGGAAACAGTAAGGCACTTGGCAACGTCGGACGATCCGGATTACAAATAAGACTTTCCATCGGCGAGCATAGTCGCAATCGGAACATTGTGGAAAATCGGAAGAGTCTTTTCAATCGAGGCCGCTCTTTTGGCATCGCTTCAGGATGCGCTGTGAGTTCCTTCTACCGTGGGACTGTTACGTAGGGATTTGACGACAGAGTAGCTGCGTAAAATTCAATCGACAGTTTCGCGAAAGCTCTGCATCCCTCTCGCTTTCATTCCTTCCTTTTCCCGCACTCCAAGCCTGTCTGCCAAGGCCGCGAACGGGTTGCGAATTCTACCGATCAGATTTGATCTTTCGGTAGAACCGATTGATACAGGCGATGCATTGGAATGACACTGCAGTACTATTACTTTGCGATGGTACAACCGGAACGCAGTTGTACCGCTTTCCTTTGAGACTACTTTTACTCCTGGCTTACTATACCAGCTACCTTAGCACGTTATTGACCAGCTATTTACTACAAAAACCAATGTCTGTTTGGAATCGACTGTAAATCAATTGTAAGCTAGTGGAATGAACTGGTTACGGACTTTAATGTGTTTAATATCGAAAGCGCTAGGGGCTGGAGAGCTCGACGTGGAAAAGTGAGTTATCCTGTTGGCGGCGAGGCAAACGCCTGAAATACTCGCGGACACAGACAACTGGGTGCGCTGGATCGCGGCTGATGCAATTGCACCAGGAGCGCGCGAGCAGAGCAGATATCAGCGAGAGTGTGCGACTGGCTCACTCGCTCGCTTACTCGCTCGACATACTGGCGAATCGAGAAAAATGCCCTATGTTAATGGAATCGAGGGGAACCGGGTCGTTATGAATCGTGCGCATTTATCCACGCCAGCAGAGCGCAAGGGAACGAGCGAGCGAGTGCCTCGACACTCGACACGACTCCAAAGGCAGGAGCGTGCGTTTGAACGTCGCGACGTTTGTTTCTATCGACTAGAAACTAGACCGACTAGATAGAACAACCAGGCTTTATCCGAGCTTGATCCATGCCGACAATCGAACGTGGCAGAATCCAGAGAGCAACTCGGTTGGCTTCCGGGCGAGTTCTCGTTGCAGGGCCAAAAAGTAAAGCGAGTTGTTTGAGGGGAAAGGGTTAAGGAGGTCGGTGGGCGGCAAGGTGGAGCAGGCGGACTTGCCATGGAACGCGTGGAACTTTCAGCGAACGCACAATTAATAGACTGCGAAATTATTACTGAAGCGTGACAAGACTCGAGCGGCATTGCGGTTGCACAATGACTTTGTTCGCTAAATAATCAGGTAATCGAGCTTACTCCCGCTTGCTAGCTCGCCGCTCTCGAGCGAGCGCGCGCGTGCGCGCGTTCGAGCTTTACGTAACAACGTGCGAGTCGAGTCAGCCTGTGCCTGTGCCGGTCGTTTTTCCAGCGTTCACCACCGCCCACCGATTTCTGCCGTTCGTTACTTTCCACGCGATGCGACCTGCGAGAACACTCGCAACTACAGCTTTATCCGAGGGCGATCGAATTGTCCGATTGACGTTCGATATGTTCGCTTGCTCGTTCGCTCGGCAACTACTCGCGAGTCTCGCTGCTACGCGAACCGTATCAGTCTGGTAGCGCAGGGTGGTGCATGCTGCCCTACCGTGTCGCACGCGAAAAGAGCCGCTGTCGAGCTCGCTATCGCTTTATATATTCGAAACCGGTCAGCGCTACCGAGCGAGAAAAGATAGCAGTCGCCGCTGCCACTTGTGCGGGCGACTTTCGCGATAGGCCCCAGCGATTTTTCGCCAACGCCAAATAATAATGGCTTTCACTTCGAGAGCCGGAAAACTGCCCGGGCGTGATATCCCACAGCGGGACGCATGCCATTAATTTGATTTAATTGCACGCAATGCCCTTCCTGCCTGCCTGCCAGCCTGGCTAGCACACTGCCGGGGATTAAGTCATCGTCTCACTTTTTTCCAGACACTAGTCCTTTAATAGTATACCATTAACTCCCAGCCTTATTTCTTATTTCTACAGTTTTGGCGTAAATCCCAGTCCTTGTCAATCTGAAACTCCATTTATTCAATATGGTATCACTCAACTTGTTCCTAAGAAGACGGAACGAAGTGTTTGCCTGCATAACAGCCCCGTTTCAGAGGTAAGCCTCGCCCTGTGGATACTCTGGGGTACTTGGAACGAGAGTTTCAAAATACCTAGGAAGCATCAGGGCCAGTTTAGAGGGCAAGCCGGATAGTGCGAAGTTCTTAGGGAAGTTTACTTAAGAGATAGAAGAGAGTAGGTTGGGAGGAGCGTAATTCGAATTGTCGTTGTAGGGCTTAGACGGCGACACTCTCGACAGCGACTCGATCTTGCTTCCAGGTTCCCTATAATGCGAGCGTTCTTCCGTGCCTCGAATTTCGAATGACTAGGTTGAGGTAATAAAAAACATAATAAACGTTAGCAAGCGCGTTCCGTCAGGCAATCTATTAAGAAAAGAATTCAGCTCCCTTAAGGGCATTGAACGACTCGCAATCCCAACTGTGTTTCGAGCAGCACGCACCAGTCGGCGAAACTCCTTTTCGATGCGAGGCTATGCTCGCCTCGTTTCTACCTAACGAACGCGAGCGGGCCATAATCTGGACCGCGGGAGTCGCCATTCTCGGATATCTACCCTGCCTTCGGCGACGTACGACAAACTTTCCGCTTAATGGCCGCTCCTGCCCAAATCAAATGCCCGAGCGACTTTTTGCCGAGACGTTGTCCCTCGTGCCTCGATTCCTCCCGATCACCATCCACTTGTTGTCTCCTTGTCAGGAAGCCAGCCGGAGATGAGGAATCCTGAGAGTCGAGTATCGAGAGAGTTCATGCCGAGTTGAAACTGTCAAAATGAGCTTAGCTTTTCTCAACGAGTGCGTCGGTCCCATTTTTCTCTTGCGGCACATTCCCAAATGCATTACCTGTTCCGCCGCTTTTGGTTGCTATGAGTTACGGCTCCGCGATACCTTTTACGAAGGAAAGACGGGAAAGTCGCTAGCTAACGAGTTCTAAAGTGCATCCTTCTGGCTGAATTGCATTCCTCAGTGCATCGCGCCATTAACGACGCCGAGCTGCCCCCGAGGGACTCTACTATCCTAGCTGCACCCGTCCCAGACTCTCGGAGCCGGATACACCCATCTACCCCCTGCGTAGCCTCCACAATCTACTCTTGATTCCATTAAACTACCCCTCGCCTGAATATAAACAAGATTATTACCCTGTTATTCGCCCCAACTTCGCCGTCGGACAATTTCCCCTGCATTAGAATCGCTTCACACTCTTTCTTACTAAGAATCTTGTGGCTTCGTACTACAACAAGGATAGTAAACTCAACACATTCCATTACATAGAGAATACTAATTAATTAACAAGAAACAATACTACAAGATAGTAATTAATCGATCCAAGTTGTTCATGACCCAGGTCCAATAGTCTGATCCTGTTGCATCAGATCGACGGATTAACTCTCTGCTCCGGAAGACACTCGGATAGGGTTGCTCTCGTAAATTATATGGTTTCCTTGTCCACTGTCTGCGCAACAACAAGTAGCTCATCCTTGGCAGTGCGATTCTATTACCCATCAAACAGCTTGACTTCTCTCAGCAAGACACCATGGCTCCTCGATTGGAGACTTGTGCACCTCGCATGGATGCAAGAGTGCTAGATTTCGTAGGTGACCAGATAACCCGGGAATTGGTAGATGTGTGTATGTGCAAGCTGGTTGCACTTGGGTACACGATCAGCCTGGTACACCGGTGCACCGAGAAGTCTCACTTGGGTAGGAGTCGGGTGTGTGCGTGCGTGTGTGGATGTGTGTGGTATATTGGTGGGGCGGGTGGAGTAGGAGGCTGCTCTCTAGTTAGACAGACGTGGACACGAACGAAGGCTTTGGAATAGCCGCGAAACCTGGGGAAACGGCTAGCGCAGGGGTCGGCGGTGGGGAGGGGTCCGAGGGAGGGCATGCCCCCTTCAGCCCCCGGGTGGTGGTAGCCAGGAGCAACTGGTGCGCTTAGCCGTATCTGCTAGGCGGCGTAGCTCCCGTGGATGATAGTTTTTCTGCGGGGAGGGTGGTGCGGTGCTGCCTTGCTTTCGAAAGGATGGTGATTGTGGAGCGTGGCCAGAGTAGAGTTAGGCGTATATAAGGCCCGCCGGCCCGGCCCAAGTCAGTCATTCACCGGACTACCAGCCCACCACACACACACACCAAACATGAAGGCCTTTGTGAGTATCAAAGGGGTTGCTTGGTTTTCCTTCGGTGTTCTTCGGTCCCTTGGGATCGACATCACCGCTCTAATATCGCATCTACCAGAGTCCCTTTTACCATCTCGATTACTACCCGGTCAATCTTACTTACTCCCTTTTGCTCTCTCAACCCTCTAATACACATCATTCTCATTTTCTCCATACTTCGAGTCTCTTCTTTTTCCATTTGCTCGACCCTTTTAAAGATCGTATTGCAACGCGAAGGCTCGAGTTTTCCCTCGAGTCAACTTTATCCTCTTGTCATTCGCATTAACCAAACCTGATTGCTTCATCTCGGGATTAACTGTGACGCTCTCCATCCAAAGCAATGGGCAGCTGTCGCGTCCGCTCCTTTCCGGTCGGTGCTGACTCCTCGGTGATTCTAATTAAAGTCAAGGAGAGGCTGATTAAAAAGTCGATCGAATTGCAAACTGCCTCTACTGAACACATGCAACTCAACTACGCGATAAATTCACTGGTACACGCGGTAGAGCTTTACCAGCTCATCGGTGCTTTTCTCCTTTCGCTCGGGATTGCAATGACACGCAATGATTCAATGTCATGGCTCGTACTCGAACTTTGACGGACAACCGAACAAACGGGCGAGCGAACGAGTACATCTCTCTATCGCTTGTCCTTCCCACGAGTGCCATTCATAAAGCCTGCCAGAGATATATCCCGGTGCGAGCACCGACCGCGAATCTGAGAACCGGTTGTTCTAGTAGCATCATCGTCATTCACTTACTCTCCTCCGTGTGTCGACCGGTCTTGCTCTCTTGCTCTATCTCTCACCGCGGAGACCGATGCATCTTCATTCACGAGGAGGCGCCAGATGAAACGCGGACGGCAACCATCAGCGACCAGCTGTCTTCCCGTTCCTGCTTTCCCTCTCGTTGCCTACTTCACTCGGCGATCCTTCGGTTTCACCGCCGCTGAAAGTCAATCCGGAATAATAGATTGGTTTCTCTCTCCCACTCTATCTATCTACCGTGATTACGATTAGTAGCAATTCGCTGGATAATCGTAATCCCGGCAAACTTCCAATCATGAAACGGTTTGTTCTGGGTTGGGCGTGGAAGGGCGCAGTCGGTGGGAATCGGATCGGCTGGCTTAGACGGTGCGAGCTAATCGGCGAGATTTCGAAATGCTCTTCGAGCATTTTCCGATCGCGGGGTCGCGGGAACGCGCGGTCGAACACGTCACACGGCCACCTCGTAAACGGGATGTGAAAGTTTCGCTAAGTCGCGCACTGGATATGCATAATTCCCAAGCGGAGCGGCACATATGAGTATATGGCTGAATCCTCGGCTGGGCGTGACTCTCGCAGACGACTAATACCACTTCCGGTAGTCGCTCGTTAACTCCCATATCGGTTAACACTCCGTCGCACTTCGAACCGCAAATGGAAATTCCACCAGGGAATCTGCCTTTTGAGATGACGCGAATTTTCCTCTCGTGAAAAATCACCGATGCAAAGTTTCCAATCGCTTCGGCTAGACAAGCGGCGTCGATTGGCGTTCTCGGATCGACTTGCCACTTAATTATGAATCTCGTGCAATCAGCGCAGTGCGCAGGGCTTGCGCGATTACGGTAATTCCTAGTTGTTGCGAATACGCGGCATAGGGGGGATTGCATAAAATCCGAACGAGCCTCTTTTTCTGTCGGAGACACGCGGTGCAACAGCGCGACGATCTATTAACCGGTCTGAAAGAATTTCTTCCCCTAATACGGTCATTAGGCGTGGTGGACAGGGCTACCTGCCTAAAGAGATTCGCGCTCGCATTGGCCACTCGGCCATGCGAAAATGCAATCGGACCCGGCGAGCACTTCAATTACGAAATGTTACGGCACACGGGTTGCTCGCTGGACACGCTCAACTCCGCTAGCTCGTTACACTTTTCTGACATAACGACTCTCCCAGCAGTCGAAGCGGCTCGCGCTTACAAGCTTGCTAGAAGCTACCGCGAGGATTTAACGAGTTCGCGGAAGATACACCTTTTCCAAGAAGCAGCCAGAGCCCCTCCTGGCACGACTCATCGGTGCCGGCATTCGACTCGGTCTCCGGTCGAGTGGCGAGCTATCGAAAGTGAAAGCCGAGCGGTTATGCTGTACGGATATATCTAGTGGTTGGAGCGTCGACTATAATCGCTCGCCTCCTCTCAACAGACTTCCGCGTATGCTTTGCGGATATTAGAAGTCGTCTTGCACTCGCTTGAATTTCGCTCTCGATAGAAGTCAATTAAATGATCGTCGGCTAAGAGGAGAATAACGGGTATGGATTTCATTGTTGCAGATTGTGTTCGCCTGTCTGGCAGTGGCGACGGCCCGCGCCGGAATCGCACACGGACCCGCCATTGCTTATGGAGGTCACGGTGGTGGCTACGGAGGCTATGGCGGCGGTCTTGCACTGGGAGGTGGCCATGGCCTCGGAGGAGGTGCTGGTCTTAGCGGCGGACTCGCAGCTGGTGCTGGAACCGCTGCCTCCCTCCAGGGAGGTGCCTCCAGCTTGGGATCTGGATCCCTTGGTGCCAGCTACGCTGCTGGTGCTGCGGCGGCGGCCGGAGGTGCTGGAGTCCAGCAGATCGTCTCCGGTGGTGCGTACCAGTCGAGAGAGAGAGAGAGAGAGAGAGAGAGAGAGAGAGAGAGAGAGAGAGAATTAGCCCTGATGGCTTCTAACAGAGGATGAGAATACAAGCGGAATCTGCTCGGTGTTGCAGGAGTTATTGGAGGCAGGGCTGACATTGGACCTGCTGAGGGACCCAAGGCCAACGTTGGACCCCAGACCGGACCTTCTGATCTCGTTGGACCCCAGGAAGGCGCCAAGTCCGTTGGTGGACCTCGTACTGGACCATCCAGCCTTGTAGGACCTGCTGCCGGCCCATCCACCCTTGTTGGACCATCCCAGGGAACTGCTACCCTCGTCGGACCTTCCCAGGCTACCGCTAACCTGGTCGGACCCAGCTACGGTGGTGTTGCCTTCTATGCTGGATCCGGTGGAATCAACGGTGACGATGGTAGCTCCGGTGCTGCTGCCGCTGCTGCTCCTGGTGGTACGTCGGCAAATATTTGCCATCGGGAATACCCGAAAATAGTATACAAACCGTGTTTGGTAGGTGTAAGATGAATAGAGGGTTAATATAATAATTGAATTTGCCAGGTCTCGGTCTCGGAGGTGGTCTTGCCGGTCTCGGAGGTGGTCTCGGAGGTGGTCTCGGAGGCGGTCTTGGTGGCGCTGGCGCTATTGCTGTCATCGGAGGTGGTCCAGGAATCGCTGGTGCCATCGGTGGACACGACGGCGGAGTTGCTGTGATCAACGGACCATCTGGCGCCATCCATGCTGGTCTCGGCTCCCACGGAGCAATCATCCCCGCGCCCATCCACAAGTACTAGACGTTCTAAGGCCCCAGCGATCTCGGCTCGGCGACGGCGGCATACCCACCACAGTCACTTACCGGTCTCGAACGATCCTCAACACGCGCTCAACGTCTTCTTCCCAAAGCTCCGTCCAACCTAGGAACACGGCCGGAACGCCGGCCTCAGTCTTGCAATCGGTAGACAGTCCAACTGGGCAGCCCTGGGAGCACGAGGGCTCAGGAGTACCATACGATCTTGCGATCCGATCCGATCCGATCGGGGACCGCGATCGGGACACGAACCGGCGACCGCAAAGTAGCACGAGCTCCACTTCGGGCTTGGCCACTCGTGATCCGCGGCATCCTTCTGTTTTCTTGCTCGCATTACCCGTCCGCGCTGACCGGACGGTAAATTTAGTCAATTTCACTTGAGATCAACGACGACCAAGAAAATCAGTTGGATTGCCGCGATTCGGCTGAGCTCGGTGCTCGTGCAGAACAAACGGTCGAGCAGTTCCATTCCCGTGCGCGGACCACCCGCTTGGGGACGTCGCTCGCCAGCTCGTTGGACTTCCGTTCTCGCTGCTTCTACAGCCAAAATACCATCTCGAAGGCAAAGGGTCACCGCCCCTTGGGAAGAGTCCGAGTGGAACGAACGAAGCGAACGGTCGGAAAGCACACCGGCCGCTCCGCCGTGGACCCAGCCAGTGGACGGGCTTTGGCGCTTCCTGGCCGGACCAACTGGGTCCGTTCTGTTTTCTGAGCACCCATCATTGGCTCCGGCCGTTCTCACTCTCTTCTTCTACTACGTCTTCCACCATCAGTAAGGCCGCACACTGTCCCTCACCTTTTTTTTCTATCTCTCTCTATCGTCGAGGTGACGCGCTCGCGGCCTACCTCACCAGTTGTTATATTCACTGTCGCACCCCCCAAGCATACATATTATTATTTTACATTACCCCGTGACCACCGCCGCGCATATATCTCTCAATCTCTCTATATATATATACATGTATACCATACTACCTACCGCTACTGCTCCGCGTATATGCATATATATATATATGAAAGCCACATTACCATACACGCGCGCACACACACTATTGCTATATGTGTACTCGTATATATACACACACTACACATATATTATATAATCGTGTTATATGTTAGCGAAGAAGAGAGACCGGTAGATTATGGTGGGTCAGCCCTTTTCGTGAGCGAATGAATGTAAATAGATGGCGCGCCGCTGCCGGCCCCCGACCCCGCCCGCCCTCGTCATACCCTTTCTTTGCGATCACGACTAGCACCCCACCACCACCATAGATAGATACCACGTATTTATAGCGTTTATACATTTATACAATACTTTATATAAAATAAAGCATCAGTATTTAAAACTCATATATACACCTTTTCTGTGTCTCATCTCAATCTCTCATACCCTACCCTACGAATAGCATAGCATGCCAGTGTTAACGATCGCTGCGCATGCGGCAGATGCAGTAATCTGAGATCCTACGAGCATTGCCTTTCCTACCGACCATACTGGGAGCGAACAACAAAGCGATTGGTACAGTGGTAATGCATCCTTTTGCGAACTCAGCGAAACCGATACCTCAATCCTGGCCAGCCTTTGTGAAAGCATGCTTAAATCTCGCAGTCTTTTCGAATACCTATTCGCAATCCACTCTGTGCACTTTTCCATGCACTAAAGGATACATGAGCTCGCCGGAAGAAGTCCAGTGGAGTTTCCATGGGAAGGAAGAAGGTGGTAACATTCGGGAAGGAATCGGTTTCAGGGATTAAGTTTTTGAACTCGATCGAACATCCGAATGGATCTACTTGCGGTCGAACTGCTCAATATAAAACAGGATTTCGATGCTCACGGCGAGCCGGTAGTAACGCCCTGCTTCTAACCACACACTGGTTGGACTTTCAATCTATTCTGTAAGCTGTGAACTCAGTGGGACACTTAACCCACCGAGAATAAAGTAGAATGGAAGCAGTCACTTAGATACTCAGCTCGAGAATCTTAATAGGATTTCAGTGAAAGAGGATGGCTGACAATAGCCCTCCTATCCAGGAGAATTCGAAATATATCTTCTCTAGTATTCACGAGCAAAGATTAGAGATTGAGTGATTGAGAAAATCAATCGGTAGGTTGCGACGCAATTCCAGTGGGAAAATAGTTGACGCCATTCCGAGTTAAATGCCCTTTTGTAAGCGAGCATCGTGGATAATCGAAGAGCCCGACCGATTGAGTCACAGAACACTTCCAGGCGTGGTCCTTTCACTCTCGGGGGTGTGCACGTGACTTTTATACGTGTTCCATGAAGAATCTATTTAGCAAGCGTGACGAACCTATACGGCTTTTGCGGCCAAGGTTAAACCATTTTCAACAATCCTCTGAACGTACTTATTGTTAGTCTTCAAAGAGTAATGCACCTTCATAACTCTATTACTTTCCTTCGCTACAAATGATGTTTACCGATCGTCATTAATAACGTCATCAATGGGGTATTCCTTTTGCGGCGCATGCCTGGTCATCCCCGATTTTCTACCGATCGAGAAAGGGCAGGCCTCCAGGATTACCTCTATAAGCTCAGCCCATTGCATCCACAGCATACTGTAGACAATGACTGGAAATGTCAGTCTCACCATTAGCATTGATCACGCTCAATCTCGGGAAGAGCATACTCCGCTTGGTGTACGAATTTCAGGTCGGTGATTTCTTGGCGCCTGACCAGGTCGGGCTAGGCCGCGTCTAGTAATTTCTCTCGTTCAAGATCTGGAGTAGCTAGACTTTAAAGGTCGCCAATCATCGTGCTTGCTCCTGCTCTTTTCTGACCGAGTATACACATCTTAATACAACCTTCTTAATGTAGACTTAAGGTCGTATTACGACGTATCCGTGAAGCATCAGTGCCGTATCCGTATAGTTTCGGAATGGCTGGTTTGAACGGATCACTGACGCATCACGGATACATCTAAATTGACCTTTACTCGGCAAAGACGAAGGTGAAGCATTCAGGCGAAAGCAAGAACAGGAGAGGGTGAACTGCCCTGATCCGCCTGCGATCCACTCACCCACACATCTTAATACAGGATTCATAATCTCTTAGAGACACACATACGAGACCAGTAGTACTGGTGGGGGTAACGTGGGATCCGATTCGACTCACGGATTAACAAGCGAAATTTACAGCCGTCACTCGTAAAGGTTTACCAGAAGAATTGGAGCATCGTCGATCGCATCTGTTCTCGTCTAGTGGCTGGGTAAAGGTCGAGCACAGAGTCGCAGCATGCTGGGAGGCTTAAACATGCCCGCCCTCCTTTATATGCAATATAGGTGCTGCCAGAGGAAACCGTATTAATCCCTGAGAACGCCGTACTTTCCCACCCATTACAATGCTTACTTGAACCCCTCGAACCCCTGCCTACCAAGATCTCTTGCCTCATCTCCTGGGAGATGACGCCCCTCAACACCTACGACTTCGCGACACGTAGGGTTTGATGGGCGTACACCTGCCGTTAATCTCAACACCGAGTAATTGCAAGGTTTATCTTCCAACGTCTGTGCAACTATGAAGAATTTCTGCAAATGCTCTTATGAAATAATGGATCTCCACTTTAGATGTTACAGCAATCCTAGTTCCACGAACTATGGAAGAGCTATGTAAAGATGAATTCAGATATTTCAGGAAGCCAGAGGGTCGAAATGGTTCGATCCTTTTTTAGAAATGGATAGGTCGGTGTGTGGTCAGCCGCAGTGCAAATGGTGAGGAAGGTTGGTCGAAAAAGGCAAAGGGGGAACGCTTGTCGTATTCTTGGGAGGAGGGTGATTCTGACAGGAGGGATTCCTCGGCGAAGGTCGGGCGGACTTTTGACCGAGTAAGGAAGGGGTAGGTGTGTCGGGCGGTGACCTTCTTACACAATGGCCAAGGAGCGCAGCATCCGCGGATATGATTTGAAGGGATCAAACGGGGGCGCGGTCGGGATCCTACTTCGAGCCGGAGAAGTATATAAAGTCCAGCGAACTCGTTCGATGGCACACTCGGCAATCGGCAGCTCGCCAAGATGAAGGCCCTGGTAAGTTCACTATCCCACGATGGGAAATTCCTGATCAGACCATCTCCCCTTTTTTTTATTGCCCATCCCATAAATTTCCAAACCAAGTTCCGATTTTCCATATTCACCCTTTACTGTTATCCCAAGCGTTAGATGTCAGGCTGACTTTTCGAAGTAGGAGGCACTCACCTTGTAATGAAAATCTCGTTTGCAGATCGTTACGCTTGCTCTGCTCACCGTCGTCGCAGGTGCGCCGGGACGCGAGCGTCGGGAGGCTATTTATGGCGGTTATCACGGGGCGTACGGTGGTCATTTGGGATATGGCGGGCATGGGGTTGCTCTTGCCGGACCAGTTCTTGGGCACACCAGCGTTGCTGGACCGCATGTTGGTAGTGCGGTGCTTGCAGCACCTTCGATAGGCCCTGCCAAACTTTCCGGCTCCGTTGCTGGACCTGTCCATGTCTCTGGCGCCGTCGCTGGACCAGCGGTCGTCACAGCATCTGTTGCTGGACCCGCACACGTTGAAGGATACGGTGGCGGCTACGTGGATGGTGCCTATGGAAATGGTCGGTTTTATCAAAGAGAAACCTTAATCTTCAGTATGTCAACGAAGGTACTAATCCGTGCGTTCTATGCTCTATTTTTAGCAGGATACGGATTTGCTGGACCAGCTTACGGTGGCTACGCGGGTTATACAGGATATGCCGGATACGGAGGATACGCAGGACACGGGCATCACGGTGTGGTAGTAGCAGGACCAGCTGCTCACGGCACGGTTCTCGCAGGACCAGCCTCCCATGGAGCCGTTCTTGCTGGTCCCCATGCCGGAAGCGCTGCAGTTTCCGGTCCGCATGCGGGATCCGTCGTGATAGCTGGCCCTTCCGGTAAGATCACCACCCATGGCACAGGCTATGGCGCCATCCACGCAGGATACCATGGCCATGGTCATTACTAAATGAAATCCACCTCGAATTGTGAACGCGTGTGTCAGAGAAAATGATGGTTCCCCTTCGGCATCGGTGTGAAAAACGAAATCATCCGGACTCGCAATGACTCTATGATTGTGTTGACATCTGATGTGTGAGAGACTGAGTGTACGAGGGAATAAAATTGATGTACCCTTTTACGAGGAATCCCTCGTGGCAGACTCCGGCGCACAGCGGGACCACTTGTATCAATGGATTTGACTTTGATCTCGTACGATAATACATTAGCAGTATCTATTAGAGCCATTACGTTACGAGTGTCGTGCATATCGTTGCCTCATCCGATTACCGCAATACTATTACACGTTTTATAAAAGAGCTTTATGTAGATCGTCCTTTGCACCACTCTTTTATTTCGCCAGTCTCGATAATTCTGTATAATTGCACTCTTTCTCCCAAGCCCTCTCACCCATACACTCTCTCACTCACTCTCTCTCTCTCTGTTTCTATATATATATATATATATCTATCTATACAACTTGCACGGTCGAATGTCAATTCGTTCTCATGTTCGAGCAACAAATAGACTATCACGCGAGCCTCCAACTCTCGCACATATAAGACAGAGTTGCAAGTGCGGCGGATCTAATGATAATGGATTGGGTGCGAGACAATACCTCCATAGCCGGGACTAGCTGATGCATGACAGGCCAAATCAGGATGTGAACAAGGCGCAAAGCGTGGAATGTTAAGTCAATAGTTATTGAAGGTCGGCCGAGCGCGTTAGCCGAGATTTACGACGCTACCTCCGTGCGCAGCGGTTTATCGGACAATCTGTACATGGCCAGCAATTGCGGTGTGTCCGTAAGGCCGCGCTGATAGCTGTGCTGGAGATCACTTACGCCAATGATAAAAGCCTTGTACCACCATCCCCATAAAACACGCTCTTGCCGCTCAGAGACAATAAAGCTACCGCGCGTACAACTACCGAGTGTTTTTTACAGTCAGATGTACCCTTCACCGACTATTCGACTATTAGCAAGAATTTGTTAGGTAGAGCTAGATAGAAATTTGATTCAGTAGTTGAACGACCGATTGGGATTGCGGAAATGGGATGCTGAGGTGGTTAGAGGGTTCGGAGGTTAGTAGATCATTAGAATCATTGGTGAAGAGCAAGAGGGCACGGCCAGCACCGTTTCTCTTCTGGGAAAAGCATGGCCTAGGATCCACCTTGCGGTGCAGATCGCTTGCACCATCCACTGCGAGGGTTTCGCCATCGAATCTACCTACACACGCCAACCGCTGACCCACCTTTTCGGGCAAACTAGGATGCATCGTAGCTCTGCGAATCCGTAGAAATCAAGCACTTGCAATCAGGCGAATTGGCAAATGGAGCGGAGTATGGAAATAGGTCGGACGCGTGAAAAGGCGTCGCCAGCATCTTCGAGATCGTTTCACGGTAAGCGTAGGTTTGACCGAGAGTTGATAATTTCACGCTTGAACCGTGGGTTTCAAAGGGGGTAGTTAACGCTCCTCCCAATTATCCGATAATTATGCTTTCGCAAGAGAATCGATTGCAACATATACTTTACACTCTCGTCATCGCTGTTGTTCTTCGATGCCTCAGTATTTTCTACTCCAGTGGATAGCATGGTTATTGCGAAAGTGCGAAGCTTTAAGGTTATGGGTGTGCATACTCATCTATACATATAGCTCCCTGAGCGTGAACTCTGCATGATAGTAAATCAATTGGCCAACACATACTTGCAGTTTATTTGCAGATGGTTTATTACACAATTCACGAGCATTATTACGCGATATCATTGCGTGTAAGGCCGCTTGGTACAGCGTGAAACTACCCAACGAATTAAAGTAATTCCAAACAGGGGATGGAGGGAAACGGGAGATGGTAATTAGTAGGGAATGAGGTAGGTTCTGCTGTAGAACAATACAGATGCTCGCAGTGGCGCACTCAATTTTAATTAATCCCCTGCGCTATGGCTAAAAATGAAATTAACGAGAGAGCCACATAAATAAATTACTGCTGGTCATTAATGGGCCGGTACCACGGTAGCTAGAGCTTTATTGAAAGCTCCCGCTAGAACCAGTGTTCCTTCACCTGTCCGACACAATATTCAAAATAAAAGTAACGTATCGGCAAACCGAACGCACTTCTTCAATCTGCAAACAAACAGAGGCATACTGGGCAAAAAAGGCTGCTTTAAAATGAAAAACCGACCGCGTGCCATTTGAAACTTTAATCCCGCCGATTTTTCACAAAAAGGCAGAGAAAATAGCGTGTGGCGTGCGTACGTGCGTTCGTATAAAACGGCAACCATCAACCTCACAATGCAACGAGAAGTGAAGCTATGGACTGTTTCCGACATTGCCCACTACTCGGCTTTAAAAAATGCATGACTACAACACAAGTATGTCTGTTCCGAATGCTATTCGCTGCTAACGTACTGTTGTCATTCAGTGTTGACAGAGCTGTTACCCAAATGCAATGGTTACATAGAAACTCAATGCTGACCGCACTAGTTCGTACGAGAGCAATTGCGAACGTAGGGCTACGAGCAATAACTTTAAAAATAAAAGCTTAAAATTTAAATGCTTTTGGAAAACATTTTTGCAGGGTCAAACAGAAACGATATGATTTGTTTGCTTAGCCATATTTTATTCAATAGTCGATATATTCTTATATATGTATCCATTCTTTTATACAAAAACTATGAGACTTGGAAAAAACAAACCGGACACATATGCAGACTACGTCAGCGCGAAGAGATTGACGTTTGAATAGCAAAACTCAAGTGTACCAATGGGACAAAGGGGATTGAATTGAGCCGCCGGACTTTTCAGGGGAAATCATCTGGCAACCCTAGCGGAATAGCCGAAAGAGAGAAAGAGCAAGCGAGATGGACCAGCGTGTGTGGTCCCGCGAAAATCCGGCAGCCCGATAAAGTAGTCTGGTTGGTCTGACAGGAGTTACGACGCGGGACAACTAGCCGTTCCCAGCGTACCGGGAACGCATTCCACGGGAGATCGATCCTGCCGGACGTAAAGCAAGAATGCCGGATTGTCGGGGACAAGCTTCTCGCGAAATCCAGTGCAGCCGTCGCCAGGAATGACGGGAGGTGCGGCCGATAACGAGGTAGATACGGTTGATACATTTATGGTCGAGGGACTTCGACTTCTCGAGCAGCTGGAGAGGAGGATGCAGATAGCCCACCGCCTCGGCACCGGACGTTTTCTCGAGGGACACCAATCGTGGATAATCGAGCTCTCGCCTCTGTGAGAATAGAAAGAGGAGGATTTCGTAGCTTCCAGAGGGAGTGTCAGTTGGGCAGTGTTAACAATGGCATATCCAAAGAATATCATGTACATACATGGATTCCACGTAAAGACGATAAAAGTAACATATAGAATGGACGTGTTTAAACGAAGATTTCTGCCTGTTAAATATCAAATTGAACGATGCCATTGGCAAGGATCTACACTTTATTAATAATTCTGCTATACAAGATTTATGGGAACTATACTGGTATTTCAAGGAACAGGGAAGATTTTAAAGGAATTCTCGAGGAAACGTCCAGGACCGCCATCACCAATATAACTCTAATAACTCTGACATGATAGTTGTCTCCATCAGATTGACACCAAAGGCCAGCAACTTTGTAGGAAAACTAATTTCAGCGAACGGCTATTCTCGTACAATAGCGACGAGTAGTCGGAGCAGAAATGTCGATGAAACTTGTCACCGGTCTTTAAAGTTAGGCCGCATGAATATTGATGTGCGCGACTTACCAATTTGGCATCCGGTGTGTGGGAGATATCGAGGGGTGACTGCTCTCCTCCGGTGAAGCCATTGGAAATTCGAGGGACGTCTCGAAGTGATTTCAATCAGGACGCGGCTGTCTCTAAGGATGGATCGTGCCTCGACGAGACTGAAGTCCCGCAGCCTCCCTTAGCCAGTGGAGCAGCGGGCATAAGCCGTCATCCCGGGGGCGGAAAGCGACATGGCGTACCCCGGCGGGACCAACGAGCAACTTTCCATCGGGCATCACGTAGGAACATTGCCGTGCAAGCTGATGTCAAGAGAGCTTTTATAGCGGCGATCGAGAGCACGTGGGTCGGTGAACTTATCGGGGGTAAGGGCGGGGCTGTTGCCGCTGCTTGCTGCTCTCGCAATCTGCTGGACCATGACGACAATGGTGGAAAAAAAGCTCGATCTGTCGCGGCAAAAATCAACGCCAGACTGACGCAACCTTCGAATCCCACTGACAGGAATAGCCGCGCCCTAAGAAGATTTTATCGCGATTATCCAAGCACAAATAAATCCATTCTTTCCTTTCGAATTTAAACCCTCGACAAATAATCGTGTATTGCTCTCCAGGTGTCATCGCGTCGGACTACCAAAATGAATGGGATAGTTGGAAGTTTTAACTCGTTCGATGCCAAAGGGGATATTCGACACCGAATTTTATCGGTTTCAATTGGTTTGCTGGTACTACGAGATGTCGAAATAGATTTCGGTTTTTGCGCAGGATACGCAATGTTGCAGACACTAACTTTTCATGAAGGACGATTGCAATCGGACAGTGCATGGATAGTCGTTAGTTCGGTGTACACCGCTAAACTCACGGCCGGCCTGTTTGTCACCGACTTCTGTAATCCTCTTTCGCTTGTTGTTCGGGCTTTGTAATGCCAAACCGGCTGCGGAGGTACAACGCGAGCAGAGCAGAGCAGAGCAGAGCAGAGCACGCATTGGCACGTGGAGTCCGGGGTGTAACGCGAATGCTTACTCGTGTTTCGGTGGTATCGAACGGCCAATCTCTTCTGCGCCATGCTTAAGTTAACCCACGATAAATATCAATTTTTCTGTCGGTCCTCCGCCCGTTCTCTTTGTTCGTTTCATTAGCATTCCACGCGCGGTTAAAAATGTCATTGGCCTGGCTCGGCCTACGGCGAGCATGTCACGCGGCGCACAGGGTAGAGCGCAGGTGTAAGTGCTTTTTCCTGCAGATCGAAATCACGCGGTCACCTCTTGCCACCTCGGGCGAGCGACACCGACCTCCGCTGACATTCGCCGGTGATCCGTGATCCATTGCGAGCTGGCCTCCGGGCACCTAATGCGCCCAGATCTCAGCAACAATAGGACACTCATTCCAGGCGACAATGCGTGGGCAACCGTGCGCGCGATCCACGCCTCGCCTAAACCGATGCACATTGTAGCCTCGCTCTAATGACGGCACGTGCCCACGTATTCATAACTCCCTCTGTGAGGATGACTAGCCAGACAGACACCAGCTGTTTCATAGATCTTCTTCACCAAGGTCTTCACTCTCATCCACTATCGAATGGGACTTGCTATCCGTACACTTTTCTCCCCCCATTTCGCCACTTAATACCTGAACGGAATTATACAGCACTTTGCTTGGCATCTTTCTCTCGATGAATAGTGCGATCCCCGAATACCATTAGTAGCGACCAAATAATGGTAGGATTATTAAAGATTGGTAGGTTGGTTGGCACTCGGCTGGATTCCGAGGGGGCGCTGAAAGGGGGAGGCGGATGCGTTGAAGTGGAGCGTGGTGACCCGCGGGTGGGCTTTCATTGTGTGAAGGTGAGGGGTTCGGCATTCAAGTGACACTAACTCGATGACTGTCTCAATGCTGATAAGGCAAACGGTGCGGCGCGGCAGCGGGCAGCAGCGGCGCGAGGAGAATGTTTGGCGTGTCCTGTGCCCCGCCCTTGGGGTTGCTGGCGGGGCAGCAGAAGGCAAGATCGGAGACTATGCCCCTATAAAAGCGCCATCCAGTCCGATCGATGGTAGCACATCCAACTTCGTCCTCTATCCGAGACAAACTCACCTTACAAACGCACCTCCTCAAATCACTAGCCAACATGTGCACTTTCTCAGCCCTTTTCCTCGTAGCCGCTTTGACGGTCGTCTCTGCAGCGCCATCCGCCTATCTCGGCCATGGCGCGGCACTTTCCGGCCCTATTCTTGGACCCTCCGCTCTCGCTGGACCTATCCTTGGGCCCCATGCCCTTGCTGGACCTGTTATTGGACCCGCTCGCATCTCAGGAGCTGTTGATGGTGGTGCTGTCGTCACTGGCTCTGTCGCTGGACCATCCGTCGTCTCTGGCAGTGTTGCTGGACCCACTTCTATCCTCGGACTCGGCCATGGTCTGGGACTTGGCGCACCTCACATCGGTATTCCCGGCCTTGCCGGTCTTGGTAAGAGAACACTATACGCATACATTTTTCTAATATCACCATTTCGGCACGCCCGCTTTCTAATGTCACTTGAAACTTTTGAATCGCTCGTCAATCACCTGGAAATGTTTGGTAGCAAGCATATATTTCACTCGGGGAACATTGATACAGAAGTCAGCGTGAGTTACGTCAGTCTGATTGCCTACTGTATAACGCCCAGGTAGTTTTTCTCGAAACTAGTACAGGGACGGATACACTTATGCAGAATGGCCGTATCTAATCGTCAGACGTACCACTTGAACCCAGCTTGGTGACAATAGACGATAAATCCCGCCCTCGGGAGAAGCCTGTTTTCTCTTGCCTCGCGGAGCGAATAAAATCAGAGCTGACAGGTCGTTACATTTTCAAAGGCCCTCGATATCCCTTTGCATTTCAATCGGCGACAGTTTATTGCACATTATCATATCGTTGCTGACTGAAACGGGACGCGCGCGCACCAGCCGGCGGCGCATATTCCACCATTCGTAAATTTACGCGGAGCCGTCGGAGCATTCTGAGTTGTGCAGAATTTCTGCTGAAGTTCTTCGCAGGGGAAATACGAGCGGGCCGAGTGTACAGATGCCCCGATAAATCAGAGGGCGCGCGCACGTGGCGCATTCATGAAACGAGTGCAATTTCAGGTGCATATGGAGCAGTATTGGCTGGGCCAGCGGTCGGACCAGCAGCGGTTGCAGGACCAATTGCAGCACCAGCACTTATCGCCGGACCTTCCGGTAGTATCTCAGCTGGACACGCTGGATTAGGAGGTGTGGTGCGCGTGGCAGGTGGCCACTGGTAAAATCCCAGAAGCAGCCGAACTGTCCTCATGTCACGACGACCCATCCGACTGATGATGATCTCCTTCGACGCCCGCCATCCTCCGAGACACCGACCGCGCCACGATCTCCGATCATCTATACCGCTAGATACCTCCCATCTCACTGAATCTCTTCTACGTTCTCTACGTGTACATAACAGAGTTTCGAGTATATGTGTATTATTATAAATAATAAATGCATGCCACTTTTGAAATATTTTGCCTTTCTTTTTGCCAACCTTTCCTCCGATTTATCTTGAAAGAGAATCCCTACCTTGATAATCGAAGACTGACCTAAGGAACTCGTCTGGAAGAGCCAATATTGGCTCCAGGGTTTAAAGTCCACGCAGACACCAATGTTCCACTTGGAATATTATCGGCCCAGAGCCTTGGGAGTTCTCATAGAGCAGTCTGCGGTCTCTATTTCGCGATCCATTGTACCGTCTCTGCCGCTGAAATTCACTGGATCCATGATACCTGTCGACCCTCACCGGTAATTGCCGGAAATTGCTTTAACGCCTTCGGCAATCAGATGAACTCTGTCTCTCCTCCTCGGTTTTGCTTCTCAACCTGAACGGAACACCTATAGCAAGATATCGACGCTATTTACCCTTTTGTTCCATCTTCCCATTGAGAGGGACGGAAACCTCCTTACCTTTAATATCCGTTTTCAATCAGACTACGTGTCCAGATAAACGGGTGTCCGGAAGTACCGACACCAGCCGCGCCACCCTAATTTCATTCGCATAAATGGTGCTTTCCCCAAATGTTCGCCTTTCATTGCTATTACAGAACACGAGCAAACCTTACGTTACAACAGTACCCTTTACGCCACTAAATCTTTCGGGAACGCAAGTAATAATACACGAACTGTCGAATTATGAGTAATTCCAGGAAACTAGAAACAATTTCCAAAAATGCGAAAATTGACAATGCAAATATTTTGGATATTAGTGGCTTTCAAGCGAAAGCACGCGAACTTTTTGGTCAAGCAGAGAAATTATACCTGCGCTGTCGTACGGAAGACCGCCGTCAAAAGCCCGTGCAACAAGTTCGAATGGTTTAATCGGACAGTGGGGAGCCACGGCCGATTATACTCGAAGCAGCCAAGGGCACCGTGGAAATTCCATTTGAAGACGAAGAGGATTGTCGATTCCGTTGAGCGCTTCGAATTCGGTTGTTTAGCCTGGCGTTGAATGAAGTCTGCATCTGGCGTATCGCCAACGATTCCTTTCGGCTCGTACCAAATTATCCGCGATGGAAGTTCGACATTCCGATAAAGCCGAGAAATTAACATCTCCTTTGGAGCGGTACGTTACTACTAATGGAAACGCCTGGCGGCCGGGTTCCACCCAGTGCAACATCCCGACATCGACTGGGGACTACCCCGGCATTTCACCGGCGATAAATAGACTCAGTGACAATGACATTTTCACTGGAGAAAAGTGAAATGGGAGCAGGAAATGCAAGTGCAAGGTTACTCTCCCCTATAAAAGCTGATATGGCATAGTCAATCATCAGTCTCGACTGAATAAGCGAGAACGTGCCGTACAAACTTACAACATGCAGTTCTTAGTAAGATATTTATTATATTATTATTATATTATACACATTGTATTTATAGAGCTAAGGTTCGATTTTTAGTATCATGCATATCTTTTTTCTGCAGCTCTTACTTGCTGCCCTTACAACCTCCTGCCTCGCCGCTCCCAGCGGACTGGTGAGTCCATTACTCGGCTTGGCAGGCCCGGTTCTGTCTTCTGCTGGAGTCATAGGACCGCATGCTGGAGGTGCACTCATTGCTGGAGCAGTTGCTGGACCTGTAAAGGTATCCGGAGCTGTTGCTGGCCCAACTGTCGTATCCGGCTCTGTTGCCGGCCCATCTGCTGTGATCGGCTCCGTTGCTGGACCAACTCTTATCTCCGAACCTTCTTTGGGTCTAAGCGGCGTGGTTGTTGGTACGACACTTGTTTACGAAGAGTTTCCTCTCACTCTAACAATAGGATATTTGTGACGAATTGTTCATTTGATTTACTACTTCGTTCTTTAGGCAATGCGTTGGGTGCAGGTCTGTGGGGCGCACCAGCAGCGGTCGTCGCTGGTCCAGCAACCAATACAATCGTTGCTGGCCCGGTTTCAAAAGCCACTGTCATCGGAGCGTCCGCAGGATCAGCCGTAGTCGCTGGACCAGCTGGCGCGCTCATCTCCACTCACGGTGGCCACTGGTGAGCCGGATGAACACGGATCCACATTCAACTCTATTCCTGCTCTCTCCGAACTTCGAAATACAATTCTTTCTTAATCAGTGATATCTTGCTTAAATAAATGAAGTCAAATTGAATGATGTCTCTTGACCTTTTCACTTGATAATACCTTCATCATGTTTGAGATCCAATCGATAGACAATTGCGATTCAATGCCAAGTACGTCACTCGCTGCACCTTGCACTCCATTTTTGTTGGAGCGAGCGATCGTGATATTACATTTCACCCTTCAAGGATCTCTAACGGTACGATCCTTCTGACAAGCACGCGACATGCTCACACCTTGTCAGATGGGACAAACGATACCAGTTTCTTCTTACGTGTAGGAGAATGTAAACTTGGCCTTTTTGCAGTTTGTATAACGTGCCACTGTGAAAGCGATAGAAAATATCTAGTATGTTAAAACATTTATAAACGACAAGACACGTTTCAGCGGCAAATACATTCCATATAATATCCGGGGAGCGTGCAGTTCCAGTTTTTCAGAGTAAGGCAGACGACTGCTATTATGTCACACTAGGGAAAACATCCGATGGCAGTGCGCTATTAATTAAGCCCCGAAGCATTACGTGTCCGGGGTATTTCGGGCGAGAACAAAGTGGCCATTGGAGGAAATGGCCTCGTGAATGCTACTGGGTCTACACAATAGTGGTACTTGTATATGCATACAAGAATAGAATTCTCGGAATACCAGCGCAACCCCATCATACGCATACATCCGAAAGCAAGTCACCGAGAAAGTCCCTGGAAACGTCCGTATCCTATTCACGACTTGAAGCCCGACCCACACGATATACTATATCTGCAAACCGAACAAAAAATGACAGCATTTATTTATTAAATAGGAACACGTCCGCTAAAGCAACGTACAGCTCAATCTTAACTAACAAGATGCATGTGAGTGCGAAAGAAAATGCTTGTAGTGCGTGAAACGTGTTCGCGTATCTATCATGTGAATCGAGCTTAATGCGCCGCTCGGGCGCCTGACACCTCGGGACCACCAGTGAGGCTGTCTCTCATGTTTCAGCCAATGGAACGTTTCTCCAGCTTCTGTTTGTCACGGTGCACTGTACACCGTAGCAAGCTAGTGCCAATGTTGTCCTGCTAATTGTTTCGTTACCCTCATTATGGCAAGCATGTTTCCGTTGTCCCCTACAAGCTATAGCGCTCGTCCGCAATTAATTTGCAACAACCCCTGCAGCGCGATTCCCCTGTCAGGAATACCTCGCACTCTCGCATGCGCTACTCGGTTTCAATATGCAAAAAGTGTTCGTCCAAATATTGGGCAAGATTTTTACCGCGATGGGTAGAGAGGATGCCTGGTGAAACGGGGTCAAGCCGAAATGCATCCCATGATAGATTTTTGTTTGGCAAAGGCCACGCGCTGAGATTTCAATGGAGAGAGCGAGATTGAACTGCGCGGAAACCCGACCATACGAAAATTCTAATTCATATTTCAACGAGACCCGAAATATGAATTAAAATCCACCAATCTGACTATTTCAATCGGTTTCAAATAGAATTTAAACATAAAAGACATTTATATAGTGTAAATAACTATCATGCACAAGTAATTGTAAGAAAGCTTGTGTTCTCATGAAAGACGTGAGAGTAAGGACAGTGGACAATCGGGAGGCTTTGATCGGAGAGACAGAAGGAGCATTGAGAACGTTTCCGCAGATCGAGCGAGTACTTTTCAAGGAGAGAGATTCGCTTCCGAACTTGTCACAAAGGGCCGAACTTTTCAATATCCCTGTTCTCTCTGAGGCCGAATCCGAGATTTTCCACGGGCAGACCGCGGACTTCCTGTGCTCCCAGCGGTAGGAAGGACGTCACTCTGAAAAGGCATTAATCCTTAATAAAGATCGAAGGAAAAGTTTGGAGAGCGACGGTAAAGGGAAATCCCGAACAAGCGGCGATTTGTTTGAACTCTCGGGCATCGGAATCGCGGCAGGAGGGTCGTAAATAAGTTTGAAGTATGGCTTAACACACTGGCCACAGGCAGGCATGCTCGCACGTAAATACATGGCTCGAAACTTTCCTCATAAGGCGCTGTAAATCACACAACCCCATAAAGGTGTCCGTTAAAAAGCAGCGGCGGGACGGGGCAGTATGGAGTATTCTTTAAACCGGAACACAGAGGACGCGAGCCACCATAAATCCAACCTACTACTGTCCTACCAACTCCCATCGGCGATGCTCGGTAAATACAATTATCCGTTACCGATAAATACTTTAGTGTGCCAATTCTCCTGGTCTCGTAGTTCCATTGTCCAGGTGTATTTCAAAAGCACGATTGCGTGTATGTGCCGCAATTACGATATTTTTTTCCTGCAATAATCTCGAAGTAGTAACCGCGTTCATGATGATTTCATTCGACCAAATTCAATATGCCTGGTGGCTTGTTGCGAAATGGCCGGGGAATTAGATCGTTAGTGGGAGCCAACGACAATAGGCGTGACTGTTAACGGGGGAAATTCCATAACCGTGGAGGTTGCCAGGCGTGTAATCAGGAGGGGCTGCGATTTTAACACACGCTTCGCTGGACCATTCGAGGTCGAGAAACCACCTCTCGTGACAATAGCCCTCGCTCGCAAACATCTCTATTCTTAGCCGCGCCTTGCTATCTCCAAGCTTCGTCGCGGGGTTGAACCGTTAACTTTTCATTGCCACCAGCTTTGTATATAAGCTCCTGTTCAAAGGGGTAAAGCATCAGTCAGCTCCCACTGAATACTCAGAAACGATCACGATGAAGTGCTTGGTAAGTCTTCTTTCTTCATCTTCTTTATCGAAGAACTTCCTTTGGGAAGTCTCTGTCATAATTGAACGAGATATTAATTTTTAATCGACCAATGTCTCCAATCTTTAAGATCCTCGTTGCCGCCGTCTTGGCAGTTGCTTCCGCCGCTCCGGAACGCGAACGTCGTTCTCTTCTGGGCTTGGGTCATAATGGAGCAGTGGTACTTGGTGGAGTTGTACCAGGCGTCGCCTGGGGTGCTCCAGCACTCTCACTTCTTGGTCACGCAGCTCCTTCAGTCGCTGTTTTGGGTCCTCACTCTGGATCTGCTGCTGTAGTTGGTCCCTCAGCTGGTTCCGCCGCTGTCATCGGACCAAACGCCGGCTCCGCCGCAGTTATCGGTCCCTCGGCGGGCCACGCTGCAGTGGTCGGCCCCTCTGCAGGTAAATATTAACCATTCTCTAAGAGAAGCTTGTTCTTGGTAGTACAAGTTATAGTCACTGAGATGCAAAAGACCTTTGAGCAGTGAAAAGTCCTTTTTCCCGAGGTGTCAGCGTTGGGTAAAAGGCTGGAAAGTTAATACTGTGGCAAACTGGTCCATCGGGAGGTCACTCTCGTGTACTTCCACGCTCTCTAACTCAGTCTGCCAGGGAAGCTAGTGTAAGAGTGAGAGAAAGGAGAATAATAGGGAATCTTGGTGTTGCAGCATCCGCGGTGGTAGCTGGTCCCGCAGGAGCTGTCGTCGCGCCTGCACTTGGACACGGCCACGGCCTCGTGAGTGTCCTGTAGAGCTGATGCAAGCCCTCCGGTTATTCCAACTCCATCGAGAGCTCCGAGCAACTTAAACGATCTCCCAACAATTCGCAAGCAGCTTTTCATTGACCAACTGGCGTCTCTCCGCACTTCAACACTGGCTCGGCATCGACACCGCCGTTTGGACCATCGTCAGGAGACGCCGAGCCCCCCGAGGATGAGAATCCTTGTTCTACCCTGATAATCGAATAGAAGAGAGGACTTTCTCCCCTCTCACTCGCTCAGTCTCTACGCTTCCGTGAAAGTTGCAGCGGCTTTCGTGGAACCTCGCCGCAGACGGCTGTGAACGCTTTGTTGTTCTATGTATACCGCATTGACCCAGGACTCGCGGGAACAATGCGCTCGAGTTCTCGCGAGCTTTTCTTTCCCCCCGCGACTGGCCTCTCATCCCCTTTTAACCTTTTGTACACGAATAAATGAACTTCCACTGTACCGGCGAGCACTGCTTTTCTATGTCTCTCCTACCCTCACTCGAAACCTTCTTCTCAGCCACCGGTAATCCGTGCGCCTAATCCCGATAATTGAAGCGGAAGATAATCTCATTTAATTCGAGTTCAGAACCACTTAAACGGCCTTTAAAAGTTATCGGCCTCGCTCTGGTTACTTTGCTTTCTAATTACTGGAAATTGTTGGCCGCACTGGCCACCGCCGACGCTGCCGCCACCGGCGGCACAGCCGGCGCAGTGTCGCGTGAGATAGTGCGCGAGCTTTTATCAAAGCTGGAATAAAGTCATTAAGAGGAAGATAAAGCGCGGGCCGCGCGCGCAAGCCCGGCTTGCGTGAAAGAGCGACCCTTGATGGAAGCAAATGGGACGGATATAAAATCGTCTGAATGGCACGTACGCGTTGAATTCCGCCCGGTGCCTTTCATAGTTTTATTCGAAAATCATCCGCCTCATCAGATAGCCGGTCGCTTTTGAGAAAGCTGCAGATCTACTGCCGACGGGGATATGCGAAAGGGAAGCGTCATTTAATGATCCCAGCTGATGCAAACAGATATGCGCCAAAGTACACACTACGCGTATTTATCTCTGTGTAAACACAACTCATAATTGAAGGTATCCTTTGAAGTTAGCAAAAATAAATGCAGTCGGTGATGTAGCGGCGGAACGAATGTTCCACTAACAAAGTTGCTAGATTAATCGGACGAAGTTACATGAAATCTACATTAAATTAAACTACCTTGCCAAGTCCCGGCTTCGCAGTGGAGATTCAATTTATTTTTCATTTCACGATCCTTGTCTTGCTGGAGCAAGCGGAAGTTCGACGGGATTATTGCTAATAAGTTCTAATCCAACATCTCAAGACTTTAGCAGTGGTGGCTAGCAAAGTGAGCACAATTCCATACAACGAAAAACTTGAATCAGACTTGCGGAATAGTTCAGTTATACTCAGATTAAATCTGAATATTTATGGAAATATTTAATTGCTATTAGCAAAACAAAATGTATGTAAATATTCTTCGTTCTCTCCAAGAATTAACAAACTAATCCATTTAAACAGGGCTGCAGGAGTTATTAACAGGGTATTGGATACACAGTGAAAACATATTTTTCCAGGAAAAGCGTATTTATCTTTGCGTTACTAAATCAGAATTTATACAATACTTTATGGCTTAAAGTCTAAAAGGGGGGTGGGGGGGATTCTCGAATTCCATGGGCGTTGGTCCATTTTGGCTGGGGTATTGTTGATCGATCCAGTTCTAATCATTTTCTGAGTGGTCCAATTGAAATTTCGTGCGCCCATCGTGTTGATCTCCCATACTACTCTTGTTCAATCATTAGATCCAGATACTGTCATCAGGTAGCGCTTAGCCGATCGTCTTGATCAGAGGTCCGCCGAGTCCGAGTCCGAGTCCGCCGAGAGGCACTCCGAGTCCACCGACAGCGACTGTTACAGAATAAAGGATCATATAGCTCAAGTTTAATTTCTGATGCTGGAAGAACAAAGTTCCAACAGTGCAAGAAAGATAATTACTAGGGGAGGCGACGGCGATGGGTGCGGGTGCAAGAAGAGCGGGTTTGGCGACGATGGTAGAGACGAGGGGTGCACCGGCGATGATACCTCGACGCTCACGAGCGAGCTCGACATCGGGGTATGCGGCAGCCACAGCGACAACAGCGAAGACAACCAACTGCAATTAATCATAAACGATTAATCCGACTGCCAGCAGTCAACAGAATGAAACAGTAGAAGCCAACATGACTTGGATTACCAAGTTCTGCAATGGCATTCATGAGTAACAAAGTACAAGACAGTAATAATATGAAAATTTTCCAAGTGCTCGATGGAAATTACTTACCAGGAATTTCATGGTGGCGGGTGTAGTGTGTTTCTTGGGCTTTCACGGTTGCAGAAAGAACAAGCGACTGATGAAAATCCATGCGTCGGGCTCGTCTTTTATACTGGTGGCTAGATCATTCTGGACCTAGCCTTCCATCCACACGTGCGTCAGTGTAACCCCGAATGGAGAGCATATAGAATGGTGTGTGCACGAGGGGCAGGCGTGGTCGCGAGACTTGAATCTGTAAATCAAGAGCACCGATCTAAAACGATGAACTCCACACGGTGGCAATATTGCATCAGAAATATCGGCGCCATATCCTACCTCCGTAGGACGGTGGCTCGCACAGTGGATAGCCGCAGAGACCGGCTGAACTTCGTTACTTATTGAGCTCCGGTACGGGCCGATATGGAATTTGCACGTTTCATCAGATGAATTTCGTTCGACCGCCCCTTCGTCGCATCCTCTTGCTCATCGCGACTCATCGTCTCTCTTCTCATTCTAAGCCCATCCAGATTTCAATGCAACCTGTAAATCATACATCGCGCGGGCCGACCGGTCATATCGTGAAATTCGTTCTCCAGTTACATCACCTGGCGATTCTACTGTCGGCAGCCTTGGCTTGCTTCGAACGTTCACTCAAAACTCTTCGGCGACGGGCGAGCGGCACAATTAGGAAAGTCAGGAAACACGGGCACGATAAGGAAAGATCGGGACAATCTGGTTCTCACTCTGTGGAAGTTGGTGTAACTTCACCCGACAGACGAACAATGAAGCAAACCAGAGGGCAAGGGATGCAAACGGAAAGAGGGACAACAAATAGAGTGTCGGACGACAAAGGAAAGCCAGCCAACAATGTGGCTTGACCAAAAATCATTTCACGCTCCGAAGATGAAAGCCTGTAATTTCACCCCGCATTGTGCAGATGAATGACGATTTTATTGTTCAACAAAACTTTTCTTCACCCTGGAAGCCCCAGGTAGGAAAGCACGTCGATTTTTCTTGACCAATCGAGGTTGAATCCAGCTTGGTTGTGTGTGTGTGTGTGTGTGTGTATATATATATACAATATATACATATATACAACAGCCTCACTCGACAACCAGCCAGTCTAGGGAAGCGGGGAAGTGCAGTGTCGAAGGCGCCGGCATTCGAATCGCAGAACGAGATTGGAAAAGGCAGCGTCGAGAAGAAAGAGCCATGAAGTTCCCGGTAAGCGAGGAAACTTTATCCTACTTCATCAAGGGACGACCGAGGCCGCCGAACGCCGCGCGCGAAATTGTTACGAAAACGGAGAATCCGCACGCCGTTCCTGATGAGAAAAGTTTAATCTGTTAGTCCGTAATGCACTATCATGCCGTCCGTGAAATATGAGAGCTCCGATACCGGATGGCCCTCACCCTTCTTGCTGCCCTTGCTCGAAATATGTTTTCAACATTCCATTGCCAGATAAGTCTCACAGAATTACGGCTTAAATAGTAGATTCAACCATCCCCCAAAATATACCAGGTGTTTCATCATTCTCAATGTATTTATGATTTAATGATCGTAGAAACGGCGGAAGTTACACAAAAGAACTATATTTAATATATATATTCAATGGAGATGCTGCATAGAATTGTATATGGGCGTTGATTCCATCCATCTCCGAGGAAACGCCCCAGTGTACACATAAAAGAGAACCCAGGCACACATGCTTATCACGTAGAAACGCGTAAACGTGCAGTTGATGACGTGTTCATGCACGGCACGTTCGCGCGAGGAAGCGAGTTATGCAAATTTCAAGTGCGTGCGAGTCTATCTGTTCCTACCGCTAGCTAGGACCAAAGCATCCCCAAATTCTACTCGAAAATTGTTCGACAGTATTCCCAATACACCCGCCGCTTAAATACCTGCAGCACCGGTTCGCTATCTCTCACCAATCTGCATATGAAATATGACGAAAATTACGACTGCTCCGACGTCCCAGCAATACTTCAAAGCTCTCCATTTACATGTACATTCGATGCGATATGAATCATATGTGGGATCCCTGATCGATTACAGATTGTGTTGCTGGTCCTCCTAACATCCGCACTCGGAAATACCAGAGCTTATCAGACTTCCGTCACCAGTGGTGGAACGAGGGACGAAATCGTTGAGGATATATCGGCGAACGCAACTTCGCACGAGGAAACTCCACAAGCTGGTATCAGAATTTCGGGTGCCACCAGTAATCCCATTGTCCTGAAAGGTGCGTCGGCAGGACCTGTCACACTTATCGCTCCATCCGAAGGTCCCATCGTCATTCTGAAAGGTATCGATTCAAACTGGACCGAAGGAAGGGTAAGAACAGATGCTGCCGGAGCAGTTGTTACTCTGGATAGTGCAGAGGGTGCTGGTTCGATAAGTATATCAGAAGGCACGGATAGCTTGGAAGGAAACGGAGGTCTGGTATCATCTTCAGCAGTTATAGGACCGTCGACGGGAGCAGTGGTCGTTGCTGGTCCAACTGCGTTACCGGTTATCCTTGCTGCACCAGAAAGCTTGGCCACCCAATCGACTGAGTCAATAGACATGATAAAAATCATCCCTGAGGCGTCCGAACAATCAGGCAGTTCCGAACCTACCGTAAGGGTTAACTCCAGCGTGGTTACCACGATCAATATGTCTGTTGGAGGAACTCGTCCATCAACTCGAGACGACAGCCTCCTTATAGATGAGGGGACAGGTCAGTCTTCATAAAGCAGACATCATCTCTGAAGCCTGAAAGTGCTCGCATCATTTAACAGACTTTTCTATTACAGAGCAAAGCGCAGAATTCTCGGTGAGTGCGGAAGACTCTTTAGACTTGAAGAAGTCGTTCAACCAGACTGAAAGACCAAGAGAAATGTTATCGTATGAAAAGTTTGCCAATGAGCAGCAAAACAAAGGACTGACTTATTGTTAGTGACCCTGCTTGTTGGTAACCGTGGGGCAGGATGGGACGAAGAAAAAAGCGGACAAGGACGACTGGACCGGCTGAGATAACAGTCGTTGGCAATGGTGACCCACGCAGCACTTTCTCGTCGTTGCCAATTAGTATGCGCATTAGTTTCACTACCGCCTGCTTTCCTATCGCCGATGACTGCGTGCAAGACAGACGCTTAAATGTCAAGAATAATTGATTCGATTGTGAGTGCGAGCAGGCCACTCGTGGTTGGGCGATCCCAGATTAATGGGTAGCGAACTGTATGTGTTTCGATGATCCTGTTAATCCAGCGCATACTCGCCGCTTATCCGAGCGGTATTTACTGCATAGCTGCATTTAATAAAGCAATGCTTGTCGAGCTGATTTGATTAGACCGCACACCGCTCTGTCCACCGCAGCATCCGTCTCGCATTGCGACCTCTCTCGCTTTCTCTCTCATCCACGATAATAGTATGCGAATCATAGACAATGGTTAAAACGTAGGTTTGGATTGGATGATTAGCACTGGCTGAAATAGCCGACGTTAGTTTGCCCAACCGACTCGTATGAAATGTCAGAATTTCTAACTTTGACAAAGACGAATGCCAGTATGCGTTCGCACAGTTTTCCGATTCTCAAAACCCAAAGTTTAATTGAATACTGAGGATAATAGCAGGGATATTTTGATATCATTAGTTAGCATGAATTTTCCCACATTATGGCGCGGAGGGTATAGTTTCGAGATGTTTAATTAATATAAACTTCTATAACGGGAATAACTGATGATATGGCTTTATTGAAGCGCGTGTAGCCTGTGGGGAAATAATTATACGTATTCCTAAAAGAGACACATTAACACATTGTTGGTCACATGCTTAATGCAAAAACCAGTGTTACTGGCAATTGGCTTAATTGAATAACTAGATAACAACATGATCGTAAATGAATTTAATAATTCTACATATATAATTTATTTGTATTTGAATCACTATATCGGTTGACATTTAACAATGTTTATTTCTCCGAATCAAGGATTTTCTCTACTATCGTCGAAGAGCTCTTTGACTTGGTTAATAGCTTGCTCGAGGAATTCTTCTTCTCGCTAAAGCTCGTTATGTTTCCCTCGTTGTCATCGTCACCGTCGTACGGCACGCGGAAGTGCTCGTGGAAGGTGCGCTTCACACCATGGTGAAAGTCACCGAAGTAGTTCTTCACCTCGCTGAAAGCCGACGAAGCCGCCACCGCAGCCGTTGAAGCCGAAGTGTGCGTTAGCTCTGCGATTCTCGGGAGAGCAAGACTCTCCAGGACTCCAGGAACTACGGCGCATCGTGCAATCTGAAAAAATCACTAGATAGAATAACGAAAAAAGACTAACCACATAATAAGGTTTACGAATAAAAAATCCAAAGGGAAGAGATTAATCATTAAGTAAAACCGACAGTACATGTATAACCAGATGTTAAACCGGTGATACTTGCGGCGCGCATTATTATATACTGCATTTTCCATTTTAAATCGGACAAAAAGGTTAATATTCCGAATTCATGCATAGACTCGACGGTAAATGCGCCTCCGACGAGCAACCGCTTATAATTAAACTAGCTAATCGTGCACGTCATACATTTTCCATGAAACATTTCCCTACCAGATGCAAGGAAATGTTACGGGAGAGACACATTTCCCGAAATAGTAATCGGGCTCTAACATTCAACCTCTTTTCGTCCTCGAAATACTTTTCGACACGAGAAAAAGTGTACGTTAACTCGACTATCTTGCTGGCTGTGCGACCTATATTAGATATTCGTGAATTACTGTTCATATTGAAATGTACCATCTTTCAAGGGTGTAGATAAATCTTGACAATGATAGTACCGAGACAGAAAACGTATGGTTGAATATGATGTGAAAGGTACACCGAAAGCGAAAATCATTGCAGAACGCTATAAAGCAGCAGCACTCTAGAGCAGTTCAGTGCTACGAGCAATAGCGCGGTGCTCAGTAATTGTATGCAAATTCGCGGATACCGACTATAATAGAGCAGTATGAGCGACAGAGAAAGAGAGATTCTATGACCGAGAGAGAACGTACGTGAGCGGAAGCAAGTAGTAGGAATATCCCACTGACTGCGGTCAGAGGAACATTTTTCGCCGGCATGCTTCTCGTTCTGCTCTCAAGGGGAATCGATGACTGCCTGTCTGCCCGCAATCTATGTATACGTATATATAACACTCGCTCGTTTCGCCCGCCTCCGGTAAATGACAGCACTTCCACTATTAACTGCACAGTATCGAGTGGCACTAATGCGAGCGGATGCCGATCTTTTTTATACCGGGACGGTCCGCATCGGGCCGCAAATATTTGCGAAAAGCTTTTATTGCGCGTACATCTCCTGGCACGTTTTACCATAGCTCAATCGAAGCTCCTGCACCAGTTATCCGCCCATATCTCTTTCCGCCTCTCTCTGTATCCGCTTTTCTCACGACTCGCCCGATATCGTATCGCGCGGTGATTATCTCGATCCCAATTATGCCGCAATTATTAAACAGACCGGCGAACCGGCGTCTGCTGCCGGTAAAATATCTGCTCGACCGGTCGAGTGAAAGTATATCAGCATGCTCGACTTGCCGCCCATTGTATATCGTGGGTTGCTCGCTCCCTCCTAAAAATCGCTCGATTTAATGCCAATGTCCCAAAGATACTTCACGCTTCAGCGCAGACCGATATGTCGGGGCCTGCATGTCGCCAGTCGACGCCGACGGAATCACGACGGGCCATCGCACTGAATTGTTCGCCCGGTGGTCGCCTGGCTTTTACTAAGGCACTCACCTATTTCTATCTAGCTATCGCAATTATCCTTCAATATTTCATACGTTCACACCGTTATTGCTGGTTTCATTCATCGGCGATATTGATTTGCCAATTGATACCTCGATCCCACCAACCGTGAAGTGGTAGACCGACAGGCCAATTACCAGAAAACCTGTCAGTGGATAATAAAATTTTACGGGCTAACAGGGGATTCATTGGTAAAACTCACGCGTTTGTAGAGGAAATAGAGGAGAGTGATTGCGTATGCGTAAGAGTCTGAGTACGTTAACAGCAGATGGCTGCCGTCGATTTTTATTGTTTCCGTCAAGCGAGAAATGAATAGCCCGTTTTTCATTGCGCTTCCTGTTATTTCAAGATCAATCCAAGCTGCTGCTGGTACTGTCCCGTCATTGACCAATTGAAACTGCTTCCCGCGCTTCATTCTCATCAGGTGCCCCGCTGTTACCGATCACTCGTTAATTAATCTCTCAAGAGCATTCCCCTTATAAATCCGATTATCGAATACTGGCAGTATAAATACCACTCGAAGCGGTCCAGCTTTATTCTCGTAATTCGAACACCATACCCGATCAGTAACTACTAAGTAATTATCACCGCCTGAAAGAGTCCATTAACAACTGTCACTTCATTCGAAATAAAGTGCAGCGCTAAAAAACAATATCCGGTGAGAAGCGAATTCATTAGAGCTGGGAATGATAGTTCTCGGACGAGTACTATGTTCCGGCAAGAGTGGCCATCGATGAATGATCGATCTTCGTGCAACATTATGCAAACTTGCCAGCGCCAGGTATACACCGGATGTAGAAGCATACATTATTCATTGGACGGTCGACTGGACACCCTATGATATTCATCGCGGCGATCGCCCTGTCAGTCTCGATGTTACTCGACTCACGAGTGCTTGTCAATCGCCCTGTAACAATGGCGAATTCGCCAGGAACTCGCTGCTCGATTCTCGAGAGTGAACAGGAGAAAGAGAGGAGGAGAGGGAAACGAGCGAGCTTACGTTAGCGTGTAAAAGCATCGAAGGTACAACTGGGGAACAATGGATGCCGATAAACGGGCCAATTTTACGGCAACACAGAGAAAAACAGGACAGGCGCGTTGCACCCTGGTAATTCACGTAATAGCACGCGTTGCTCGCACTTTCCACTAATGCACTAGTGCAAGCCGCGATCGACGATAATGTGTGCAGACACACTCTACTTTAAAAGACAATAGAGTCTCTCGTGTTGGGATGGGGAAATTTTAACATTTTATCTGGTACACGCAAAGTGTCTCTAATTACCTGCTACCGCACTTTCCGAGTCTAACACCATAATTAAATGTTCTCCTGCTAATTCCAGTGCGGCTGGGACGCCTCGAGGGTTTTGCCTGTCGCTCACATGGTTGACGGTGCGCTACTAGAACTCGCAAGCACAAAGCTCGAGCTTTCCATCTCTATTTTTTCTAAATAAGTCGTGAGCGGCTCGTTTGCACCACAGTAATTACGAACACTTATATAGAGCACGCGTGCGAAAGAGAAAAAAGAGACTGTAGAGGAGGACGCTGGAGAAAACTCGAGAGGAATAAAGTCGAGGTTGTTTACGGAGGTGGGACGTAAATCGAGGCGAGTCCTCGAGCGGCGTCGGATGAAAACGCGATGATAGATCGGCGTCCACAGACGAAGTAGGTTTCCCACCGCTTCTTCAAGAAATAGCAGAGGGCGCTTTGAAGTCACGCTTCCCTCGGAAGTGCTGGGAGGCCTGTTTACTCGAGGGAGCTGCCCTAAAGCCGCCTGAGCGGAAGAAGAACTGCTCGAAGAAGTCCTATACTTCAATTTGCGCTACCCCGCAACCGGCGGCAGATAGAATGGCATACCACAACCGGCTCGGTAACAAGAGGGTGTTACTATTTCATTTCAGAGTGACGGCGTGCGTCATAAAACAGAGGAGGAGTGAGGAGGCCTTTTAGAGCGAGATCCTTCTTTCGCCCGAAGCATTTTTCCACCCGAAGCTTTCACGATAGATTGGATCCGGTGGTCGGTCTTGGATGAGAGAGAAGCTCGTACTGGCACCTCGTTAGAAAGCTCTTTCAGCGAGTGTCTAGCGAGATAGTATCGAGGCACCGCACCGGTTGGGTCACGGTCAGCTATCAAGAAATCGCCAGGGGCATGAGCATTATCTCCGAAAGCGGACCGGGATTCAACATCAAAGGATGTCACACCACCCAAAAGCCGTGGTGGAATGGTGTCGTCGAGGAAATTCGATGGTTCCGACACGTGTTTCGAAGGTCGAGCGTACTCACCAAGGATAGTTACACACAAGCTCGAGATGAGTCCAATTTCCACTCGCTTACGAGCAAAATTACGAAAGCGATATGCACGTGCGCGCGTGAGTGCAAAAGGAAGATGGATATTTCGGTAGTTTGGGAGATTCAACACGTCTCAACGAGGAAACAAGACCGGGCCCGGCGATATATCGCGGTCACGAAGGAGAATCGGTGCTTCGTGATGTTCCTGAGGAGTGCAGCACGCCTGATATCGCCCACTCCTTCGCTCCTAATCTTCTGATAAGAAGCGGACTCGTCGCATAAATAACTTGAGTTAGATTTAGCCAAGTTTGCATTGCGTTAACAGGCTTGCGCCTAGATGTATCACCTTCCTGCCATAGACTAAAACGTCCCTTGACAAGTCCTCGAGATTTACTTCCCTTCGACACTGTACTGCCAAAGATAAACTGAGTAATGCGAATTGCTCGAGCAAGTCTGTATACTTAGTGAGGAAGAATAGGCTTTTCTCAGGCGCACCCTTCTTCCACGGCGGTAATGTTGCACTCTTTGTAATATCCGGGGCGACATTAGCGTGGAAAGAGAGCGAGGGTAGCAGTGATCGGAAGGAGACAGTGCGCCCGACGAAGATTGATGAGCTGGTGCTGCGGGATTTCACGAAGCCCCTGGATCCCCATGCAATTTGTATGGGGCCTCCGATCAATGATAGTCCTGTAAACCAGCTGCACTGAGCACTTGACTCTGCTGCTTTGAGTAGACAACATTTCGAGTGCCATACGTCACATGCTACCAGAAACACTGAGCTCCAGGTGACGATGTATCGCCGGTGTCCAATTTCGAGCGTACCATCATTACGTAAGAGTGGAGACCGAGCCTGACCTAATGATGAAAAACGATCCGCCGCGCAGCGCGAAACGACGGTTTTCGACGTCACGATTCAGTCATCAATATCATCGGCTGAGAATTACTAGATTTCCACGATGACGAAGAAATGTTTAGCTGCATGACAGAATTTAACACATTAATCTTTTTTACTTTCATATTATTTTTATAATTTTTATTTGTAATTTTAAAATTTGTCATTTTTAATTATTAAGTTTCATCCATTTCGTTTCACTCGAATCTGTCAGTCATCGATTTTCATTTCATTTGAGGGAGCAGTCGGTGCTCCGCCACTGTACAGGTAGCATTAAAGGCTTGATAATTCTCAATTTAATTAAATGTTAAAGTGCACAAAGTGCGATTCATGCCGTATATAATATTTATCCGAAATTAAAATTCAGATATGACGCCACTTCAATTATACAGCTCGAATCGGTGATTTATTTCTCTCGTGGAATGAAGCATGCATCCGTACTTTTCAGATATACTTTACAGTATGTCGAATTTTGCAACACCATCATGTCGGTTCAATTCAGTTAAGCAGGCTAATTCGACGACCGTCGAATCCGTATTGCAGTTGTAACAAAAACATCGCTCCACATGACAAAGCGGTGCAAGTGCCTGACAAAGCGGTGTGTCGTAAAATAACAGTCCTGCTCATTGTTCATGCGAGGTCGATGGAGAGGGACGGACAGTAAAAAGTGCTGTGTGCCAAGGTAATTTAGCTTGCGAGCCCTGACGAGTAGTCCGTCAGATCAGGGGTTGGCAGCTCTGACTAATTGTCCACCACAACCCTTCCATACCGAAAGAGCATCAAGTCAGGCAACAATGTTCAACATTGTTGACCAGCAAACATTCACTGAGTATCGGTGCAGCGGAAATGCGACAAGATCATCACAGATGGGGAAAACTCTGTACGAGGGCGGAATCAAATCGAAGGGTGGGCGGATGAGACAACAAAGCGCCCTTAAATCTCGCTGCTCGCCGATAATTAACGTGCTAGCGGCAGCTAGGTGGGGTGCAATAGTATTTAGATGGTAAATTCTACATTGTGCTGGTGGGCAACGGAAAAGAGAGAGAGTGAGAGAGAGATAGAGAGAGAGAGAGCCGCCGGGTCTGATTGCTCGCTCGCGCACAATGGCACCATTATGCTTCTGGAGATAAATCTACAGCGGCTGGACACTATCCAAAGTATTCGGCTGCTGCTCCGTGGCCGAGTTCGAAACGTTTCGCGCAGGACCACCCTTTACAACGGGATCGCTCGACCATCCCACCGAACTCGTCGAATTTCATAGTCCCCCGCTTTCTGCCCACCTCTAACCCCCCACAATTTTTCTTTTTTTTTCCACTCTCTCCCCCTCTCCTCCTCTCTTCCTCTCTCTCTCGTTTGCAAGAACTGTCTCTCTTTACCTCGCTCCCGTGAGATCCGCCGCATTTTTCGTGGTAGAAGTTCGCCCGAGCGTTGCACTGGGAGGACGATACCCGGCGGCTGTCAATGCGACCGCTCTAGCGAATTATGCTCCAGCAGAACCGCCGGAATCCTCGCCGTTAGTAATGGCTTTAATATTTCCCATCTCTTTTTCTTCCGCTCCGAGGGAAGTTCTTGAAACCGCCGGCAAAGCACGAGTCAGCCAGTCGAGAGATTCCAGAGGCTGTCGAGAAACTAAAACTCCCGAGCCTTTGGGTGAGTTTTGTTCGGGTCATCGGAGAGCCGTGGCTGTCGAAATCCTTCTTACTTGCAATTAAGAGTAATGGGAGTGAAGAGATCAAGTTAAGCAAATGTACAATCGTGTATCATACTTGGGAACGGATATCATTGGGATTTTCGGAAATTGGTTGTAAAAGGCTTAATTACAACATCGGGTGGTTGCGATCGGCTTTTGATTAGCCAGCAGCACTTTTGAAAGGCCCAGCATACTGCAATTAGCGTTACCGGCTGTTCAACCATGTAATGCTGATGCAGTTTTGGAAGACAACGAGTTATATATCGAAACAGAGGGCTCTGAGCATTCAGCGCGAATACCTGTTTATATGTGCGCCAGAGTAATTTATTCCCTATCGCAGGCTGGAATCGCTTTCTATTATACATAATGTTAAATCCCGTTTCCACGCAGATAATCGACTACCGGCATTAACGAATGCATTTGGAGATCGAGCGGGAGGGGTGGATTACGAGAGCCATTGCGGAAATTGCTGCATTGTACGAAGGACGTTGAGATAAATGCACGTTCCAACAGCGGTCCAGAATGAATTGATGATGATCTTAAAGTCGATGACATTACATTTTCATTTCTCTATAGATCCATTACTTCCACATTGAAGGCGGTAATCAAATTTCAACGTAAAGTTATTTCTCATGAGCCATCTCTGATACTCCAAAACTCTAAACAGAGACAAGTGGTTCACGTTTGTTAATCCTAGTTCCGGAGGAAGCGCAGCGGTATCCTGCTCTCTGTGGCGAGAAAACTGGAGCATTTCCCTCGGATATGCCAGGGTCTCTTCGCCCACAACAGGGTTGAGAAAGTGAGGGTGTGAGGATGGAGTCAGGATGCAAAGACCCCGCTTTAAATAAGCCTGCAGTTTACTCTCGGTCTGACTGTGGGTCAACCACACACATCGTGCTAGCAACACTATCGCAATCCTCACCGTGGTACTCCCTCGGGGTTTGTCACCCCTTGCGCGTCTGCTCGCACTTTGTTCCTGGTACTCCTTCCGTCCGGGACACACATCCTTGGGACGTTCGTTTGCCCCGACATTGCCCACGATTACCGCCCACTATCTCCTGATTCCGGCGATGCAATTTACTGGAAAGGCGAGAGTCAGTGCACCCTCTCACGCCCACACCCCCTTTCCTCAACCCCCTCTGCCTGTGTTCCCGTCTCAACATTAGAGGGAATTTCACTTGCGCAATTTGCGACCCGTTCTGCATTACTCTCTCTTTTGCCTCTTCTCCTCCGGTTTGCTCTGGCCTGTTCTCCTTTTTTCTTCAACGATGAAGGAAGTTGCTAACGAGGGAGATTGTTGGGTCCGCGCGTAGGACCTTCCGCGGTAGATAAGCGCGATGAACCGACTCGTGATTCCGCTTGCTAACGCTATGAGTTACTACCCTTTGAAATGCAGATTCGGCCAATTTTTCACTGGATCACCTTTCGTATCTTCCATCTCGAATCTGCGTCAGGAAAGTATTTCTTGCAGGAGCTTCTGAATAAGCTAGGATCAAAATCAAGCATAGTCGAAGAGTATTTAAGAGCCTGAAAGTATGAAGGGAACGTTTTGGGTAGATTTAAAGGGAACTGCGATGTTTATGTAAGTGAAGATTTATTTATCAAATATGTACTTCATTCTACATTGAGTCTTTCAGTCTACTTATCGGTGCATCCGTTGAGAAAGAGAGAGGATGGCTTGAAGGGGAAAGTCGTTTTGAAAGTTCAACCTGGGTTCGTGGTTGTCGCCATCCTTCGGATGCACAGGGAACTACCAGGACGGGAGCTGGATTTGCGAGTAACTCCACTTTCAGGGAACTCTCCTCGTTCGAGCGGGTCATGCTTTATCGAGCCAGGTTCGTGTCTCGGCTAAACCGCATTCGGATTCGCGAAAATATAAACCACCGTGGGACCTGTTGCTCCTTCGTATTTGCGCATCCTCCGCAAGCCTCTCAGGGCTTTGGGGAATACACGCCGATGTAATTCCTCCTTCGCGGCTGCTGAATTTGGCAAGGCCCACCAGCTCGACCTTATCGAAGTTGCTGGCGTTGTTGCTCCTTGGGATTCCAACTATTTCCGCCTCACGTTTCTCATTAGAGCTTCCAAGCATCCTAAGCCCCCGCCGGCGCGCTAGATATTTATCATAAAAAGTTGCTCGGTATCATAAAGGAAGTTTAGGCCGCCAAGTTGCTAAAACGTAAAAAGTCTTCCAACTTTACGGTGAATATCCTGGCACCCAAGGGGAAAAAGCACATGTTGCTGGATAGTAAAATGGGGCTCAGCCAGTGAAATTTAATATGGTAACTCATCCGGTTGGATGCAGTATACTTCGACACGCATCGTCGAAACTTTGTATCTTCTATGAAAACCACCCCCCATGATCTGTCCATTTATGGCTCTGATAGGAATGAACGGTATACTTTGCCACGGCCGCATGCACGATCAATGCTAGACGCATGGAAACAAGGGTAGTTCTTTTCTGGCCCCATTTTGTCTACCTATACTCGACGATGCGATATTGTGACGGACGAATAAAGCTTCGACAAGGAATTTCCCTGTAAAGGCAGTTAAAACAACAGGAAACAGGAAGCTTGCCAAGTTGGATGTGAATAAGAAGGTATCTCACTCCAGATCCTCGAAACACTGGAAACATCCTGCGATCGTTTCAACTCTTAAACAAGCGATTCACCCTTTAAGAGGGTGGATTCGTTGGCGACTCTTTTCACAGACGCGCGGCATGGAAGAAAGTCTGACCCGATGGAAAAGAGTGTCGCGAGAAGCCCCCAGCATATCTCGACCCAGTAAGCAAGGGCAGTAGCTATCCGCAGCATCCCCCGCGGTCCTCAAAGAGCCACTCGCAGTTCTCTCCGGCGATTAAGAGCAGAGGTAATCGAAGTATGTAGTCGCCGGGTGTTTTGTCGCTCGGGGAGAACAGGTACTTGGCTATTCATGGGACTCGTATTCAGGAACCGCGTGCAAGCACACGTCTCTCTCTCTTTTTCTCAAGTGTTCCGCTTCGAGTCGGCTTGGGGGGTTTGCCGGGAACTAGGTAAGAGGATGGCCCAAGGGTAGTTTGGGGAAGATTTAAAATTGATAGCGGCTGAGAGAGCCGCGCGCGGTCTGGATGCCTGCGCGGTGAAGGATGTGCGAACTGTTCCCGTGCGCTTTCGGAAAGGGGGATGACTCGAGTCGAGTGGCGAAGCACGTGGAAGGAAGCATGCGCTCTAGGGTATGAAGCACGTGGCCAAAGCGGAGAGGAGCCGGCGCTCCTCGGTGGTGTGTGCGTCGGGGGGGTGGCGGTGAGTCGACGACCGTGTCGGGCCCGGCAGTCGCGCGCCGGCTGCTCTCACGACAGGAGCTCGATCTTACGTGGCTCGCGATGGAAATTCGACCAGCTTAGAGGTTATGTTTACCTGTGCCGCGGGGACCAGAGCGTCTACCACGCATGCCCTTCTGTGTCCGCCCTTTTCGGAAAGACCCTTCGCGACCAAGACCATCAACCACGTGTCAGACCGGAAAACCGCCGTCGACAGTCCACCACTCGCAACGGACCCAGACTACTTCCTCTATACCTCAACCACTGCTCTTCGACCGAACACATTTGTCTGTAAGCCACTTCAAATTCTTATACTTCATTCGCATTATAGGTATGCTCACCCTTAATGAGAAAGTCATTATGTTGTCTGAAGTTCACGCTAAACGTGACGCTCAGCTGACTGGACGCACGTGAGTGCAGGAGATTCAGTGAGTGGATCGTGAATGCACCCGTAATTTCTATCAACCTTTACAAACCAGCCACTGAGGGGTGGCTGCAAAACTCGTCTGTGCATCCACCTATGAATTTCGAAAATTTCATATTCCTCTCTGGGTGGTCGAATTCAAGTTCCTTGGCAATGCATGCCGGCGAAATTTTTCTCGTACATCCAGTCCAGTTCTTCCTAGTTGTGAATTTTTATTTAAAGAGTCGAATTAGTGCGGCAGAATGATGCCATAGAGGATTCAACGTAGTGCGTCTGGTAAAGGATCGCGTAATGAGATTTTAATTAACGAAATAGGGATTTCGGGTCAGCGGGTGAAGGGCCGCACGATGTCACCATCCAATTTATCAGTCACACCGAATTTGCAGCGACAAATAAACGAAAAGTTCTACTACTGTTTGTTCCGCTCTTGATATTCAACGGGTGGCGTGTCAGGCTCGCAATTCCACGCGTGTCACCACTTATATTTCTTCGCTGCGAGCAAGCGAATATCCCGCGTGCCATTGTCCTTCTGCAAACAACCCCTCGTTCGGTAGAACACATTGAATATTGAATATTTCCATATGCGCGACACTCTAATGCTTTACCCTCAGGAAATATTTTTAATTTCCATCGCTTTCAATCCTTTCATGCTTTCGTTAACGTTTTACAATCCCCAACTGGCCGTCATTCATATGAAATTGGAATTGGAATTCGACCTGCGCGTGACTAATCGGCACGTCACCAATCCACACCGGAGACTGTTAATGACGGGCATTTTCCCACGAGATGTTCGAGCGACACCGTTTGAATTACAGCTGGACAGCTGGGATTTCAGCTACCGATAATAGTTTTACAATGAAGCATCAAGCAGCCTCTTCACGGCAGGAGCGGCTGATCCGCTAAATGTGTCCAGTCGGCGCTAAATTCCACGAATAAATAATCACCACAGCCTGCCAGATACAAATGACGCCTCGTGAAACGCCGATTTGTAATTACACGCTGTGCATTGTTTGTCCGCGTTGAAGAATTGCCTCTCGTAACGAGCTAATGCACGCTCAACCCTCTCGTACGTGGGCTAGCCTACTTTTTCCAACGCGTTCTCCCCACTCTCTCTCTCTCTCTCTCTCTCTCTCTCTCTCTCTCTCTCTCTCTCTCTCTCTCTCTCTCTCTCTCTCTCTCTCTCTCTCTCTCTCTCTCTCTCTCTCTCTCTCTCTCTCTCTCTGTCTCTCTTTCTCTCTCTCTTCTGCTCGTTCTATCTCTCTCCTGCACACTCTGCAAGATTCTAGGAAACGACCAACGACTGGCTGGCTGGTCAGCCGGCAGATCGATGGCATTTCGACCGGTGGAGATCCCGGCACAATTGGATCAGCGGCCCAACGAGGCGCTCTCCGGGGGCGCGTCTGCTAAGCCCTCTCTTTTATGAAACAATGTCGTCATTTACTCTTTCCCCTCACTCGGAGACAATGCCGGGAAGTAACGGAGTAGAAACCGCTACCCAACCTTCACCCGCCTCGTCCCACCCCCTCAAGCAAACCTTTCACCCAATTCGGAATGGCTGGGGTGAGAAAAAATTCCGCCTCCCTTTATTCCGACTTTCCAAGCAAAGACTTGGAAGGCAACGACCATACTCGAAAGTTGGGTGGTTATAAAATTTCTGTGTCTGCCCGGCTTTGTAGAAACACACATATCGAAATATAAAAGGTCGAACATGGCTGCTGCATGGTATAAACAACTGCGCGATATGGATTGTTTTGCAAGGAAAATCCGAGGGTTTGCGAGCATTGAGAGCGAGCAATTTGACGAAAAAGTGTTGGGCTGAAGAAGGAAAGTCGTAAACTGGGAGAGAACGGGCAGAATTGATGAGTTTTCCGGGCCGGATCTCGGCCGTGTACCGGCAAGAAGCAGAGCAGAGGTAGTATCTTGGTTGGGAAAACGGCGCGTTCTTAATTCTTGGCTCGATGCACGTGACTAGAAAAAGTCAGCAGCGGGGAAAGGACAATGGCCGCAATCAATAAAGGGTATTGTCAGGGCCGAACCGTCACCATCCATCCATCCATCCATCCATCCATCCATCCATCCATCTATCCATTCGCTTGTTCGCTCGCTCCTCTGGCTGACGGAGAATCGGCCACATAAGCGAAAAGCATACACGCGTTTCCCGGCATCGACTCTATCGACCTCTCACCCTGACAAGACTCACTTCGACTCGCCCTCGAATTTAGTGCTACCGCGAGCCAAAAAAATCCCTCTTCAAATGGCTGTCCGAATCCTCGTAACAGGTGATCCGTGATCGACACTGGAACAACGAAAGTCGCGTGCCAAATCCAACGTGTTCCTAATGTATTCCAGCTAAAGTAGTTCTTCGCGGTGACTTTACAAGCGAGAGCCTTCCAAGAGTTATTTAAGGAAATGGAGGAGCCATGGCGCGCAGTATTGAATAGAAGAAACAGAGAAAACACTCGACGCGCCCGTGATTTTTCCTCCATTTCCCAGGCAAAACTCCTTCCGGCAACGCGATATCGCGAAGGTGCTTTTGGAGGGCCATAAATCACAAGAGAAGAGGTGGCAGGGAAGGGGTTGTGTACTAGGGTGGATGGAAGAATGAAGTAGCACAGAGTCGCTCATACAAGAAGGATAGAGGAGAAGGTGTCGAGCAACGAATCGAGAGAAATATGTTGAAAGTATACCGAACACAGGCTCAATATACTCCTTTCACGTCATCCCACACTTCTTTCCTTCACTATTTATTCATTCATGCGAGAATAATATTCCAGACAAACAAATCGGATTAAATTAATAATGCTTTCGGAATTTACATTCCGAATTTTATCCGATCGACGCAAAGCCGTGCCTATTTTAATACCCGAGTTCATAAAAGAGAGAGGAATCGGTTGGGGGAATCTATCGAAGCCCTACCACTAGAAGTAGAACGGGCCATTTAGCCATAAAGTGGGGCGCGACGAGCGAGGGTTGCCCTACCGAAAATACGTGGATCGGAAAAGTCGCCAGCCAGTCTGCGAGTTGGCACTGCCCCTGGCCCACTCGTCGAATATATGCTATCGAATTGCCGAGGGCGACTAAAAGTCATGCCATTGTTTCCGCAAAAGCGGCAAGACGATGTCGTGGCGCGCGCGTAACTTTCCGCGAACTCCCCACCGATCCCACCGACGAAATCGTAACATTGAATTAAAATCGAATAAGACTAGAGGGATAACGTTAAGATCCTGGCTCTCAAACACGTAGAATCGATATCAGATATTGCAATTTTATCTTGGCGAGTTATGGAAGCTGCGGCCATCTCACCTACAATATCGGTTCCTGCGGGACCGAGAGATCCCATCTGTAGCGAAACAAAAGTATCAATAAGTCCAGGAAATCGGAGAAAGTCTGTCGTACACTATGCTCCTACTGACGTTTATTTTTATAATTTCATCCAGATATCTTAACAATTTTCTAGCATGTCTAGGAATTCTCCGATCGGTATCATTCCGGGAATCTCGGCGTAATGAATTCTTTTGTCGGGAAGCTCATCAGTTTGCGAATGTGACTGGACCACCCTCGTAGAGGCAGTGACATTCAAGCTCGATTCGGCGCCACTCTGAAACGTTTACACTCGATCGTGTCGACTGCTCGGCTCAAACGGGGGGAAATAAATGGAGGAAAGTCCCTTAGACAAATCTATCTGAGAGTGGGGATGTTTTAGCCACTAGCCAGTCGATTTGGCCTCGGGGGCCTGGGGTAATATAGGGAGTTCGATTATTTGTCCGAGCGTGGTCGAAAGTACCTTTTCAGATAGGCATCCATTAAAGCTTCGCAACGCGCCGAAAAATCCATCTGAAAATCTACAATCCAATGTTAAAATGACGCAGCCAATTCCCACGTGCAATCCCGGTTAATGGAAACGAGAGGTTTTCCTCGATGCCAGTGTTTTTAATTCGATTTTCAGGATAGTAGGTCGTCGAGACCCTTCTTCGCACGTAGTGGACATTATATTTGGGAAGTGCACATTCGACATTTTCTCAAATGTCCTCTTCAACGACGCCAGAGACCGAAACATTCAAGTTGCCAAGAATAAATCCACAATCTTTGTGAGCTGCTCTCGTGAGTCATTCGAGAGAACCGTAAATTTCACTGGTTTTGAAAGCGTTCGTTAATTTAGCAAAGGATAAGCGGCGACCTGTAAACACGATGGCCTCACATAACAGTAATGTCATCATCACGGGTAAAGGCCACGTGTTCATTTTCCCAGGTCATCGTGAAAAGGCATCGTGAATCAGAAGCTTTTTCTTCGCGCGAGAGAGGAAAGCTGTTCACGTGGAGGAATCCGTGTGTGTACACTAATTAGCCCATTTTCTCGGGCAAGCACGTCCAGAGGTTATAACGGGTGTGCGTACTCCACCGTGTGATTTTACAGACGAATATGTTCATCGAGATGGGTGGTGGGTGGAACTATGTGAATGCACAATCGAAGTAATACGAAATTGTAGGTTGTACCGAAAGGGAGAAAGTGAGAGACAGAGAGGAAGAGAAGCGAGAGCACTTCGAACTCGTGCCCGTCAGTGAAATGGAGAATTTTTATCGGACGAACATGCAAGCTTGCCACGTGGAAATTCAATAGTGCCTTTCTCGTGCGTATTTGAATCATTTAGGGTCGGCCAGTTACCTGAACAAGATTGAATTTATGGTAATGAATCATTGAGTAATGAAGGGTTCCGCGTATGCCTAAAGCTATCGCGTTAATTGCACCAATTTGCCATTCACAACCTTTAGTGAAGGCCAGGATAGCATGTACATTCTCCCGCGCGATACATTTCAGGTATTTCGATGAATTTTCCTGGCCGAATAAATAATTATTTATGTTCATAGTACAGTACATATACATTCACTATAATTTTACGGTACACGTAGACCGCTGACCGAGCAACCACTATTGCATAATGGACCTATTCAAATTTTGTTATACCACTGAAAGTCATGATTTCCGCCACACTATGAGTGCTGACACCAATAATAGAGCAGGAAATTGTTAAATGTGCCTGGCTTGCATAGACTCAGTTGTCACGATTAGTGTTCGATTTTCGGACTACGTTTCGAGTGGCTGAAAGTGTGAAATTTTGGGAGGAGTGGTGTTTAGATAGTAATATGAAATAATGAGTAAATGATTATTGGAAATATGGACTTTGTTGCAGGTAAATGCGTAGAGGCGGTGAGTGCCGTGGCTCGAGGGTGTAATTGGTGCGGTGGCGTTCGCGAAAAGGGCCAGCGAGAGGCCGCGACGGTGGGCTTTCGAGATGAGCTATGAATCTGGGCTGCCTGCTAGCCACTGTCCTTGTGCTTCAGCTGTTCCAGCTGCCCTTCCACGCCAGAGGTTTACCGTCTGTCGTCAAAATTGGTGAGTTTACCATTTTGGCTAATTACAAGTCACTATTTATCATATCATTCACTGAAACGCACCCCAGCAACCATACTCTGCCTGGCTAAGATGATAAGGGCCAAAGTTTCCGGTGTAATTGCTCTCTGATGAAAGGGGCTGGCGCGCCACTAGTTTCAGATATCTTCCCTTCCTGAAGGGAGACAAGGGAACAAAGATTAAGGTGACTTTCTATCCCGTGAGGAAAAAAGCCTGGAATACAGCTTGACGATCCCATCTACTCCAATGACGCTTCTCACCCTCGCAACTTTCCTAGCCTCTCCTTCGTTCTACCTTTATTGTTCCCGAGATCGTCTTCGCGCAAACTTCCCACCCTCTCTGACGCGTCCTCCGCTCCCACTGCTTCATGTGAAAAGCGCTTTTGGAAATTCTCGTAATTTTATTCCTCCTCGGCAACAATTCCCTCATATTGTTAGCTGCTACTGCATAAGTTGATGCATAAGTGCAAGTACATTCGTTGCCAGCAAACAGTCGATTAATTAACCAACTGCCGAATAGCACCGGACGCTTTGACCGACGATGGTTATAAAACGATGCGAAGAATTCGCGTCAGTATTAATTAATGAAACGATGCGCGGTTAACGGTCATTCATTCCAGTGCGCTCGGAATCGTAACTGGCCGACTATGAATGAGTAATGCATTCACATTATTACGCCACGGTTCAGCAGTTCCCTCATTTCCGCTGTGACACGTTTGCGCTTTGGTTGAAATGGAACCGCTCTCTTTTATAGAGTTATACCAACAGATGCTTCGACGCTGCTTCTTTTGGATCGTGTTTCGCGCTATTCCCAAGCAGTCACAACACTGTACCGGGAAACATGCCGGCGCTCGAGGGTGTTCTAACGCGCTTTACCTGGCTGTCCCGTTCACAGCGCGGCAGTGATTCGTTGTAATTGCTTTTGTTGGTCGACCAGCGCACGCACAGAGCACCGTAACGGGATTACACAAGCTCTCTCGCTCCTTCAGCTGTTAGTCGAATTAATTATACTCGCGCGCACCGGCGCGCTCCTTTGTACCGAGATTAATTACGCAGGCAAGGACTCTTTTACTTTTCGTACCTACATTTTTTCCTCTTCTCGTCCTTTCTCTCTTCCACTTGTGCAAGGAATAACAGAGCAATTAGCAGAATTCAAGAGCAAGTCGACAAAAGAAATCTTTTTCCAAGACTTAGTAATTGATTTTCACTGGCGGTCCAAGGTCGTTGTACTTTGATTGTAGTAAGACCGAGAGAGAAATTGTAATCTTATGTGGCAGTCGTTGGGAAATGCGAAGGGGGAAAGGCTTTGTGGTACGCTGCGGACTCGTTTGCTCGGTGGTTCTTTAAAAGTTCCGTTTTCACGATCGACCTGGACAGCTAAAACCCAGAATTTCTCCAGGATACTCAGTTGCCCTGGCAAATTGGGCCCCACAATTTGCATGAGTCTGGTGGCACTCGGGCGACGTAACCTTTGCACGCCACGACATCCTCAGTAATTGCATTGCCGTTATTAGTCCGGTCGCCGCTCTCCATTAATTGGCGCCGCCACTCTCCTATGAAATATTTCGTACTTCAGTCTGCTCTACAATTTTCGGCTTTAAACCGACGATTGGACTTTCGTTCCGTCAACATTACAAGCAAGTTCGTCAGAATCCGAAGGTACTCAGACACTCGGAGCATTACAAGTACTTTCAACCCTCATCCTCAGTTTACACTAAAGAATATCTCTCGCTCCTGGAACCATTCAATCCAAGCGAAGTGTGTCATCAAGATAAAATCCTTACGGGAATCTTTTATTCCCAACTACTCAATCAACCGGCTCTGCGAATCGAGAGAGAACAGAGTCCGAGGAACTCTGCTCCGAACGATTTATCCTGATAAAAGACTCGGGATAACCCAGGGCTTTATATTTATCTTTCGAAATTAACAGGATCCCACCGAGAGACAGACGATCTTCTGTCTCCGGCATGAAGGAAGATCATTTACTATCGCGTCACTGACTTAGTAGGCATTACTTTTAGCGGTAGTATAATATAATACCTCATTCCGGCGAGAGTTACACGGCTAGGCATTCGCTACTAGCTGCGTCAGTCTGAGAAATGGTATGGAAAGTTCGCTGTGAGTTGGCCGGGGATTGGAAAACGAAATCGGTCATCGCACCTTGGTCGTACGAGAGTGAGTCGGCCTCCCGGCGAAAGCCGATCGCCTGTTTCCCGCTGAAGTCGGGGGAGATGAGGATGTTCCGAGAGATCGCGTTTGTCACTCTCGCCAAGTGTCTCCGTGGAAATCCGCTTCCTCCCTGACGTTCTGTCGCTCGCACTTGCTCGCTCTATTTCGAGTACGCCACTCACGCGCTCTAACTTGCCTCTATCTTCTTCTAGCGAAGTGTGACGAAAAGTGGCGGATAAATGGGATGAGTAAGTTGGTCGACAAAGGGAGAACACTCACGGTTAGCCCACTCTTTTTCCCACTTCCCTCGCATACCTGGCCTCCTTCGACTAAATCCTGCGCATTCTTCACTACTTTCCTGTAAGCCGCCCAAGGAGAACACTCACTGTTTCTTCCCTCGCACACGTATGAACAAGGTACTTAATACTTGAAGCGCAGGACTATCCTTGGCTCTCTATAGCAAATTTTCCCCCATCTCTCCTTCTCTCTCTCTCTCTCTCTCTCTCTCTCTCTCTCTCTCTCTCTCTCTCTCTCTCTCTCTCTCTCTTCGCCGGAAATCGGAAGGGCGCGTATCTCAAACACTCGACCTATTATCGTTTCGCGGAGCGGAATAGATGAATCCCGGGGGAAACGGCTGGCCCGTTGCTCTCAAAGGGTTAAATCGCGGTAGGATAATGCGCGTGGGGTGAAGGCGAGGAGGCCGGGCAAGTCGGAAGATCGCAAAATCCTGTTAGCCCCCGCTGCATTAACTCTCTCGCCGGATAGAGAAACACGAGGGTAGATATAACCGGGGAAATCGACTGACGAGATAGCGGCTGGCGTATCCTCATAATGCGCGCCGGGGGAAGAGGAGCCACTGCAGTATTTGCTAAATGAAACAGTATCAACAAGAATAACGACGAGCTGCCGTTCCTCCTCCAACAGTGCTTCGAGAGCGTCACTCTAATATTGGGAAGCCAGAAACTATAAGCCAGTGGTCGTCTGTCATGAAAATAACAAGGATTTCATTCTCTGGTACTGGCTGCCCTGCTATCTCCTCTGTAATCACACTTTTCGAAATACACAACCCACATGTCACCGGATGTTGCAGTAACTTTGTTCGCTGGTGCTTTTACACTGTCGCCATCTTTATGAACCTGACCACACACAACACACTCATGGTCTCCTATTTCGACCATTGCATGTCCAACTCGTCGAAAATGTTTTTTCCACAAATTTTCTGCTTTTCAATTTGTAATTTAACAGAGTAGAATGAAAGAATTATGGGAGATAATAAGTTTGTTTTTCGCTGTTGTTGCTAGTGGTGCTCTATCATTGTTTCACGGTTGCATTCTGCCTCTAACGAGAAAGAATGCATTGGATATTTTTTTTCGACGTTTTATTCCAACAAGCAATAGCCGAGTTTTTTTGTTGGTTGGTCGAATAATAGTTTGGTAATTCAATGAGTCAGCCGGGAACATGCCAAAATGATGGAGAAGGATGGGTTTTGGCGGGCGGATAATAGTGACTGGGAGGGAGAAACACAGTGCGCAAGGTAGATGAACAACTTGGAAGAGAGTGGTTACGACTTCGTGGCGCCACTGACCGTTTCTGGATATCGGGGATCCTAGGAACTTCCTACGGAACATTTCATGCACCATATATAATTACTGTCCGCCGTACTTTTTCTGAATGGAGCACTGATGCGAGGCTTTAACAATTGTTGACTCGCTTGGATAACAGAGACAGAGATAATCCGATTCATTATAGGGCCGATCCGCTCCGACAATTTCTCTATTCCAATGGTGGAGACTGAATAATTCATCATCCTTGATAAGAGCGTAACGAGATTGTGATTGGTGCTCAATGGTAACGCAGCTAGGGAGAGAAGGACTAGGAGAAGAACGTTTTAATCATTTAGCATCTCTCCTTATGCGTGTTTATCTTCCTCAAGAAATCTCATTTCTATTATGATGCGTTTATTTATCTGTCTCCTTACTATGGGAGTGGAGTATTTCCTTGAGATGTGGTCTGAAATCGTTGGGAAGATTCGTATACATTTTCTCGTACAATCTTACGATGGACCAGATTCTCTGGAAAGCAAATATTGAATATTTCAGCCTTATCGCGTATGTGTGTATATTCCATTGTACAACGTCTTTATTACCAGCTTAATCGCAGTCGAGATTGACTGGCGTTCCCTGATCCAGTTTCAAGGGTAGATTTCCAAAAGGCAAAACTATCAATCTTTCGTAGACAGTCTGACAAGTATTATATCTCATTACATGGTAAATATTTGTCAATTACCCTTGACTATATTGCCTCGTGCGATGTATTTTGCTCAGATACATGATACTTCTGAATAGAGCGCGAGCTAGCCTAATTTACGTTCCAGTCGTTCGCATGAAGCCTCGAGAAAGCAGTTGTTCATTATATATGACACGAGCACGCAGCACCGATTCCGAAATTAGCTGCATCAGCAGTACGTTCAACATGTTCCACTGAAACCCGCGGTATTAATACAATGCATTTATATTAAATAGGAATTTATTCCAACAGCCCCGATATAAAAATACGTAAAATACAAAACATTCCATGCTACAATTTTTAATTATTAACAATCCCTCTTATTCTTTTCGAGCAAATTTTAGAGTGTCACTCAATTGGGAATAGAAGGGTGAGAAAAAAGAGGTCGTTACGTGGTGGAACAAGGTGGAAGGTCGAATCAAGAGAAGGCAAGTAGTCCCTGCATCCATCTAGCAGAGTCCTCTCGGGTCTCGAGGGTACTCGGGAAGGAGCCGAGAATTGTCGGAATCACCTGTCCCGGCCGAAGATTCCCTCGGGGTGCGCCAGTGCAGGAGAAAATAGGAAGGCAGGAAACGAATATGCGTCGAGTTACTCAACATGTACACCCTTGGCTCGCAAAGAAAACGTAGCAACTTGAAATTTTTCACTGGAGGCGCATGGGGACGGTTTCTCATTAAACGAAAGAATTCTGAAAGAGACTTGAATCGCAAAACCACAAGTGTACGATGGTTGGCTGAGAGAAAGCAGAAGTAGGCGTTGGTATAGAAAAGCAGTGACAGCATTTAAAGGGATCAAGCTACCCTCTACAAATTTCCTCACCCTATTCCCCTCGGCACTATCGGGTTTCGTTTGTTCCTGAGACTGGGAAAGACTATTAAGACGATCGCTGGCGAACATTGCCCTCCTGTCACCATCGCCACGGGACTCCTCGTGATGGATTAGCGCCATTAGCTGACAAAACAGTGACACGGCCTGCTATTGTAGAAGTCGGCTCGCTTAGACGGTAACACAAGCCATTTACACTTCGCGAACAAAGCTAGAATTCACGAATGCAAAACTCGTGATGGTAATTTTCGACATGCAAATCTGCTAGGATTTCTCTTATCGTAGGAGAATGAATAACATGTTCGTGACTATGGGAATGGTCCACCCTCCCAATCAGAAGATGAAGTTAAGAGAGGGGAGAGTTGAAGCACGAAAACTTGGAGAGAAATGTCTTGTTAGATCTGAACAGGGTAATCCAGTCGTCACAAATATCGAAGTCGATCCCTCTGAATAAGTTGTCTGGTAGTCTTGAGAAACGTAGCAGCATCATCTACGACAGCCGAATGTTTTAGACGTGCTTGGTGCGGATATAGGATTGCACCTCGAATTCCACGAAACATCTCACCGGGGCTGAAGGCACCGAGATAAACGCGTTGGAAAATTCATTTTATCCTTGCCAACCTGCTTCCTCATTCTCGCCGGTTCTCGCCGGTTCTCGCCGTCCCTTTCTGCCTCTACTTCTCTCTTCCTGTGGCTTGTTGCACGTCCCAGGCGACCAAAGACTTTCTCTTTACGCAAACAAAGGCTTCACGGTGCCAGTGCGACCTTTCCCCTCCAGCTGCAGCGCCGTGCGAAGCCCGGAAAACTTGTGGCGCCTTTTAACATCATGACAAAACCTTTTAACACTTCCACTGGCCAGCTACATTATGCAACCGGTAACGCGTGTCTCTGGTTAGTTACGTAATTCTATAAAATCACACGTACCTCTAAAGAAGTCAGAAACTTTACTTATACATAATATACTTGAAGAAAAATCTCTACGATTGTTTGTCTTCGACTTTGGTTGAAATGGTTGAATCTTCTACGAGTTTAGAAGTCCCTTTTGACAAGGGCCGAAAGATAGTGTAGAAAATGAAGCTTAGGGTTGAGATATAGCATAATAATTTAAGGCTTATCTACTAGAGTTCTCCATGGGGCAGTGAATCCCGATTCTTTTTTCTGTCGTAAAGTGGCATTCCGAGATACCGTGAATTTACCATTCCCCCATTCTCTCGCACACACTATCTCGCCCTCTTTCTCCCTCGGCTGGCCTCGTGACACGAGCAAATATGTTCTGTGGGGTTATCGAGCCTCCTAATTCACTTTAGCTTGACACGTTATTCAATGCGACCCTGGCAACCCTTTGAACCATCAACGCGCTGGATGCTTCATGAAAACCCTTTGACCGATACAAACGACCGCAGTCCTCCACAAAGCTAGCTAATATGTTCAACGCGGTGAGATTCTAATTAGCGCTCGCGCGCACCCACCTTCGCGAGTTAAAGGAACTTGAGTTCTCTGCGGCAAAAGAATTACTGACCTGCGCTGGACGTAGTTATTTACCTCGCGTTAACCCACTTCCTTTTATTACACACCAGGTAGTACTACACGCCGCCTTCAGCCTCGCGAGCAGTAATAACGCGGGGCTTGAAGGATCGAGCAGCATTAAGGAGGAAGCTCATAATCACGTAGAAGAGTGGGGAAATTTAATGAGAGATAATCATAAGTAGATTTCATAAAATAATCGAATTTGTGTATGAGATTATTGCAAGTTTCTTTTGATTTATTGACAACTGGTTTTATCACTCAGTGAGAAAATAATAAAAGGGATATGTCTTGGATGTCTTTAGTTCCGTAAATTCACGTTCGAATTCTAACACCGTGCGCAGGAAAACTCCCCGATCATTCCGGGCCGGCCGGTTTAAGAAGGACACGTGTGCTGAATTCGAGAATGCCGAGAATCCGACGGACAACGCTTAAAGACTCACCCAGGAGTCTGAGACGAGAGCACATGTGCACACGTATGACACGTAGCATCACGCTCGAATCGTCTTCAAGGTTGCCAAACTTTTCTACCAGAAGTAAACTCGTTTACACATAATCGAGTACTCGAGGCGGTCGCCCTTGCAGTCTGCGCTTCCAAAAGAATTCCCCAAGATCCCATTGAACGGAGGAAATTTATGAAGTTGCTCGCGACTTATTAAGTTCGCGCCAACTGAAGGAAAGTCAATTCCAGGATTCTTTGGACGAGGACATTCTAGCGTGGCGGGGTTGGAACTGCGACGGATAGCCGGAAGGCCGCTGAGAGACAGAGAGAGAGAGAGAGAGAGAGAGTGAATCCTCTACCTATATTTCGGGGAAACAATTGCCATTGTGCGAAGTCAATTCGCCCGGAACTATTACCAGCGAAGTTCCCGAGAGTTGTCGTCGTCGTCGTCGTCTTCCCACGTGCTCTGAGTGTATACGTTGGTAGTTTATCAGTGTCGTCGTCACCCTACAATGCCTGGCAATTCGCGCGTCTAATGCAACGCGTAAATCAATTTGCCTCGTTGCTGGAACATCTTCCCTCAATGAGCATCGAGCATCGGTCCCGACAAGTGGTGATAATTACGAGCAAAATTCATTGGAAGAGGAATATCGCACTCCGTCGCACCCTAGATTCCTTGGTATTTTTCAATACGAACTGTTATGCTCAATCATCCGTGAAGAAAAGTTACCCGATGCAAATAAGCCTGGTGGCAGCCATCATCAGTGAGAGTTGCAAACGACTTCCGTCGATCCATTGAGTATCTACTTAAAACTCTTTCGTTCCAGAAAGATGATATTAATCGACACCAATCCCAAGAACTCGCGCAATAGAACCTGTAGGAAAGAATATTGCTGAGAGGGTAAAACCCTCTTAGACGTTTAACCCTCTCATACAGTTAACTGGTATATATCTGTATCTGTATCATTCTGCGCTTCCGGCAATCCTGGAAACTGTCGTAGCGAGAAGATGGTGCGAATACTTGCGTAACCGAAGGCAGAGAGTTCTTCTGCTAAAGTGAGGTACTGGCCTGTGAAACCGCATTGTTGTACGAAGCACGCTGGGAAGAATGCGGCGTTTATAGGGCTATACTTCAGCCTGCTTAACTTCCTTCGCCCGGGTTTCTCCCAGTTTTCTGTTCGAAGACCTCCTCCGTTCCAATATTGAGAGACATTGGAAGAAAATGGAAAAAAGGGGGTCGTGAAGAAGAGAGCGAGCGACTATGTGTCAGTGTGGATGTGTGAAGGTGGAGGAGGTTGCACAGTGGAGCTTCGGTTTTCAAGCCCTTCGTCCATTGTGACAGGGAAAGGCACTGCTTCGCCGAGACGAGAGAGTGGAAGCGATGATTGGGGCCGCGGCGGGGGCGTAATGAGAGCTATACACGAGAGCCGTAATGCGATTACCCTCGAGGGCTTCAGCCAACTACCCCTGAACCCCTTGGATTTCCAGCTATTGCTCTGTTCCGGCTAAACATCCCTCACGATTGCTCCATACAAAATTCTCCGCCAACACAGCAACCAACACTTTTTTCGTCGATTGATCCTCCATCCGATAACCCAATTGCCGTCGGCTATACCATCTGCTTTGCCAAAGGTCTAACATCGATATCAACGAACCCTCTTCACTAATTATAAGACTAAACTAAGATATCCTGGCACCCGCCTCGCAAGTGTGAACGTTTTGTAAAAGGCCAATTTTTCCACAGCAAAGCGAACGCTCAGCCTGTAAGATCGCGATTGGAAGTATTTCCCGGGTATTCCGTTGAAATCGCTCCAGGGAAAAGCTGTTTGTCAACCGGGCCGAATAACTCCATTACTTCCTGCTAATCCCTCCCGGGTATTTTCGAAGCCGCTTACTACTTTATTGTGCAGTGCGATAGATAAGTATTGAATAGCCAGCTTGCCGAATGATTTCTGTTCGGAGAGGAAAGCTATTTTTATGAGTTACTGCCAGCGGCGATTCTTCGTATTCTGAGGGCGGATTTCTGGCTATGCTTTTTTAAAAGACGACCTATTCAAGCATGAACGACGAAAATATAAAGTCTGAGTAACTTACAATATTTTATAAGCTTTTACTATTCCAACCACTAGGAACTTCAAGAACACCGACAGATGACAGAGCCTGCTGCTCTATTATCATCCCCGAGAATATTGTCCGATGTTCGCTTAAAAGTCTCGTGGGAAACAGTAAATATTTCCGCGAAGATGTATCGCGTAACGCGAATACTATTGGATCAATGCCAGGTTCTCGCGTCCGTTGACCTTTCTGGGGATATCTTTTCTCAAGCTTGAACTGTCCCTGTATCCAGTATTCTTTACTCTTTCAACCCTTATTCTTGCCCACTTCTGTGTTCACCGACTGATCCTCCCTCGTCGCCGTTGTTTCGATCCTCTTCGAAATATTCTCGAGAATTGAGAGTGGTTGGAAAAACTTGTAAAAATCAGCGCGAAAATAAAATTGGAAGAAAATACGTAAATCTGGTAGGTTCATCGATGATCACCATGCATTCTTTCTTAGTAATAAGTAGATAAAATCAGACCTTGAAGGTAGGTTAGCTTCATCTAATAGGAAGGTCGACGTGCCACAGTCTCACTGGGATTTCTACAAAAAGTCCCAATGTGGGTTGCGCGACGCCAAATTCCCAGGATTATTCCGGTGGTCATCGTGCACTTTCCTTCTCCTACACACCCACATTCAGCTTACCACTTGCAAGCTGCAACATCCTGCGACCACGATATCCACGGCCACCACCCCTCAAATTACGCGTCATTATCCTTTATGTGTCTTCGCCATGGCAGCGCTCGTCGTGAAAGCGGATCGTGCCGGCCGTTTCGTAAACTCCCCGTCGACCGCTTCTACGCCCCTCAAATGGTCCAGTGGGGAACACTACTTTCAGTAGATATTGCCGCGACGAATTCCCTTCCAGGCAACCGGGCGTATAAATATTCTTGTGGGTGTTCCGTCTTTGACAAAACGTGTCAGCACTGGTAGAGTAGTTCCTTTGCAATTTCTCTGTGTACTTTTCTCGTGTCAAAGGCTCGTAGTATGTATTTCCAGAGCGAAAACTGTTGCTATAATAGAAGAGCTATACGATAGGAAATGGTTTGAGAGAGTATGTGAAATAGGTAGTGTGTAGGGTATCATTTCGATCAACCCATGGTAATGAACTATTGATACAGATTGACCATTGCCATGCTCGGACACACGTGTGAACGGTGATAGAGCGTTGCCAGGGGAGAAGGGTGAAGGGAGTGTATTCTATTTCATGGTGCTAAAGGGATGTTATAGTCAACCGTTGATAGTAGCTCGAATTCGGGGACACCGGGAAATCCAATTGTCGAGAGGCGCACACAGAGTATGCCTAGGGCGTCCAAATATAATGATAGTGTCAAGTAAATAGTCAGGACGTCCTGGCGCCATTAGAGCGTAATTGTGCCTGCTGTTGCCGGGGATAACGACCGAGGAAAACCTGGTTGAATTGACGACACGACGCGACGTGCCGTTCAGCAAGGACGGAGACGTCTTTCACGACAGTAATAACGACAGGAACGTCTCCCGGAATCCTCCTAAATACTCCATTTGAAATACTCGTCGCACGCGGATCGACGTCGCCGGCATGGCGTCGAGCTTCATTTCTAGCCGATTCTCAGATCTTCGATGCGAAGATTATATGGGATTGTTCGATTACTGGATCCTCCTTCTTTGGATATACGAATCAGGTGGAAGCTGAATAAGAGTAGAGAGGGCGTGGCAAGGTAGAATAACTGTATTTGCATCCTCCATTACGGGGGATCTACGACGCTTATCTCGATGCAATCCTGTAAGATCGTGGCATATGCATCCTAGAAGGTGCCTATCCCTTGAGCAATCTCGAGGATCCCCGTAAAGACGATCCCTTAACCCTCTGAACCAGCCACCCTCTTCCACTCTACTACCAACGCACGCACCTTACACCAACGCCGCAGGCAAACATTCTCTCACCATCTGCACAAACGCAATAATATTGTTACCGCGTTGGTTTACCCTTGGGAGCAGACTTTAGTGATACAAGTATTTCTCCATAAATCGTAATATTGCCGGTAGAAATCTATACAGAAACACTAACGTGTACTATGTCTTTTCGTAATTGTATACAAAATTCTTTAATTCAATTGTATTTCAATAAATCTGTCTTATTTGATAAATGTCTGATACTATAAAGTATTGGTCGATTACAGGGATCAAGTAGATTCATACTCGAGGGGAAAGCGCGGACGGAATATCAGTCAGGTGGTGTAAAGTGCTTTGTGCCGATCAGATCAGACTGTCAGTAGAGGATGACCGTGTCTGACCAGGTAGTTGGAACGATCGATCAAAAAGAGTGCAGGCCTCGCACGGCGATAAAAGAGCACCTTCCACGCAAATATGGATGCGGTATGCGAGTGATCGCTCACTCAATTTCCCAGCATCGATATTTAGCCGGGCGAGTCCAATTAATAAGCCGGGAATAATCGAAGGTGGTGCCGCGTCATAGGGGGAATGCTCGGGGCACTTAGTGGCGGGGAAAATTGAATGGCTCGGTTACTACACGCTATTAAAGCAAACAATGAACGAAGCTGACACCTAGGCCTTAAAAGGCTCTTAATAATTCCAATTAATTATGAAGAAGGTTTGCCATCCGATGGGTTCGGCAAATTGATGACGATCGCTTCGGTAAAGCGAGCAATATTTTACGGGACTCCAGTCTACAGATCTAAGTGAATTGCAAGCATAGCACATACTGACGGAAACGACTTGATTCAATCTATTGATTGACCAGCTTGCGGTGAATTCCAATTTTGCATTTAATCGTCGGAAAAATCTGATGAAAAGGAAATACATTTTTTTTCGGGCGTTTTTATAACGTATGAAACATAGTCTATTCACGGTGATCTGCGTCTCGGTTGGCTCGAGGTTATAAAGGTCTCACGATTTCTTTCGGTCGAGAGACGTCCTGAGGCGATGTACCCTTAGGCTATCGATGCGAATGGATGGATAGTCGAGCGGCTGCGGCTGCGGCAGCGGCCTAGTACCAGCAGATTGAAACTTACGAAAGGCTGATTTCGTATTCATGAAAAGCACGAGTATTCCTTCAATCCGGACACGGGGCTTCGGGACAGCGCTTATCGCGATGCGTATACGGCGAACGAGGGAGAGCAAGAGAGAAAGGAGGTCGAGATTGACGGGGCAGACTACCTACCGAATACTAGAGAGATACATTTCTCCGGTTACTGGATAGCTATTCGATCGCTACGCAGGGCAAAGTGTTCCCTATCCGATCGTTATTACGCAAACATATTCCGCAAAGCCAGCTTCTATCGCTCCCACCAATTTACCTCTCGGACGTACACGCATCCTATGTGGTATCAGATTATCATGCTATAAACCCGATCTCAATTAACTCAGAAACGCTTAAGCTTTCCACACACCTCTTATCAACTGTTTTATTCAGAAATCAACGCCTGACATTTAGTTTCACAAATCAATGAAAAAAGCATCTAAATTCACATAAAACTCAACAATATTTAGACAAACCGATGCATGTGTGAGCACAGGTAGAATCATAATAGGTTAAAGTTGAAAGCATTAGTAATTTTTCTGATGATACTCAGCAACTAGTTTTCTGGCGATGAGGTCGTAGGAATGTCGCGGAGTGGGACCTTGAAAATCGTAGGGGCGGCCACTAAAAGTGGTCACGATCGATTCGCAGGCAAGCCCTACATGTTTCTTGGGGCGCGCCTGACAGATTTATCCGGCGGATAGTGTATCCGACAGTATATTAGTCGAACGTGACATTATGTTGGTCTGAATGACGCCTCCAGTGACAGAGCATTCTCCGACGCAGCCGGGGTGTGTCATCTCCAGTGATATCAGTATCGGCACGTTTCGACGCCACGTGACAGCCATACTTTCACATTCACGATCATGAGAGACAGTTTGATTGCTAATCCCATAACAGTCATAGACAATCCCATGACTTTTTATCTAATTTCATTATCCTCTCACAACCCACCTACCTCCTCGCTCGTTAGTACCAAAAACGGCGTAAACTATTCCGATATTAATGCGACAGGCGGGCATAAATTAACAGTTAACAGGAGCACGCGCTCTTGTCCGTCCCGTCTCTGTCAAGCTGGCACAATTTCGCGCTGAATTATACGCGATATTTATTTCATTCGCTGAACGACCAAACTTCCGGGAGAGTTCGTCCCGTTGAACAGCAGTGCCGGTTGGTATATATATGTATACCCGAATATTATTCGGGCAACGGCTGTTCGTCCGAACGAAATGGAACTTTTGATTATTAAATACTGACAAGCCCGTCGGTAGGGGTGGGGGCGCTGCTGATCGTCGCTTAATGAGCCGAATTCCCCGGCAGCGGGGAATTTCCCGTGCACGTCACGTGGAGCTCTCTGCACGTGACACACATTAGAGGGTGAGCAGTGGCGGACTCGATTTATTCCGCTACATTAATGACAGCATTTGCCGAACAGCCACGGAAATTCAGGCCGAAACCGAAATGCATTCGGTGGACGTTCGTTAACAAGAACGTTTTCGCCTTTTGGTATCGACGAGAGCGACCGATAAGCGGCTATGAATGAGAAGGAGAAATGGGGTTGACATTAGTCAGCGAACCGATGCAACCGACACCGAGCGTTCATCACTTTTCCTGGGATCATTAGTTATGCAGTTGGCCGAAACCCGACGCGCAATCGAGTTACAGTGTGTTGCGGCTTGTGTGTCGAGCTTTGCCGATCCTGTTTTCGGAGAGAGCGAGAGGGAGAATTTGGTGTAGCCGGCAGGTTAGCTTGCTTATCGCGATCCCCGGGTTTCTATCCGAGGCTTGATACCGAGTTAGATCGTATTTCCATATAGTTTTGCCCCAACTGTACCTTGGTACTATCGAGAGGGAAACGCGAATATAACTTTATCGCAAAAATGCCGCCGGGGTGAGATTGCCTGGGTAATTGAAGCTGCAAGTGCCAGCGATATAACTAATGCTTGAAATTGTCATGCACATGATTTCAATGGCGCATAAGACCTCGCGGCCGATATAAAGCGAAGGTTCGCAATAGGAAATCCGGCCCAGAAGACCACTTGGCATTAACACACACCGGTACGGTTTCGATCAGCTCGAATTAAGGTTACGCGATTCCCCGCGAAGGAATCTCTTGACAGAATAAGTCCGCGACTGCAGTGCAAAGTAGCGCAGAGAGATCTCGATCGGAACTCTATCTACGACTACCAAGAAGGCTATTAAAAACTACTCGAGTACTTCCCGCTTGTATCATTGATACAATTCTTTTCTCGCCTTTTAAATCCCCCGCCTTTTAAATCCGAACGCCGAGTTCCCGGACGAATCTCACACTCTCGGCATATAATGTACCCGGCGAATGGAAAAGTTTTCCTTCGACAAAGTTCCGCTCCACACCAGCAACTATTCTCCATCGCTTCTCCTACCCTTATCGCGAGGAATCTCTGCCTGCCTTGTTTTCCCACGGCCGGAGCTTCTTAGTCGAAGGCGGCATCCACGTGCTACTAGGCGAAACGGATTCTATTCCCAGCTTTTCTCCTTTGATTATTCAGTTCGAAGCGAGAGCGAGCGCTCGCTCGCGCAACTGCTCAACTATTCAAAGGCACTCGGACTGGCGGAACAATTAATCATGTGACTTTCAGGACAGTTGTAGCACGATAAATTAGGAAAGGCGCTTGATATCAGTAGCAGAGTTCGCGAAACCCTGGGAGCAAGCAGTGTCCCCCTGGCTTATTGTACCTGTGACTACGCGAGGAACCAGAAAGAGAGAGAGATGGGATACAAAGGCTGCTGAACTCCGGTATATTTCACGCTTGGCTTCAACACCGGCCCATTCATCCTGCTCCTGCTGAGTCGAGACTTTCCAGCCTCAGCGAGCCCACAGAGACAGAGGCAGAGAGAGATAGAGAGAGAGATAGAGAGAGAGAGAGACAGAGGCAGAGAATGGGAGAGATGGAGAGCTGGACCAATCTAATCCTAAGAATTATTGCTCGCTAAACTTTTGCACACGTGTCACCAAGTAATCCCTGATCGCAAAGCACCGACCACTCCGGATTCGACGGATCCTACAACCGTCAGTCTTGCTTGTTGGCCTTTGGAAAAGCTTGGAAAGTCGAAACCCTGTTGGCGAAACTTGTAACTTCTTAAGGCTTAGGCCCACTCTTGAGTATGTAAAAGTTTCCTGGCTAGTTGAGATTGGCTCTTTGCTTTATGGAGACTCGGTGAGAAGCGTGCAAGATTTTGGACACGCGAGGGGTGACTGGCCTCAAGAATTTTGAGTGTACGACGACGGTGGATCGTCGATTCTAGGATCCCGGCAACCCTACCGTCGAGAAGTTGGACTGGACTTTTGATGCAGAAGAACGGCCGGGTTGGATTTATCGCCTTATAACGTGAACTTTCAGCAGTTACTGATAAAAGGAAGCTGCCCGAGCAGAAAGCTTGGAAAGCTCGGGAGCAAGGGTCGAAGAATAAGTTGCATTCAGCGCGCGGGCTTCCTCTTATTTTCCTCGTAAATTCAGTTTCGGTGTTAGACTCTCACTAGTCGCTGAAATCGCAGGATGACGCCGCACTGAATCGAGTGGGATTCAGAGATCCAAGAGTGTCTGCTACGGCTGGCATAGCATTGGGTACGGAGCTGGTGCGATATTTCAGATTTATCTGGCACCGGCAAGCGCAATTGTGCACCAGCTCATTCGTGGGGGATTAATCCCGCAGGTGCAGAGATTAACGCGGCGAGGAACCTCGCACGTCCTCGCCTAATCTCCTGGGATTGTCGAAGATTACACTCTCGATGGATGTGGAACAACGTCTACGTTATCAGTGCAAACTACAAGTGTAAGCACCCATTCGCTTTTTTGTTGGGTCTTACTACGTTCCGCTCGAAAATTTGACCAACAAAACAGTAGGAAATGTTTTAATAATACTCGACAGTGATCGATCTACACCTTTTTCTCTTGCCATCCTCTTAAAGGACGAAGAATCGCTTGGAGGTTTTTTTCGTTTCTCGGAAATAATAAAGCCCGATTCTTGGGTAAACCGATAGTGTGAAACGAGATTAAGAGCGACCGGCAGAACGAACGTTCCTCACGTACAATACCTTTCGGTTCTCATTTCAACGTGAATGATAAATCGAACTCGTTAGTTACAGAGTCTTCTCTACTTCTCTCTTTCTTTTTCTCGCTTATAAGAAACCGTGTGGCTGAAAGAAGGCGGTCTTCTGCATTGCTCTCTAAACTCGAGCAAGTATTTGGCGTCTGCGGCCCCACAAAAAAGACGCGCGCACACTTTGACCTCGCAGAGGGTAAGTGTCGGTCAAGGGGAGAGAACCATAGCTCGTTTACCCTCAAACGGATTAGTTAGTTGAAGCAGTAATCTACGAAAAAGACCCTGAACCACTGGTATACCGTGGATCATAGCACCGAGTCAACAAATAACGCGCCACTGACTCTCTACCAGCTTGACAGTACTTAATCGGCAATTTACAAACGAGAACCGACCACTTTATGACAACCTCTTACAGCTCTTAATTAAACCGGCAAAATTCGGTAGTACGTCACTTGTCAGTTTAGCGGGGTGGATGGTAATTGATTAAATTGATAATACAAGTCTGTTATTAGCTTCCTCTTTACTCGACTCGAGAGCCACTGGCAAGGTAGAACAGGCGGTCTGGTTAGTCTAGAGGAGGATGGATGGAAAAGGGGTAGTATTCCCCGGAGGTCCGTAGTCGGGCGGTTTAAGCTACATTTGCGAGAGTGTCCTGGATTACGTGTCACCTTCTCGAAGCTCAAAGAGTTGGAAACGGGTCGCAAGTGGTTCTCGAAGGGCGACATCAGCAATCTCCATCCGTTTGCACTCTCCCTAGGTAGTGTATAGGCTTCCTGGCGAGCTGGAGTTATAGTCATGCTCTAAAGGGTACATTCTTGACCCACAGCCTCCGGCTGTTTGCACTTAATCGTAGGATATGCGTGACGTAATCTCTCATGTATCATCGCAACCCTCCAACTCTCGTACCATGTTGTCTCTCATTGAAAGTTCCATGAAAAGTCGAGCGCATAAAGATTATAGACTTTTCTAGCCACGTTATAAGTTTACTTACTGTAATGCAACGGATCGTTAGACTTTGTCCTTCGTCTATTTTCAAAGAACAACTGCAGTGCTCGCTAAGGGCGGTGCGCATTTGTGGTTAGCATGGTCAAGCTCGGGTTTCCAACCAGAACTTTTGATGGGAACGAACATTTCTTTTTCTAGCTTTTGACCTGAACGAGGCTGCAAGTATGCCGAGATATTTGAAGCTGAGTTACGCGCTCGTAAACCAGGGAATTCCACTTAACCACTGGAACTTCGCATTCAGGATCTCTTTGAGGTTTCGGAATATCAGAGTCAGCTTCGAATCGTGACCACCGATCGAGGTGGAAAAAAAAACTCCGTCTTGCTTTGCAAGGCTCAAGTAGATGGAATGAGTGAAAGCACTTGAGGAATATCTTTAGAAATTATTGTAGACCGTTGCTTTGGACGGAGGAGCTGTGCCTGTTAGCATGTCTCGATCCTTGCCGTTCGCCACTTGACAAGGAGTACAAGTATCACTAGTATCTATATCCCAGACGGTCCACACGTCGAAGTCCTTGACATCGTGTCCTAGCGAGCGGCCTCGACCAATTCGAGAACATCGATCAGCAATTAGCAAACGAGTTTGCGCCGCCCCTTGAGAATACCACGCGGCCGAGAGCACCACGAACAATCTGCCTTTAAACTTTAAACGACTCTCGCCGCACACTTTCTCTCTCTTAAGATGCAAATCATCCGTGATGAATTATCTTTGTGTGTTCGGGTGAACGGATTCTCAACAATCATTGGAGTGGTAGATCAAGATAGGATTTCAAACTGAGTAAAGACGAGGATCACTTCTGTTTGCAGGTGCTATATTCACTCATGACCAAAAGGATAGCAGCACCGAGCTGGCCTTCAAGTACGCCGTGTACAAGATCAACAAGGACAAGCTCATCCTGCCGAAGACCACGCTGGAGTACAACATACAGTACGTGCCGAAAGATGACTCCTTCCACGCCTCTAAAAAGGGTGAGTTCCTTCATCAAGTTCTTCTCTCTCATTACTATGCCTGAAGTGCTTTTGCTGCTATTGTTGTATTTCGCCAGTGGTAACTCTGCTTAAAACAACGAATTTTCAGATAGTAGTTTTATTAACTCCTACCCGTTTAATTTTACATTCGCTGAAAAATAAATCAGGCTTTTCAGGATAGAATTCAATATGCGGAAGGTGATCCGTCAGGGATACTGTTTTTATCGTTCGATGCTCGGCTCAGTTGGAAGCCTCAGGGAAAATCAGATAAGTGGATTTACCCCTTTTCTTCCAGCAGGCCATTGAATTTCGCAGGGGGTGGGGGAAACGGGTGGGGGGACGTGTCACCGCGGTTTCCTCGCCCGATTTTTCGCGAAATTTCCCTAACGAACATCCCCGGCGCGGCGTTCCTTTGATTGCGTCGACCGAGAAGGAGTACTCGTGAAATGGTTTCAGGATTACTGAGCTTTCGACTTTCCCCATTGAACCCCGATCCCCTTTTTCTCTCGGTTCGTTTTCTCGGTATCCGAATGTCCCAATTAAAAGCGGTCGCGCGCGGCCTTCCCCACTGACAATGCGATTTGGGAAAACGTGAAACGAACGCTAATGCACAATGCTTTAGCTAGCTTTTTGTCCCCACTTCCGATTATTCCCTTCGGCTTTGGTCCCGTTATTAACCGGATTTTCACTGATATGAAAACCCTAAGCCACCGTCGACCGGTGTACGCCTTTTCCTCTTAGCCATTAAGTGCCCCCGCACGTTTCCGTGGGAAAGTACACGATATTGTACTAGGAAAAAGAACAACAGGTACCGTAAATATTAACTGGGGTTGCTGCAATCGTTTGCGCTCTCTCGACGAATTTCTGGTTATATTGGTCGACGCTACCGGACTGTAGTTGTACATGAATATTCTCTCTGCCATCGAAGAGGCCAACATTCTCGGCTTCCCAACTTCCAGAACTGTGTCTGCCAATTTGTTTTGCCACCGTCGAAAAATCCGTGATTCGAAAAATTGTTGAAAGATGCAGAACGTTTGGCGAATTTAGTGGGCGTTTCTGGGAGTGCGAAGTATGGCCAACAGCCAGGATATCTGTCGTCGGATATGTCGATGATCCCAGGGCTTTTCTCCTAGGATAAGTGGGTTTGATTACGGGCAGAGTGAGCCCGATTTTGGTTTTGACATGATTTTCCGGAATTGAAGCCTCTATCTCGTCGGAACACGAGGTCTACTGCGGTGCTGGCTGGCTTAGCGTTGATTTACTGGATGTAGGTCTAGGTTGGATGTGGCTTACTCGTTAGAACTGAATCGTGTTAACCGCGAACGCACGAAATCTCATTTGGAATTGACTCAGGCTTCTCGACTAACTCGCCTCCCTGAAAATTACGAGCAGCCCACTACCCTTTTCACTGATTCTCCTGAGCGTCCTGTGGATTTTAGCGTTATTGATAATGACCAGCCGCTACGTGTCCCTTCTCCACGGACTTTTCACTCCGCTTCGCGCTCTCCAACGCTACAACTTTTCTAACTAGTTAAACCATTGCATCAAGACCAACATCCAATTGACCCGGAGTTCTCTGTGAGAAAAAGTGGAACTGCACAAGTGCTCTCTCAGTAGTTCAGATAACTCGTCAGCAAGTCTTTAATGTAAAGTATTAAAATAGAAGTCGAGTCTATCTCGCTTCGAAAGAGTGGTCATTCGAGTAATGGGACTATCACGACAGTACTATAATCGATTAAAACCATTATCGGCTGGCAATAATTCTACTTCCAATTTAGCGATTTCTATCTCTGCATGGAAAACTGTAGCTGATATTGTTCGACTGCACTCTATCGATTTTGGACTTGCCAGCTTGGGTCGTCGACCAGACTACAGTCCGAAAACACGCCGAGTCGAGCTCATAATTATTCGATGCCCGTAAAAACGAGTTGCCGGGTCATTGCCAAGGAATCCCTTCCGAAGCTGGAAGATTTAAGTTGTCGTTTAAGTTGTCGCCAGAGAACATTGTTCGCGAATTCTTGGCGAGCTGAAATGACTGGTCAGCAGTTGACTTATTGACAGAGATATCTCGGCATTTCTTCATTTCGCTGCTACCTTACAAAAAGTCAGTTTGCTCTTCGATCCTGACACTTTCTCAGAAAGGAATCTCAACAGAACCGAACTAATTGTCCGTTAAATCCGCCGGGGCGTTCCGAAGATTAATTTTATCAGCAACTCTCGTTCCATCAAAGATCTGCATTCAGGCGGAGAGTGCGCCAGGTTCCACGCGATTAGCTGCCTTTTTAGGCAAAAAATTAAGTGGTCCTTAACCAGTAGGGGAGATCGGTGGCAAGAGCGTGTTAAAAGTCAATTAATTCTGCTAGCGACGCTCGCTTTAAAAGGTAATGCATCATAAACTTCAATTGCTTGTCCATCAAAGTTTGCATCGGAAAATCTGTTCTATCGTAAAAGATTGGTAATCCACTAAATGAGTCTCGATCTATTTTCTCCTATAGCTTTTATGGAGTTAGGCGGGCGAGACGGGGATTTTGCTCGGTGAATATTTTTTCTCTCTCGAGTGTATCGCGCAACAGGAGAACAAACGGGCGGACAGAATGTAGTAGTTGCAGGGGTGTGGGGACTGCATTGGAAAAAGCGTGCCAGCCAAGCCATTCCTAGCCTCTCCTTCCTTTTCCGTCGATATTGCTTTCGCGAAAGACTGTCCTGGACTGGCTTTGCTTTCGTTTGCTTCGAATTCCCACGACGAGCTCATGATATTTCTCGCTCGTTCTCCCCTACTCCTACGGGACCCGCTCACCGGATTCTGCCTCGGCAGAACGACTACCCAGACCCATCTACTCTGCGTAAAGCAAGGGTGATATCTCTCCGCGGAAAGGAGTCGGGAGCGACATATTTCAGAAAGATCCTTCGCAACAGGAAGAAAATTGGCACAACAAATTTCCTGACTTGACTTATCTTTTTGTTTTATACCCATGTGAAACATCCTTCAAAAAAAAAGAATGCTTCACCAGGGACAAATGTCGATGACTTTGAAGAGAGAGGTCGATACGAATTGCGAACACGTTAAATGAAATTGAGCGAGCGTATACAGGAATTCTCATTAAGGGCTGCTTGTTCGCACCCTGAAATATTTTCGCAGCGGGAAAAGCACTCGCTCTCTCTGGGACGGGTGGTTTACATAGGCGAACTGAGAGGGAACACAGGAATATTCGTTCTGGGTACAGGAGGCATTGCCCGTAGGATAATGTGGACTTCACTCGTGACAGGATTGCGCGAGAGCCAAAAGGGTCTTGTGTTCACCCGGAAGGAAATCACAAATGGTTTGAAGAACACACCGCGCGAAACAGACGCAACAAAAGCTTGGGTCGAAACGGAAGGGACCGAAAGCAATAGACATTTTTTCCATCCATCTGGCACCGTTATGATATGAAATTGATTTATGCCGCCGAGCTTCCCGGCAAAAACTAACCATTACCAGCCAGTTTCAACATTTCTACTCTGAGTACTTTTTACCGAAGCTTGCAAACCATATCCATTTACGAAAAAAGTTCTCGGCGCCATCGATGTCAAATATTTAAGTAATTTTCATATTCACGAAGATTCCTATTTGAATAAAATTTCAAGCTGGTCCTACGTACCAGATGGAAACTAGAGTCGAACTAGAATCGCTCATTGACCCGGATAGCTTCGGCGACGCAGCGCAGGCTGCTTGAAAATTCGATCTCTCGATTATGCGAGATCTCGAAGAGATGCTTCGATTCCCCGAAAATGGCTCACGGTCGAGTTCGTTCGGGACAAGGAGCAGCAGGCGTGGATGTATAAGCGTTTTCGTTGGCCTAGAAAGTTTCACGAGGCAGATCGAAGACCGAGAACCTTGGTGGCATCAAGGACTTCCACTTCGTAACGGGGGGATCGAGAACAGAGCCCTCGAGAGGCCCTCTCGAATACGTGACACGACGTGATGATCTACCGGGCGGCTAGCAGAGCCTACCCTCTCCTTCCTCCACCTACCCTCTTCTTGCCCTCCAATTCGCATTATGTGCTTACACCTACATGTCGAACACAGCATTCCTGTTCTCTCTCTAATTGGCAAACTCGTTGTGTCTAGTATCTACTGTCTAGTCTCGCTTCTTGTACACCGTAAACACATATGCACTCAGACTACTGTTCCAGTAAAAGTTCCAACGATTAAAACATCAAAGTTTATTATTTCCTCTCGATTTATTATTCTAATGACTATTTAACCCGTTAATAACTGGTGATTCGTTCGAAACAATTCTCTCTATTGTTCCATTCGCATTCCCATATATAAAAGTCAGGAGTTTTAAAGCCAGTCTGGCATGAGTGGACCCATGTTTGCTTGATCCAATGAAATGGCATTTGAAAGACAAAACAATGGAGGCTTTCGTGTGTACTGATATATCAGGCATCCGCTTTTTTGTCCGGGCGTTTGTGGTTTCAGAGTACGAGAATATTTCGTTACATTCGATCGCCGTTCATCCTCGCAGTTTAATATTCCTAATCGGCCTGATCGCCTTTTTACGCGTTCCTGAAGTCGAAGCGGTTAGCCGAGTATTGGATTACGTGAAAGTTGGCAGGACTGGCGGTCCAGGAAGCGCGCGATGCCCCCTTGTTGGGCGGTCAGGGGATGCGAAATCGACGGAAGAGAAAGAGTGGATGTGGAGAAGGAGAAAAAAAGTAGAGTAGCGGCGGCGGCGGAGAATCGGCAGGAAATTGGCGGTCCGATAACCCGCGGCCGCACGTACGCATATAACCATAAAAACCGTAAAAAGCTCCGAGCAGGCTCCGAGCAGATAACGCTTTATGCCGAACAAACGATCCTCCCAGCTTCACGCTCGCTCGCCCACTTGCTCGCTGGCTTCCACCCGACGCGCTTCCACTCCACACATCCCTGGTCACGTACATATATATATCGACTGTTACATATATCTGCGAATACACCGGTAGCCAGTCAGCCCGGAAGTGCTCGCTACTCACATGAATACACGCGACTGCCGAGTGAATGGACTGGGCCGCCTGTCGATTGCGACTCCTTTCTACGGTGAATGTAAAACTTGCTGTATGCCATTAGTTTAAACTGGGAACTCTCGAGGCTTGAAGATAAGTGTGCGTGGCTACGTAAATGTCGAAACTGGAAAGTAGATAACTCAGTGGCCAATAGCCAAGTCCCAACGCTCGGTGTGTATTTCGAGTTTCCAAAGGCAGCCGCGCGCCTCCCCCTTTCTATCGGTTAAGTTGCCGTCGACGGTAACGCGTACTCTTCGCGAATTTAAATACCCTTTCAAGAGAGCCGACGTATCCGCAACGAAAGCTGCCGTCGTTCCTTGCAGAAGGAAGTCTCAGCCGCGTTCTCTACAAAGAAATTTCGTGGATATACAGAGTGAGAGAAGGGGTGAGAACGGCTGACAGAATAGTATATGCTTGGATGCCCGCTTTTACGATTACCCGGGCCGAATCCACGAGTGCCAGAGGAAAAATGTCATAGGAAAGCTTTCAGTCGCTCTGCCAGAGACGCGCTTCCTCCAACCTGGTCCAGTGAATCCTGTGAAAACATGCGCGAGTTAGTCCGACAGTCGCCTGGTAACCTTGACGTGCTTCAAGTCTCCTCCGAGCTTATCTCCGGGGCAAGAGTCTCTTCCGTGGAAATTCGTCCATGAAGTTCCCCCGAGAAGAAAGTTTGACCTTCGACTGCAGCGACGGGGATTTGCTCTCTCGTTGGAGCCACCAGCAAAGAAAACCACTTGGATCTGATCGAGCGTCTTGGGGATGTCGCTTGACTAATGATCGGTCTTAGCCGACTTCCCTTCAGCCAGAAACTTTTGGCTAAGGCGATTACCTTTTCAATTTCACGTCCCTAGTCGACTTCAAATGACTCGTGAAATTTCCATTAGGATAATTTAAGAGCCATGGAGAAAAATGATTGTAAACTGCAGTGGGTTAAACGGGAGGGTTGAAACTAGATGTGACGCTCGTTGCTCACAGACGAGTGACGTGGCTACAATGTGAATACGGCTTTAGTCTTTGACGGGCGGTGCATGGAGTAACTTGGGTGAACGCTCTAGCGATTCGACAGAGCGGAGTAGAGTGGTCTCGAGTGCGGCTGGTCCCACGTGAGAGACCGATCACGAATTTATCGTCCTAGCCGTGCGACCGAGAAATTGGATTTTTCCTGTCGCGCCGTTTTGCCGAGCCTGCTACGGCCGACTGGCAATCCTTTCCTACTCCCAGAGAGATCGATGGCAGGAGAACTTAATTGGTCCACCCCGCAACCGCTTTGCGCCCCGTACCGATCACCTTTTTCCAGGGAGTCTGCTGTCGATGCGATGCAATTACCACTCCGCGAACGATTTAACGCGAAATTCATCGGAACGCGCCCATCCTCCTTCTCCCCCTTCCTCTTTCAACAATTCTGTCACCCAGCGTGTCTTTCGCTCCTGGGCTTCATTAACATGGATAAATTAATGACCGGCCTAGTCAGCCGGCGTGTTCTCGAAAAATTAATCGCCCTCCGCTACTTCTCGGACAGGCGCGACCCACCGCCGCTTCCAATTCGTTCGCTCCCTTTATTTTCCTCTCTCTGACATGGAAAACCCAGTCGAATCGTTTGGAGTTTCGGACTGCTCATTATCGAGAGTGCTGAAATTATAACGTTATATCTCTCTTCCAGGCTATATACTTTCTCTTACACGACTGCTCCAAGCGAGATTCTCCGCAAGCTGCTCTCCTTCCTCCCTCTTTCTCTCTCTTTCTCCCCCTCTAATCGGGAATTAAATTGTCGTGCTCCCAGGAACGAGAAAATTATGGCGCTTCATTTTTCAGCGGCAAGCCGAGAAGGGCGTGCTGGAAGCGAGCGGCACCGCAGTGGCGCGGAATGAAGTACGATCGGTATCCATTTTCCAACGGCGCGCCGATGCGCCCGGTGCCCGTAAATACAGCCATTATTAAAAGCTCCCCTCAATAAGCTGAACTTTATTAGTGCGATCCGGTCCAGCGAAGCTTCCACCTCCGAGAAGAATAGAATCACGACCTCTTTTCTCCTGCGATCAACAACGGCAATCCGAAGAAATAAGCTGCGAACCAATTGGAGTACGCGTGCGCACGTGTGTGTGTGTCTTCATAGTGAGCCTTCACCAAGCTGCCATTAATATTCAGGGCCCTTTTAAGTCGCCAAGCTGCGCTGCATAAAGTCTCATCGTGAGCCACGGCGTTCTAAAGGGAAAATTCCAGGGACATGCATGGATGCCCGGCCTCCTCGGTGCGTGGCTTCTTGCCGTTCTTTTAATACGGCGCATAAGTCGCCTAAAGTGCTGGGAAACCTTGGAAAAAAAGGGAGGCTCTGGCCTCCATGGCCACCCTACTACTCCCACCGTTAAAAAATCAGAGCTTTTTACAGGGAAACGAGGCTGTCTCTTCCTGTCTGCTACGCCGTCCCGCCAGCCGTCTATCTACTCGCTCTCCTTTCATCAAATTTGGTGGCGGCCACGATGAGAATCTCCCAGACGCGCGCACTCATCCCTCCTATGTGTACCCTCTCCATTTATTTGACTCGACTGTCTGACTGCCGCCGTCCAATTTTACTCGCTCTCTCCGCCCTTCGAGGACTTGCTCTCTCGCGGCAGGAGGCCTCATAAATAATGAAGATAACTTTGAATGGCCGTCCTGCTTTTTCTCGTTAAAATGGAAATTGCCCCATAATGCATCTTTGTGGTTAGGTACTGTTATTTATGTTTGTCCTGGTCAAGCAATTGCCGTCCATCGTTTTTCGTATTCGCTGGTGCACTCCGAGAGATCCTCCACCCACCTTAATCCACTCTCGTTCCACCCTGCGCTTCCTTCTATTATTCCGACTGGCGAGTGCCATTTTCCGTTTATCTTCATTTTAATCTGCAGCTTTGTCGACCGCTTACTCCACCGTGCTAGAGAGAGGAAGAGAGAACTACGATGGTGGGCGAAGGGTGGTTCGGAAGAGCGCAGGAAACTACCTCGGGACAAAGGATAGCGATGGGTCGGATATTAAAAAATAAATGAAATAGCTAACACGTATAGGCTAGGAATGGGAGCGGCGCCGGACAACAGGCAAACCATCCGCCAGCTCGAATGTTCCACTCGCTTTTCCATGGACTTTTCTAGCCAACAGCAGTGCGATTGCTTTATTAAACAAGGTATTGGGGATTGCCGCGCACAATCCTTTTGATTTTTACCTCGAGATCGTCCTTTACCAACCACTCCACGCAATTTGCTATCCCATCTAATCAGCGTGTGAGAGAAGAGCATTAAGTATTATGAATCCAATTGCATTGAATTGAATGCAAAGTACCTGCGGATCAAATGATTCCAGAGTATTAGAGGTGTCTGGAACCGCAGTGTGGAAAGTGGAATGCAGCCGAGAGAATAGTATGTTCCATTACTCGGGGATATCGGGCACATGTTGCTGATCGCGCGAGCCCGACACGATCTCATTTTCCAAAGACTGCGTCGCGGGAAAGAAGGGATTCCTTGTAATTCGAATATAACGAGCGGGATATTGCCCGGCTTCCATAAAATGATAATGGACCACCAAAATCCTATTATCCTGGTGAAATTCATTACTCGTTAGAGCTCGCTTCCCCCTTCCACATCGGCTTCGTTCCCCAAGCACGTAATCGGAAGGCAAAGAGAGCTGCGGTTGGAACTACGCTTCCTCGATATTTTCAGTTTACCAGTGTAGTATTAAGGTGCAAGATACTAGAACGAAAAGTGTGTCAGCGAGACGGAGTAGGTAAGGAAATGATGATAGACACGCCAGTTCACTTGTAGTATGGTGAGTCAGAAGAAGACTGACTCTCTCACCGCTCCGGTTGAAGGCGGGAGAGAGCCAGCTGAGCTCTGGCGTAAGTAGATAAGTCCTTTATGTCAGACTCTTGAAACAGCCGGGCTAAACTACTCGAGTCTCTCGTCGTCAGATTAAACGGCAGAAGCAAGGCGAAGTCTGATGGCGCGCGCGCGTGTTGCACCGCACCCGTAACTTCCCGTCAAGTTTCTACTTTTTCAAGTATATTCCTCTGTCGTCTCTGGAAGAGGCGTGTGCGCGCGCTCCTCTTGCCCGACCGAATGACTACCAGGCGAAGGAAAGCAACCACGTCTGTCAGACGTGACTCCGAAAGAAGTGCGGAGCAACGACAAGTCAGGGAAGAGTTCGGTAACCATCAAGCTTAAGTCTGATTCACATTATCGGCACGCGTTCATGCTCACGGCAACTTCCTCTTTTACACTCGCGCTTTATCACTTTAAGTAAACGCAATCTTTTCTTAATTGTGGTCATAACACCTGCCGAATGTAATACTATCAAGGTGGAGTTGAATTATTCCAAGTATTTGGAAAAGTGGGGTCGACCGAACGTGTGTCGAATCGGTCGACCATGAAGAAGAGGTCAGGTAGCTGGAAATTGCTGCTCCCAGCGGAACATTCGAACTGGTGTGGGTTTGTCCGCTAGCTAGTAGCTAGTAATACTACTCTTGGACTGGAGGAATGTATGTATTAACTGACTTAGCAGTATGCTGGTCCAAGGTCTGCCGTAGCAGTTGGGTAACTCGTCTTCTCTACGGCACCCATGCCGACCGTAGCACGCCGCTTACAACTCGGGTAAGATAACCCCGAGTGTCAGGACAGTAGCCGGTCATCTTGCGCGCTTATGCTTCGCTACCAGAGCACTATAAACCTGGATGTAATGGCCTTACAGGAGCCTGCGACGTTCACCCGAGCGTTAATACCACATGAAGGCCCATTTCCCGTTTCTAAAGTTTATCGCCGTACCAATCTCAACGTTTTATGGATCCTTAATCACGGGAGCAAACGGCATGCTCCGGCGTATGTCCACATATGTATCGAACGAACGTGCGCTCCACTCGGCAAATGTACACCTTTTTGTCGCGACAAAGCGAAATATCCGTTATCGAGAGCTGAATGTCGAATGAAATTGCTCACCGAGCGCTCTATTGATTTAATTGTATTTTTAATACGACAGGCAAATTTGTCGTACATTATGCTATCTGGTAACTGATCCGATCTGTACAGAGAGTGCTCTCTCGTTGTCATTCTCATATTTTCCTCGAATTATTTGTCCACCCTTTGACATATTCGGTCTTTATTAATATGTCTGCTATTGGGAATCCGATTGTAATATTAATATATCGACGAATCGCGACATTAGTTATTATTTGGTTGACGAAAAAGTGTATAGAGTATTTTCGTAATTTTGTGATGATCCTTCTTTCATGTTTTGGTGAGGATGGATTGAGCTAGAGCAGGGGTGTTCGTTAAAACAGTTCGTTCTCTAATTATTATCGCTGCTCCATACTCCACATTCGAGATACTCCGAGCAATCAAGAGTTGTACGAGGTACTGGGAAGCGTAATAGTGCGTCGTAGGAAATACGGCGTCATTATCGGAAGTAATCGTCGTCATTTAGCAAGCCAGGTGAATTCGCGATGGGCTATTAAGGAACAGTTCTCCTGGCTTCGGTGGAAGTTGGTTTTGAGTGCCTGAGAAGCTTGGAGAGCATTAGCGGGTCATTCAGTCGTCGTTGAAATGTCCTACCATCAGTACTATCGTCCTTGGTGGACAAATCACCCTGTTTATTGATTGGCCCCTCGTTTTCAGGACTTTCAACATTTCAATTACGATTTTAGTAGCGTTCAATTTTCTAGAATAATCCACGGCTATGTTTTCATTACACTTTTATTATAAGTGCATTATCTTTTATGTTGCAGCATGCCAGCAGGTCAAATACGGCGTACAGGCAGTATTCGGCCCTTCGGACCCGATTCTGGGCCAACACATCCACAGCATCTGCGACGCACTGGACATTCCACATCTGGAAGCCAGGCTGGACCTGGAGACCGAGGCGAAAGAGTTCAGCATCAACCTGCATCCCGCACAAAGTCTGCTCAACGCCGCGTATCAGGACGTCATGGAGTTTCTTAACTGGACCAAGGTCGCCATTATCTACGAGGACGACTATGGTGAGACGCTAATAATTTAAACATTAAGAAACTAATTTGTTCACTTATAAGTTCGTAAACCACACTTCTCCACCTTGAATCCAGATTAACGACAGTTCTTACGCTCAACTAACTATAGAGAAGTGCCAAGGTATGGCGAGGCTGGCAATTAATTCGGTAAAAAGATCACTTTTCCAGCCACAGATTTCCTCATCCTAATTAAATGGGGAATAGCAGCTCAAATTGCCAGTCGGGTCTTCCGAGTGTAATTCTACTTGGCGGAATGTTCGTACTTAGGAGATTTTCCTTGGGGTTCCGGTATAACCCCTCAGCCTTTCCTCTTTCCAAGGAACATCGACCTTTGTTAGAACGCGTCAGCATGAATGAAGGATATCAATTTTTCCTAGGGGATTTGAGAAAATGTCCGGCGATTTCAACTAACGCGCACTCGACTTCAGCCGGTGGTCCATTGACCGGCGAATCTGGAAATGCTGTACGTTCACGATTACATTGAATAAGAGCGACCACGTGAACTATCATCCGGGCAGAGTTGCAGCCGCGCGATAACCGGGTATATTTTCCCGTGACAGATCGGTGCGGCACGTGTGCCACCGCTGCATTTCCTCGGCGGTACGTGTCCTATTTGAAGGAGCAAGGAGTGCTAGCTTCGTTGCACGCGCCGGAAACAGCGCACGGGTTTCTTGTACCGTGGAACCACGCTGGCTTGTTCTGAAGGAATGCAACAGTGGGTCACACATAATAAGATGTACCAAGATAACAAGTTGCGGTTGAATTTTGGCGAAACCAGCGCGTTTCGTCCTTCAACTTGAGTTACAATAGGAAAAAGATCTTTCTACTACTTTTAATTCTTATTCTTAGTACATTTTTTATATTTTTATGTTGAAGAGATTGTTGATATAAAGATCGGGGAGTGTGGATAGACGAAAATGACGGTATACTGACTTTTGGGCTAATTAAGATAAAGGAGCTTGAGCTTGGCCGAAGGCATACGACTAGGTGATAAGAGGATTACTTCGACGCCCCGTTATTCGAGCATTTCGTCCTATTAAACTCCCGCCACCGTATAATTTGATAATGATAACTATGATCCTACCACCGTTTAAGCGCACACTGAACTATCCTACTGCTTGTAGTTTCGCATACGGCTTGAGAAAACTACAAATTTATTTAAACCATATCGCTCAGGAATGAATAATGTCGATTTGATTATCAAAAGTATCACAGACTTTTACCAGAATCTCAGAAGATAGAAATCTCAGAGTTCCAAGTGTGTTCTGTAAATCCGCAGGCGAGATTCGACTTCTCTCTGAAGTGATTAAGTTCCAGCATTGCCAGGAGGATACAGTGCAGTTTTCCTGGGCAACTTAACCAGCAACGACGACGAAAACGGCGGGCTGGGGCTTAACCACCTTCGTGAACGAGCTTATCTATTTGCGGAGGTGCACGGAAGTACACGTACAAGCCGATTAGAGCCACCGGTAACTCTCACTGGCACCAACCGAACTGATTTCCACGGCGGGAGATTTATCGGAGCACCCGGAATGTCCGTGTTTCCTTCGCTCCCGATTCCAACCAACGACGCAGAGCCAGGCTACCTAACGAGCTCAGGAATCCACCTTAGCAGAACGAACAAATCTCAAGCGTGTTCTCACCGGGTGACTGCTCGTTCTCTCTGACGTCACCTTCTAGCTCCGGGCACCACGATTTTCTAGAGAACTCGTCCCGTTTACTCACTCCTCCCACTCATTCTCTCTTATTCTCCTTTAGTTCCTAATTCCCTTTGGAAGCTTTAACGCATGATTTACTTTTTAACATCCTGATTATGAAAGAGGCTAATGGGTTGATATCGTCGGTAGAATTTTAATAAGTCCGCTCTTCCTTTACCCCTTAAACGAAATCCGCCCACACAATTCGTCGGCCTCTGGTTTACGAGTACGTAATAAATGTCCCCCCGCTCACTTGGTCTCCTCGCTCGGTCTAAACTCGTTAATTTAGTGCCCTTAATCGCCGCAGCTTATTAATGAGCCCGGCGACTAAATAAATTACAAGTTTCCCCTTTGGTTATGCATACTAGTAAACTATTACTAGTAACTAAAAGCCATCTATATAGTTACTACGCGCTCGTTCTCTCGTCCACTCAAACAATAATACACTTGAGCCACTTTGTTCGAGTTTGCTCCTGGTACTCCATTGGCCTGAGAAAATTGCGGCTCTCATAATCTAGCGTGTTTCTTACAATTAGTGCATTCACCCGCGGCAAGGTGTAGGCGCGAAAAAAACGAGAAAGCGAAAGAGAGAGAGAACCGACTGAAAGGGAACCCTTGAATACGAAGGTGGTACAATGCCAGTGGATCAGAGATTGCGAGCTTTCTCTCTGCCTCTCTTCCTCTCTGCTTTAGCTTTTAAGGTTACATGGCCACCCTGGCAGCTATTTATGCAGCTGTTTAGAACCCGCCGAGCATCCTCTTAATCCTCTCAATTACCGTAGGCGGTATTACCACACAGTGGCACTTATATCCCGCGTGATTACCTTCTGGAACACTTGCTTTATGACCGCAATCGCCAATAGTCTGCCGCAATTGCCTTCCAAAACCGGAAGAGAAAAGACGCTTTTACTGCTCAACTAGAATACGTGCGTTCTTTCTTGCGGTATTATAAGATAAGAATTTCAAATGTGCCATAAGCAAATGCGCGATATGCGCATAGTTAGATATTCCTGTCACGCCCGGCTGGAGAGTTCGCTAGACATGGGTCGTACATGTGAAATCTGTCGTGTCACGTAAGAGCCGTCAGCAGCAGTAGCAGGAAGCGCCTGCATTTCGCGAGTGTACCAGTACGATATTGGCAGACGCTAAAGACTTCCTGTGCATCTTGGAAAAAGTGGCGGGCACGGCGACTGCTACTGCCAAGTGAGCACCGCAGCCTCCCCCTACCGAGATATACATTGAACCGCAGACACGTCCCCTTTGTCACACATGACACCCCCGACAGTCAAATTCTCGAGTGACTTTATCTCTCGCGCATCACTAACCCGTGCACCAGATCCGCACACTTTTTCCGAAAAAAAGGCAAACAGACTGTATGAATGATGGGTGAAAAAAAAACTCGCCGGTTGAGGGTGGTAAATAAAAACTTTGGCATTTCGATTGCAGTGAAAGTCAGTGTTACGTCATTTCTAGCCGATAAATGGCTGAAAGGTTGCCCTGTTTTCCTCTGTGTCTCGCATTTATCTTCTCTCTGTTTGGGAACATATAATAAAGAACCCACATGTTTCATTGTTCCACTAAAAGCTCGCATTGCCGTTACCGTAAAACTCAACGCAGCGTACCACTCGACACGAAGGAAAAAGCATCGTAAAGTGTCCACGAATACCTTGAAGTTCAGTGTCGCGCTTTCAAGCAAGAATTACTTCGCCGCCTTCAAGTCGACAACACGTAGTAAAAGCGCAAAGATACTTGGGAATCCATTACGGCTATGGAACGCAATGACCATGTTCCAGCAGAGGTCACTGGAAAGGCGCCGCGAGGATTTAAATACTTTAGAGAAATCCAATGAACCTACGAAGGACTGGAACTCCAAAAGGGAGCAATTTAATTTCCATAGGAAGTGGAGGAAGGGAAGTAGAGGAAGGGACGGAGGAAAGTGACCGATTTACCGTGTGCCCAACGCCAAAGCGTTGAATTTCCCCGATGCAATATGTCGGCCGCATGCCTAGAAGCGAAGGTATGCCGAGTACGGTCATAAGTGGCTGTCATTAGAGCGTATAAATGCTGGTATAGAAATGCGCGGCGATCAGACAAACGAGCTTGAAGCGCTGCTGAAAGCGTTTGTCAAGAGGGCTCCCTCGGGAAATGATGGTTCTCATGGGCCTTTGCTCTTAATCTTCTCCTCTTTGCCTCTCCGCCTGCCGGACGATAGCAGCACGAATAATTCCTGCAATTATCCTGACAGCTCTTTGCTGGCTAATACCCGTAAGGGTGACAACGTGCTGAGATTTATACAACTTCTTTTTCACCCAGCGCATCCACTGCGGCCTCCTCTTACTGCTCGAAGAAACGAACCGCGCGTTGCTCTAACGACCGCCGAGAGCGAAAAATTGGAATGATTTACTGGCTTGTTATTTTCCCATTATCCTTGAATTCCCCCATTTGCTAGTGACTCTAGTGGTCCTCATCGACTTGTATGGATTCCTTCGGGACTTACCTACTCTTGCTAAATGCATCCTTTCAATCAAAAAGTGAGGCCAAGTGAACCCAACGCTCAACTACTTGTATGATTCTCTAAGCTACCCTCACATACATCCGACTTTCTTCCACACGCGTTTGCCGAATTTATTCAAAACTCCGAATGGGCTATGTGCACCTTGGAGTGAAACATAAAAGCAATGAAGCGAAAAGTGAGCTTTAGTATTTGAAAACGCCTCTTGGTGAAGTACGTGTAACATTAACGAACTGACGTTCTTTCTGTGGCTACGTTCAAATGATGTGCGGATAAATGCGTATTTCATTTCGCACCAGGAAGTTGGATTTTCGATTCAGTGGTAGTCGAAAACAAATTCCATTGAACCGCGTTATAAACTAGGTGAAAGCTTTCTATTGACCAGTAACTATTTACATCTCACCACTATCGCGTCGATCCATTCCTCGTAATTGCAATTTCAAATATTTATCAAACTATTATCGTTAAATTCATCAATAAATTTCCATCAGCAACCACAATTTTACCAACGAAATTCCATCGGAAGAGGTATTATTACATTAGTACGGTTTCAAAATTAAATATTTAAAAGATATATTATTTCGTGACATAATGGATTGTCGCAAAGGGTTAACAATGGCAAGGTGCACACCCCCAAATTCCGGGTGAGCGATACCTCGAACGCAGGGCGATGAATCTTACTTAATGGATGGCCTCCTGACACTAAAATACCAGCTGCCAGTCGCTACGGAAGCCGCGGTGTGTTTACGAAATTGCGAGACGTCGCCACGGATTAGCCCAAACAGGCTGGCGATAATTAAATTTTCTTTCTTCGACGATACATAATGGGCCGTGCCGAGCCTGCGGTAAATTGAAATGTCCAATCTAAGAGGAAGTGCGTAGGGGAACAAGCTAAAACCGAGCACGAAGTTTCGCGACAGCGAGGGCGCACCGGAGGCTACGCGGCAAATTGGAATTTTCATCGTCAGCCTAACAAACGAGACTTTAATGAGAGCTCGACTGGCGCACTGAATACACGTGTAAGTCAAACCTCTTCTGCCTTGGGCGATTTCCATATTAACCGCAGTTCGGAATAATCATCAGCGTAGTATTAATTATTCGAGCGATAATAAAGAAAAAGCGATGGTTCTTCATTGAGGCACGTTGGCCAAGTGGTTGGGAGAAGCCCGTCAACGATGCCGCGATCTATATTCCCTGCCAGGGGCGGTTTAAATGTCGGCATGCTAACACCTGGTCGCGAATTGTCGCCCCGATATGTAGATCAGAGTACTTGCGAGTGGGAAAGTCAATGAGGAGAGTGTCAGAGTACTTCTACCGAGGTTTCGATTGCTCTCGTCTTTGATAGTACTCGTCTCTGCAATCGCTTACACTTACGCCAATAGTTACAATTCCATTTGCTGGCTTGTCTGGTCGCAGTTCATTTGGAGTCAGAGTCGCGGTTTACCTTGGAAGATTAAGTTATCTTGGAGGTTGGCTTAGCGAGCCGAAAGAGATAGGAATCGCACAGTGTAGAGACAAGGAGTGTCGTCGCATTGCCGCGAGGACAGAACGAGAGCGAGTAGTCCCCGGAAAGTAGCGGCAGTCAGAGCGAGAAGTTACCGTGCAAACTTGAAAGGGAACGAACTCGTACACCCCAGGAAGACCTGCAAGTCGAGATGATACCTTGATTACTTAGGCGGTGGGAAGTATTGATTTCATCGGGCGACGCGATTCACGGGTTTCCGTCCCATTAAACGGCCGGCCTAATAATACACCTAAGGCGATAGCTCCGAAGAAGAACTATTTCCACGACTCAAAACCTCTTTGGTCCTATGCACACTCAACCACCCCTCTTTCATCTCTTATCGCTTTACTACCAGAGAAAATTCGGATGGAAAGTTCCGCCGCGATTAAATCTACGATAAAACTCGCAATTAGAAACTTGGCCCTCGAATAATGAAAAGACAGGAGGGTCACGTACTGTTACGTGAGCTTACCTTTATGCTAATGATACTTTTCTATTTGACCAACGCTTGAAAATAAAATAGAAGATAGAAGCTGTGTACGTTTATTTCTGTTAAACGCTAATAAGAGGTTAATAGAAAGCATATATGTGGCAGTTTGTGGGGAATGGTAAACACTAAGCAGGCAAACACCAGTGGAACGCCCCTTTCGCTCGTACGAAATTGGTTGTAAAGGTAATTTTGAAGCATACTCTGGCTGATCGGCATTATCGTTAATAGAGCGGATATACTAGCAACAAAACCTCCGAGGTGAGGCTGGATGGTGGAATGCTCGTAATCGAATCGCGGCAGCGGGTGCAGAGTGAGCTGTACACCCGACTGGCTAATTAATTTCGTTCGTACCGGTATGAAAGCTCCGTGCTAATGGACGCAACGCTGCGTGTTTCAGGACTGGTGAAGCTGCGAGAGCTCGTCAGGTCGCCCAAGTCTCGGGAGATCGAAGTGAATCTGAGGCAGGCCGATCCAGACTCGTACAGGCAGGTCCTCTCCGAGATGAAGAGCAAGGAAATACGAAACCTCATCGTGGACACCAAGCCAGAGCACATGCACCATTTTTTACGAATGGTAATTAGAGATTAATTCTCGAAGAAGGAGATGTCGGTTGCTGGAATTCAAGGAATCTCTCGGAGGCAATTGATCTCTGATCTTTTTTCCAGATCTTGCAGCTGCAGATGAACGACTACAAGTACCACTATCTCTTCACGACCTTCGTAAGTAGCACTCGGCAAGAGAGGCGCTCGCGATGCGGCGAACGGATGCTCGTGAGAGGCGGGCGCGATTGGATTGCTTCTTTTTCCAGGATATCGAAACCTTCGACCTCGAGGACTTCAAGTACAATTTCGTCAATATCACTGCCTTCCGTCTGGTCGACGCAGACGACGTCGGCGTACGGGGCGTCCTTCGGGATATGGAGCGCTATCAACCGTCTGGGAACACGATCCTCAACAAGTCCAGGGTGATACAAGTAAGTCCCTCGCATTCTTCTCTTCATCCTACTACAATCTGATTACGCGAATTCCGAATGTCGCTCTCAATTGCAGCTTGAAAAAGCCGTGGTTGGACAAACTTTGAAACAAATACACGATTAGCTGTCGAGCTTTATAGAAATCCAAGTGAAGCGGTATAAAAAGTGGAAATCAATCAGGAACAAACAATAAGCGACAAATTCAATAAAAAGTCGACGAACAATGCTAATAAAGCTTCCACGGTACTCCGATTAAATAGGAAAACTCGTGGTTGCCTGAGAGCGAAAATAAAAATGGTGGCAGACACACGCCCGCATGGGAGAAGGATTCCCGACGTCGTCATAACGTAGTTACGACGCGTGAACCTTAACATTTCTTTCCAATTTACATGCAGATCAGGGCCTGCTGCTTTTTATCCAAGAACTCCAGCACCGCGGCTGGTAATCACATTCGGGTGAAATGGTTTCGCGAATGCAGTTGCCAAAGTGAAATCGTATGTTGCAAATTCGTTGGCCCCCCCTTTTTTTTATTGATTATCGCGGCGCTACGATTGCATGTGCGCGCCACTGTTTTTTACGATATACATGGCTAATGCCATTGTGGCTTGGTTGCTCTGCTATGTTGCGAGAAATTTCAGGCAGAATGTCTACTCTACAGGAACACTTTGGTACATCGCCAGAACGGATGATATTTCCGGCAAAACTATGGACTGCGAAAGTTTTTGCGCGGGAGCTTCGCTTGCCCATAATAATTCAGGCGAGAAGTCCTTGTTCACGGGATGTTCTACCAACCGCGATCTCTCTTTTTCTCTCTCTTTCGCCTCTCGCATCCTCTCTCTAGGGTTATTATTATTTTCGCACCCTCGCATCTCGCATCTCCGATGCGATGGGCTCCCGAGAAGTTAGTGGGTCCTATTTGCATGTATAACACGACGGCCATGGGGGATGCTGCGTAAGAAGGGTGGCTGATACCTACGCTATTTTGCCGAAAATGGGTACCCCACCAACGGCAAAACGAAAAAGGAGCTATACGCTCGGAGGGGAGTCTGTCGTCCTATCTTGACATTGCACGCCAAACATGCTTGTAATAATGCGAAGCGACGCCCGTTGCAACTACAGACTATTTACAAAGTTCGCCCGGTAACATGCTACTCTTGATAAAACTGTGACACTTTGACTCCAAACTAATCTCGAGAAACTTTAAAGTCTGTAACACCCCTGCTCAGTTGTGACAAGTATATGTCTTGAAATGATTGTTATTCAGAGTTGAACAGGACGTATGGGAAGGAATAGTTAATATTTTACAGAACTTTTGTCTCATAGCATATTGTATAAAGGAATTCGCGAAATTATCATATATCGCGTTCTTCGGGATTTTTGTGATATTCGTTAATGAGCAGTCGACATCTAGGAGTCCCGTGCGAGCGATTACAGCATGAAAAGAGAGAGGGAGAGAGAGGTAGTCGAATAATTTCGGGCGATAAATTTCCAAGTCACTTAAATAGGCCGTACATCCCCGGGGCCCTGGGATTCCATTAAGTGCGCGCAATTTCGGTGAAATTACTCGCGAACTCGCAGCGGCGCGTATAAAGACCCGGAACTTCGGCTATGATTTAACAAAGTCTCCCCTTTCGCCCGGTGCGTCCGTGTAGCCCTTCGCGCGCCCTGCAATGTTCCTCAGTTATGGTTATTCCTCAAGGCGAGAGAAGCGTACAAGTATTCGCTGGGCAGACACCATCTCGCAAAAGTGAATTTCTAGCTGTAAATAGAAAAATGTCCTGCTATCACTTCTCCTCTCCATTTCTCCTTTTCTATGATCCCTCCGGCTTCTCCTCTCCCGTTTACTTTGGCGCGCGCTCCAATTGAAGAAGTTCTTGGTGATTTACAATTCATGGGAAATGTCGGCCTCTACCGTGCCAGCGAGAAAAAGACTTTCCTAATTACTTCCTCCGCAACTGGTGAACTTCCCGTTCGTCGTTGCCCTTCCGGACCTACGAACGCATGTCGTATGGTCGATGTAGAGAGAAACGCGCACCAAAAGTCTCTCCAAAGCTTCCCACAAATGATTTGAAATCTCTCTTTTTTCATGAAGCAAACCCGTCCTCGTTGTCTCCTCTGCTAGTCGCAGAAAGCGAGCGAATCCTCGGGCGCACGGTTTACATAAATTTCCAAGCTCCCTCGAGTTTTAAGGATTATACTGTCGACGCCCACGGAGACTGTATTGACTCTCTTTCTGCAATCGGGTTACCCCTCAGCTGCGCCTCGCCGCAAAGCCTGAAGAGAAAGTGCCAAGACTAACAGTCGAAAATTTCAATTCCAATTCCCTCGTGTGATATGTCGGATTTTCTAGTCAAAGCTAGGAAAATGTACTGTTCGTTTTGGTATGTGAATACTGAGGGGCATTCCGCTTGCATGAAACCGACTGAAATAAAAGCGTACATATAATAAAACTGCTCTCTATGCTTTTAGCGCATTTGGTTGAGCGCGCGCCAATTGGACTCGTCATTGGTTGGTCCCATCATTTGCAAATATGCTCTCGTGGTATTGCTTTTTTTATATCTTTTGCTGGTGCGTGTCAGCTTTTGGGCTGGTTGTTTCTATCGTGGATGCTCGCACCGAAATATCTTGTTGGACGCGAATCCAATGACGTCATCCGGAATGCTTTTCGAATTTATACAAATATATAGCATGGGAATGTATTGATAGGCGTACTATCAATGCCGATTTTTTAGAGCGCGCTTTATCGGCGAGAAGCTGTAGAGCCGAGAATGAAGAAGAGGGCCGGCTATTATTAGTTTTACCCAATTAGTGAAATGAGCGCACCGCTCTAACGCAGTCACGTGATTAAACTCCTAAGGTTTCCTTTCGCTTTTCAGGGAGATTATCCGAGCACAAAGACATCGAGCGAATATAAGAAATCGTATCTCAAGGTTCGTGCCCTCGTGTACGTGTGCACGCCGACAGCAAACCGCTCGCCCAATTACCGAGCCCACAATTTACGATGGCGTCCGCTAACACTCTGATGTGCCGGTAATCAGAAATACGGCAGGATTAAATTAGACTGGCGATATTCACAAGCCGATTACTCGAAAGTCCAATTAACGCTACGGAAATTTGTATCATCGTCAGTGAAAAATACGTATATCCGTTGTAGTATAATTTAGTCTCATCGTAAATTCATTCGCAATGCATAAAAAATTACTCGAGGGTCGAAGCTTATTATCCTGGTTCCTTCTCATAATTGGGGTACTCTTATCAGCATAAAGAACCCTGCTCTCTTCCGGTTCCGGGTCCAAATTACCTAAGACAGTCTTTGTTTCTGTACTCCCCATTGGTGTCGTAATAGATTGACACTATTCACCAGCCCTTACGACCTTCCACCTTCCCCCTTTCCATAGTTTCATCGCCAACGTACAAAAGGAATTTTTTGCTTGGCCACCGAGCAAGAACAAGAGCCCTTATCGACCCGGAAGAAATTCTTCGACGACGATGCGACTCAAGTGTCGCCTTTTATCCTAATGGAATTGACCGCAAAATGGATACAAGCAACCTAGCGATACCGGCCATAAACAAAGTGCACTATCTTGCAAATATCCTCGTTCTAGCCAAAAGCACCTTCGTCTACCTAAAACACATTCTCCTTTCACCTATATGAGAACCGGCAATGATCCACTCACCGTGTCTTCCCGTAAGTTAAACCCAGTGCATCGACGCGAGGGCAAAAAGTTCTCTCACAATCAAGGAGGTACAGTTAGTGGACGACTGGTAGGAAGAAAGAAGAGCCGAGTGAAGATCGTCTGGTACATTGAAGCTCGACGAATCCAGTGGAGCGAACAGCTCTTGGAGATAAGGTGCACGCTTGTTAGGACACGCAGCCTTTTCCCTGGCGCAGAGAAGCAGTTACAAGTACAAGAGGAAGTGACGCTTGGGTGCACGTATTTACTCACAGGACCATGGATATATCTCCGCTTTTAAAAATGCTAGCAACCCAAGATATCTTCGCGTTCACATCCTCCCTCGGCAACAGCGGTGAGAGTTTGCCGCGCGTATGAAAACGTACACCAGCCACCCGTTAACCGTGATACGCAGAGCCTGCTTTACAGTTCATCCCAGTGCACTCTTTATTTTCCTTCCCCGCCGGCCTCCACTGCATTGGCATAATTCTCTGTTTCTCTTCCCGACGGATCTTCCTTTCTCGAGCAATAACCGTTGTCTGCCTGCGTACACAACGATGGCGCGCGCAAAGCGGTAAGTTTTGATACTACGCCTTGAGCGCGCCAGTTTGTTTGAACTTCAGCCAAAGATAAAAGCAGCCGAAGCTTATTGTTAACTGTACATCCCTCGGCGTACACATTGCACGCGCGAGAGCAGGTAATTAGCTTGGTAGGAATTGTATGTAATAATAAACGTTAGCTATGCTATTTTTCACCGGAGGCTACGTAGCTCCAGCGTTCTCACAGTGAACCTATAAACGACTGAATTTCCAGCGCACAGTATGTTAGTCTGAGCGTATAATTTAAATTTAACGGTTCTCGCAAGCCTCGGTATTTTATTACAGCGAATTCGGTGAATTTAATTTTCTCGCACTCTTCTTTGAAGAGTCAGTCAGTCGAGATGTATAATTAACCTTTTATTTTGGTATATTTATACGCTCAGGTCCCATTTATATAACAGCTCTTTTCCACAGGAAAAAATTGGTTGCGATTAAAAACTTTTAATTACATCCTCGTAGTTCTTGTAGCTTGACTTTTCTACGTAGGGCTGCGAATATTGTAAAACATAACTTCGTCGACGGATGTCTATCACACTCTTCCTTGCAATCATTCCTTTGAATGCTATAGTTAGTCTCAATGTATTGTTACGAATTAAAAAGACATAGAAATGACTGTAAGGCTGAATGAATGCGAATGTGAATGGATGTGATAATTGAAGGTGTTCGTGGTTGCAGAGGTGTTCGTTATGAGAGCGTTCCGTCGCATGGTTTTATTACACCGAGATTTTCTAAAGCAGCAACGATGTTCGCCGGTAACGATGCACCAAACATGCAGAGTTAAAACTCCACATTTCCTGCATCCACCTTAACAATAAAAATAAAAGTTTGAAAACAAATAAAGCTTCATATATACACAGCGGATCTTTGAGTCTCAGTTCAGAGGCGGAACTGTGAACTTTGTCTGTTTTCGAACTCGTAATTGCAAGGTTCTCCGGGTGCTGCGACAAATGTGAGGAGCTAGTTAACAATCAGTCTAATCTAGTCCGGGGAAAATTCACTATTCACATTCGTGCCGCGCAACTTTCCAACTGCGCGTCTAACAACGAAGTTCCCACGAGGCAAAAATTATCCTTGCATTAACCTCCAAGGAATAATCCGGAGTATTCAACGAGCGGGAACTTTCCGCTCGAGATATTGAGTCCCGGCATGCATTTTGGAAAATTAAGATATACCATTTCGGGAAGTAGCGTGTGGCTACGGGGGGGGGGGCAAAGGAATTTGGCCATTCGCCAAGTGCTCGCTCTCTCTTTCCCTCTTCCTCTCACTCCCGTTTCATAAAAAGGTTGGGCTGCAATTGCGGCGAGCGAGACGATAGACATTTCCGCAAGCCCTTTGCCGATCGTAAGTTCACCCGTCGGACTCGAGCTAATTAAAAGCATGCCCCAATTAGCCCGGAATAGCGGCGCGGGCTTGTTGCTGTATACGCAAAGTGGAAAGCGGCTAGGAAACTTTCATCCAACCAGAGGTGATTTCTGATAGCGTGGTAGGTCGGGCCATAACGGAGTCTCCGATGGCTTGGCTACTCAAGTGTCGTAGGTGAGTGCGTGAGTGTGTCGCTGCTTTTAATTAAACTTTCCAAACTTCCGGCCACACCCCGGCAGTAAACAGCTGTTAATCCGCGCCTGATTGAAATCCGGTCGTTCTTCGACACCGATTAATCGCCACTGTCCTCACCGAGCGTCACACCCTGCAAACATTTGACGACGCGCCATTGCAAATGTTGGAACTTCGGATCCCAGCCATGCCCAACCGCCTTTATTCTCGTGGGATTCACCGCCGGTTTCACTAACTTCATTATGCCGCATAATTAATGAATCCCCTCGCCATGGTAGATAGAACCAAGAGAATCACGTTCAATTAATAATTACACAAAATCCGTTCCGCCCACTGCTTATTTCCATCATACTGGCCACAATAATCGGACAGCATTGAGGCGAACGTTGACATGAAATGGGAAACTTAATTAGCTATTGATTTCTTGTCAGCGGATATAGGTCGCTTATTGTGTTTATTCATATATAGGAGTGGAACAGTTCCGCGATCATATTTTGATTCGCCATTACCAAATATTTTTATAAAACATTTTAACTCGCTGTGACAAGAAGTCGTCGAGAGTCGTATAAAGGTTTCTGGTTGGTTCTCGGCTCTAAAATCGATGGAAAAATATAATAGGGGATGTGGATGATATGAAATATAGGATCGTGTGGAAATGCTGCGAGAGTGACAGTTTTGAATTGAGGTAAGGGAGAACGACAGAGTTAGTGGTTTGTTATACGCGATACAGAGAACCCGGCAGAATAATAGGACGGATGAGCGGATCGGTAATTGCAGTATCGACAGGTATCACCAACGATGGAGACGTCGGAGATCCTTCACTCCCAGTAAACCCTACGGAGACATTAATTATCAGGAAGTTTCCGTAGCCTGGCGGCGATAATGAGCGCCTGGCACTCTCCGTTCTTTCCCTCGAGTTTTCTTACAAGCCCGTCCACGCTCCTTCACTCGTGGCCGCTGTCAAGAACACGGAATTCCCGCAGAAAATATCGCGACAGTCCAGCGGGAAAATAAAAAGAGCCGGCTGTTTGGTCTGGGCGCGCAATAGCGCTTTGGTGTGTACTCCTTGAGCGAGTGGCTGAAAAAGGAAGAAAGAGAGAGGGGCGAGGTTGAGGGCGAAAAAATGGCATCGAAACCAGAGGCATTTAGCCAGGCGAATGTTTGCCGAGCGAGGCTCCCTTTCCGCCGGGCAGGACGAGATGGGACACTCGAGAGCCGACACTCCCGACACAGTTGAGCTTAGCTTTCGAATGCCAGGCGTGTGTTTGCTTTCGCCAAACAGCGGGTGGTCCTGGAAAATCGGCCACTTGAACCCGTCAGAGGGCGACGAAACCGACCACCACGGGGACGTCGGCCAGAAATGTACTCCCGCCAATTCAGCTCTATGATTTCAGCGTCAAAACGAGAACACACGCGACTCCAACTAGTGCGAAATACCGATTTGGAATAAGTAGAGCAGTTTGAAATCAAAATAATTAATGTGGGAGTCCTAATTTTGAGAACTTTGCACTTCCAGTGGAGTAGTAATTAATCCATTTTTTCTGAGTCTGTTCTTTCAATTCGTATGCGAAATACGTGGTGTTCACCGTTTCAGGAAAGTTCTATATTAGCTGTGGAATTCGTCGATAACCGGCTCGACGTTCTGGCGGGCTGCGCGTGTCGATATTACTCCCATAAGAATGAGGTGCAGCCAGCCGTGTCCGGACAGGAAAAGGGAAAAATTCGGCTGTGTGAGAGAGATTAATTCCCGTCTGGGAAACTCGAATCGCTACCTACGTCGCTGTTTCCCAATCGAATGGGAGCATTTTCCACGCGCTAGAATTTTCGTGGAATACCCGAGTCAACGTCACATCGTCGCCACGAGGCAAACATTGAAGCTGAGTCGTCGGATGGAACGCGGAAAATCGCGCGGACGAGCACGCATCCGACAGTAGTTGGTCTTTTCAACTTTTGATATTACTTCCCACTAAATTCGTGATACCCGAGGAAACACGGTTAGTCCATTTAATCCTACATTGACTGCCTCTCTCATCAATTTAATGACTGTAATTAAACCGTTTTAATTATCTCGGCAACAACAAAAAAGCCCATTTCCACGTATACGCCCTTCAATTAATACGATATCCAATTCGAAATAACTCTACTTTCTCTTGTAACATAAACTTGCTTATCAAGAGTTTCCCAATCACTCAGAGATAAAGGTTGGTACTCTGAAATTCCATTTTATTGTATTTTTCCACAAATACTCATTTAAATAAAAACTACCGTGAGATAAAAATACTTCCAACTGACTGATATGCAATATTTGTGGTATATGTATGCTCAATCTGTAGCATGCACCACCGGTGTCATATTTCCTTAAAATGTTATTATTAAAAATGATGAAACTAATACGGATTCAGGTACGCTTTATTCAATTACAAAAGTAATACTACTCATATCTGCGTTCTGGCCGAGTTTCATCTCGCGAATCTCGACCCTTTTCCGAGGGTACTCGCAATATTTTTAGGGTGGAAGCCCTCCATCCGTCGCATGATTTATGTCAGCCCGATGGTGAGCGCTCGCAGAAGAAGAGGCCGCTTTCACGAATACTTAATGCGCCGGAAGAAGAGAGATGGAAGGAAGAAGTTGAAAAAGGGCCGACAGTGAAGGAAGCCTGTCTTTTTTTGCAGGCGGAGCCGGCCCTAATATACGACAGTGTCCAGGTATTTGCAGTGGGATTGAGGACTCTGGAGCAGTCGCACGCTTTAAGGCCAGCGAATATCTCGTGCGAGCTCGAGCACCCCTGGGACGGAGGACTCTCCCTCATCAACTACATAAACTCGGTGAGTTCCCAGCACTTCGATACCATTCTGCTTCACCGCTATTCTCCGATAGACAGTCGACCACCTCGCTATCTCTATGCATTTCATTTGTTCTTATTTATATCGCCCTCACCATTCACCTTTTTTCATCTTCAATTATTAACCATCGCGATATCAGTACTTCTTTTATCTTCATCCTTTCCATCCATTTTCCTTCGAACCATTGTTGCCCGGGTATTCTCATACGAAAGCCAAAGCGTAGTGTGGACCTATTTCACATCTACTTTAATAATTGCTCAGGTAGATTTGCGTGGGCAAATAAGGGGATATTCACTGTGAGATAATAGTGTGTTATGGGAGTCCTTATTCCGGAATTCAGTTTATTCCCGTATTCGGTCTAATAACTCTAGGATTTCAAGGAGTCCAAGTGTACTTTGCGCGGTATGCTTTCTAGTACATATGGCTCAGTAAGCCGAGGGAATACTTCGCTTTAGAATTTAATTTTTCCCAATACCGTGCGCGCGCATACTCCTGTCAGAGAATGTCCACAAGGTAACAGGATGGAATAGCTGTACATCCTGGAAGCTAGTCTCTTCTCGATGGACAGCCAAAGGGAATAAGAATTGCCAGCAGAAGCAGCACCGCGGAAACGGCGAGACCGAGGTGACTCTCTTTCTCTGTCCCTACCTCCATTTCTTTCTCCAAGCCGACAAAGAAAGTCGCTCGCCGGCTTACCGTAAATTACCAACGGGCAAGATCTGGAAGTGAGCCAGATAGAGCGGCTATTCGAGATAGCCGAGTGGTTCGCCTTCTCGGGAACAGGAAATATCTGGGGGCGCGATATGACTGACCTATTCTACTGCTCAAAGCCTTACCACTGATCGCCACCCACGCCTTTCTCCCTTCCGCCATACTCCTTTCTCGCAGACAAGATCGACTTTTTCGCACCACCGTTCTCCATCCTCCCATCCGCTCTCTCGCTCTCTCGCTCTCTCTGTTACCCGCCACCCCCACGCAGGTTGTACATGCGGCGACATTCATTCTCCCGATGTAACATAAAAATATCATAAATCAGCAGCAGCGCTACCCCGTTGAAAGAAGGGGAACGAGCGGCTGTGGTAATTCGGTGTACACAGCAGTTTGCAAACAGCAATGTTGCAAAAAGCACGCGGGGTTGCATCCACATCGAGACGACAAGCGTAACAAAATATCATGACGCCAGGCTGGCTACGTTTGTCCCTTCTGGATTTTTAGAGTCCTCATTCTCTCCCCCTCTCCCTCACTCTCTCTTCCACTTCCCATTTTGCTGCAACGACCGCACCGTACACATCGCCAATGTGACATCGGTCGTTGACTCTCTGTCCACCGGTAACGGAGAAAGATGAGTGGTGGTGGTGCAAACTGCATAACTCATTCGGATCCGGCAAAACATCGGCCGGCGCAAACACTAGCCGTCCGGCGCGCGCTATCGCGTCCGAGTCGATTTCTAATCATTGGAACAATCGCGGCTCTAATTAGAGCTCGAATTTCGGTGCGGCTCTGTGGATACGAGTAAACAGGATTAGATATGTATGCTCGCGCGTATGAAACTATATCGATCGACACGACTCGTATTTCCCAGACACATTTGACAATATTGAAAGTGATCCGAGTTATAAAACGTGAAGATTCTGAATAACAGCGCCATATTTCGTACCTCGGATTGATGCGTGCAGCGTTGAGAATGAAACCGAATGCCAGAGTGTTTCTATAAATTTTAATCAACATTTTCACCAGCTCGCAGCCGTGTACAGTACAGTTAGGTACGCGTGGCCTCCACGCTTGCTACGACGACCGGTGCACCACGTGTAAATTGTTTAATGCCGTGATTCACCGTTTCAAACCTGTCACTGCCAGCGACCACAAATCCTTCCGGTGGCTTCCTCATTGCCGCGTGGTACTGCCGATGCCCTTTTTCCGCCGGTCCAAACTATCCCGCGAGGACAGACCCCTTCGGAACTCGTTAGTTAGAGTCAAACATAACGCGTCGAAGTTTGTTTATTACGAGCTTCGTCGCAAAGCATTTCTGTATAAAAAAACTGATGAAAAACAAAGTACCCAAGGAGGAAAAAGTCCCAGGAACTCCATGTGATGAAGTGTTACATTCGCTCAATTAATTAAATCATTAACACTTCTCTTCGTCTACTCAAGCTCTATACAACTAAATACTTGGTAATCACTGAAAGTATCGGGAGCGCTCTAGTTGAGCACGAAACCGATTGTACGTGACTGGCGCGGCCTGCTTGTTAAGGACTGAGAAGTTCCAGTGTATCGTGCTCGCTTCGAATTCGAGCAAAAATCGAGAAACACAAGAGAGCGGGTCCAATTCGACACTGCTCACCGAGCAGTCAATCGCTAGTGGGTGCGAGGGAATTTCCAAACTACTGTGAATCACTCGGTACTCGTGCGTTCGAGTTGTAATTATGGAGCAACGTGTTGCAGCTCGGCATCGGTATACCCTAAATGCACTCATCGGCGAATCACCACTCTCGTATCGTGTATATATTCTCCCAGCTTGCTCAACACGAGCTTGTTCCCCGAAGTTATGCGCTTCATCTTACTATGGCTTACTTAATTGATGAATGTTCCATTAAGGTGTACGCTGTGTCGTCGATTATAATCAGGGGAGAAATATTCCGGAATACATTTTCATCTCTTGGCCGGAAAGAGGGTGGCTCTTCGCGATATTGAGTTGCACAGCCTCTCAGCTTGGTAGCAGTGGGTTGGCAATTAATTGATTCGATTCGTCGAGATGTACGATAATAACGGCATTGGGTTTCAGTCATCCTCTTGGAACGAGGAATAGCCGAATTCCGTCTCAAGGAGACCATACTGGTCCCTAGTCGGTTCCAGACTCGGAGAACCCTCGGAAGGACAGGCTCAGAGATCAGGAACACTTATGGACAACCATTAATTTAATAGCGGTGGCGCAGCCTTCCAATATCGCTCCTCCTGTTATCGATTCGAGATACCTACCGTCCAGCACCCCTAATCCATGGAATTCCAGGATAATTGAATCCCTACTTTCGAAACCAATAGATCATACCCGTATATTCAAACCTGTCACTCGACCAGCTATGGCAGCATTATTCCTCGTAACTTTGCACTCAGTATTTCTATGAAAATAGCATTTTTCACAAATGCATTTTTCGACCGTTGAAAGCCAGCGCGTCAACCTGGGCCACGTATACCACATATGGTGTAAGAGGAACGGTGCCCGGGGGCTGGTGACCGCCCCCTTCGAGTTTTTCCTTCCGGCGTTCAAAAACGACCCTCTTCCCGCTTTAAAAGCATCGCACGATAACGTTAACGCCCGTAAAACTGCTTGGCGACACTCCAAACGCGTTTATTGCGGGATTAGCTATTCTCCGTTGTGTTTGTTCGCCGGGCTCCTTCCTTCCGCGTGGCGTCCCTCCCCTTCCCTCTTTGTCCCTCTTCCCTTTTCTGAGGATCACTTCGCAAATTTTGGCACACTTGGAACCCTTTAAAGCCGGGTTATCCTCGCTCTGGCAACGTTTACGCGATCTCCTCCATCCTACCCTTTGAGAATGCATACTTAAGAACGAGTCTCTCTTACAACTGTAAAGAGGAAGAGAAAGAGAAAGAGAGACAGTTAATGCGTTACCGGAAAAATTGCGACATTGCCCGACAACGAGAAACCACCCGGTTTATTCCTCTGCCTGTCTTGGACGATGGACGCGATGGATTTCTAGAAATGGAGGTTCTAATCTTCCGGCAAATAGACCGACACGATTCGACCTCTGAACTGAATTATTACTTTCCCATTGGACGTCGACATTTCCTTTTTCCCACCGGTGGAAAAATGCCGCGGTAGTCTGTAACAGCCGCGCAGCAGAGATGTGAATGCCGATTCGCCACTTCGCCCTTCCATATTTCAACCTCATCCCTGGCTGGATTCATTCACTCGCCCCTCTGTTACTCGTGCCTTGCCTGATACCATTCAATTACCCACTAGCCACTCTCCACCCGTACTTCCGCACTTTGATACCTGCATCTGTTGGCGAGTGGTTTCGTTCCGTTTGCCGTCTAAAGTCCCGCCGAGTGATGAGTCGGTGCCGATCAATCGAAATGTTTCTTAAGAGCCAGCAGAGAGCTCGCATTAATTTCCGTCGATGGCATCGTTAAACCAACGAACAGACATTCGTTTCTAACTTTGCCTTCTTATGGTGTAAAAGCTTTTTCTAAATTTAGTAGTTGAAGATAAAACATCATTGCTTTTTGAAATCTTCTTAATTCAATATTTCTAATTACGATTACAATTCATTAATTACTTTAATCATATACATTCTTGTCTATATTAGAGTATCAGACAGTGGTTCTAGTTCCTAACTGTAAAATGGGAGATTGAAAGGGTCTCAGGATATAGTGTAGAATCAGGAATAGCAAAGGGGGTGAGATCGCGTGCCGAAACAAGGGCGCAATTTGTGTGCGTTGCCCGGCTGGAAGCTAGCCGGCAACTTCACGCTCGGCGTAGCAAAAGCCGGCTGCCATCGGCCGAAAGTGGATGCCGAAACTTTCCCAAGCGATCGTTTGCCGCTTCGGCTTTATTACCGATTACCAGACAAGACCGGACGCTCACATCGACCCCCGCTCACTTCTAACCCCTCTGTCGCCGCCATGTAACGCACTAATGAAGTTCTGCTAGTTGCGTCCCGTATCCAGAAGCGAAGATGTTCACCGATGAATCGCCGAGGGAAATTCCGGGGTGGAGAGACGCTCACTCCCGCGGGAGGGATGAACACTCTCCACCTTGAAAGATGAACCGGTACGAGCATTTCGCAGGTGGAGATAAATCACTCGGCACCCTCTAAACTTATTAACCGAACGTCATCCCATCGAGCGACGCCTTTCCCTCGTTATCCCCTGGCTCTTCTCCATAAATCAAATTAATCCGACGAGCCTTTCGCCGGCTGGAAGATTCCTCCCTTGCTAATGGGCATCGCCAAGTCGCCAAGCGTCCTTTCTTCCAGGATACAGAGCCTCCCGACTAAGTATGTGTAGGATATACATTCTTTAGTATAAAACGCTCTTTATTACTCTGGCGGTGGTATTAGATTTCTGGTTAATAAAGGGATTTGCTGGAGTTAATAAGTAAAATGAAATTTTGTTAACTACTGGTTCATCAGAATCCTCTCTTGAAGCACCCCTCAATGGGCATGCGAAAAACGATCTGGTCGTTTAGCCTAGATTATTTCTTGTATAAGGTATTCAAGTTTGCAAACAAGAAGTAGCAGAGATAATGCAAGGATTATCTAGAGTCGAAAATTGAAAGTTAGTGACAAAGTGGTGAGTCTATGGAAGTTAATTTACAAGTAGACAGGATGACTCAGGCGAGCGTTAGTTGAAGGGTTCAAGCATGCAAAATAATATAACTCTGCTAATTATTCAACAATACGACTCTTTCCTTGAACAACTCTGATCTACTCATCTGACTCTTAAACCTCGCATCGATCTTTCGCTCTTTAACTCTGAAACTGGAGTATCCTCTTCCAAGATATTCGGTGTCTTATTACACTCACACACATTCACATATCTACCAGTCAATCTTTCATCTTTATCGCCGCATACGCATCGTTACTTCTCCCCTAACCTCTCGAGCACTCATACATTCTCATTGCTTCGATAGCATCTCACACGTATGCTCGCCACTGCTCCACACGCATTCCCAGAAATCTCTTTGTTCTCGCGAAACACAGACATTGCATATATATTCTTGGTAGTAAATCTTAGGTTAAGCACGTAATATGTAATTAGATCTGAGCAGTGCAGCCAAAAAGAGATAATCACGATTGTATATAAAAGGTGCCAGTAATTACATGACACATTAATAAAGCAAGCTCTCATCAAAGAGAGACCAGAGTTATTATTCAGTGCCTGTCACAGGCATTTCGCCGACCACAGCGTACCCGGTGCTGATCAGATTAAGAAACGTGCTCCGATTTATAGGGGTTTTTTTATATCGAAACGCCATCGAAATGGTGCGCAGCACGTGCCGTGTGCAAAGGCAGGGTCAGAACATGTCGAGAGTTTTCTTTTTTCCGTCGCGTGCCCCTCGTTTTAAGCGACGAAGGCAGGGCTGGCACAGATGAATTGGATGTTAGACGCGAAAGAATAAACGTCAATTTACTCAACTCTTGGGTTTTGAGACTTTTACCTTCTCTCCTCCCGAATGTCCAACATATTCTGTTTCGTTGTAGATCTCACATCAACTGTTCGCACTTTAATGGACTTGCATTATGTACTATTACATGTTTAATAGTAACGGGTATTGTCACCAAAGCATTAAATTTAACCGAATACATGTTGTCCATAATAGGAACAGTGGAGTAATTAGAACTAAATACATCAGTGTAATACAATACGAATGACATGCGACAAGCACTCACCGGCTGCACCGGCAACACTCACTCAGTAGCACCAGCCTTTGTTCGCAAGCAGCTATAATCCAGCGTGAATTCGAAGGCACACTCCGAGCACTCCCGTTTGCATTCTTCCAAGTTCGGTAAAAAACGAATCACCACGAGAATGACACGTTACACTCGTACCGATGCCGCGGCCATATTGGATGTCGTGGATTTGCCGCGAAAATACGCGAAGAATCGGTAACTCGCAATCTGCAATGTATCGACTGAAAAATATTGATGTATCGACTGCAAATTAATTTTTTTATAACCGCGGAATTTTCAATTTCGAATGAAGAGCTATATAGATACTTAAGAATCATATTGAATGATAATAATTCTTTCTTACTATTTTTACTATGCTAATGGGTGATCAATATCGATATTTGTTGAACACGCCGGCCAGAAATTGTGCCGATAATGTCGACATTGCAAGACCACAACTTGCACGCCACCGCACGGCCAACTACATAGATACCCTAAAAAAACCGCGCATTGTAACCCATTATATTTCGCTTCTGCGAAGTTTGTGAATTCTTGTATGAAAAAGTCCGGAGTTTATTGTTAAACTCTGAAGATGTATTAGTTTGTGTTGTGAGTTAGTAGCCGCAGACCTATTAGCAGGCCTATTAGGACCCCCAATTTAGTATTTGTTAATTAATCGATAAGCCGCCGATATCTGTCGTGATTCACTCCGTGTAATACTCAGCGATACACGGCATAAGTGAGATTACACGGCAACCAAAACAATTACGCAATGTCGATATTACCGATAATTCGATGGTAAAAAGCTAATTCGCCGTCGGGTGCATCATCCTGTATTTCTGCATTTATAAGGTAGGCTTTATATTGGTTTCCCTTTTGCAGATATTCATGCAAGTGCATAAATTTCATAAGCATAATTAGCAAATACCATATCACACAGATTATTTAGTGCCATTGTTCTGTATATCTGTATACATTCCACATGTAGAATAACTGTTATTGCTTTTTCGTAATCATTAAAGGTTAATATATTCCACACTCATAATAACATATGTTTGTGTAAATATTTGCACTTCTGTATTACATTTGTATAACGTTAACACGAAACTACTGTAAATGTGCTTGAATTATGTATGATCCTGTTTACATACTTATAATATACTGCTCTAGTATACTCTTTCTAAAATCTGATACACCCGATACATTAGATTGACATGCACATGTAAATATGTGACCCATATTCTTGGAGTATTGTGAAACTTCTACTCTTACCTTGTAGCCGTATTAACCTTCTGCACTCACAGTGGCAACTTAGTTGCGTTTCTTGCACACCAAACATGTACATATGTGTCTTGGGAATAAGGAGATAATAGAAATATATAGCAACAGTAGTCTATTGGTAAACGTTATAGAGATCTATTACAACACGTATGCAAAATCTGTATAAATCAATATGCTTCAATAATTGTCTACTGCAAATAGCTGTATTGGCTACATGTAGTTGATTCAGCTAGTAGTTTGAATATTTTCCATAATACAGAGCTTATACTACTTGCCAAGTGGTAAGCTTTTATGAATATCTTTTTACTAATTCCAAGGACTTTTCCGAACAAACAATGTATGTCTTCCTACATATTAATATTATAGAATACAAAGAAACAGTTTTGTAAGGCAACTTTTTATCTTTGACGTTTACTATTTCACACCTTGACATTGAAAGATTTTCAAAGTTGCAATTGCTTTTTTCAAACGATCCTCCAGTATTATAACCCAGGATGAGACACGCAGAGTAAGTCTGCCTCTGACAGTGCCTGCCAATTTACGTTATCATCTCGGGACCGTCCGACTTCTCCTTGGTAAAAGCGATTTCCTGCTCGACGTCAGTGGCCAGTCGCATGTTTTCATTGTGAGGTGAACGCCTGCGTAGTTCTATTATGCCAGTGAATGTGTAGGGAGCAGCCGCTCTAGCGCGTATGGAAAGCTGCTCTCCGGTGGTTTTTCACGCGTTAAGCCAGGCGACAAGCCGCGGAAATCCGCGCAACTCTGCTGGTCGCTTTGAAACCCAAGATTAACCGGTTGCATTTGCTGTCACACGCGCTCTAGCTTTAGTTTCGCCAGTGTTTTCGCCCCCTGGCTGATCGAGCTTGCACGAAGGATTTCACTAAGAGCGGGTGCACCATCGCTTCAAACGTACGCTCACCCAGCTCTGCAAGCTATTTAATTCGCCGGAAGAACTTCATTAATATGCAGCATAGCTAATCGATGTTTGCTGGATTTAGACCTCGCAGGATTTATGGGCCACAATGTACGGTCACGTGTGTCGCGAATTTTGCAGGCTACGAGTTCGCTTAAATAAAGTCGTTAATCCATTGGAGCGTTTCGGGCGGATTAAAGTGAAGCGGGAATTGGAGATAGCTCTGAACAGTATCAATTAGTTAACTGTTCCGCTCATTAGAATATTGGACTCATGTCCTCCAAGCATGGACTAGCTTCAGTCGTAATATCCAGGCTCCAGTGGATTCCAGCGACTGTCCTTAACGTAACAACGTAACACTAGATCTAATGAAGCGAATGGTTAGTGCACTTCGCAGCGTCATGTAATACGCAGGCATCGCTTGAGATTTCCCCGGACGGCAAAGAGATTATTGCTAAACGAGCGAGATACACACAAACTTTCTATCGAATTGCTCCATATAAATGTCGAGTCGCTGATCAACGGATTAGTGGAGGAAATCGAGGCAGTTCCTCTTCGACCCTGGGAATTAAAGTAGATTACAATTAAAATAGATTTATTGTAGGATTAAAGCGATTTTGGCTCGAGCCCTTACTGCACCACTCGGAAATAGTAGATCCCCTTTTACAGAAATCCGGCATTGTTTACACCGAAAAGAGTGGAACATATCTGCTGTAAGTACTTTTGTTTCCGGAACGATATTTGTAAACAGGTAACAGGAACTGTGCGACGTGACAGGACTCGATCGGTTTTCTCCCCTGTTTTCGAGCCTCCTCGTTCCAAGCGTCCATTGGTATAGGGCTCATCAAAAAGTACTGATCTCGGCGGAAAGTTTTAACTACCCCGCAGTTATCTGGCTACTATATGTACAGCAATAGCCTGGGAGGGAAGATCTTGAGGGCGAAGTAAAGCTGAGGGGGCTCGATTGCGGCCGGGGCAAAGGGAGGGTTTGGCTCTACTCACGGAATCGGGAAGCAGGCTGCTTGAAAAGGGTGCAGAGAGGCGCGATATCCGGAGAGTATGGATGCTTCGATTGCGGCTGGACGCCATTTCGGGGCAAGTGTACGTGCCACTGAAAAGCACATGTGTCCCGGAATTGAATATCGTGCATGGTACGTGGCGAGTATCGGCAATCGCGCGAACCGATATCTCCCTTCCTTGGCCAACTTCCAAGTGTAGCTTAAATAGCAAGCTCCCTGTCATTAGCATTGCAATGCTCGAGCGACGGATCATAAATATCGGGACAGACGTGCGAATAACATCGATACCTGTGATGAGAGCCTCTAGAACGTGTCCCGTCAGAACTAGTATCGCGCGCGCGCATTCCCGTCGTTGCGCCCGATGCCAACTAATCCGCTTGATGAAGCGGCAAAAATCGATCTCATCAATCATGCAGCTGCAGGAGAGTGGCAAAACTTCGATATGCAGACTAGACGCCGGGCTCCAGTACCCTAGAGATTGCGTGTGTGGCCCGCTGCGAGATACTTCTACGTTCTCTAAAAAATTGAAACACCTTCGCATAAGGCGTTTCATCCTTTCTACCTCGAAAAGCTTTGCTCTAAAGCTGTGAAACCACTACTTCGTATTACTTGAAGTAGTAGAACTCTAGGATCCTAGTTCTGAAATCCAAGCACTTAGTTAGCCGAGAATAGCTTAGGAAAATCAGCTGGCAATCCAAAGTTCGGTTTTGAGAAATCGCCTGAAGCGAAGTGTGTTATGATGGTTAGAGGTATTAATAGTATCCTAGTTGAAACTAGATTTCGGCCAAGAGGAAGCTCTTCGAGTTCTCGTGAATTATGCAGCGCGTAGACCACTAGTGGTCTATCGATCGAGCATCGAGCATGCTTGCATTGTCCTTGGCAACACAGTCTTTCAACGGGCCTTCCGGCGAGCTTTAGTACGATCGGTGCAAACACAAGGTAACAAGTGCTAGACTAGCCGAGGCCCCCATTCCTTCGGCGACAGGACACACCGACACTCTCAATCGTATAACTGAGTTAGATCCTACGGGCCACCTTTAATGGGACACTACGACACGATTGTAAATCCTAGCGTTATTACCCCCATCGTCGGCTAGCTTTAATTGGAGGGAACGGGAAGTAATAGCCTCGGTGACTTCCGATTACCTTGTTCTCTTGGAAAATAGTACCGCACACCTAACCAACAGATCCTTTGACTTTCTGTCCACGTACATAGTACTTGCGGCTTTTGTCTGGTAAGGCGTGACTTTGCTAATTAATTTAAGTAATCTTTGAAATTCGATCAACGTTCCTATACTTTGCTCCTCGTACTTTGAACTTGTCTGTGGTGGGATCATCGACGGAGTGAAACAAGCGTTGCGGACCAAAGCATCTGCTTGTCCAGGTTACATGCTACGATGAGCAGGTCGTTGGAGAGAAACACTGTTTCACTTGAGCCCCACTTGGAAGTAGACAGAGAAGCCGTGCTACCTACTGTGACAACGGGCCTTTCGCTAATGTAATCGCTCGTACCATGTAATTGCGAGTTCATCAAGATCCCCGTTGTCTCAAAGCTCGCGCGTGAAATAACTGCAGAATGAAATGGGAGTTTGCAACCGCATTCTCCTCTTTTCGTGATCTTCACACCCGCTTCCTTGCAAGTTCAGCCTCGAGAACCAAGGAATTACGGTGCGAACTAATAGAAACGGATGACACAAACATTCATCACTCACTTTTCTTTTTCTGTTGTTGGATTCTCCGCGAGAATTCCACTCAGCGTCTTGTTTGGCTAGGAAATGAAGGAGTGTAGAGGATAATGAATTAGTAGCGCGCACGTTTCCTCTTGGTCCAGAGGAATTATCGCATAGCCCAGACATGCACGTCACGAGAGGAGGACACCCACTAATTAAGCTCTCGCTGATAAGCCACGTTGTTGCGGGTTATTCACTTCTCATTAAGGAAGCGCCGGCGAGGCGGAACTCTTGGAAAAAGACCGAGAACGAGTCAGGGAGAGCGGGAGAAGCCGGAAGACACGATCTGATAGAGGTGTTAAACGGGATCCTACTATCCAGCATCACATTGCCCAACTTCAACTTCCACTCCTTTATTTATTATTATTATTTTTCAAGATAACCCAATGAATTCCTGTAGAATTTCATGTACTTAAAGGGAAGAGGGAAAAGCAGTTAGTAATTCACGTGCAAGAGGAAACGTTCGTGGGCAGCAAACGGTGCGACAAATCCAACGTTAATGATCCGCGAGGCCTAATTAGGACGTCGCACACTTTTTAACAGGGAGGACAGGCACAGTTCCCTACCTTAATTAGGGAACCAGGCTCGGTTTTACGTAACGCGACGCCACTCGCGGTCAGTTATTGTCCTTTTTAATCCCTCGGCGAAGTTAACGAGGACTCTGGCCAAAGTGGCTCGTGTTATCCTCTGCTGCCAGGTAGAAGTTACTCGTAAGTTTTGCACTTTAACTAGGCTACAAGCCATCCATTAATTTGACAGTACGCTCCATTGTTCGCCAGACCTACTTTGGAAGGCGTAGACAAACTTCGCGTCTCTTGTGTACGATATTCCAGTATTACGCCTCTAGCTGTAAGGAATTGTTCAGGTATCCCTTGAGGTGAGTATTTGCAATGGTATTCAACCATCCCTCCGGCGGATTGTGGATTATTACCTGCCTGTTGAGTTTCAGTTGCTGACCACCGAGTACGAAGATTAATTACGCAAATTGCACGATGTTATTACTATTATTATTATTCGCATTTTGAGAGTGGAAACGACTGGATGTAATTTAACGAATGGAACGATCGGGCATCCAGTGATTGCCGGCAGGCCAAATAACCGCGAATAGGGCAAATAAAGTTGGCGAAAGGGAATAGGGGCAATATTGCGAATTTATTGGCCGCCACTGTTCGCAATGTCTCGTGATTCCGACCCGCAGCCGCACACAGGATCCATGCGAACGTCGTCCTCGCAAAAGTACCAATTGCCAATGACAAAGCGTTCCCGTGCGCTCTTCGTATTTCGCGTTAACAAATTAGAATGATTGCAGCGATTAAATTAAGCGCATTAAGGGACCTCGCTCAATTTTGAATATAATTGCAATAATTACCGAGTGTAATGCACCTGGCGTTAGATGGGTGGAATGCCCAGCAGCGCGAGAACGGTAGGCGATCAATCAGTATTTTCAAAGTATAAATACAAAGCGAGAGCCCATTCATCTTGGGGTGGTCGTTAATGCCACTCCATTCAGGCCGATTGCAGCGATATCCTGCCTCCTACTACCTCCTTCTTCTCCTTCTTTTTCTCTTTCTCCCGGCGGAGATGCCGGCTCGCCCAGTTTTAAATATTGCCGATTCAGGAGGAAGCGCGCCATTACGAAATGCGAGAATCAGCAATCGATATGCGAGTCGCCCGTCAACCTTGAAGGAAAATAAAGATTGAACGACCCGCGGGTACACGCCTTTGACACTTGGAGTGTACGACCAGCACTTTTTAATAGTTTCGTTATTCTTTATTCAAGATATTCATTAATATCCTTTCATATAATTCTCAATGAAGATCATTCCTTCAATAGAAATAATATATTTCGAGAATGGCAAACTCTAGAAAGCTAAAATTTAGTAGACAATTAGTTCTTATTCTAAAAAGGTGCTTGAGTATCTTATAAAGTAATCCGTGTGCTGGAATTACTGAAATGATCCAGCTATTGGAATTATTCGAATAGAGTAATACGGCTGCATTACGCAGTGACGGTACAGTAGCCGCGCTGATAAATTAGTCGTCATTGATCCGTAAGAATTTCATTAGTTCTAGATTAGCATTGGGAATTACTGGAGAATTATTCATCATGTTCATCTCTCTATTTTCGCGATAGTAATAGACAATTCAACAAGCAAGTATCTTGCTTTCATTTAATATTGTCAGGCAGTATCCTTTTACGAATTTTAATATTCCCCTTTTGCCGAATAAGACTGAACATTAGGGTCTCGTTGGCAAGGATTGCAGCAACAAAGTATGCCGTCGCACAATCGAACGGAAGAGAAGGATAGCGGCGAGAGCAAATAGTACGTGCACTCGGAAGTTCAGCTACCCCGGCAAATTACCGGAGCCCGCAGGCTCGCCACTTGCTGGACCGTTTCCAAAAATCATATATCTCATGAGATCGCGTAAATCCATTCGAAACTGGCGACAACGCTAATATCAGTCGACAGGCAACACAGGGGGTGACAAAGAGAGAGTTGGTGGGGCTGGACCGCAAGGAAATCGTGACTTAATGTTTCCCGTGGCAAGCTTTACTTTCTCAGGCGCAAGTTAGGCTCCGACATCGAGAAAATAAGCGGTGCTTCGTGTGCCTTTCCATAGAGTTTTTCCAGGATTGCGAAAAGACGCCGGGTCGAAGACGAAAGCAAAGGAAAACCTGCTGGTCACGTTTATAAAGTCGAGATGCTTCTGGTAGCAAGAGGAGCGAGTTTCTCCGGTTTTAAGTCCAGCCTCTCTCATATTCCGTCCTCGTGCCGGAGATATACACGCGTCCTCCTGCCAAGAGGCAGAGTACGTGAATGCTGCGAAAGAGAGAAAGAGAGAGAGAGGGAGAGTGAGAGAAGGGAAAGATCGCCAGAGTCGAAAGGCCACTCTCCTAATAACAATTTACAATGAAGCTGCCCGATCCTACCGTTCGTCTCTCGGCCAAGCGACGGCTTCTCTCCAAGCCCTTTGGATTTGAGTCACGCCCGGGAATCCGCGGTAACTTACTTCCTACGTTCTAATTAGTAGCGAAGTTCCGGACCCGAAACTGTTCTCGCTCGGGCCGCAGCATACCGCACGAGAAAGTTTCTACCGATGCTTCCACCTGCAGAATTCACTGGCTTTGTTACCAGCGGCGATTGTACTCGCTACATTCTAATCCCTGATATAGTTCGAATAATCAATCGTATCAGCATCTTTCGTGGAGGTTTCCCTGACCGCTTCTTCCGGAATTTGTTTGTCCCCGGAAGCCTCGCGCAATCTTTTCCTACGACAAACCTTGGAGCATTAATCAGTAGTACTGTCGAATGGTTTTGACTGTAAATTTACGGTGGATGTTAACTGTAATGCGAGAAGTTGACTTTTTTAATGTGGGATACACTGCCTTTCGATACAGAAGCCAGGATATCTTGCCATTTATCATTACATTCTTTCTGGCAGTGGCAGAGAAACGTCGAACGATTACTCGGAAGCTAAATAACCGGGCTCGCCATCATCCTGTCGTCGCGAGCACGAAAATTCAATATCGGCCGTCGATTCCTCCCGATACCCGATAGGATTCGATACGGGCAAATACATTGGTGAAAGCCCGTTCAGCTATCTTATTTCGGTCTTGGATTCGGCTCAAGCTCGATTCTCATCGATAGACTGCTCGTATCGTAGAATCCCAGTGAAAAGCGATAGCAAATCATCCAGCCGGAGATCGAGCTTAATCTCGTGAGTAGCAGAGTTCCCAAATTGTCTCAATTTCCTTTTCACAGCAATATAAAAACTAGATGGAAGAATGCATGGGAATTTGAACCGCGTGAAATACATGAGAACGGCTAGCGCGTTATGGAACTTTCTTTTCATCGTTCTCCATGAAGGAATCCAGGTGGCACGTGTTGCAGTGGTCCCACGGGATTTTTGTGTTTGCAGTACGCCGCGAGCCAGGTGAAACTTGGGATATCATTTTGCCGAGGGAAGTTTCGTTATGAAAAGCGGGTGGCATATCTGCAGCGGGACTTTGCCTCTCCGGGCGTGCATACGTTCTTGCTGCTCCTGTGTTTCTATCTCTACCTCGTGAATACTTAATTAACAGCTCGTCGCTTCCTTCTTGCCAAGGAACCAATGGCGGCAGCCAGAATAATGCAAGACTGGCAAAAGAAATAGATTACCAGCGTTTATCAAATTGCCTGCTTTTCTTTCCCTCGTCTCTCAACCATGTAATAACACCCGCCTTGCTTCTTCGCTCTTGCAAACGCATACTATGAGGTACCTCAGTGAATCTGTTATATCAACATCACCCTCTAAAAAATAGCATTCCAAAGCAGATTCTCTACTTTCCATTGATTCATTCTTTTCCTCTTACAATATTTTCAAACATCCTGCAATTTATTTGGTGGTAGACTATTTCTCATTGACAAATGGGGCTAGTTATCGAACGTAAAAGTTTGAAAAACCAAAGTGCAGCAAGTAATCGTTGCTCGGGACAAACTTAAGAGTTGGGAACGGTGAAGTACGAAGGGGTGAGGGAGGTAAAACTTGAAAAATCTTTACGGAATCGTAATTAGGCATTTGCATCGGTGGCAGGTGACTTCGGACCAAGTCAGCCAGTTGCTGTACTCTACATAGAGTTAGGCGGAGCTCCCAGGGTAGCTTGGCGTAACAGCAAGATCGGCGAAAACTAGGCGAAGGAGAAGTCTAGAAGGAAGGATGGGAACAGAGAAAAGATTAAAAAGTCTCTCTCACGCTGGTGAGGGGAATAGCGCGGCGGGAAAAATTCTCTTCGACTTGTTTCTTAAATTTATGCGTTCCACGATCCCCGAGAGCCGAGAGATACGCGTATCCCTCCATCCGTCTTTCGCCGAGCGGCGCGGCGCGCCCTTAACTCGCTCGTCCAAGAGCGTTTTTAAAATATTTTCACGAAAACGAAGGAAACTCTCACCGCGGAAGGAGTTGGGCAGGGCTGAAGTACGCTCTTCAGGCAGTAGCCGGCAAGTTCCGCTCGTAGATCCGGCCTCGATAACGACTTTTTAAGTGCGAGAATTTCTCAAGCACCCTCGCAGAACTCTTTGATCCTTCGACGCGAGTAAGCCTCCAGTCGCTAAACAGTTGAGTCAATAGATCCCTTTGGGTAAAGGGATGAACAGAAATCCCCTACTTATTGGTTTACCACGGCAGTACCGCCTCAATGCACCCCAGTCTGGCTTTCCCAAGAATATTACCAAGAATGTGGAATGATTATTCTTGCAATATAAAACCCGATATTGCAACAATAACGAAATTCATAAAAATATGATCGAATAATAATTACACAGCATTCATATTACTATTGTTCGAGAAACCAATCAAGTAAAAAGTAGTCATTCATGAAGAATGATATCACATCGAATCTTTTGTCTGCGCAGGTTGAAATGAAGGGGATCTCAGGACCGATCGAGTTCAAGGAGGGCCGTAGGATCCAGTTCAAGTTGGACCTGCTGAAACTGAAGCAGCACTCTTTGGTAAAGGTAGGTGGGTCGTGCTCGAGTTGTTCATTAGCCGGCACCTATTCCATTACAATGAAGATCGGGGCGAATGACTGAAACTCCATCGGACAGGTTGGTGAGTGGCGTCCAGGCGCTGGCGTGAACGTCACGGATACCGCGGCGTTCTTCGAGCCGGAATCCGCGAACGTGACGCTCATCGTCATCACGATTTTGGTGAGTCTTGCATCCCCGCATTAGAATCTCAGTGCAGCGAGCAGCAGCAGGGCTCACTTCGGCTCAACGCAGCAGAAGAGAGCGAAAGGACGAACCTTAGGTTCCTCTTTGCCCCCCGGGATAGCGCGTCGGCTTTCCCGATTCCGGCCGGGCTGTCATACCGTGTGCACGCGCCGAACTCTCCTCCCGTTCCCAAAGTAATCGGGCAACCGGCCCGAATACATTTGCAGAGATACGCACGCAAAATCCTCAGTCTCCTGTGTCATCGATTTTAACTACCAATACTTCAAGCTTCAATAAGTTTGCCTACCAAAGGATTTTGTAATTGGTATACGCTTGGTAATTGCAGCGAGTTAAACGTTAAAGGAAAATGTAATTTAAACTGGGTAATTCGTGCTACATACACGCGTTGGTTACATTTGATTTAACATCAACCAGTAATGATAATAACTGTTTTTCCGTTAACAGGGGACAGTATAGTCAATGGAAGGATTAACTTCATTTGATTTTCATTGGCAGCTCCTTGATCAAAGAGTCTCTTTAAAAGTTTGGTACATGACGAATTACCCATGCTTCAGTTGGAGTTTATTGGAAATTTTGATCTCTTCGTATCTCAAAAATGGGAATGCGAGGTACAGAGTACTTTGGTACACGTACGCATTTCAGCCTTAAGTATTGCTGGCTTAAATTAATGGCACAGGAAAGTTTGAATCCTGTATGCGTATCCAGGGACGATTTTTGCCGGTGGAACGTGTAGAATATACCGCGATTTTTTCCGACTCTTGGAGTCCGAATCCCTTTTGCTTTTGGCTAGCGTGAGCGGAGCGGAGCGCAACCACTTTGTCGAGCACCGCACGCATCGGAATTTTCCCTCTTTTCCCGCAGAGGATGTCGTTATCGCGAGCCGATAAGCCGCGCGCTTTTTAACATACATCGCGCGTACACGACATATTTCCAACGTTTTTCCCTGTCTCTGCGTATCTGTGCACTACTCGAGCGTAGGATTTTGCGGGAGGCTCCTCTGCGAATGGGTTTTGCTAAAAAAAAAAAAGAGGATAACCAAAACAAATATTTTCGAGATCCGGTGCTTTTGCGCTGGCGATATCGTCGCTAGAGCACGCGAGATGGAAGAGCTTCTTTTTGTGCTCTCGAACTGGATCGAATCACCAGTCGATTGATTTTTGACTACCAAGTAGAAGAATGGCTCGTGTATCGTCGGCTAGTAAAGCGTTCCGAGCGCCCAGGATTCTCTGGCATGAAACAAGGAACTCTCTCGTTGGCGCCGCAGGAGACGCCGTACGTGATGATGCACTACGAAAAGAACTACACGGGGAACGCGCGCTTTTACGGTTTTTGCGTGGATCTTCTGGAGGCCGTGTCGAGGGTGGTCGGCTTCACGTACCGGTTGGAGCTGGTGCCGGACAGGAAGTACGGCGCGAAAGACCCGGAAACCGGCGAGTGGAACGGCATCGTCAGAGAACTCATGCGACATGTATGATCCGATTTGCTTCCATTTGCTCTCAGCCGCACACGCAACCACACGCGTCCACTCAACACACATCTACACACCCGCACACATATACATAGACACCTTACATTATACCTGAGCACACAAATTCTCTCTCTCTCGAACTTTTCTCACCTCGTACGATTTACGGATAGAGTAGGAGCAGTCTAGGTTGTACCTGCATACCAGTAGCAACCCACTTATCTAGAGGAGAAAGTTTCTCGCACGATTTTTCACTCAACCCTACCGTCACTCTAAGTAGATCACCACAAGTATCACTAGGATGTATATGCGTGGAATTAGTCATCTAGTGATTCACACTTACTATATTAGCCACCCTCTTATTAAACCTTCCCCCCCCCCCCCCAACACGCACGTACAGGCCGCCACCCACCTAAAAAACCGCCCCTTTTCTTCCACCCCTGGCCAACCAAGGATTTAGAGCAGTGAAGAAAGTTCATTAACAACCTCTACGACAATGTGGCAACCCTTAACGGTGTCTGCCTACATTGCATCTACTCCCCGAAGCATAATAGAATCTTGATGCTGACTCCTTGTTTATCCGAGTGGAGCCCTTATAACTCATCGTAATCGAGAAGGTAAATCAAGCCGGCGTCCAGGACGTCGGCCCGCTCGGAGCCTGATAAACCCATAAATCGCCTCTGCTGCGGATACCGCGCTATGCGCGCTGACAATTGGCCACCGACTTTGCCAAGCAGCCGCGCTGCCACCCGTCTCGATCCCCACAATCTCTTCCCTATTCTCATTGATCTCAATCGTCCTGATAGTGAGTGAACTCGACGTTAGTAATCGAAGGTTACCACAGAGTGGCGAGTACACGAATTTCAAGTGGTTTTGGGCGCGTTACTTGGGCAGAGAACGAGAAAGAGAGAAAGAGAGAGAGAGATAGAGAGGTTAATTGGTGGACTCGCTGCAATTTCCGTTTGACTCTTCCTCGACTCTGAAACTCGTGCTTTCTCTCTCTCTCTCTCTCTCTCTCTCTCTCTCTCTCTCTCTCTCTCTCTCTCTCTCTCTCTCTCTCTCACACACACTCTTACTCTATCTCTGTCAGTCTACGATGCTCCTTTCGTGGTATCCTGTAACTTAATACACTTAGTCAGGATCTGTCGTCGGTGTGGCGCGACGATTAATTTGCCTGGAATCCCAAAGGCTCAGTAAGCGAGCACGTCTCTACCACCCCCGTGTTTCACAGCTTCCCACACAGACACACATTCTCTATCTCTCTATCTCTCTATCTCTCTCTCTCTCTCTCTCGGTTGTAGAGTCCCCCATACAGTGCGCGACAGCGAGTTCCGAACTCGATACATGACTGGAATGCGCAGTCCTTCGGAAATTACAGGAGTGCGAGAATACTACGCGAGGATAGATGTAACTCTGGGAGAGAGGCACACACATACAAGGGAAACGCGCGAGCTTGACGGTAGCCGAGCGTGAATTTTTTCCAGGCGCACTACAACGCGAACTTCCCCGTTGCGAATAATTTAAATGGAGTTTTAATCACTTTTGTCCTTAGTCTAACGCGCGCGCGCGTACACGCGAGATTGCAATTAAAGCTTGCGACAATGCCAGCTTTCAATGGTCTGTTCTAATTAGAAGCAATTGCTGGATCCCAGAGTTTGTGTCCGGATCGCCTCCTTTCCGCTACTTTTTCGTACCTGTTTAAATGCAGACAGCTCCTACCTTTGATTCCGCCAGCTTGGAAAGTATTAGCGTATGTGTTCTGCCACTTGACGCATATTGTTTACTAGCTGTTTTATGAAAGAATTGACGCTGGCTATATTCATAATGGCATAATCATGTTTAATTAGTAATGAGAGGATAAATAAGGGATGTAATTAATTGGAGAGGGCTAGCATACAAGGTTGTATTCCCGTTTCGCTTTATATCGTATTCTCACACCTGAGTTGCCGTGTAGGCAGGTTCTCCTACGGGGGGGAATCCCACGGGAGTGGTTGCGGTAATAGTCTCACGAAGAGTAATCCATTCAGTTGGTAATCAGCGCCGATGCATATAGGTTCGCAGCTTCCTACCTCGGTCCTGCTGGGCCGAGAAACAGGAAACTCAGGACGCTCGACCCCTGTAAATAGCGATTAGGCTTGTCGAAGCTCGTCCGCCTACCTACAAAGCCCAAGCAGCTTCTCCTTCGGTGTAAGCTCGATCAAGGATTATCGCAGTAATCAGTAAGCAATTATTCATCCCGATACCGAAGGGAGCATGGATGAAATTGACGATTAGCCGCTTTCAAGTTCGACGATACACGAGCAGTGCTGAGCAGAGCAGAGCAGAGCAGAGCAGAGCAGCTTCCGAGCACTCCAAGTCGACCGCGGTGCAAAGAGCTTCGGCATAAATGGTCCGGAAAGATCAGGACCACCACTCGTCGGAGAGAAGAAAGAAAGTCACCGCGCGCCGATTTCAAGTTCATTAACCAAGCGGGGCCAAATGCCCGGAAGCGATTAAAGACTCTCCCGTGTGTCTGTGTGAGAAGTGCCGGCAGCATCCACTAGATAGTCAGAGTACATTGTCGAGTGGAGGAAACAATGAGAGAAGACGGAAGAGAACCCTAGAAAAAAGAAGAGAAAAGCCAGAGTAAGTCAAAGGAGTCGCGCAGGGATGTCGTCCCGCTCACACGGGAGATTACTGCCTGGGAGAGAAAGCCGGCTCGGGGACAGGACACTCTTGGGACGGGAAAAAGGCTTAAGCCCGATTCACATTCCGGATACGATCACACTCAAGGAGGAAACGATCGCATTGACTTAGACGGCGGGGGTATCTTCGCATTAAAGGTGTCAACTGACTTACTTTTGTCCGACAGAGCACATAAGTAGAAAAGACAGAGAAGCTATCATGAATGAAGGTTGAGAGTAACTGTAATGTGAATCAGGCTTTAGGGTGCGCAGGGCTAGGGAATAGCGGCTAGGGAGTAATATCGAAACGGGTCCCGGAGGGTACCCGGATCAAGCGAGAGAGAGAAAGAAGGAAGGGATTACATATAGTGTGTACATAACTGGGTGGGAGAAGGATGAGGCAACTGGGATGAAGGAAGGTGGAATGCTAGGTGGTAGCTCGTTTTTATGGTCCCCGTAGGAGCAGCCATACGTAATGCTGAAGAGCAAAGGGAATTTCAGCGGGAACGCGCGCTACGAGGGCTTCTGCATCGACCTCCTCAAGGAAATAGCTCACATGGTGGGCTTCGCCTACAGGATCGAGCTAGTGCCCGACGGCAAGTACGGCGTTTACGATTACGAGACCGGAGAATGGAATGGAATTGTTCGCCAGCTGATGGATAAGGTGAGTATGTCCGTCCATCGGACTGCCGCTCCGGGACTACTTCCTCCACCTGCCTCCTTATTCCAGTGACTACCGCTCGATGTATCTTGGTATCCTGAAATTCTCCCGAGACATTTGTCTTCCTTGCCCTTCTCTCTTTCGACAATCTACAGTTAGTTAAGGGCGCTCCTTGCGTCGGAGATCGATGAGCCCGGCGAGGTACTCGATCGAATGGCATATCGGGTCCGCGGAAGAGTTGGTAAGAGGAAGCCAACCGTATTAGCATTGGCGCACTCCTCGCTGCTATCCGAAATTCAGATCGACTTGTGTGCCAGTGATAACAGGGAGGCAAGCAAGCAGCGAGCCCAGGCCAGACCGCTCCCATAGTCACGGGGACTTGGAGGATGCTGCTGCGTTTGCAATGCAAATTGGAGGCGGCGCTAGCGGGCGGCGGCGGCGGCGGCGGCGGCGGGGCGATGCAGTGCTAGCGGAAACGCGCTCTCTGTGTCCCGAAGTGGAAAGCGCGAAACGCGAGCTCTGTCTCGGGGCAATGCGATGCTATGGTGGGTCATCTACATTCGGAGCAGCCACCTCCAGGCTTGATTAAGTACACCTTTCGCTGTGCCGATTCTGATCATTCGACCTAGCCAATAATTCAACATCGATCGTGATCTATGAAAATTGTAACGCGCGTCGTCGATTCTGGTTCATCCGACGTTCTAGATAAATATTTAAACTACTAACGATCGATATCTTCCGCTTCGTATAATTTAGCCAAACCATAACTATGCATGTGTGCCTGTAGTATTATGAAGTAAAATAGTAGGGAAAAGAAGGTTATTTATATTTAGTAGGAGGTTTTTGTATGAGTTAATTAATCACTCTTTTCACGAACAAGGGAGTCGTTTTTCACCCGTGGGTATAAAGTTTTATCAACTGAAAAATTATACCGAGCTCCTTTCTTTAATGATCGATCATCGGTGTATTTTTGGCTGGAATCCCACATGGTAGCATTTTGAATTCGCGATCGATTACCCACCCAAGCTTTCCTGTTTTATTCATATGTGTGCGCAGTGGAGCGATTAAAAATTTTATTCGATTTTTGGCTGGGATAGTCGGAATAGTGAGTGGAATAGTCTCCCCATAAATCTTGTAAGTCGCCTCCGAACTCTGGTACTATTTGCGCTAGAAGCTCATACTTTTCAGCGATTCGAATAATACATAAATGGAAATCGATATCGGTCCGTCTGTTAAGTAATAATTAACAGACGCGTTCATCGTTGCGTGAGGAGGGTGTATCAGGAAGGTGATAATTTTTCCCTCCAATTCGCAATCAATCTCCGAACGCGCGAATTCGAACTCGAATGACGCGGTTGGCGTTAAATCGATAGTAAACAACGCTCGCTAATCCGCTCGGGAATTTTCGGCCGGTTGGCCATCTAACTCCTGTTTCCCTCTGCGCCACCCCCGCCTGGACCACTAATCCGACGTGAAATATTAAAACTGGTGTCAGGAGGCTCATCGAGGCTTATTAGTCGCGACACGAAAAATCGGGCATTAATTAAACGAGTCACTTTAGATCGGGCGTGATAAAGTGCCAACGGCAAAGTGAAGATAGAACGTGCTCGCTTTTCCTTTCTTGCATGCCTCAGACGCACGGATGCTGCGGTGGCGGTGGTTTCGACGACGTCCACCGATATTAATTTCCCCGCATGATCATTAATAATTTCATGAGCGCGTGCTGGCTCGCCAACTGCACGAAACAAATGGTAAAAAAAGCGATGGTCGTACGGCAATTGCGCTCGGTCAGCTTGAGGGCCCGATTTTCATGGGGCATATTTCTACATGGAAATCAAAAGGGTGCGCACAGTAAAAACCACAATGTCTGCATTGGAGCGGTGCTCGAATCCCAATTCTAAATTACCTCGCCGGAAAGCGCTCGAATTTGTCAGAAGACCACCATTGATCACGCGACCGTTTGCCGAGAGTCGAACGAAACGGATGTTCGCCGCGAGGCCTCATGAAAAACGATCAACGAGCCGAGTCGACGCTCCCGATTGGCAGATTCGCGATTCCGCAACGCTGCCGTAGCGACGGGGATCATTCCCTTATCCGAGACACAGGCAAACGACTCCTCGTAAATCAGGCTGAAATAATCGCTCCGTTTAATACCGCTGAAAACTAGTACACGCCAGTAAAGCCCTGGATGGAGATTACATGCATTCACCAGCGTAACCAGAATTTCGGTCAGGCTTGATGAATATTTTCTCACCAAATTTTACTACTCTGTCAAATCCAAAAAATTCGTGCGCAATTCATAAGTATTTCATAAACCAAATACATCGCCTTTGAGCCGGGCAGATCAATATTCGCCAACGAATCGACATCGCCCATGGATGAACTCATGGTAAATATCCACTTTAGAGAACAAACATAGATGCGATGCAAGGGTAGATAGAGCAACGGCGTTGCAAATAACAGAGATGCTGTGATACAGCTGAACTAACAATATCAGGGGATAGTGCGACAGATAGAATTACCCGGCTCAGTAGAGCGGGGTCCGATCCTGGTCAGGCGTGTCGCGAGAGCTGGTCGATCCCGGATTGGCAAAGAGAAGAAACTAGCTGTTTTCGACGGAAAGCGAGAGTTTCGTTCTGCACGACGATGCACTTCTCTCTTTCTGTCGCCGTATGTATCTATGTATCTATGTACCGACGTTAGAATCCGGGCTTACCTCCGGGCTACGAACTTGCCCGGAGGTAGCAGGCAGAAATAAATCTGCCTAGCTCGTCGCCCCGACGCCGACGGCTCCGTGGCATGGCAAGTGCTGTGCCAGACGCTGAAAAAGCACTTAGATACCGCAGACTGGATATGCGGCTCCACGCGCTCCACAGGACTCTCTTTCTCTCTCTCTCACTTCTCCCAGTTCCTAAATAATCCGCGTTTCCTCTTGGAAGAACAGATTGGCTGCGCGGCGTGTTAGAGAGTCTTTCAACCTCGCAACGAGGCATCGTAAGCCGTCGTAAATGGTAGCGGCTTCCGAACGACCCTCATACTTCTTATTCTCGTTGCGAACCTTCGCTACGAGAGCTCGAAGATTGCAGTGAATTTATTTGAGTTTAGCATCCCGTGAACCACAGGGGAGAGGCAAGGTAGGGATGCTACCATTAGACTGGTTTCTCAGTAGACTTGTGCCCGGCAGCCTGAACGATTTGGTTTTTGCATCTCCAGTATCTCGCTCGGTATACACTTTAATGAGTGACGGTATTCCTCCCGAGTGCATTCTTTTTTGTTAGTTGCTCAAAAGTTGTCTCCATCAGGGAGGCTAGGCTCATTGATATTTTGCTACAATTCTGAGTTGACCTTTTCGCAGAAAGCTGATCTGGCAGTGGGCTCGATGACCATCAACTATGCGCGTGAGAGCGTGATCGACTTCACGAAACCCTTCATGAACCTGGGCATTTCTATTCTTTTCAAGGTAAGATCATGAATGAACAATGTGTGTTAATATTGTTTCATTGATAGTAATATGTAACGCGAGGATAAGCAGACCGGCTGTATAATGGCTGACACAGCATCTGAAAGTGTTGATGCAGTGCCTTATTTTCTGCACTTTTGTTCTTGCGAAGGAAAATGCGGATGCATATGTGGTGCTTTTAGATGGAAAGCATCCCTTTAATCGTGACAAGCAAGCAGCAGGAGCTTCACATTTTTCCCAGCGCCCATTTATTGTTCATCCCCGTGATCCTTTTACATCCAGCGAGCCGGAAGCTGTAGTTCTCCTTTGTTCGTCCCTCGCCCTGTTATTCTTATCTGACGCGGCTGCTCTCCTCCCTTCGTTGAGTTTTTCCACCACGCTCTCAGCCGCTACGCTTCTCTTGAATATCTCTCGGCTTCCCAGGGCTCGCGTGTACTTTGCACCTCCTGGACACAGTTCCTGGAAAACGGGAATGCAAACGATGCTTCTCTCTGTTCCATTTCGCTCTCGACTACGTCGTCCGTCGAACATTCTATTAATCTTGCGAGCCACTGCAACGGAAAGGCAGTGCGGTATCAAAGGTGGCACGGTAAATTCAGTAGAATTTTTCAGGATCAACGGCTTTATTCGCGCGCTCATACATCCAGGATTATTCTACTGCTTTTCCTAGACGCCAAGATCAGACAACGAGCTGTCATGCTCGTGCGGGACACCAAGTAGTGCCGACCTCTTGCAATTAAATAAGTACTTCATTACCGTGTGTAAAGCGAATTCATTTACAGCCGCTCCCGACTAATTGCTATACTTCGTCACACCAGCCTTTTAATTAACTTTTATCCCATGGCTGTGGTATTAATCCCAGAGGCATGGATCCTCGTCCTTAATTTACCCTCATCCTGCGAGAGCACGATATAGAGCTACATTTCGAAAGCAGCCGTGCAATCCTCGTCCTCCGGAAGTATCCTGCTTTTTCAGTGATCGATAACAGTGCATTAAAGAACCTTCAATTATTCGTAAACGTCCAAATCCTCGGTAGTCATTGGGAATTCGCTTTAATCCGATTGATCGCTCGTCCCTAGCTTAACTGCTCCGGCTGGTGCTGAATCGTGAAGACTTAAACCCTGGATACTCTTCGCCTCTCACCTATACCTGCATCCCTACTTTTCTATATTGATTTCCATTATATTCGTATTGACAGTCGCTGGAGAAACAATTTCCGAGGAGAGCTGCTCGCTTTCAAGCAGACTGGTCGCACGCTGATCGCGTTGATTTTCTCAGAAAGTCTAGAGACGAGACGGCGCCGTGCGGAAATCGTAACGATTTCAATAACGAAGTCGCATGAAGGGTGGTGGGTGTGAGGCAAACGGAAATAAGCCAGTGGACTTTCCCTAAATATAATTTCGCAAGAGGATCGTGCTCTCTTCGAGTCGTCAGTTCTGTCCTCGTTTTCCATCGTCCATCCTTCGTTCGCCCTCACCGACGGCTTCCACCACCGCCGAATATCTTCTTCCAGGCGTATCGATGGGAAACTCAATTGCGCGTTCTGTTCCTTCGAATTTACGAGACTATCGAACCTCTCCTTCCATCTCCGTGCAGCTCTTCGCGCCGGTGTTGTTCATTGTTTCGTCCACATCTCCTTTTCTACACACTCGCCGATGCGCCCCATAAAGTTTTAAGAGCCCAACACTCTCGCAAGGCGACGCGGTATATCATAATAATGGATTTTCGTTTTGCGGGGACAACGGCCTCATAAAAGTAGACGACTTCGTTGGTCGGTGTATTAGTTATTACGTCGTTGGTATTAAATCGAGCGAGACTTAAGAACATTCAAACTATTGATGGTGAGAAGACGGAAAGCCATTTATAATTAGGGAATCGAAATCAGTGAAGAGAAGTAGTGGTGGCCGACGATCGAATCATCGGGAGGAGGTAAGCTCATTTTTCGTGCTCAAAGAAGCGTAATTAATTGCGGGCCGTTCGGCGCAGCAATTAGTACCTAGCAGCACTCGTGGGACGAGCCGGCTCGCTTTAATTTTGTTGGACGCCGCTCTCGAGCGCTCGCTTTTCTTTCCCGGATGGCGTTGCGGGAAAAAATCCACCATACACTCTCTCTCCCTCTCTCTTTTTCTCTCTCTCATTCTGCTCTGGTAAAGCGTTGTTCATAAATAAAGGGAGAGGTAGTCACTTGCCTTTCGAGTACGAATGAATTACAATGAGACCAAATTATTCTCTCCGGGCGACTATTGCATTATGTCGCTAATGAAATTACAGCAGCTGTTATTAATTCTTATTGCAGCCATTTGTCGTCCTTCTTTGACTCTCCCAGGCTTTACTCCCTTGAGAGAGGCGAGGCTAGCGATCGCGTTATTCCGCAATTAAATCCACTGAGACACTCGCTAATTCTTGGGTGATTAAGTCCGTTAGCCACCCGTCTGCCCTTGGCAAACGATGTGTCCCCAGGGAAGACCACCGGAGCATTCCCTGTCGAGATTTACGTGCGAAACGAGCTGGGAAATTCAGGAATTATTACATCTTCCTGGTTTAAGGGACAGCGCATGGATGCCAGTGGTATCCTTCGTAGTATCCTAGCCGTACGGCTGCGCCTTAAAGCGAACGCTTTCCTTGATTAAGCCAATCAAACAGCCACGAGCACTGGACGCTCTAATTAATGCGATGTGACCACTTAATTGCAATCAGCGTTGCAGCAGTTAAGGACGTCTTTACTAGAGACTGTCGGTCCTTTAATCACCACTGACTACGACTTTATACGATATCAAGGACAATCTATTAACGTGAAATGCACAGCCATGGAATCGTTATGTTCCGCAGTCAATAGCACTGGCGGCGCTTAAAGCAGTCCACTGAAATTCATTTCCGACAAGCGCGCGGCTCGTTTTTATGGAACGGGAAAATTAGTGATTCAAATTTCCCCGTTGTTACTTCACTGGAAACGAATGTCCGCTCGTGGTCATATTATCCTCTTAACTTCTCCGGACGTATGATCGAACTGGAGCGTACAATATATCGCGTAGCAAATATGTAATTGACTGAGCGAGGTTTTATGCTGGTCTTTTCTTCAACTGGAGTTCTCATACGACCCTGTGGTTTTCCGGCTGTCGGTGGACATTCTGCAGATGCGTCCTTTCACAGAAGCAGTTTTTTGCACGACGCGCCGCCGTGACACCAAAACAAACTTGGACTTGTGGTTTTGAAAAGGGTGTTATGCTGAGATTGTCGTGATAGTTTCAATGTCCTTCTGACTAATGGAACATTGAAAAGCACGCTAGCGTAACTTTCACTGTATTGTTCAGCAGGAGTAAAAGTTCGTACTTTATACAATTATGAATCTACAAGATAAACTAATTATCTTTTGAGAGAAATCGTACTAGTCGTCAGGATGCAAACATCGGGTGAAGCATTGGTGGAAATTTGGAGGTGAATTTGCGTAGAGAGATCCAGCGGACATTCGGTTATCAAGGAGAGCTAGTGGAACAGAAACACAAGCAGATTTATGGCCCAGCTCGTAAACGAGCTAGTGCGCTAATGTACCGCGACAGATCGAGGGTCAGAGCGTGGAGGAAAAATTTCTAGAGTGGTGGTGCGAGTGAGTCGCTTCAATGACGAGCACTTGTCAGCCGCAGTTTTAACCCGGGCATCATTTCAATCCATTTTACTTTAATTCTCATTCGAGCGTACCAAAATGACTTTAATCCAATCGAAGCTATCCCGGCACGCGTGAGCACAGCAGGCAATAATGGGAGATTGATATTACGCTCGGCATTGTTCAGGGCTTAAAATTTATACAATTCTCCTGATTAATATTAAATCCAGTATAATATGATTGCAAGTCATCGCCTTTGGGTGTTGCGGGTTGAAAAGGCCGAGTTCTCATAGGCGAGACAAGTGAAACGGAAAGCGGCTGTGCTGACTTTATTTTACAGATAAAATATAGCGGTTATTGCTGTCACGCAGTAGGAGAAATGTAAGGAGTCACTTGGAACGTAGTTCTTAACGGTCCATAAGTCTTTCTCCCTATTCTGTGCCCAGTGTTCCACTTGAAGCGCCGCTAGTCTGGCTGGCTGGCTGGCACGTGGTCGACCCATACTACTGATCCGCCCTTTCCTTCACTTGTGTCTGAGATGACATACGAGATCGTTAGTTTGACGAACTTTCCGCTGCGTTCGTCGAACTGTCAACTTGACCCTTGGAAAATGAAAGATTTTCTTTAATGCAACTAACAAATTTCAAATTAATTTAACAGACATGTATGAATAATGGAAAATCTAGGAAAAGGTAATTTATTTGTGAAAGGATTCGAGCTTCTCCAGTGATCTGAGCAGTACACATTATCTATGCAATGGATATCGCACTGATTTAGCAAGGAGTAAAGTTACTGTCGGGTAATTGTGGAGAATAGCATCCACCTGATACTCTATTGAGATCACTTGCGATTGATGCAAGTGGACTTGGTAAGCACGTTGCACGAAATTCTCAACATTGTTGGTACCACGAAATAGTGGCGAGCGACAGCGCAACCGCAAATCTAATTGAAATTTCGGCAGCGCACCCGGTAATAACCACGTGGCGTAACGCAACCGAGTCGATATCGGTATTGTCGCCTTCAATGCCAACGGAGTATTACAGCAGGATGGCAATTAGTCGCCCGAATTTCCCGGGGAAATTGAGATCACTCGCTAAGAACCACCAGTCCGATAGTTGTCATCCAATACCGCAAGCTCCGATCTACTAAATCATGACTAATTAAGAACATTCCAATTTACACTAACTTCGCGTTTTGTTATTAATAATATTCAAAATCTAGAATTAAAATCATAGAAATCATAAATAAAAACAATAGAACACTATCTGTCTTTCCTTCTGGCAGGATGTTTGTAACAACAGGAATATTCTCAATATATATTATTGCATTGTGTGAGAAATTTACATATTCATAAGGTAATAAATAAACGGTACAGGATGTCGAAAATAATTATCCAGGTACCCACCAGCCATCCAGCTAGACTGTTCTCCTTCATGAATCCCCTGGCTATTGAGATCTGGCTCTGCGTCCTGGCGGCTTACGTCCTCGTCTCGATGACAATGTTCTTCGTCGCGCGGTTCAGTCCTTACGAGTGGAACAACCCGCATCCCTGTCATTCGGAACCCGAGGTCGTGGAAAACCAATTCTCACTGGCCAATAGCTTCTGGTTCACCATCGGCACACTCATGCAGCAAGGGAGCGATCTCAATCCCAAGGTACGCTCGTAAATCTAGCGCCACTGGTACACGTGAATCCTCTTCGATTTAATTGAACTAGCAAATATCGACGATAATGTTACCCTAATAAACGTCAAGCTCATCCTACCATTCACAATACACATTCACTGCCACACAATGGAACGATCAGTCTTCCTAATTCACCGGCTAATTGAGTACTTCTACGAGTATCACATAAACAAGGCTTTACCAACATTCTATCAAGTTTACTATTGGTTTCCTAGTTACTTTGGGGTGGATGTTTAGAGACTAGTCGAGGCATGTCGTATCGCGCGAATCTCTCGAGAACTATCGTTTATGGCCTCGAAACTAGGCGTTGGAGTAAAAATGCAAGTACTTGCTCGCTCGGAGCTTATCGCTCACCAGTTTTATCGTCCGGGTCGCGACGAGCACTCGTTAATCCGGCGAAACAATGTCGGATATGGGGTCTGCTGGAAAACGAGGCCGTCGCCTCTTCTGTTTGACACTTGGGAAGGAAGGAAAACTCAAGTTTATTTACCAATCACCATTTCTCTTATAATGTTTACTGCTTTTTCGTTTAACATTCTCTCAGGCAACGAGTACTCGCATTGTCGGAGGAATCTGGTGGTTTTTCACTTTAATCATCATCTCTTCGTACACGGCGAACCTCGCAGCTTTCCTCACTGTTGAGAGAATGATTACACCGATCGAGAATGCCGAAGACCTCGCCAGTCAAACCGACATCACCTACGGTACCCTCGACAGTGGCAGCACGATGACGTTCTTCAGGGTAATTATCTCGAATGAATTTAATCCGTCCTAACTATTAGAAGGGCGAGGATTGGAAGTCACGTTTGCCATTGAACTTTAGGACTCCATGATCGAAACGTATAAGAAGATGTGGCGATTCATGGAGAACAAGAAGCCCTCCGTGTTCGTGCCAACGTACGAGGAGGGAATTCAAAGGGTTCTCCAAGGTGATTACGCCTTTCTCATGGAGTCGACAATGCTGGATTACATCGTGCAGAGGGACTGCAATCTCACTCAAATCGGGGGTCTCTTGGATAGCAAGGGTTACGGGATCGCCACGCCGATGGGTATAAATAAACCACCTATCTATCTTTCCCCTCCTCACTCTTTGACACTTGATCCTGACCATTATTACCGGTTTCACCGCAGGCTCGCCCTGGCGTGACAAGATCTCTCTGGCGATTCTTGAGCTTCAAGAGAAAGGGGAGATACAGATGCTCTACAATAAGTGGTGGAAGAGTCCCGGTGACACGTGCATGAGGACAGAAAAAGGCAAGGAGAGCAAGGCGAACGCGTTGGGAGTCGGCAATATAGGTATTTCTTTTTCTACTTTATTCTTTTAGAGTATTTCCGATTGATTGCACGTGGGATGCTTTTTACATTGCAGGTGGTGTCTTCGTCGTGCTACTATGTGGCTTGGCGTTCGCCGTGCTCATCGCGATCTTCGAATTCTGCTACAATTCACGGAGGAACACGCCGGCCGAGCGGGTAAGCCATCTCTCCTAAGTGTCAGAGTACACACTACAATAATTACAGAAACTGCGTGCATGTGCATCAAGTTAGCACGTCGCTCGCAACGACTAGTCTCGCTTTCCCGTTAATTTCTGCACGTGTCTCAGAAAAACGAATGCAGAGAACGCGAAACTTTTTTCGCAATGCTTCCACTCAGTCCGACGAGGACTAATGTGCGAGCATCTGTCGATTGGAGTTCGAGAGAATTAGCTCGAATTAGCATGCGAGAACACGCACACTTAGCTGCTCTTAGGCACTATGTTGCCTGCTCATTTTTTCTCTCTCCGTCTGATTTTTTTTCGGTCGCCCGGGCACATTTTTTTCATGTTCGCAGCACGAGCTCATCGTCCATTGAGGCATGCCCGGCTGAATGCGAACGTGCGAAGCTCACTCGCAAAGGAAGGTCCGTTCTCCTGATTTTTCATAGTTGATGAGCACATATATCATCGATTACATTCATTGAAGTGTTCGCGTCACTTCTGCTTCGCCTTAGTTAATATTCCTATTAGAGCGTGTGTTAATTATTAATGCACCATTAAAAATTATACTATCTCTTCTCTTCCACCACCTAATCTTGTCTCTGTCCCAGCAAATAGTTCCCATTCCTCTATAATACGCATCATTTTTCTATCTACTAACGACGTAGATGGATTTAGTAGTTTAATTGGGTTCATCAAAGCATGCTGTATTGAAGTGAATTGAGTAGCCAGAGTACGAGTGGCATTTGGATGCTTGAGCACACGCTCTCCAGTAGTTAGTACCTTCGTGCTTGTCGTGGAACCTTGGCGTAATTAGAGAGCGATTATTACGAACGGCAACCTATCGATTCAGAGACCTGCGGTAACGGTGGCCGCCTGTTCCGGCTCTCTGCAGGGAATCTCTCAATCCGTGCAGCAGCAACAGCAGCAACAACATCCGCAACAACAGAACCACCATCAGGAATCGCTATGCTCGGAAATGGCACGAGAACTTTGCCGTGCGCTCCGATGCCACGCGTCCTCTCGGCGCCGACGTGCCTGCGAGAAATGCTCGACCCACGTACTCGGCTACCCGCCGGACAACCCTGCCACTGCCACCCCCATAAACGGGATGAGATCCCAGGTAAAGCAGCTAGAGTAATATTGAATTACAACCGCGGCCCTAAAATAGCGAGGAAATAAAATCGGATTTAGGAGATATGGAATCGCGAATGCGTCATCTCGGATTTACTGGTCTCAGGGGATGTAATAAAATCGGGCATAGATCGAGATGGTCTTTGGCGAGCACTCGATATTACAGTAGAAGCACGTGTGTAACCGAAGCTGTAGGCGACGACTCTTACTCGGCTCTACGATCGAACCTCGCACTATTGGTAGAAACCAGATAAAACGGGGTATGTATAGATCGAGAAACGAGAAGATATGTGTCTAATGGTGTAGCTCGCAATATATCGAGGAGGTGGGTTCAACTTTGCCAAGCAATTGGGGGAGGGCCGACTAGGTAGTTCAATATAATCGGAACACCGTTCACTACCGCGGAAGTTTTAATTTAGCCGGCGCTTTATCTCCCGTTCGTTCCTCCCTCTGAATGGGAAAGCAGCACCGCAGTAAAATCGGTGACCAGTTAATCGGCTAATCGAGTGCGCTTGCTAAATGTAAATTATCTCCGCTCTCGCCATAGTTCCGCGCAGACCGACGAGACACGCACACATATACGGGAAGCATACACTATTGTCGAAGCTTGGCCGTATTTCTGTTGCAGAGAAGCAGCCTGGGTGTTCCCGCGATCGAAATGCCGCCACACATTCACATGCATCATCACGCTCCGCCGCCGCCACCGCCGCACGATTACGATGGAAATTAGCCACACACTCTTCTCGTCCAACAACGCCACCATCAACCCCCGTTTCAGTTGCCTGATTCTTAATCGGCAAGGGTGACGCAGCCTCCCATTCGATCGCGCGATCTTTCGCACGGCTGATCGGCCAAATCATATTCTACTAGCGCTTCGTTCCATACGAGACGGTGACGTACAACAATGAGTCACGCGTTCCTGCTCGAGAAATTACAGAGTCAAGTGGCTTTTCGTATGCAACAAGCGCATCCTCATCTCTGCCGCGGCAGAATATCGCTTCGGCGAGAATCCTGCACTTCCTCCACCGAGATTATTCTTACTCGAAATAGCTGAACAACCTCGATCGTATGGGAGCGGTGGGTGTGCGTCGCTGTCAAATTTCCAGTGGCAGACAGGCCGAAAACGAGAAGAAGGAAATACAAAACGCATCAAGTGGCCATGAAGAGAGCAGGGAGAGAGGCGCGCGTACATTGGCTAACAGTAGTGACCAGCGTTGAAATAGGAAGCTACGCGGCACGAGTGTCACGTTGCAGATACCATACTACGCTTGCACAATTACACGGACGTTCGTTGTCGATTTTATAGATTCACTGGACTCACGGCTCTTCCCTTCTTTCCTCACACTCACTCCTTTTCTCCTGCTACGGTCATACAATACTCCCACGTTGCACCACCCCTTCGCTCTATCTTTCTCTCTCCACCTTCGCCTTTCACTTTTTAGGAGTTCGCACCATTTTATTCGCACATTTCGTACTAGCTGAAACTCGATCTTCTGGAGCGCGAATATTGGAAACCTTTCTCTCTTTCTCACAATATTTGCCAAAGTCTAGTAAACGAACGAGAATTTTCGACCGAAAGTATAGGTATACCGTGTACATCTATTCGTTTCGAAATTACGGTGTGCGAAACAGATTGCGAATGAAGAACGAACTCTGATAGAAGTATCATTAGGTCGAGCAGCGGCGCTCTATTTCTGCCGTATGGTTGTTTCAATTTCGTTCGACACTAATTTCACATCTCCTCGAGGTTTCTACCTCTCACACTTTTTTCGACGTTATCGCTAGCTCTCGGCTGAAAGGAGAAAACACGGCAACGCAATGGTACCCAGTTGGAAGTTGAGGAGAAGGTTGAACGAAATTCTTCATAGAATTGATTTCCGTCCGACATTTACTCGACACGGCATACATCCTTCGTTCTCGGTGTCCAGCTGGGTCTGACAAATCGTTTGATACACAGTGCAAGAGTAACGTTCGATCCTGCACAGAAAGTAACGGGACATGCGAGACAATTGAATTTCGCATAAGGTGCTTGACACCTCGATGACAAAGAAAGCGGTCATGATGAAGGTACTACTGTCTTACCAAGACAAACACACGCGAAGGAAGAGGCGTTCTGTAAATAGCGCGGCGCAGACTAACGCAAGTAGACGATAACTGCGAGTATTTTAACAAAAATGTGAGTCAAGTGAGTAAGTGTTAGTGCTAACCAAGTACAACTTAGACGTTCGGTGTCATTTAACGTGTGTATATGCAGATAGACGACGGCGAATAAATGTAAGATGAGAGGATGGAATCAGTTATCGCGTTATCGTTCTTCTCCCTTTATTCCCAACTATGTACATAGAACCCAACCACTTATCGCGACGATGTCATTGCGGCGGGAGCTCCTGTCCAACAGTGCAGTCTCTGAAAAAGTGTTTGCCGTCATGCGATACTTACCTTGTCTAGCGAAGCGCACACTTAACTTCCGTCGCTAACTAGGCGATAAATACTTATACATAATTATACTAATTAGATCAGTGTATAAGGGGATGGCTTTGGATGGAAGGAAAGGCGGGCGACAGATCATTCCGAGACAGGTGTTTGCCTTTTTTATATAACATCATTTATTAAGGGATAAAATAAATGACAAATAACATATCACTTATATGAAACTATAACATTTCTTAGAGTGTTCATCATTCGTTATGATATAAAAGAAATCACATCACATACGACCCTCCACGTACGCTGACGGCCGTCCGTCCTCGAATTCCGATGCGAATCGATCACTTCAGATAAAAGCATACGCGCGCGTTTTGGCCCCGATCAAAATTACAGGCTAGAAGTTAAAATCGATCGGAAAGTTCCATGGCTAGTAGAGAGGTCCGCTTTTAGAGCGGGAACGACCAGCTTCGGCCCATGATAAGATTAGGCATTGACCGCAAGGCTTAATCGAATCAACGTGACCGAGATGTTGAAGGCGTGGCCGTAAATTGGGAACTTTCCCAGGGAACCAGATATATCCTACGATCGTCAATAGATCTTGTGGAAGTGATGGATTGTCATCGAGAATTCGAGAAGGCGGATAGCGACGCATCGACTTTCCTGATATATACGACAATAACCGACTCGCTCTCGATTGGAAGGGCCTACGTCAAATCACTTGTAATTATCACACGATCATACTCGACGCTGTGGCATGTACAATATTTTTTATCCTCTGTTTTTCTTGTTAATATGCTCTGGGAATCTCGGAGGTGGACCCGAACACGCAATCGATCGCAGACCGTTCCGGATCTCTCGCCAGGAAGTACACATCTCCTTCGCTCGGGTCCATTAGATCTCGCAATCTGCGCTCTTATATTATTCGCCTGTTATTGTTGTTGCTGTTCCCGACTACACATACTTCCATTTCGCGCATTCCACGCGATTTTCCTTCACACACACCCTCACTCTCTGCTTCTCCTCTTGTCTCTACAAATTACATCGCAAAGCCGAAGAACATCAAGAAAAGCAAGCGTTTCTGACGCACGTTGGGAAATGTAAGAAACGACAGGTCGATTCTATCTTTCCAACTACTACCCGTGTCTTTCATCGAACTACCAAATACATCCCTCTCTATCTCTCTTACGATTACAAGCTCCTTCTTCCGCCAAGATAATTAATAACTTTATGAGATCAGTCCGCACACACGCGTCTCACGCGGACACCGCGTTTCTCGCTGCTTTTGCTCCCCACCCCTCTTGCTTGCCTCGGGCTTCGCCGACAACTCGAGAGAAAGACTCGGAAGTGCAAGTGTTTTCGGAAAGAAGCAGAGAGAAAGAGCTGGCGGAGAAGTATCGTGCATTGGAGTGCGAGATTAAATGGGAAAGGTGAGTCAGAGGATGGTGTGGCATCGTTCGAACGTCTCTCGCAAGTGCGTCTGGACCAGTCGTCCAATCGTTCCGAATCAAGAGACCTACTAGACGAAAATCGGTAAGAAAGAAGAAACGACCTACACGGTTTAAGATCCAGTAAGACCTCCATGTATCAAAGCGACAGAGTATGTACAAATCAGTGGAGTCGATGGGCTCGGAGGAGAGCGCAGGTGGTTCTATCTAGTAGTGAATGGTACTAGTGACGGTGTTAGAAAGGTACAACACGATCGAAAGTGTCGCGGAGCTGACGCATTGTAGTAAAGTCTCTTTGGTCTCATTTGTCTGCTTCAACGGGTTCCCCTACGGATCTTCTTCTCCTTCTTCTTCGTTCGCCTTGTAACCGTTTACACGCCGCGATAGCGGCGCTCTAATAGAAAATTAAATACGCTCTTTCTCGCTCTCCCTCCCCCCCCCCTCTCTCTCTCTCTCTCTCGCTCTCTCTCTCTCTCTCGCTCGCACGATATCTTTACAACTATATGATAAATATTGTCTTATAATAATAAACGTTCCTCGCCTCGCTTACGCGTTACATATATAATTATTATTAAATATCAATTTTGGACTCGGAGCGCACGAAAGACATACACAGCTGATGGGTCGATTTGTTCAGATTCGTAAAGACCGAACCGAAATGTAAAGGGGGGGTGGGGGTGGGGATGGGGGGACTGTAAGTGCGCGGCCTTGTAAACGGTTAAGATCCCTGCCGTCGAAAACAGCGGTAAAACCGAGCTACGGAAGGCGGAGGGATAGATCGAAGGCAAGGGCGGGAAACAGATAGAGAAGTACAAAAGCAGAGAGTGACAGAGTGCCAAACAGATGAGATAGACAGATAGAAGCAGGGAGAAAAAGAGAGAGAGTTCAAATGTTGAGGTGGAGCCCGAGGATAATAATTTAAGAATCGAGAATACTGTTGTGCGGCCCTCGCTGCGTCTCTGGAGCATCGCCCGCCTCCTCTCTCTCACGTCTTCTAGAACCACCCTTTTCCCCCTCTTGCTTTCCCAGTACAATCAGTACGATTTCGCGGAATACGTGAGGGTGAAAATTCTCCGCGATTGATATGTGAGAACACGTCGCCTAATAAAGTATAAGCGCGCCTTCCGCTTGGTCGAAGCCTGCAACTAACTCCTGTTCGCACGCCGACTTTTTTCTCCCTTTCTCTCCCTCCCTCTCTCTTTTCTCTCGCTCTTTCTCTCGCTCTTTCTCTCGCTCTTTCTCTCACTGATCGAAGCCGCTCCGCAAACACCGCGATCGCAGACCAGCTGCACATTTCTCGTCTCACTAATCTCCGGCTTTCATACACGCGCTTGACATTTAGGCTTCGCACTAATGACGATCATGATAGTCGACAATGCACCTTCACCGAATTCCAGTCCGCGTGAACGTAGTGCCTGCGGCGCGGACAATGCGGCTGCGCGATCTTGGAAACCTGATACAACTTTGAATCACGACTACGCCGAATGCACGTGCTCAAGAGGTCGAAAGCACACGCGCATCCGAGAACGTAAAGAAGATTACATAATAATAAGGAGATACTGTAATTACAAACGCTACACACGTAATTCTCGCGAACAGCTTCCTCTTGTCGCGTTTATAATAGTCGCGCCTGCCAGCGTTCTCTCTTTCTTTCTCTCCCTCTCTCTCACTCTCTCTCTCCTTTTCGCATTAACATAAATATGCATATATATGTATATATACACACATATATATATATATATATATAGAAATCTGCCCCCTTTCGCGACTTGGTTTGTGTGTATGTGTACGTATATGAAGTTGTAAATGCGTGTGGGTGTGTGTCTGTGGGCCTGTGAATGAGAATGTGTTATACATATGCATATATGTGATCACAGAACACGTAATTACTTCGCGCGTAATAGTTTCTGTTTGTGCCACGGATCTCTCGTATGTGTGTGTGTGTGTACCTTAATGATTTATAATTGGATTTGATTTTCTTTGAACAGCCTCTCTGTCGTCCTCGCATCTAACGCCGCGAGCGATCTACTGTCACCAACTTGCCCTTTGTCCTTTTTAGTCTTTTTTTATTTTTCCCTTGCTTCAATGGTCGAAGATATCGACAGAAGTTTACTCAGCCGTTATATCTTAATGCTATTGGAGGCATTGGAAATTCGTTGATAAGCACTTGATGCTTCGCTTGGTTTGCAATCGAAAGAAAAAAGAAGGTACCCGGTCTCCCTTCCTTCTCCTTTGGTCCTCACCATTGTTCTTTTATTCGATGAGAAAAGGAAGGGTTCGCAGGTAGGGCTGGTTTGCCGACAGAGTTGGTTACAGTAGCGCGCAGTCCCTCGTAAATAAACACAGCCGACAGGCATTGCTTGTCTCTGGCCCACGCGTGAACGAGCCGCAGGCCGTGGTTTAGTCCGAGGCGTTCACGGGTGTGCAGATCGTCCTATAGTCTAAGATTTTGCTGGACACACGGGTACAACGTGAAAAAAGAAGGTACACTCATTTATATTAGTTCCCTCGTTACACGGTAGTCTCATTCAAATAAACGACGTTTAAAAACTTATAGATATATACACGTAAAGCGCGAAAGATACAAGTTCGCCTCGAGCCTTGTGAAGCAGGCCGCCTCGTACTTTAGAAGTGTCTACGCGAAACCCCGATGATCCAGTCATCTCCGGTACACCATCATTAAACCTCTCATCCACGAATACCAGTTCTTACATCCACTATCAGAAATTTCTCTTAATCTCCTACATAGTACCGGAAGGACTGTCCCGTGATGGGGTACCCGCGACATTCAAGTTTTACCGGGATGGGATAATGGCGATGCACAAAATACGAAAAGTAAAGTCGAAGCGGGATCGTAAAAAGCAGTCCGCGAAAACGCGGTCGTGTCGGTGAGACAGTAGTAGATAGTTTCTTCGGATGGGGTTGCTGTTGGATAGGGGCGTACGAAACTTCAACAGATCTGAGACGTCAACGAAACGCGCAAATAACAACTTACTACGATCTCGAACATAGAAAAATACAAGTGTCTATTTACAAAACAAACGATAAATCTCTCCCCACGCGTAAGCCCACTTTTGCTTCATACGCATCACACACATACACACACATGCACACTCACTCTTGCTCTCTCTCTCTCTCTCTCTCGCTCTCTTTCTCTCTGTATTCCCTACCAATTTATGTGTTCTCCTAATACCGAATTGCGAACGACGATATTTCTGTATTTAGCACGAGGGAAATATCAAAAGCTTACTTGTGCCGACGCGTTTCGCGGTCGGACTATCACGCTGGCAAGTCCTCTTCCTTCTCTTGACGTATCTTATTTCTGGTGTTTCTTCTTGCCTGTGCCCTGCCTTCTCACAGCATCTCCTCCGCAACGACATTTATCGCGCTTGTTTTGCATACTATCACTGGCCCACCGAGGAAATCTGTCCCCCTCTGAGGCACGAACGACATACGAAAACGACGGACATCCTACGGCAGCACCGCGAGGAACACTCGAACCGGCCGATTCCTTCATTAGTCATGTACATGTACCCACTGGTCCGTGTTTTGGTACTTGTAGGCGCCCATTTTCCGCTTGCATATGTTAAAAGCGGAATATATTGGGTTCGCTCGTGATATCAGTGCCCTGTGCAGAATCCGCTAAGACGTCTCACGAATCCGTGGCCGCGAGCGTACGAGAAAATAAATCGACAAACTGACCGATAGACAGCAGCTAGACGAACGGATTTGTTACGTTGGCCCTGCTTAGGTCATGTATCGCATTACCGCACGCAGAGCATACAGCAATTCCGCTTGCATTCGCGCCTCGAAAATCATCAAGTTCACATGAACCTAGAACAAATCCAAAAAAGACATCATTAGTAATTGTACGCAAGGGAATCCTTTAAAATAATCCGATGCCAAAATCGATACACACCTTTTCACTCTCTTTGAAGTCCCTCAGGACGCGATCGTAATGCTTCTTGGTCACCCTCTCGGGATAGCAAACGGCAATCTTGATGAAGGTCTGAAGACTTCGATCCAAAAGCTGATTGACATCATTGTAATCGTAATCATCGTGTCTGATACCGAACATACACTGGATGTAATTCCATATGGCCCGCCTGAAACACGAGGTATCCACTTTGTTGTGGGTACCCATCGTGTAGTAGGTCAGGTTATACGCTGTCTTGAACTTCTCATCGAGCAGATTGCCGACGTCGTTGTACAGTCGGTTCACCAGGGAATATCCCTGCTCGTCCCAGGAATAATCCTGCACGAGGAAGGTCGGGATGTCTGTCAGACGACCCCTCTGAAAACAGATAGAAGAAGCTCGGATTAATAAATACACCGATTACTTGTAATAAAATGAGAAGTCAATATCAACGAAGTAGTACCGTGGCGAAGTCTGGGTAAATGAAGTGGGGGTCCTCAATGAAGCGACCAATGTCAGAGTCCAGCACCGAGCTACTCCTTTGCGGTGCAGTGGCTAGCTCGGCCGATTGGCTCTCGACAGTCTCGAATCTCTTGGAGAGTTCCTCCTGCGTGATTTGATAGGACTCCGTCTTCTCCGCGAGGCGTTTCATCCTCTCCATAAGGGTTTCCACACCAACCTCCTGCTCGCCGACAATATTCGGTGACGAGGGTGGCGACGGGATATTTTCTGCAGAACAACCAATAGAAAGAGGTCAGTGTCAACGTCGGCAACACCTACTAGCAACTTGTCTACCAAGAAGTGGACACCTACCAGTCTTGCCATCGCCATTCGGGATCTTCTTCGGACTACTCGAAAGCTTGTCTTTGGCAGGCGGTATATTATTGCTGTGATCCTGGACATTCTCTTTGTAGTGGTGTCCTGATATATTGTCCAGCTCCGCGTTCACCCCACAGGAGAACACGAAAGACGAAAGGCAGTGGAAATGAGCCAAAAGTACGATCGCGTGCACAACTTCGGCCAGGGACCAGTTATCAGCGCCCTTAGTTAATTTCTGAAACAGAATCATTCGGAATTAGGAACAATCGTCTATATTACCACCAATTATTAGTTTCTTTCTCTCGATAAATTTAAAAAGATCATTTACCTCTATGTGCGTTTTGTCCAGTAGCCACGGCCTGTGGGCTAATATCTTATTGATCTCATAGAGATCTTTCAGCTTCCCTGGGATCGATTTCAGGCCTTGGAGCCACGAGGGGTCACCGCCCTGAAGAATGAACTCTCCTTTCTGCAGGTTTATAAGATAGCTGCACTGGTGCCTTCCCGCGGCCTGAAAGCAACATCGAGACTTCTTCAAAACCTGTTCCTTGCTTCTGTCCATTTTTATTTTATTATTCGCACTTAAAGTCGCACGAGCGCGCACGCCAAATTTATTCCCTGTTGCCTTTAATACCCATTGACCTCCCCCAAGCTTCTTTCATCCAACGATTGTTACTACCAACCAGACGAGTAATAAACCGGTCGGATTATTTTGAACGTTTAACAGCTTGAGAGTAAGCAAGGCGATTGACGCGGGTGAAGAGTGTGTTACGGGATCGATGGACGAGTGTGTCAAGGGATCATCAGACCAATCTTCCCAGTTCATCTTTATTTTACGGAAGTTTCGCAATTGCGCGAGGAGACAGGCGAGGATGGCAGTTCGGCCGGAGGGTAGAACAAATTGGTATCGACGTGGCTTAGCCACTCGTGAAATTGGGCGAGTCCGAAGGCGCCGGGTGGCGAAGCACCGCCAGCCGTTATCACGCTCTGCCCTCCAATGATTTCGAGGACGGCCAGGAAAAAATATGTTATTTCACAGGGGTCCGACCATCGCGAACAGCACGCTCCTCTTATCTGTGTTGGTTGGCATGATAAAAGACGGGCGAAGCGGGGAAGTTGATCGTGCTGAGAGCGCAATGAATGAAGAAGGAGCTCAATCAAGACGGCAAATCGAAATCACGGACACGTTCGCGATACACACATACTTCTCACGGTCGATCAAAGACTGCTCACCTTCACTCGCACATTTTCGAGTGAACGAGTAGTATTCTCGACTGCTTCGACACCCTGATCTCTCGAAGCAAAATTGGAGCCTCGATAAATTGAACTGGAGAACGGAGAGGGTGGTGAGAATACTTGGCTTCCTCGACGCCAAGAGTGCCAAGGGGGATGTGGAGAGGATGGACGGCTGGCCAAATCGAGGCTGACGGACGCGCGCGCGGAGAATGTGTGCACGCGAGCAGAAACTCAGCCGAGGAGAGAAGGATGATGAAGCGCGTAAACAAGACACGTGTTTACCATGCGAGCCGCAGATCGATCGGCTCGAGAGGCACGATAAGCGATAACAGAGGGAGAACTCGGCAAATATGTGCTCATCCGTAAGCACACGCTGTGCCAACGGCTCTTCTCGCAGGAACCACTTACACCAGGGATCGTCACAATTAAACAAAGGGGACAATGAGATCCCGCGATTGTTAATCGCCGCCGGCGAAATATCTCGAAGGACCTTCGACGCGTCCGCGCGCACCCGCTCACAACTGATAACCGCGCTCGATAACTTCCTGAAGAACGAGCGCCGATATGGATAACGAATTTCGTGGCACGTCGAAAACAACGATAGACGTAGCCGTTTGCTCTAAGCTTCTCTCTCTTCGAGCCACGTGTCTAGGCACTCACCGTGCTCCAATTCCCTCTCGCAAGATGAATGTCTTAAGCCGGATTCCCATCATAAGTATGCTCGCGCGGAAGGAAAAAAAAAGACCGAGCTAATAGGGAAGATAGACGCTAGCTCCTGTAACATGAAACAAGCTTTACATGCAGACTTTGATCAGCGATGCGAATCCTTTCGGGCGAAGAGGAACGCGTGCGGACCGGTTACGAGTCGGTGAGTGTTTGCCGGCAGAGAAGAGCTGTTTTTCATCTATCTTATCGCGATATCTCACCGACTAACAATCACTTCCCACCGAGCGGTGTTGTGCTCGTTGTCTGGTGTGTCGAGAGACCCCACCTCTTACGAGTAGATAAAGAGTTTTCGGTCGACTCCTCTTCGCACCGCGCGCGCGTTACACGCTCGTTCCATTCTACCGTTAAAGAGAGTCTATCGGCTACCGGAATGTCTCGCGTGTTATCTTCTCGTTCGTCCGATAGCTTCTCTCGTAATCATCGGGGAATCCAGCACCCCCCGCATTCCCGGATCATCCACGTGATTCGCGCACACGTCGAGCGATGAATCAGAATATCGATCGCGTTGTGGATTTCTCGGCAACAATGTTGCAAGAGAGCACGGTAGACTTCTCTAGTCATTAGAGATTAACGCATTGTTGACCGGCTGTCGCTCGACCTGGCATCCTATTGTCGTCCTGGCAACAACGGCTCCAATTCCATTGGGATCAATGGAGCGAGATGAAATGTGTGGAAGATGTATCTTTTGAATCTAGCATCCAGGTAGACGGATGAGTCGGTGGGAATGAGTTTTCACTAGCCGAGGGAGGAGAGGTCTGCCATGCTGGTGGCCGATGAACAGCCGGACATTACGAAACGCGCGCGTTGCACTTACCCGGTTTCACGATAACCTTTGACCCGGCGACCCGTAGTGTCACTCACTCCGGCAAGCGAGGGACACCGGCAACCAAGCGAAGGAAGATAGGAAAGCCAAGAGGAAGAAGCATTCGAGGCAACGAGCGACCGAGTTACCCACAATAATGGGGAAAGCAGACTCGAAACCATTCTCACCTACAGGCCGATGACACGCATGAGTCAGCTATGTTGATTTTACCAAGTTAACATTATGCTCGCAACTGGCGTACTTTTCCTTGATTCATTCGTTACCGCAATTTATCTCTTGTGGGAAGGAAAAGGCGATACAGGTGACGTTCCCCGAGGACAAAACAATTATGCACACAGAGGTGTAACATCGGCATAGCTGACTCATATGTATCCCCATCAGGCTGCACACTTTTTATTGCAAAAAGTTTTATTGCTCACGGAATCGAGGCCACAGCAGGCAGCCATTGACTTTTATCGTGGACGCTCGGCGCAATTTGCATTCCCAGCCGGTTTGCATTACACGCGAAAACTAATCGGCCACCGCTTGAAAAACCAGCGAGATATTGAAGTGCAAAAGTTGCACGCGGTTTTCTTTATCGCACCGTCGTGAACCAAGCGCAGCACGTGCATATGCGAACTGCGCAATTTGCATTTGACTATTTCCCCGGCGACTTGGGAGAATAAGTTTTCCCACTGAAAGTCAACGGTGGACCCAACGGTGGAATGATGTTGGATGTTCAACTCACCATAATGGCGATGAGATGCCTGTAATCATAAGGAAGTGGTCCGTCACCCCTGAGGATGAAATTCTGCGTGCGTTGGAAGTGCTCCAGATAGGAAGTATGCAAGGACATCATCCTGGAGACATGGTCCAATCTGTTGTTCTGAAGGAACGCTTCCATCAACAGCATATGAGTCTGTAACATAAGAAGAGAAATCTTAGCCGTCTCATCTTATACTTTATCGCGGATGAAATGAACTTAATCCCTAAATCGGAGCATCCATTTTTCAGCATTTACTCGCATCCTCTTTCGACATTCTCTCGTATATTATTAACATCATTTCTCAGGAAGAACGGGTCATCAGAGAGGCTCTCGAAGACCCACAAATTAAGGCGGCCCTGATAATTGGGCGCGCGCAGGCCTGGGATTTGTTATCGGTGCTTCCAAGCACAGCGTAACTTGAGTAACGCACGAAGACCGCCGGTAACACCCTTAAAAGCTAATCGGATGATCGTATTAATGACACAATCATGTTTGCAATCAGGTGTTCCGATTGCGTCACACTTGACACGCGGCTTCGACCTGTTTAGGCTTCGATGAGGAATTAATGCAGAGTGTCTAAATCTAAGGAAATTCCTGTACCGTTAGATACATGAAACTAATTCTCCAACTCACATTGCTTTCGACAATTACGAAAGTCGATTAACGCGCAAATAAGCTGGTGTTAAGGGTGAAGGATATCGCGGCAGAAGTGAAGATGTTGTCGCAGCAAAAGTTAGGAGACGATAGGGAAGATAGAAGCGACGTAGCAGAAAGCGAAAGACGATACGCGGAGGCGAAGGTGGCCTCTGTGCGGATAATCACGCAGCTCTACAGAGCTGTTCTAAATTTAGGCACCTCGCACGCACGGCGATTAGCTTTCCGATAGCGCGAGCACTAATTACTCACGTCGATTTATCTATCGAACACCTCGGGCACCAGTCGGCCTTTGTCACATTCCACCTGATGGAGCTGCCGAAAATTATGTAACACTACCAAGTTTGCCGTCTGTGCCACCTTTCTCTTCCAGCCGAAGAACTCCTAATTAGGGCCTCGTAAATAAGTCTTTATCACCTGGCTCGTGTAAAAAAAAAAGAGAGACACAAAGACAGGGCCCGGAGGTTTCGCCAATGAGAATGGCGGGTTAAGTAGCAACGGGGAGTTCCAAGTATCATAGATAATGCACTCGTTAGCCGTGCTATCGTTCCCAACAATGTTCTGCACACTTGTTTATCCCGAGTGACAGCCGAGCTCTCCTGCCTATCATTCTCGATGGATTACAGCGAGTTCTCGCTTGTTGTGCAAAACTCTTCGTGTTGCACAATTCGGATCACGAGCTCATAATGGAACGAGTTAACACAGGCGTTATTTACTATTCCCAGGAGTATTCATTGGTTATTTTCAAAATCAAAGAAAAGTACCCAGTTATTAAAGAACAGAATTTTATCCTTCAACAAGTGCATAAGTTAAGACTTGCGCGAGCACGATTATACTTGTAACCGATTTGGTACGTGTTAAGAATTCTGGTAATAATGGTGAATCGTGTTTCTTTGATATTTTGCGACCAAGTTACAACCTTGCATGCAAGATCATTCACAGGAGAATTCGAAGCATCGATGTCTCTGCTGTGGCGGCACATTATTCCAGGTGAGGATTAATATTCCTACGGTGGGCGAAAGTTGGCGCCCGAGTGAAATGCGTCTCTTGGCGTCTGACCGATTGTCCCGAGAGGGTCACTGACCAACTGGAAGGTCGTTGTTCAGTGGACACCAGAGATTGTGCCAATTGAGGAAGCCTCAATGAGGACGGATCCACTCGGAAAGCGACGAACACCTGAACACCGGAAATCAAAAGCGTCGAGATTCGTCGGAAAACACTGGCGCCGATTTTCATTCAGACTTTCGGTCTCGACCGTCTCAAGTGGAAAGAAGAAGACGTACTTCAAGATTTATCGCTACTCGCGTTTATGTATTCGTGAGTTGTCCGTGTGGATGTGCGTGAGCGCCAGAAATTCCACTGTGCACAGGTACAGGTCGATGGCAGCGACGAGAGCGACTTCACCCGGCACGAAAATCCCGATCGAAATTCGCCGGGCTTTCAACGAGCTATCCGCCGGATTCTCTCACCGAGTTATCGCCTCCTAAAGAAGTGCTTGCCACTCAAGCCTATTATCGCCGACAGATAAAACTGTAGATTCAATGCAGCCGAGGCGATCGCGATTATAGCAGATTCCACTTTAGGGAAAAGGCTGCCTTAAAAGCCTACCCGCGAGGACGAGCTTCTCGAGTATCAGAGGACAGTGAAATATATCCAGTTATAACAAAACCAAAACGAATCATCGATAAACTTAATTTTTTCCTAAAACTGCCGATGAACAAATATGTATATTGAAAAATTCGACTGTTAATAACTAGTGTATAAGAGATCGATCAGCTGCTGATCTCGAGAATAGCCATGGCTACGTCATCGATGTTCCAAGTGTTACTCAATTAAGGCGTACGCGGTATTTGGCAAGAAGCGTGGCGAACTGTCCCGGCGAGTAGCTGGCAAACAGCAGCAAGCAGCATGCAGCAGCCTCCCGCAGTAGCACGCGAGGGAGGCCCGTTCCAAGAACTCTTTTTCTTTTGGCAACAGCTTCTGGCAACGAGCCGAGGCAAGTCGCCTCCCTGAGACTCCGTGGCGAGAGCCTCTCATTCTCCCCTCGCACCGCATCACCCATCCATGTGTGCTTTCACCCTCGACTATCATCCTCCTCCGACCGGAGCCACCCCTGATTAATCAAAATCGTCAGGAATCCCTTTACTCGAGCGGCGCCTCCGGCTACGAGAGACACTCGAGCTTAATTGGGCCTGGGACACGCATGAATTCTCAGATGTACTCTCCAAAGACCGCACCCCTGCCCTTCTACCCCTTTGACAGCCACCCAACGATTGATTTAGTAAGGTCGCCTAATGAAATCTACACTCTACAAAGTGAACTGCTATCGGAAATGGGAGAGTATCTGTAGAAATATTGTAATCATATAGATATAGACTTAAATGTACTGTGAATATTAAAATATATGATTTATTTCCAACTATTTCCTTTTTTAATTATGGCGACTCTGAATTGATGCTGGAACGCTAAGCAATAGTGGAAGATTATCAGGTTGCACTGGTCGTAGATTCAGGTCTGAGGAAAAGGGTCACGCGAAGAGCAGAGAACAGTATTAAAGGAACGGCACTGGCCGCCCCGGGACGTCACATATTTTTCCAGACTTTCTAAAATTCTGATAAGCCAAGCGCCACTCGAAAACGACTTCTCGAGTCCCTCCGCTCGCAGTCGTCGTTACCTGAGTGGTGGCTACCTCGGGGCTAAGTAGTTCCCGACCTCTTTCCTCAGGATGCATGCTCGCCGCCGAAATACAAAGCCACCTCTAATGATCTGCCCTCGAGATGCCTCGACAACCCCGCGCGCTCTCTCCTCTACCAGCATCTCGGCGCTCCCTCTTATCAAACGCGATCATCACCGCAAACACCTGGAGCACGTAACCGAGCCCCTCGATATCCCTAATTACACACGTGCCTGCCGCGCAAAACATGTTTTTTCCACCAATCTTTGAAGTATGCTTGCTTCGTTTCAAGAGCGAACTAGTTGCCGAAAGCGATGCTCGACAGAAGAACGATGGGGAGGCTTCCGTGACGCAAACACGATAAGATCGGCGTGTCAGCGTGTAAATTGGCGTGGGTGGTCGTACGATAAATATGATGTACGCCTGTCATAACAAGTTCGTATGTATGAAATTCATCAGCGACTTCTAGCACTTGCCAGTCACTTTTCATTGGCGACTCATGGATACCAAGTAGTCGAAACTAGAGAAGGTCATAGTGGGGAAGACCGGCAGGTATTTGGACTATGTCAGGCTTGAGTTAAAGGGCCATCCAACAAATTGTCACTCGAAGTGCCGGGGTTTTAAATTTAGCAAGAGGACCGAAGGACGTCCTAAAATTTAGGACCTAAACCTATTAGCTTACAGGCAATCGTCAAGACATCTGGGCTCCGCCGTCGGACCTCTCAATTTCCGTATGAAGTAACCCGCAAAATGTATTGCAATCATAAAGTCATCCATATATTCAAAGCGCGATCTTCTGTGCATGGTCGTTTAATCGAATTGTACGATGTAACCCGATCGAGAATCTCGCGTTTCTATCGCAGCACTCGATTAAAGAGGGTCCGGGATGAAAGTCATTAGCGGGCCGATCAAATATAGGGTAGACGAGGCCTGTTGCGCTCTTGATTAGTGAATCGCGCGTTGCACCGGATAGAGAGAGCAGCAGCAACAAAGGGACTATTGGCCCTGATGTTTGTACACGCTCCGCTTTATGTGTCCGGTAATTGATGGTGGCCCGAATGCTCAGATCTCCGTTATAGGAACCAGATTCTGCACCGTGGAATATATATTATTTTACGGCCTAAGCGCACGCTCTGCATTATTCATCCCGTTTCTCCGGTTAATGAAATCGTCCGACGAACGCTCCAGTGCGTTAATGATGTCACGAGATATGATCGCGAAACGTTGGAAAACCGGCAGTATTCCCCCACTCTCTCGTTCAGTCTCTCTCGGAGCATCAGCGAGAAAAACAAAAATATTTTCCGACCTGCCGCACGGGAAAGCACTTAGCATATTCCCCCGGCCATTTCCGCGCGCGTCGTAGCCGTGAAAAACAAGCGGTCGAATGACGGCAATGTCGAAGAGGGCGTTCGAGAGCTGACAGAGAAAAAAAAGGGAATTTTGTACAAATTACTGTGATAAATGTGCCAGGCCAGATGTTTCACAGACTTGTATTTGCAAATGAAGTGGTGGGTCGAAAAATCACTCTTTGAAACAGCATGCCTGTCAGGCAAGGGTCTCTTATTCCCAGCCATAAAGACAGGAAAGTTCCAGGTCTGAAAAGCATGGGTACGGAACAGTAAATTTTCAAGTGCCACTCGAACGATACACGTTTCATGCTTCGATCTTACACCGCGTACGAAAACACTCTCTCGTCGCTACCTCTCGTCCAAGCTCACATTCTCTGGTTAGGGGGTCGGCAAAGAGAAGATGAGCGCTAAGCTCTAATATTAACTCGTGTTTGTCCGCGGCAGTGCCGTATTTTCGCCCGCGGAAAGCTGGGGAAATTTGGCATTGAGTGCTGTTGAAAAATTGTCGGCGATCGAGCGTTGTGTCGGCTCGGTCAGGAATGCGTAAACATGTTGTTACCGGAGAAACGACATTAATCCCGAATATACCAAGCACATCAGGCGCCACCGTTTTCATTGACAACAGCGAATGCCAATTTTCAAAATTACGACAGAATTCCAGTGTTAATTCAATGTCGACTATATTCTCGAGCTTTACGAGTGTGGATTTGGTACGCATGTACCAGTTTGCGCGGAGATAAGTCGTCCGCTCGGCTTATCGAGCCTGAAGGCGAGAGAAAAAATACTTTTACGAGTTACCGACCCCCTCGGCTGATATTGTATTAAGTCATGATATATGTACGCCTTCACCCCATGGAGAAATTGCTTGAATCATGCGACGACCCGCGTCAAACGGCGACAACATCGAGGAATATCGTAAATAAGAGTGAGCGAGCCAAGAGAAGACGGAGACGACGACAACTCGTTTAACAGTCTCGAACCCTCATTTCTACTTTGATTGAACTTTCTCACCCTCGCCCCGTTTCGATACTCCTCCTCTTCATACATACACACGGTGTCATTGCCGGCCATCTTCACACATTACGCACGAGTACACTCGTGCTTGCAGACTCAACAACTCGCTCACTTACGAAAGTACAGTACATTGCCATTAAAGCACTACTGGATACGGTTAACAAAAATAAACTGCGCAGAAAATAAAGTTACGAAAGTAGATGACGTAGTCTACAGTCGACTGAATTTTACTCAGCATGGGATCTGAAATCTGGAGGAGTAAGCAATAGACATAAACGCGTGTGTATGTATATGTGAGCCTCTTCAATCAGCTTATACGTCCACGGAGCTTCGATATTGCTCTATCTCTTCTCTCGAGGAGAAACAGAGGCCTTGTGCCACATAGTCGTGAATACATATGTATCTCTCCCACGCGGGGGTTCCGCCCTGCCAAAAGGTTTCGTCTTCGTCGCCCCCGACAGCCACTAGCTCTTCTCATCCTTCCTCTCTCCTCCCAACGCTTTCTGGCTTCCTGCACTCGAATTAGAATCGATCGAACGAGGAGGACTTGTTGATCCCGTGAAAAGAGAAGGCACATTCGTTTCTCTCGAGCGGCCACGGGAGTCTGCACGTACCCAGAACGAGGAGGAGAAGGAGGAGGAGGAGGAGGAGGAGGAGAGATAGTGGCCTCCTCCGGCAGCAGGAGAAAAAGAAGTGTCGCGCTCTCGAGATAGAGATAACGGTGCCTCGGTGCTGGCGAGGTCCTCCCCGGACATTGTACACACACGCATACACACGCGCCTTTACGGAGGCGCAGCGTTACTTTATGGGCAGGCGCTCTTATGCAAATGCGAGCGGCGAAGTGGAGAGTCGTCGCCGAGTGTGGACGTGGAGGCAGGAAAACTCGAAGGCGAAGGCAACGTCCTCGACAGACGCGGAGACGTCGCGGCGCGACGGCTCGCCTTTATCTTTATCGCTGGTCAAACACGAGGGCGGCTTTCTCTATCGCCGCGCGAATTTAACGCGCGCCTACTACCACTTTTATTAAAGCCTGATTCGCATGGAACGTTCACTCAACGCGCGAGAAAGAATAGTGTTTGCATTGACTTGATAAACAGAGGTGTCGCTGCTGGCGAATAAGATCGCCCAAGCAGGATGAGATTAATATCACCCGAGATGAAAACCCACGCCTGGATTAATTGTAATCAGACATGGTGACACACGACTCTATTAAGATCGACAATTAAGCGACAGCCGGACGCAATTGAACGAAATTCTCACTCTTTCTTTACTTGTTGGTCCATCCTCTTCTCTCGTTGGAATCTTTTCCCTCTTCTTCATTGACTTTGCCACACACCAAGCGCTCCTCGGAACCCTACTCGCCTCTCTCTGCGTAGCCTGCATATAACCATTGTTTGTGACTCGCTCTTCTCTCTGTCTCTCTATTTCTAACTCCATCTCGGTTGAGTGTGCGCCACGCACACACCAACTCGCCGTTAGCTGCCTCCTAACGAGCCTGTTATAATGGAGCTGGGTGTGCCGACTGCTACGCCAACCAACCGATCGAAATGTCAAGCTCCGCGCGTTCTCCACGATTCACCAGCGAATCCTAAACAAAGTCTGTCTAGTAAAGTTTAAAGCTCTCGAGTAAGTCTTTCAATCAGAAGATAATATCGATTCCCGACCATCGATGATTCGAACAATTCTCCCTTGAGCGAGCAGCCGAATTGCACAATTGCCAGATAAAGGTCGGCATGCGTTTAAGTAACGCTTGTTATCTTGGCTATAACAGACTGTGCATTGCCGATTGCTCATGCCGGTTTTGTCGTCCGGGTGTGACTCACGGTAAATGCAAAAATAGAAGTAATTCCCTCTGAATTTTCGCCAGAGAGACATCGAAATAAAATGAATTAAGTAGACAGACATCCAGCGATGAAGTCATTCGCTAGTAAAAAAAGACGGGTTCTACAAGAGGAGAAAGAAACGAAAAGGAAGAAGATCGTAGTATATTCTATTTCGTCTTTTACCAGAAATTTCATACTCCCTTTGACCACGCAAGGACGGTAATACTGTTTGTTCGGAGCCTAAAGCAACATCTCTTCTAGCAAGCTCGCCTAGCTTAGCTTAGAGTGTCGCCGACCTTATCACAAACTTACGTACGCCTATATCTTCGCTCTCAGTCCTCTTAAACGTGTATACACTCGGTGTGTGGGAGTCAGGCGCCACAAATTCACACAGACACACACACACACGCTCGCACCGACGCACGCACGCGCGCGCGCGCTGGAAAGAACGATCACCCGGCTGGTGGTAGTTTAAAGGCCAAAGTGGTACAGTAGCCTCAGAGAAGATCGCGTAACAACGTCGATCGGCTGGCATGTACACCAATGCGGCCAACCATTTAAACCAACGACATTATACAATAATGCCAATGCAACTTTTTCCACAGCTCGCTCCCGAACACGCTCCGTTTCATTCTCCACTTCCTGCTAACCGGTGCACCGGCTTCGCAGAAGGAAGGCTAGGAGAGAGTAGTGGGGCTACGAAAAAAACTCCCGGAAATTGCGGTCAGGATTTAAAGGGCAGCGAGCATAAAGGACCCTCTCCCTCTCGGGCCGTCCTTCGAGCAGTTAGGTAGAACGGTATCGCAGAAATTGGAGAGCAGAAAGAGGGAGAGAGAAAAAAAAGGGGGAGACGTTATTCGGCCGATCGAGCTTAAGTCACGCGAGTGGTTCAGTGTATCGGTGATGCGAGTGAAGTAATGTAGTGTGTACATTCAAGGTTACTCGGATCAAATCCGATACTGCCATTTGAGGCGACAGAAAGGGGAGAGAAAGAGAGCGAGACTAGCCGGCCGTTAGGCCGAACGACTTCAAACTCTGGAACTCCATCCCTGCGAATGAAAGCGTGCCCGGCTGGCAACGGGTCTTCCAAGACGAAGTTAAGTCTCTGAAGTAACACGAAGAGTAACCAATGGAGAGCGAGAAACCGAGAATAAACTCAACTGGAAAATACAAAGGGAAGCGTGCAACTGGCATCGATGCAAGAGAGAGAAAGAGAAAGATTGAGAGACTGAGAGGCAGACAGAGAGAGAGAAGTAGGGGAACAAAGAAAGCTCGCGAGTTCGATGCTCCTTTCTTATCAGTGGATGGGACTGTTATAGCCACACGCCGGCATGAGCCTCCAGTCCGATTGGTCTCCCCAACACCCACGTCATACTATCGATTGCCAGCTTGCCATATGACATCCAGTATACATCCTTCCCTCTTCATCCCGCATCGTCAACAGCATCCCTCCTTGTCAATCTAGTGTAACCGAGCACTCAATGCTTCACCGCTCCGATCCTACTCTTCTGCCCTACTGGCCGATTCGAAGACAAGCGACTCCGCTCTTGGTAACCAGGAAGTAAGTCGTTCCCAGTTTCGAGCGGGCTCGTTCGAATAAAGCCTGGCTTTATTTACTACAACGTCGATAAGCAGAGGAGCGGGCGCGCGCGCGCGCGCTTAATGCAGCCAGGCTTCACTGCCAACAGAACACGAGGTTTACTTAGCAAGAGGAAAGTAGGACTGGCCACCTCCGCTTCTGTCTTACTTACGTTAGCGCAACGTTCACTAACCGCATGAATACCCGATTGCACATGCATAATTAATTATAGCAAATGAAGTTATTGTAGTTATTGACATTTGCTTGGATACGTTCTCTCATTAGATTATGAAAATAGTCAACAGTGCAAACCTGTTGCGAAGACGAAGTGTCAGGGTTACGGAAATCTAGATCGTTCCTTGAGTGATTTTTTGGTGGGGAAAAAGACAAAGAGAATTGTCAGGGATCTCTGAGGAATTTCATTTGGCAGGATCTTTGGATCGTCCCAGAGCAGAGGCAATTGCAGGGAGGAGGACAGGAGGGCCGCTCGAGAAAAAACCGGTCAGCGAGAGCGGCACCATAAACAATGACTTTCTAAGTTGAACACGGCCGGGCGAGCAGAGACCTCGACAGGAGGAAGGCAGGAGGAGAGGAAGAAGCGCACGCGTGTCCCGGGCAACAAGGAGAGAGTGAGAGGAGATCTGGGAGAGGCGGGTACACCTCAAGGACCCAATAGATTCCAGGGGCAGCGGGGACAGGAGAGCGTGTAACTGATCGCAGCTAGAGAGTATCGGGTTAGAGGAACGTCCACGTGAAAAAGGGACCTTTAGCGACCTCACGGTCCAACTGGACCCGAGCGAGGTTCCATCAGGAGTGGTCGATCCTTCCTTGTGTTTGCCTTCGCCGGGGAAAACAACCAGTCGCGCTCTTTTTCCTCGAGCGACGATTCGCTCGAGTAATCACACCACGGCCACTTCACTCACTCACTTCCGTCAATCCCTCGTCGAAGTGGTCCACTTTTACCAGCGAGGGTTCTTCCTCGGCCAACTCTATCACTTCTCGGCATAAGATAAACCGACATTGACCACCCCCCGCGGTGGGGTCGCCCTGTTTACAGTGGCCGGGCAAACATGTTTACCATCTCTTTCTCGGGTTACGCGAAAATTTGAACATTTACATCAGATTCCCAACTCAGATAAACGGGAACGCACACACACATGTGCGCTCGCGAGCAACGCTCTCGAAAACAGCACGCTCATTCGCGCTTGACCCGAATGATGTAACGGCCGGCGGTCGTTCCAAGTGAGAATAAATCGGAGGGCAAATTGAAAAAGGCAGAACTTAAGCTCAATTCACAGTACACTCGCGTTATACTTTGCTCGAAAAGTCCGATTACATTAACTCTAATCGGAAGCATGTGAATGCTAAAGAGAAATAATTATGCTTGTAGTATGAACCAAGCTTTAGCTCGAATGCTGAGTGGAAAGGAGAGATGATCAGTTGACCGAGTTATTACTCAGGCTACGACATTGCTAGCGATAAGCTGATGCTTGCACCGGCGATATCAAAGGGCAAGCGTCGCCGACGGTGAAGCAAAAAGTTGAACGTAGCGCAGGTAGGGACAACAGTTGTACCAGGGAGTAACAGAGGAAAACACGGGTAACGAGAGCCGGCGGCCAATAAATATCGGATTACGAGTGGTTAGAATGGGGCAGAGCAAGGATTAAACAGAAGCCGCCCCTCTGGCCGCAGAGCAGAGAGCAGTAGCAGTAGCAAGAAGCGCTCGGCAGAAGGATCGGGCAGGGAGAGAGCTTGCCACGAAGTTTATGGGCCAACGAAGGACGTGGTGAAGACACGGGGGGGGGGGGGGGGAGAAGAATCGCAGTGTGCTGTTCATTGAGCGTGCCGAGGAGCTTTTCTGCTTGCAGAGGCTCTCGATGGTGACACAAAAAGGATATGAAAACCTGTAGCCGTGTTGGGCAGTAGTCTTTCTCGCACTCTCCTCATCTCCGACTCACTCTCTCACCGTGTGTGTGTGTGTGTGTCTCTGTGTGTACCTCTTCCTCTCGCGGAGGAGCGAAGGCGGCCTATGACCGCACGTAAACAACACTGGAAACCAGAACCCAGATCTCCAGAACCGGTTTGCGCTTGGAAAACAATTTTACGATCTCGAGGGAGCTCTCTCGAGCCGGCGCGCGGTAGTACAGCGAGAAGCGGGCGTGATTGAGAGTAGGAAGGGGCGGAGAGAACGGAGCTTAACCCTTTGCGAACCTATGTCGAGTGTTGAGACAGCCTCGACATCATGTATTGTTTATGCACTTTCTTAGTAAATATTTATCGTTCAATAATACTTTCTGGAAGTGATTTCACTGTTCATGAAAGATTGGGCAATGAATTTGACTGTCGTTGGGTATGGAAATAATTCCATTATCGGCGAGATTAGTCTGCGATTGTAAGATGATTCCAAGCAGTAGATAGTCGCTGTGGGGAGCAGTATTTGTATATCTAGCGCGTCGAATTGCACCCCGAAGGTCCGGGTCTCCGAAGCGACAAAAAAATCGAGCGAGCCATCGTTTCTCCGGCGAAGCGATGACTCGCGCTGGCATCAGCAGTGTAACGGGAGTCAGAGGAAGTGCTTAGTCGCTGGATAGCGAAGGACACGAGCCTGTCTTGCTAGTGCAATGATTTTCGCTGGAAGCGGAATTGAAAACCGCTGTATGGCAGTGGACATCCACGCCGAGGTTATTGCATAACCCGACTCACCGCAACTCGTCGCACACGGTCGCTCCCCGACCGAGCATTAGAAATTAGAAATGCAAAACTCTACGCCGCCAACCACGAAAGAGAACTATGTACCTGCCATAATCGCGACTCCTTTTATTTCTGCTCTCCTGGCTTCGGCGAGCAGGCGTCTGCGCAGCTGGAGAGCAGCAAGTGCAACTGCGGTCTAGAGTGAGCAAAGTTACTTCGGTTGGGCCTCGCTGATTTATGAGTCAGCCGAGGGAAAAAAGTGCGAGGAGCGATGCTGCTTCTCTTGAGGTGGAACGCGCTGTCTTTCTGAATGAAAGGAGAGCAGACCGGCCATGTCTTTGCATGCGAATGGCACTTGGGACACGAGTCGACCAACGTGACCGGTCGAGAGCTAAATCTCCATCGTCGCTCGAAAGCCACGGAGAAATGGGTCTCCCGGCCGTCGCCCGGTCCAATCCCTCCTTCCCCCTCTTCCCTCCCTCTCGCTCTATCTATCTCTAATGCCAGCATATCCCTTCCTCCCGCTCAGCCACCGCCTTTATCTTTAACAGTACTTTCGTTCTACCGGTGTTACACATTCTAGCCGGGCCGTGCTACACGAGACCGAAACGTGACCGAACGAGCGACACGCTACTTTCAGTTTCGCCAGCTAATTCCGTGTGGTGCCCCGCTCGTTTCACGCTCCACTCGCTACCGCATTATTCCCATTTGTCAGCGGCGCTCGACCAAGAGGGGCTTTTACATTTCGATCTGCGCTCTTGCGAAAGGGTGCACCCAAGTTTCAGTGCTACCAAAGAGAAGGAACTCGGAGGGGGATTAGGATTAACAACTCCCTTGGATACTCGAGAACATGTGCAGGCTCAGGCGGAAACAATGGCACGTTTTAAATCTGATGTTACTCGAAGATCGTGTCGTTGTTTGCGCCGCACCCTGCATAATTGGCCGGCATTAGCGATGCTTCTAACAAATTGTGAAGCATGAAACGAGCTGGTTGCTAGAGGGAAAAAAGTCGGTAAGAAGGTGTGTTGGTTCAAGTATCGTGGCACGACGGGAGAGGATACGGGATGATGAAACACACCATAAAACTGGCAGGGAGGCGGGCGTCCTTCCTGCGGGATGAGGGCGAGGCTGATGCAAGAGTGTCCCTAAACTTACCCTACCTGCTGACTACTCACCCCTCGCCCCTCGCCCCTCACCCCTCCGGTAGAGACGTGCCAAGCTAGAGAGAAGAAAAAGAAACTTCTAGCCTCGAATTTCCTCTCTTGGAATCAGTCGAGATTTCCAAGGAGCGATTCGAGATCGGCCAACTGTGCTTCAAGATTCTAGATGGACACTTGTGGCATTTTGCGGATGTCGAAATTGCTAGACGCAAGGTCAATGTTATTCAGGAAGGCTGACGCAAGTCAGAATTGCTATTTCTCGATGTCGCTCGACGAGAGCCACTGTAAACACGCTGTACGTACTTGCCGACGGTAAAGTAAGACGGATACATCTCGATTGAAAAAAGTAGCTCACTCTTGTACTGGCGGAGAGAGAACGCGTACATCACGGCACTGAAATAGGTTTGGAATTTGAGGTGGCGGTGACTAATGGTGAATCATCGATAGGTAGATGAGGCTAATCCCGGCGGCGAACGGTACCCGGTAGTTAAATTCTCATGGAGGAGTGCATTTCTCTCGGAAGCCCTGCCCTGACAAAAGGCCGGCGTGTCGGCCGGGCGTGCTCGTCGGTACCGGTCGGCTTTCATCGATTTATCGGTTAGCTCGAAATTCCGCTGGATTATGCCGTCACTTTCCACACCGGTGTGCTTTGCCAGTCATAGTGCTGCTGCTCTATGGAAATGCAGCGGTGGCGGCGAGCGCACACACTTTATCGTGGCAAACGTACGAGCGACGTTAAGCCCGATTCACATTACAGGTTATCACACTCCACTCGCGATAAGCTCTTCCCGGTCGCAGTCAGGTGCACTCTGTCAGTCGAGTGTCATCTCCGTTGCAAATGCATATCGGTTTAAGTATAATCGTTCCTTTCCTTAAGCGCGTGGTTTTCCTGCAATGTGAATCGGCCCTAAGCCGTACGGATTCACGAGACAGCGAGAGGAAAATCGATCTCGACGCCGACGAGATATCAGCCGGCCGAGATAGCTCGGGCGTCCGCGCCGGCAAATAGGCATTGATTCTACGTCGGGTGGAATGATAGTTAAAAAGACAACGTGTATGTACATATATACGTGTGTAGACTGGTAGACGAGTCGTCCGGAGCTCCTTCACAATGACACTTCTGTTCGAGGAGAATTAATCGGGCAGACTGGCCGAGCAGCATCGCTCGTAAGGAATTATCTGGCCCGACCGTGTGCCGGTCGAGCAGATAACGCCAGAGCCGTTTTTCTAGATATATCATTGACCGCGGTACAGTTGGACAACCATCGAACAGAACACCTGTGCTGCGCGCTCGCAACCTTCGCTTTACCCTGCAATACTGCCCATAAACATAACATAAATATGTGAGAGCGAAAAATAAATGTCTAGGTGGCGCTATTCAATGTTTGCAAAAGTATAGATAACCTGCCGTTTCATAAGTAAGTAGAACGGAAAGAGCTACGAGGCCCGGCCGGGTTTCTTGATTGCGGCATCAAAGTGCACAGGCGTATTTTTTCCGGCTGACACTTTAAAGACCGGCAATCTTATGTGCCCACTAATTTCCATTACCATTTGGGAAAAACAACAAAGAAAAAACATAAAAGTATATCAACCAGACTTTAAAAGTTCTAACTTAGAACAGGGAAATAAGAGTGTGTCTCTTCGCTTCTCTAAACACAACTAAACTCACCAGCTTTCAATCAAGTGTTAAGATTGAAATAGAGACAAGATCTTAGAGCAAGAAGCACATTCACGAGTGGTTATTCTAGCTGTGCTGCCCTTAATCTATTTCCGACGATGACTGTTATGCTGACTCTTCGAACTCGTCGGTCAATTGCAATTGCATTGGGAAATGAAGCGACACGAACAGTACTGCCTTTCAAGGGTCAAAATAAACCTTTTGAGTCGGTCACGCTAACCTTAACGACAGGGAGAAGGAACCTCCTCCCTAATTGGCCAAGAGACTCAGCGCTCCGCGTGTCCTCGAATGAAAAGAGCCGATATATCTCTACCGGCGCCTCGGTCGAGAGTGTGACTCTGGATGTGTTCATGCAGGAAGAGAAAAAGGGAGCAAGTGCTTTAAAACTCACGTCATTTCCAATCTGACCCATGTTGGCGTCGCCACCGCTCCACGCGATTGTATCGGCCTCCGGGTGGGCGCCTGTCTCGTGTGCCACAGGAATTTTGGTGGTTCTTAATAAATACACTTAGCGAGATAAATGTATCCAGGAAAGGCAGTCGGTGGGTTGGTAGTGGAGCTAAGTAGACTTAGGCAGATAGCCAGGTAGATAGGTAACTTCGGAGTGGCTGTAGTCTCTTTTCCTCGGTTAATCCCTGAGCGGATCCTCCTGTCCGTACACTTGCTTGTATGTATAAGAGTAAGAAAGAAACGAGAGCCTGCCTCTGTTGGTCAGTGCTCTCCTTGTGCCCTGAGAGTAAAGATCACCGGCGAGTCTTGACGGTAGGTCTTCCTTTCGAATAGTACGTCCTTAAGCAGTCACACTCGTGGAGAACCGGCGCGAAGTTACCAGTCATAATATATCACAGACGAATAGAAGGCAGCTCGTGGCCGCTTAAACAGCGCTCTCTCTCTCTCTCGGCTCTCTTTCTCGTTCTCCTGCTTATTGAGAATGTATCACGCGCGCGACGAGATATCGGACATGGGCCTCGAGACTACGAGAAAGGAAAAACCAGTCGAGCGTCCGTACTCTCTCTCTCTCTCTCTCTCTCTCTCTCTCTATCTTTGAATGGGAAACTCAAGGGGAATATATATCGCTCCGTCTCACAATAACCACCGGAACACTGCAAACGGCAAAAGGGTGCGCGAGAGTCAAGTTACACTGGACATTACTGGTGCGGGGGAGTGTGACTACGGAAGAGCGGGATAGACGGTAAGAGAGCCGGTTGCTAACTGACGCCGAACGATACCTCGGCAGCCGAGCTCCGCCACGATCATCTGGTTCGTGCCCCCTGGTGGGGAGCACAGATCTTTGGTGGGGATGCACGCCGGTTTCCCTGCTTGCCGATTGGTCGGCAGTGCCGTAGGTACTCGCTTGGAATCAGCTGATCTTGCGTCAGAAAAAAGTCTCCTCCCTGATAGAAGGATATCGAGGATCGAGCCCCTCGCTCGCTACTGCGAGAGGTGGTAGCTAGTCTGCTTGGTAAAAATCGGAGAGGTCTATCGATTCGATGGGAGAATTAAAAAGCAACGCAGCTCGGGTGAAAGTGGTAAAACAGGAGGGCGGAAGGTGCGTTTACAGAGCTGGGTATACGGCACTGGGCCAGGCAGGCGGCCGGCTTGATCAGCTGATGCCTTAGCAACAGGGCTACTAACCCGGCTAAAAATATCGCTGCCATCTGATTGTATCGCCGTGCCGGACGATGGACGGGGACGCGTAATGCATTATGCAGCTCGTCGTCGAGAGTTAAATGAGGAGTGTCGATTTATCGCTCGAATGACGCGACCTTCCATCGGTCGGCCTGCTGCACTTCGTAAGCGATAAATCGGCGCCGAAAACCCGATGATTTTCTCTGTCCAGTGGTGGGCGCGCCGCCGCTCGAGGGAGAGGATGTTCGAGAAAATTCGGTGGTACGATGTGCTCGCTGCGGCTGTGCGAGTCTTCCTCCGCCTTGTTTAAAAGACGTGCTCGGTTGCATCATTATTACCTTGCAGCCGCAGGGTGCTTGTAATAAACGGCGAGCGATAATCGTCCGATTGCATCACCAACGAGCGAAAACACATATACACTCTGGACGCACCTCTAGTATGACTTGTCCAACTTTTCTTAGGTCTGTCAATTTTTTTTCCACTTTGTCAGGAAAAAATTCTCCTCTTCGACACTCCTCTATATCCGCCGCCGCCTGCGCACCTAGCGATGAACATTCATTCGGAGAGCTCGCACGCGGATCAATGAGAGCGCGCACTCTTTGTAGCAAGGGGAGAGAAGATGAAGAGGCATTCGCTACCTTTAAGGTTCCTTTGTTTTCCAAGGACAAGGCGAAGTAAAGCCCGGCGAAGGGACCTTGCGAAGGGCACTCGCCCCCCTCTTTCATTTCCGCAAAACACTAACGAGCCTTTGTCGCCGGCATCAACTCCTAGGGAAAGCTCCCAAAGTGCGGACTTTCGGCCACTCGCCATAAGAAACCTGCCACGCGTATTTCACCCTCCTTTCTCGGCCCATATAAGAGCAGGCCTGCTGCTTTTCTAATTTCGAGCTTTTAGCAGGGCGGCCGATCTGCAATCGCGCGCGCGATGGGAATTCGGGCGCGCGTCGATCGATCCGATCGCTCATTGTTCTAAAGGGGCCTTTTCCGAATTGGGGAATACCAGCGTCTCTCTCGTATCTCCCAACCCTCGTTCCTTTTCTTTCTCGAGTGGTATTACCGGCGAAACACGGGGGGTGGTCCCGGCCGAGTCGGTTTAATCATCGTAATAGTGGCGTTTGGTCACGGGTTCTCGTTGGGAGCGCACTCGTAAAGAAGGGAAAAAAGGAGGACAGAGAAGAGATACAGGAGAGAGAGAGAAAAGAGAAACGAGCACGCGTTCACGGGAGAACGCGATTATGGACAAATTGGAAAAGCCGGCTTTCGCCGAGCTCGGATGGCAGGCTTTGCCACATTGTGCTGAGGTAGCCGCACACACTGCAGAGATCCTTCCGGCTCCGGCCGATCAATCGGCTTTTCCAGGAAGAGAGCGATGCTCTCCCGGGCGCGCCAAGCCAAGAAGAGAGGACTGGAGTTTCTATTATTTCGTATTCTCGGCAGCGGGTACTTGGGCGAGGTTAGTATTAGAAGTGCGAAGAGGTCAACGCTCGGGAAAGCGCCTCCCGTTACAGCACTGCCATACGATATTATAGGCCCCGTACCTCCGAGATCCCCCTCCCCTTTCGCGAATCGCTCACCACCACCATCGTGCCCCTCTCTTGCTACCCGGCTACCCTCCCTCGATCACTTTAATCCAACAGTCCCTCACCTAGCCTCTCTTTCACTTGATTTTCCTCTACCCCCACCAACCGACCACCAACGCTCTCTTGCTCCCTTTGCTCAGCCTCTCTTGGCCGACTCCGTGCTCCTCAACGACTTGACTCCGTCACTCTTGCAGCTTGGCCAACCAGCAACCCTAGCCACCTCTCTCACACTCGTTTCTACTCTTTTTCGGTCTCGCCTCTGCATCTTTAACCCTTTGTCCCTGAACTCCAGACCCCTCTTGGCCCTCTTGCTTAATTCGAACCCTCACTCTTGGATATACCAGACCCCTCTCTTTCTTTCTCTTGCTCCCTCTATTTTCGCTCTTGCCACCACCCCTTTCCTCTGCCGTAAGCTTTATCGCTGCTTGTCGATCCTATGAATGCAAGTATGACTGTACCCGGCGTGTCTCGATGCTATTGTCCATTGGCATCGTTACATCATCTGTTGCCCGAAATCGCACGGGTTCGCCGCCCCCTCTCGTTTCTCTTGCTCGCATATAATGTGCCGTTACAGCAGTGGTGGGGAGTTCTGTGTGGGCTCAGCTGGCACGAACTACCACCAGGAAGTTTCGACTGCTGGAGTAATGATCGACACCGCATCCGGATCACAGAAATCATCGCCGACCATTGGGAGTCTTGGCAAACCGAATGAAGATACTCTTGTTGATGTTCTGTTTTGAGATTCGACCAACGGTTGACAAATTAATTGATTAATGGACACGAACTGAATACTCGTAGAGTTGTAGATTGGTATAAGATTGAGATGTGTTGCTGACGGTAAACGAAAGTATTTACATGTTCCGTGGCTGACACGATCTATCCGGCATAATCTGGATCTTTTCGAGTGTGCAGCCGAGTCTAATCGACGTATCAAGGCCAGGGCAGCGCAAAAACATTCTAAGATCGCTTCACTGCGATGAGTCACGTCGGCCAACCATTACGGACTAACTACACTAGCACTAACGGCCCAGCGAAGACGAGCTAAGAGAGCTCTGTTTCACTCCCTTGGTGAATACTATGATCCTCTTATAAGCGCAATGCCAAATCCAACCATTCTTTTTACCAATCCATTAATTCCTAGGCATTAATAGTCAGTTCAGTGCGAAATTTCGCTTTGTGTCGTGCCCGCAACGAGGGGCAGAGACTTGACACACATAGATAGAGAGCCTTGGCACAAAGTTGGGATTTCGAAGTCGCCTTTGAACGGACTGCGATTACCGATGAGTCAGAGTGGAGTAAAGTGATAAGGCGACTCGGTGGCGAGCAATATAGTTCGCGGGGATAAGGCGGGGGAGGTGGTGGGTGACGAATTCGTCCCGGTAGGTGGCAGAAGAGTGCGAAAAGGCGGTCTTCTGCCGATGTCTGTGAAGCATTGGCACGGTTTCTTCCGATAAAGGAGCTAAGAAGCCACGTGCCAGAGACACACGATCCCATAATGATAAGGGCTTAAAAAATAATGTCGTCGAAGGCTCCTCTTCCAGGGGGTTGGTCGATGACTCACAAAGGGTGGAAGTTTTTTTTAAATAAAACTTTTAGTTTAGTAAAGAACCAATGGTTTGGAGTCTTAAGATAGAAATAAACTATAAGCATGAAAAATACAAACAGAGACTACAAAACAAAAAATTGACGGAGATTATAACTATGGACTTGGCCGGTGGTGAGAGTTACCACGAGGAGGCGGAAACAGTGGCTTCGGCGATCTCTTTGTCATCTCTTTGTCCCATTCTTCTTCGTGCTACGCGGCCTACTCCCACGTGTGCCGGTCGTAAACAGACGCTTTTCTACGCGTGTGTGCAGTCTCCCTTTTGCTGGCCGAGGGTGAAACAATAGCGTCTCTCTCACACTCTCTCTGCTGGCAATCGTACTGCCTTCTTCCCGAAGTCGTCGGGCCCCTGCTTCACGCTTGCTCTTGCGTCTCCTTCCAGCTTGATTGCGAGCTACTCTCATAAAGCAGGAGCACGCGAGGGCTCGATCCCGGCAATGATGCCACGCCGATATTGGATACAATGAGTGGAGAGACTATTATAAGAAGCAATAAGCCTCGCCAGTAAAACATAAGCTGCGCGTATCGGATTGCCAAGAGAGTAGAGCTTAAAGTGGCTGAAAGTTCTTCTGCTAAGAGTTTGGTCATTTGCAGACGAATGTTGTGTCAGATTCAACGTTACATATTGTTCACGTATTCAATATTAGGTATGCCATAATTAAAGTGGCGGAAAGTTCTTTTGTTAAGGGTTTCACGCAATGAAGAAATAAACTACACATTAAATAAATAAATGACATGTCTATGAAAATTACAATGTGCGTTTGAAGGCACTAAGAAAGAATGGATTTTTTGACGATGTTCCAAACAAATGTATATGACAGTAATTTCTTGAATGCAAGAATCTCCGAATATTAATGCTTTTTTTCTCGAATTCTGTGTTAAATAATTAAAATTTTATAATAATTTTGAGGAGCCGTGGGAAACAGTTTAAAGTTAAAGGTATCATGAAAATTCTAATATTGGAATACGAAAAGCTTTGTCTGGAGTACACCTAAGAAGATAGCAAGTCCCCGGCACATGCTGGGCACATGTGATACACTTCACACGTAATTCTCATGTATACGTTTGTAAGGATGTCTGCGTTGACGCTGGGCGCACTTGTTGCGCCACGTAACCCGCGTAAGCATTGCGATTGAAGGCACCCTTTGTCCAGACGATGATTCACCTTGGTCGCCCAGTTTTCGGACGCGCTATCGCTGTGATCCTGACATTTACGACAGTCTTTATGTCCTCGCTAATGACTACAGCTCATAGTGTCTCTTACGGGAACAATAGCGGAATGAGTTCCGTTGCGAAAGAGACAATTCCGATCGAGAGAACGGAAATACCTGAATAGATAGGCCTATGAAGTACAAATACTTGGAGTTAACAAGGGCATCGTAGACTTAAGAAAGCAAAAGCAAATTCCTTTTGGAATAATAATCTAATACTCATTTTTCGTGATAGTTCAATTTCAATAACTTTATTAATAGATGATTTACTTTCAGTCCACAACCATTTTGTACTTTAGTAATTCCATAGGCGCACGCGTGAATATATTCGAAGGTAGTCAACAATGTTAACAGTCATCTGTACACACGATATAGTGGGTCAGTGTGTGCCAGTTTCATCAGACTTCCGCACTCATTTGTACGTGCCATTTCTCCAGCCAACTCATTTCGCAATTCCATGCAAATGTATGCTTTTTTCGTGCGACATAATCGCCCGAAATCTGGGTTAATGGATACCCAATAGCTCGGCAGCTTCCCATGTCACGAGCACAGGAAAGCGGAAGGTAGACTTGGAGAAGTCGGAATCGCCAAGTGCAACGATCTGACACACATAAACGGTGATTCAGCAATGAGTAAGCGGGCGAGCATCGCACCGTTCCGGCGATAACTAGATTTGTCCGAGCACAATGGTCCGATTCTACTATGTAATCAGAGAAGCCACGCGGTCTGTCAATCGGTGTGCTTGTAAAATAAACAGGCTAGTACTTTCACCTAATTAGAGTAAGAGTCGATAGTGTTTCCAGGGAAAATAGCAATGTATAAAATCACAAGTAGTTGAACAGAGACTCTAGTTCACCAACTGATATCAAGGGGGGCGTAGCTCAGATGGTAGAGCGCTCGCTTAGCATGCGAGAGGTACCGGGATCGATGCCCGGCGCCTCCAAGTATTTTTTTTTCCTTTCGCTCAACTTTTACATTTCGATACAATTAACACTGCTTTATACTTACTCTATTGACTTATTGAAATCAAGACTCTTCAAATTTACACTGCTCAATACAAATACTTTGTGATCTGGAGGGATTGTTAAAACTCGGAGATTCGGAGTGCGGCATGATGATAGCAGGGAGTACGATACATCGGCGGGAGATAGTGGAGTGCAAAGTTTTGCAATAACAATACACTGGACAGATAAAGTCACGGGTAAACGTGTGTATTGTCATCCTGACGTTACTCTGCTCTGCTTGGTCGCATCCTCTCTCTCTCTCTCTTTCTCTGTTTCTCTCTCGCTCCGACTATATGGGCTTACGAGCACACGAAAACAGAGCGCGGACATTATCGTGTACTGTACTCGACTATTATCGCGCGGACTGGCGTGTCTATTGACGAGTGGCCTGTCAATAATAGAGCTCGAAAATGCACGACGCTTGGTTGCTCGGTGCGAAAACAATGAGCCGCTATCGCGCATCGAAAGAGAGGGACCTTTCGGTCAATCGCGCCGGCTAAGACGCTTCTCTTTTTACCCCGGTGGCCTTTGTAACCGATAAACCTCGTCGGCACTCGCCACTTCGCTCGAATCCTTCTTAAACAGTGACACGTAAACGTTGACCCCTGATGCAACCCGACGTGTGACACGTGCAACCTCCCAATCGTGTCGTCTATCTAGGCTAAATTAATCTTAAACTGTTGCCAGCTGAATTGCAAGTGGTGTGTAACGAGTTCAAAAGAGAGAAAAATCCAACTGTATTACATGCATTGAGAGTCAAAGAACGCTCGTAGCATCGTGTCGTCTGGTGAAGGTCGAGCATCTTCGAAAGCGTTCCGGCACAGTCAAGGCTGGGGTAATTTACGCGCGATAATCAAAGCGGTGTTTGATGAGGGCTGACGGGAAATCGTATTAAAAAGGAGAGAGGAGGGGAGCGCGAGAGAGAGAGAGAGAGAGTGAGAGAGTTGGTGGCTAGCCAGGCTCTCGGTGACGCAAATCGCCGGATTACACGGCGCTCGAAATATCAGAAAAAAATAACAGACCGCCCCACCTTGGCTGTGCTTGAGTAACATTTACGAGCCAGTTATCTGCATGGCTTTCGAGGCTCGCGTTCGCGCAATTTGGCGCAAACAAGTGCTGAGCACTCGTAAACAGGCTAAAGACGTCGATACCAAACGCTAGCACATCGACGAGATCAACGCTTCCCGAATTTTCTCAGCTGGTCCTCGTCACAGGAAGAACTACCCCTTCTCCCGGAAAACCGCCATCACCAATTCCATCGCCCGAGGCGCCGCTGACGAAGCCGATGAGTTCCCACAACGCAGAGTTTGACTTTTATGTCGGGACAAATTTATCGAATTACATAATATCGCATTGTAATCGGAACGGATTCGCCTTTACCGGCGGGCAGGCAAGCAGGCGGAGCAGTTCTCCTTTTGTCGTAAACATCGGCGCGAGCACACGCTGCTATCCACTCTCCAGCGCACTTACCGAGCTACCCCCAAAACTACGAGCACCAAAGAGACGAGCGAACGAATTTTATGCGGCAGTAAATTAAGGGAGGCAAAGGAAGAAAGCAAGGAAGAGAGATCCAGCGAAAAAGTTGCCGATAGCGAAGCATAAAATTCGGTATATATCGCCTAGTGTATGCGCCACATTTTCCTCCCCTATCGAATGCCAAACCACTCCCTTTCCAAGCTGCCGCTCTCGTACATACATTGGCCGCCGCCACTGCCGATACAATCGAATCCAAGCATGTGGTACATGCGTGTCGAAGTTTCACGATCCGATCGTAAAACTATACCCACTGTGTATTCTTCGCTCCCCTACTTTAATTTCGAGAGATCGGCCGTCGAAGCGACCGGCCGAGCGGAACCTTTTCCTTTTGCGCCCTTTGCAAACGTCCCTTTTTCGCGCCGCCGACCATTACGACGTCGTACACTCCGGAACCCCCTGCGCACCCTGCCGCAAACCAAGGCCCTCTCTGTCAGATCAAATAATTCGTGCAAACTGCTGCCGCCTGTTTACCCTATACGGCGAAACCATAAGCGCGCTCGCTCTCTTAGAGAACTGGGGAGAACGACCATAAGCGCGTGAACATCAGCTACGCAATGGATAGAATAAAGTGTATTATGGCTATGACGATCACCAGGATACAATAAAGCCGCGCGCCCGACAATGAAATAAATGGCGTTGTATACTATGCGCGGTACCAATGGAACCTCCTCATCGGGTCCTATCCTTACTTGGAGTCTACACACCGTCCCTCCTTCCTCATTACTTAGAACCCGATGCTTTTACATCCTTCCAATAGGCATAGTCTGCCTCCAAAGTAATTCTGAACCTGGAACACGTGGTCAGAACATTTGCGGTATGCTCATCGTCCCTTTTACTCTTCCGTCCCAAGGAAATATTCAATCGCGTGTGAGCCGCTAGAATTTATGCCGCTAATAAACTGGAAGACGCCTTATGAAAGGAGAAGGTGGATTAGGGTTAGCAAGGAAAGGCGGATCACTCAGGAAGACCAAGTATATTTCGTCACCAAGTCAGCAGAAATCTTGGTTGAGCGTGTAGTCAGGGGTGCTAAAGTGATTGCGGCACATGTGTCAACGCCCTAATAAAACTCTCTCTCTCTTTCTCTCTCTGTCTCTCTCGATTCTGGAATGACGTCCTTTCGCTGAGGGAACAATGGTCCGATCGTGGGCCCCGAAAAATGGAACAGGATTGCCAGCGCCACAATGAAGATTTATGGACCGTAAAGAAGAACAAAGCCGACTGAAGTTCCAACCAGCCTGTTTAGCCTTTCGATTCGAAGTCTCCGCGAACACCCTTAACAGGCTTCCGTTGAAGCACCCACCCACCAAGGGCACTACGATATCACTAGATATCGTTCGTTCAAGTCGTCTACCAAGTTCTACTACCGATTTTACGAGGGGTGCTTTAACGAGCGCTCCTTACGATGAGAGGTGTAGCAAAGGAAGCTTTCGATGTTGAAAGCTGGTAGATTCCAGTTGCCTTTAGGGAATCACTCCCGAAGGACTAGAATTTCCCGACTAACCGTGATTCCTGGTGGTCGATAAAGCCTGGGTAAATCGAGTAGCAGAGGCGCATAAGCGAACACCCTTCGTTTCCGTTGCTTTGTGGCTACGGAGCGGGAGAGCAGGATTGTATTAGGCGCGGGCCAGCACGAGAGCAAGCCGCGTCCTCTCCTGATGAAGCCTGTATAAAGGACGCTCACTTCGCCCCACAGGGCGAGGAACCGTCATCCTGAATACTACGAGCACACCTCTGCCCCAGCCTCGCAAAGAGAATCAGTTGGCGGGCGAGAAAATTATTTACAAACAGGAAACGTGCTGTTCCGAGAAACCCTCTCTTTCTCTTCACTGTTCCCGATCAGCTGCCGGGAAGTAGACAGTAGGGTGAAACGGTAAAGCCATCAACAGCTATTGCATACGTTGTTGTTCGGTGTTCTCTACCTTGGATGCTGCGATGCTAGATACGAATAGGGGTGTTAATTAACTTGATACAGACAATACTTGTTTTCCACGGAAGGAGGATTGCGATGATGCGTTGGATAAATGATAACGCAAAGGAAGCACGTGGGAAGATTGAATACCATGGGCGTAACCAGGGTGGTGAAATGGGTGGGGAAGCAAGTGGTAAAGGAGAAATAATTACATGCTCAAGTAATCGAGGGTATCGCTGTTTTGACAAGAGAGATTTGGTTTCGCCAGGAGTATGTACACACATGCGAAAGAGAGATAGGGGCGACGGGGTGGGAGGGAGGACTGAGAAAGAGAGGATTACATTGTGCGATCGCGCAAGTGCCAATGACTATCAGCGATCGGTACACAACAAGGCCAGTTATCGGCAGCCTGATGCAACGCGGAAACGCGTTTCGTCAGCTGCCTCAAATAGAGTGTGCCAGCCTATAGATAGAAGCGATCGAGCGTAATTGCAGATTTTTCCGACCTGAGGTGGGATAATAATCGCGCGCGCGAGAGAGAACCAGTGCCAAGATGCGGAGTGCAACTACCACCCTCTAGTAAAGAGTGCTTCTTTGTTCTTGCCAAGCGAGCTGAATGATTCACCAAGTCCTACCGACTCCTCGCTCCTCGACAACCAACTGCATCCCCATGCAGATGCAATGTCGATCACTCTTTCCCAGGTTTCGCCGCTGTAGGATTCGAATTTCTGAGAGTTCGAGGGATGATTTCTCTAGCGTTCGATTCTAATTTCTAGCTCCAGGCAGAGCTCGGGTTCAAGTGGGCGTTCTAATCGCTTTGGAGCACGCACAGCTGATGTGTTCGAATGGGGCGCCTCGATCGGAAGATAAAGCACGCGAATTTTGCCAGGCGAGAAGTTTGAATTCGCTTTTCGACTCTAATGCAAATATGACGCTGTGCATACGAGAAGGGAGTCTATTGAGTTGATCGTGTCACTTGAAAAGCATGCGACGCCTGACCCTCGTTTCTTCCTCTTACCATCAGGCTTTCTCTCTCTCTATGTACATCCTGACCTATATTTCTCTCGGAGGGTGATTACTTGCCCCCCCCTTGATTCGCTGGCGCTCCTTCACCATTGCTTAGGTCGCCAGCGGCCCAAGTGGACCCTATTGTCGACTGCTTAGGGGAGCTAGCGATTCAGATTGAAATGTATTTTTTCCGGCCTTCGCCTTTCCCCACCTCTACCTCTCTCACTCCCACTTTCCGCCCTTCTCTCGCATACTAGATTCACTCACCAGGGGTTGCTAACGCTCGCTCAACTAGCGTCACAACAAAATTCGCTGACAATTTGTTACCCGATGCTTTTTTCGACCCTGCCCAAAAACTGCTCGATTCTGAAGAAGCATAGCAGATGGAGTGAGTTCGAGGAACGATTATAACACGATTTTAATGACTTCTGCCCGATTGCATCGAAGCAGCAAGAGTGCGACAACCCCGGCAGAAAGATCACCGAATCGAAGTGTGCAACGAAGCCCTCATTCGCCCCTGCCGCTACATCCATTAGCCTTTGTGTGCGACCAAAACGTGAAAATAATCGACAATGAATCCCCATTGGTCCAACAGTCATAATTCGCAGATTTTCATGGTGGCTGAAACCTTCGGGACATTTGACTCCTCTTGAAAAGGAAGGAACACTCGATAAAGCGTGTGAAATAGATACTCGTTAGGCGATAAGAGCCATTAGACACGATACTTCTTTCCATTAGAAGGCACTTTGAAAGGAACGAAAATTCAGTTGCGTATATTTCGTCTAATGTTTCTCGTTACCAAGCAACGTCGATTGAATCATACCACCCCTGCAACAAGCACCCTGGCTTTTCTCTATCAATTCTCTCCCGCACGCTCTTCTGGTATTGAAGGACTCTCGCAAATCCCTTTCTCTCCCTTGAAACGTGGCGCGTCCCAAACCCAGCGGGGGTGCGTGCTTCCAAAAACCCCCTCGGTTGGTTTTCCATGCGACCCCGTAACCCACCTAGATGAAATGAAGCCCGGCGATGGGCTCGACTACGAAGAGAATTAGTGGCTCGTACATAATGCCTAGCGGGATGCTAACGGGCATGAAAAAATATTTGTATCGACTGTAAACGAATCGAGCGGAGCCGCCCATTCACCGCGAGAGATCCCCCAATTCGCAGGCGGATCCATCTTAATTTACCGCTGAAATGGAGCTGCGCTGGATTTTTCTGCTTGGTTCACAAGGCTTCGTGGAAAAGTTGCGAGATCCCAAAAGGGGTGCTAACTGATCGCTGATGCACGCCTTACTCATGCAACACGCTTTAACTTGGCACAAAAGAAAGAACTATAGGTTCTAATTAAATTGGAAGCTCGCTGCGGATGTTGCATACACATGTGCAAAAGCCGAGAGACAAAGAGTCACGGTAGCCGTGATCCTAAATTATAAGCGAGGCGTTAAAGTCACTTTGCAGAACCGGTCTCGCGCGGACTACCGGCGCGTGACCGCTTCCTAAAGCCTGTTTCACAGTATATGCCGAGGCTTGAGAAAGACATGATTGGATTGGTTTGAACGAGAATAATCATACTAAAAGTGACGTTTAACTGCTACTGCTGAACATGGTGAAACTTAGAAGAGCGTCATATGAGTCGAGCTTGACTCTTCTTCAGTATGATCATGTTTCAAGGAAGAAATATTCAAAACACAGTAAGTTTTAATCGCGTGCCACGTGCCAGAGTTCCACAAAAACGAAGAAATACTTTAATCTCTAGGCAACTTTGCTCCATGTTTCTCCGCGCTTTCAAATAAATGAATTCTGAGTAACTCTGATATTAAGTTGCACATTCTCGTGTAATGCGCGCACTATCGCCAGCCGCCGCCGGCAATTAAATGATATCTACTAATTGTAAGTAAACTCCCCGTAATAATTGTAACAGACAAAGATAGAAGATCAATCGAAGACCCCCGAGGCTCTTTCCCGCGAAGTTTGCTTCTAAGAGCACATTCTGCTTAAAGTTTCTCTTTTCAAGAGAGACTTCGTTTTCAGAGATTGAACAGAAGCTCTTTCTCTACGTATCTAACTTTTCCCTTGTGACTGGACAAACTGGACTAAAAGAAGTATAAAGCTTGTAGAAAATGGTAGAATTTATTCGATCGTGATTTTTTACTTTAAAGACAGTATAATTAGGGCGACTGATAGAAGGAATTAATCATCGAGGTGTAAAGAGAGTTGGAAGTCAAAGAAGTCAAAGACAATTTCTCGCAAGAGCAGTCTTTTTCTTTGGGAAGGCGAGTCTGCTAGGATCTGAAGGATCGAACAATGATTAATGGAAGAGGGAATACGTTTGCACCAGGTGGTGGGTCGAGGAACGCGGGACATTTCAGGAAGCCTGAAAACCTTCTCGCCTTTCCCGATCGCCCCACCCAGCTTAATTTCAAACCGTCTTGGAAAATTCCGCGCTGCTTTCTTTGTGCCTGGAAAACGGTTTGGCCGAGACTTCGGGTCTTGGGCCAAGAAGGGACGACATCAACAAGCCCTTGCTCACCCTCTTGACAATCGTACACACAGGCAGGTATGCGCCTTCCAATAGTTGGAAGACCTGTGTCAGGTGGACGTTGGAAAACGTTGGATGTAAGACCTGGTTCATCGATATTCATCAGAGAACTCTCCCGAAATGCAGGTCACTCGAAGGAACAGGGAAGAACGTATCATCGAGTCGAGGATAAAAGTACATACACGCAAGGCTGAGTCATCGTTATCGGTATGATCACGCGATGGAAAGTGATGCAACTTGCATGATTCCCACCAACTTTTTCCTGATGAAACCCTTTCGTATTTTCGCGGTAACTGATAACTATCATGTGTACCTCCAGACAGACTTACAAGGCCACACACGCAGAGGAAACAAGTGTGACGACGAGAAACATGATTCACTCTCGCTTTTTTTATTCAATGGGACAGACTTTAGCTCCCCAGCGAGGAATTATGAGATAAGCTTGTTCGATTGGCATGAGCAGCAATTGGCGAACGTGTCTGCAGACATGTACGTGTCTGCTTTGACTTTCCAATGTCTTTTCTTAGTTGAGTAATTTCCAGGACGAACAATTATGTCTGTTTTTACTAATACGATACGCGATCAACCCTTTAGGCTTTTAGGGTCTCGGTTAGTGAGAAAGTGAGCGTGTGTTCCTGGAGGAGGAAATAAAAATAAAAGCAGGTCCACGTGTGCGCGGCGCGGTTTCGGTAAACAAGAGAGAAAAGAGGTGGATAGGAGGAGCGAGGGAAGGCGGTGACACGATGAATATTAAAGAAGCGATACGAAAATAAAGTCACGCGGCCAATTCCGGTAGCTGGTTGGTGCCGGCTGGCCTAAATTTTTCCACTGGCCGGCCGATCAGCTGCCGCTTTCGACTCGAGCCAGGGCAAAAGCTGCACAAGGAAGCCGCATTTTTCCCCACTGGCGTTTAATTAGTCACGGTTCCCAGTGGATCGCGTGAAACAAGGAGGGCAGGAGAGGTTTGCGCGATAATACAGCAAGCTCGCATTGAAATCGGTAGGGGGCGGGTCCACGCCACACCGGGCTTGATTAACAATGCTTAATTAAAATTCCTTTCCGCTCTTGGCGAGCCCTTTCCGCGGATGAACGAGCGGGTTCTGTATTAAATGCGAGATAGGGTTGAATCTATGTGCACCATACACATACAGTTCTCTCACATGCGCGCCGGGTGAAACAGACCACGCTCTTTCCTGTTTACACCAAACTACCGTTTCTTTTATTTGTCGAGTGGTGTAATGCTCGAATTCTATTGCATAAGACCTTTCTCGCTAGATTAGAGCAGCGGCCATGAGTGGCTCTTCGCCAGGGTTGATGATCGTTAAATTTCCGTGACGCGAGCCACATTGAAATGCCAACATTTGCTGAGTTAATCCGTGGCCGGGATGATGAAAGGCCCCAGGGATGTTTCAAGCGAATTTGATATTCTAATGTGTGCGCCTCGAGGAGAGAATTATCAGCGATTTAGGATTGCGAATATATCTGTGGTGTCATCTCGCTGATGATTTCTGCGCGTCGATAAGCGTCAGAGAGAGAGAGAGAGAGAGAGACTAGAAACAACTGGCCTCAGAGACCGAGAGGTCTCTATACGGCATGCTAGACCGTCTCGAAATAGTGGGGATGAGGAATCACGTCACCTACTTAGCAGGTATAATTATAGGACGGCCTGAGTATCGCCCGAAGGACGAACAATCGAGCAAGCTAGTGTATATCGAATGCAAGTCGTACGCATCGCAATCTCTATGTATGTTGTCGGTCAGACGACATTCTATTTTTCTCCGAGAAATCTATAACTACAATGAAATCTAATTGTACTTTGTCCCACCTGTCTGATATTCTCTACATTGCCGGAAGATTTCTATCATCTGTGTATAGCGCAAAACGATGTGAAATACGGTTTATAAATATGATGCAGTACAATGATGACTGGTGTATTCTTACTGACGTATTTTAGACCGACGGACTTGGCGATTGTTCATTTTGTCTATGTTTTCAATAAACTCGATCTAAAGAATCTGTAAGACTTCGGTTTGCTCTCCAATCTAGAATCTATCAAGGCTGTTTACTGGTTGGTGAGAGAGAGTGATTACTAAAATGTCACAAAGTCAAGCCGCAAATATGTGAGGAGCAAGATCGATGCAAAACAACGGACGCTGCTTATTGTCGTCGATAAGTGAAATTTTTCGAGAGAGAGAGAAAGAGAGAGAGAAGGAGAAGGAACAAGCTCTTTGGCCTGTCGATAACCCGACACTGATCGTCCCCAAAAACTGAAGGAGATCGCGCAAAAACAGCGAATTTTTAGATCCCCCGTGAAAGAGTGACCGAAAAGCTTGAAAAATCAAAGGCAAGTATATTACTTGTACTTGCGCCTCGACTTTCGCACTTGGAACGGCCAATTTCGGCTGCTGGCAAGACACGATTGTTTCAGTGGATCATGAAAACAAGACGTTATTTATTCTTGCGCGGGGAATTCGTGTAGGAATGTGCTGAAAACACCTGCCGGCTGCCATCTGTTGTTTGCTCTCCGGTGCCAATTTCTTACCGGGGCCGGCTTGTCTTGCTTCTCGGCTTGCCACCATAATCGTTCCCGAGTTAACTCATTACGTGCCAATGTTGCGTTAAGACAACATTTCATTTGTAGTTTCGTTGTTATTCGATTGGAACTGTAAGAGAAACTTTCGCACGATACGAGTGACGTGCACGATGATCTTGTGGGACAACAAGTTACTAAAGATTGGCATGAGAAAGGCAGGTACACAGCAAAAAAGCGTGCTATCTTGATGTTACACTTCGAAATGCAAGTCGGACACACCTGTAATAACGTGTTGGAGCGGCTCATCAAAATATTCATCGAGGTCACCGAACGAAAAATGAATTCTCCTCGGCAGAGGTACGAGCCGGCGGCGGCAATGGCGACGGCGGCAGGGAATCGCATTTCCATACAGTAATATGTCAGCAGTCCGCATAACTCGCCCGAATACAAAGGGGACCGATTTTCACCGGATGGCGCGCACAACCGAGCACACTTTCCAAGCGCCGTGTCCATAAAGTTCGCATTCGATCGCCAGCCGGAAACAAAGAGTTCTAGAATTTTCGCAGGAAAGCGAGAATACCGTAGGGAAAAAGATCGACGCGCACGATATGGGAAAACCTTCGGAAGAAAGGATGAGAGAGTATACATTTATCCACAATTCCTGAAACCACGCCCTATTTTATAGATTCAATGTTTAGAAAATCAGTAGCTGAAATTAGTTGGAAGAGAAAGAAATTCAGTGACTTGCGAAATAAGACGAATGCAACTCGCGGACAATGACTTGAGAATTGCATGAATCTCGTTGGAAAGAGCAAAGGCCCGGGATTTCGAAGTCAAAGAATAATGCGATCCCGAAAACACGGAGACTCCATCGAATATTGGCGGCTATTCGATCTGGATGCATCGAGATGCCTGATGTTCCCACTCACGTTCTGTATTCATGCTATGCACCATCGCATTTGTGCAGACTGCACATGCAAGTGCAACGGGCGAGAGGCCGGGAACGGGGGAGAAACGGAGAAAGATGGAGGGATATGTATGCACATGCATTTAGGTCGATGCTATCTCTCCCCGCATACGCACGCAGCTACGAGCTGCAAAATTAGCCGGCGTGTTCTGCTTCGCGTTCCGTTCTGTTACCAGGCACGCACCCAGTCTGCGGCCGTGCCTTTTCGGATACTGAATAACCAAGATAACAATCGTTGCAACAATCTTGAATCATGAACGAAAAAATTTCCTCTCATTAAAACGCCTTTGTAACATTTTACATTCTTCTTACAAACAGAACTCCAAAGAAATACGACTGACAACGATCAGTGAGAAAACCTAGAATACCTGTTCACCAATAAAACGACTATCGATATTTTCACGGTGAGACATTCTTGGTCGGCCTTGGTAGACTGACTTAGCACCGCGGGCAATTAGTCTTTCAGGTGCGATTACGTAAGCCGGGCGGATCCGTTTGGCTCGGATCTGCCGAGGAGAGGAGGCAAGCAAGCTCTCGCAAAGTGCGCTCCGGTGCTCCGCTGCAGGATAGGAAATAGCCGCGGGTCACGGAACAGAGCCGGCATAAGAAGACAGAGAGACACACGTACGAAGCGAGGAAAAGCTCGGCGATGCAGGAAGAGAGGGAGATAGTCCCCGGCAAACTAGCACTGTCGGCTTGACTGTTGTGAGACTGCGAGACAGAGAGGGCTCGATGACAGAGCAAACGAGGGAAGGAAGTCTTGTCGGAGCGAAAGAGAGGGATTCGTACGAGTCCGCTGGCACCAAGCAGTCTGCTCCGCTCACCTCGCTAGAGTGCCGAGCAATGCCAGCCGAGATTGCTGCTCGGTACACTTGAATCCTTCTCTCTGCTTCTCTCTTTCTCACTCTGCCTCACGAATACACTGGCGGTCATGTACCAGCGGAGAACAAGCTCCATCTGTTAACTCCGTAGGCCACCGGTTGATAGTTCAAAGGGTCCTAGTCATTAGACATTAAATTTAGTCTTCGATATATCCAAATCTTAACCATAAGCTCTTTCACACCCGAAATAAAGGAATCACTTGAGAAAGCAATGTAGAACAGATCATTTAACAGTGTGTAATATCACTCGTTATGTTTGATATTAAACGGGCCTAAGTAGAATAGGTCTGCGTATGGTCAGACATCGCATTGAGTCTTCACGCGTCGTTTCACGAAGTGAAAAAAGTTATATCGAGTTTTCTCTGAGCAGCAGAGTTACTCTGGCTGCTCAAAGTGGAGGAGCGAGTGTCTTGGCTTTGTGAGAGGAGCAGTAAAAAGTAAAAAGAGGGCAGAAGTCTACCGGAACGGCAGGATACACCCCGATTCTAAATCTGGCCGGAGAGACGTGCGTAAGGTATCGCCTTTGCCAGAAAATACCTCCGATTTGACGTCGAAAAGGGGTACTAACAGTTGCAGTTGTGATCATATACTACAGTGTCATGCATAAATAGTCTGACAGTCGTATATTTCACGTGTGTATCTGTTATTCCAAATGAATCAGTGATACGTGAAAACGTTTGTTAACATTATATTGGTACAGTGTTTCCAACTTGGCAAGAGGGAACAACTTTTTATTTAACTCGCTTTATAAACTTAATGGACTAAATATGTTTCAGACAAAAATTCTGAGTATACTTTTGGGGCATTAAACAAATTAATAATGTCTTTGGAACTACAATATGTATCTGAATTAAGTAAAAAGGAATCGATTAGTTAAAGTTATCATAAACAAATACACATAATAATAATCTCACAAACTCGAACATGTTTAAATATCAATGCGAGTTATTGTAGTCAGAGAATATCCACGTCTCTTGCCACCCACTTGTCTTCGGTATAATGTCAGAATCACCAGAGAAGAGGCCAATCCCTTCTTCGACGAGGGACACAAACCTAGACGACCAAGGGTTGTTTTCCCAAACTCACGACTCCTCGAACCACCTCCTGTTCTTCAAGCAGCCTTGTTTACTGTCTGTTTTCACCTGTTGATATTTTCGTCCGAGCAAAAGCGACCCATTACTTCACGAACAAAGTTCGAGGATTCGCTTTGAAGTTAGAGGGGTTGCGCCGAAACACGATGCTACGTTCGAGCGAGTCTCTCGACCGTAACGTTGCCGCTTGGGAAAATGCTATTCTGGTTTGACGTTACACATGCACGCTCCAGATGTCATCTTCTTGCGGATACCCTTCGTCCTCGCCATACACCGATGTATATATTTGTCGCGAGCGACTGTATATCATTAACTTGCCTCATGATTTTTTAACAGCCGGCAATCACCAAGCATATGTCAATTTTGGCAGAAAATCAATTGATGCGAGAAGAAAAAGGTCAAGGGAACACATTGTATAAATAAAATTGATTAGAATTGTGAGAGAAATATGATGAAATTTGATTTCTCATGTTGGAATTGCAAACTGTTGGAGGAAAAGCTTTCGGCTAATCTGTCGTAAGCAGAGCGAGCTGTGCCCCCGTTATTTCTCGCGCCAACGAGTCTGCCACGTTCTCGACGACAATAGAACATAGAACCCTACTGGCTGCTTTGCTCCTACACTTGCCTGCGTGTGCGTGCTCCAAATTCTCTATGCCGCGCTATCTGCCGCTCTCTCGCTCTCTCTCTTTCTCGCTCTCTTTGTGTGTATGCCGCAGTAGATAGCTCTATCGTCCCGATAAACATGCGACGCCTCTCTTTGCGCGCCGGCAATAGAAACTCCCTCGCCAAAAGAGGAAAACCGTTTGAAGTGAAACGAAAGAATTCGAAGGAACGCGGAGACTCTTTCTTATCAAGCATTGGGAATTGTCGGGTTTCCTTACGTGTTCTTACGTCGCCGGAACCAACTAGTGAAATTCAGGCTTAGCCTTTTCCGTCCTCGATGCTTATATGTAATAAAATGGAGTTTGTCCTTAGAAAAACTCCATTTGAGGACATATTCAGTTTCAAATGGAGTTCCGTGTACTTTCAATACGATCGTCTTTCTCTGTAGTATAGAAAACGGTAGACTGAAAGAAGTTGGAGAAAGATACGGAAGAGTTTGTGGGGGATCCAGTGAGAGTGGATGTAATATACAAACACTTCTCTGTTCCTTTCTACTTTGTAGAGAATAAAGATAATTTTTGGGACGTTATAAAAATGCTGAAAGGTTAAAAGCGTTGGAATTGAAAGGCACCTGTATCATTCGAGTATATAATACATAACTAGCACATAGAATATATATGTATCTTTGTGATACAGTTGAAATGATACTGCGGAGCAGGGAGAACGCTCGAGTGAAGGCACAATTCACATGGAAACTCGGCTCGCTACGGCTCATAACGCATCGCGCGGCAAAAGAGCGCAGGTGTCCGCAGGAAGTCGTTTCGTGAGCGGGCGGAAAGCGTAAATCGGAAGAGGCGACCTTCCTTATGGAGAACGGGAACCAGAGTATACTCGGACCCACGAAGCTGGGTCTCGCTTCAGCGACTGCACGGTACGCACTTTAAACGACGGCATTTACAGTTTAGCCCGCTACGATTTCGATACGCCCGCTCGACGTCCACCGGAACTTTGAAATTGTTTAGTTGCTACATCCTCCTATTATACTTAAATAACTAGCTCCACCCTGCTATCAAGACTTATGACAGTTATGACTCCAGGAAATATTAATCAAAATATTATCGATTCAAAAATAATAAGATTCCAAATCGAATATTACATATTCATATAAGAATAAATTTAAAAGAAGTCTTGGATAAGGCGTTTCAAACATTGAAGTTGGCACTTCGATTCCGGAAATTCTTACAAATCGAAAGGAGTCTTCTCTGGCAAGGGTTCGTTGATAAATTCGCGATTTCCGACGGCGATCTCTCGATCGGCCGATTGATTTAAATGCAGAGAGAGGTACTCGTTTTGTTCGTTGGCTGGCTGGCGAGGCTAGAGAGGGCTTTCAAGGCACTGGCAACGTCGAGCACGCCGCAAGCTCTTGAATAGATCCAATCGTGGCGGCAGTGTCTTCTCAGAAGTGCTCGGATGCATTTAAATGGCCGCGCGCTCAAATAAACAGGCCGCCAACTGAATACCGATCGCCGATGTGTCTATGATTTCTCATTCCGCCTTCGCGATCTCTACCGCTTCTATGCATCCTCGTGGCCTCTCCGTTGCCTACCATTCTTACACGTACTCACACACGCCTTTCCTTACAGTTTCCCTAGTACCATTCTCCTTCAAAGAGACCGGACGAGCCACATTGCAGCCACCGGGCAACATAGACTCTCGGCACTTGGCGTGGAATTTTAATGCAACGCGCTAATTGCTAAGGAGCAATTTGTCGGCAAGTTGAGAAGCCGGCACGGGCGAGCTCACGGAAATGTTTAGCGATGTCTTGGGCATACGCTCTTTCAACTCTCAAGGTGTCTCTATGTTTGTAGAGAGAGAGAGAGAGAGAGAGAGAGAGGGGGAGAGGGAGAAGAAGGAGGTGGTGGTTCGAAAGCGGAAAAAAAGCGAGCGAGTCACGTATGGGAGAGGAGCGTGAAAGGACTGGCTAACAAGTGTAGATGCAGTCGGCGATCAATAATCTCGTCAGTGACACGGGGCACGAACACGGACGAACACAGAGAGACACAATAGATAACGAGAGTCGGCAGAGGAGTAGAACTGGCTGTGCCGGCCGGCTGATTGATCGCAATCGCCGCTCTCCTCAAGGATAATGTCCTCGGGCGGCGTTCGATAGGTCTCTGCCAAGGACAGCCATTAGCAGTCCGACTGTCGTCAGACCTGACTCATTCTAATCAGCTAGGAAAAAAGCATAGTCGCATTGAATCAGACAGAGTCTCGTGGGGGAAAAAAGGATCATCCAGTTCCGCTATGAATGATGATCGCATTGCATTATTCTAGACTTGCGTAACGGAAGTTCGACTCATCCGGGGGAGAACATCGGGATGAAGAATATTCTCTAATGAATCTTCGGGGAGACCAGAAATCCTAAGGAATGCTGTTCCGACAGAAAGCGGGCGAAATCGAAAAATAAACCGGAATTCTCGAGCACGTGGTCCCACGTGGTGCAGCATCTCTTTCTCTCTCTCTAGGCGCAGTTCAAGGCGGCAAAATTTACGATGCTCCTCGCAGGGATCTGGCGCAAGACATGTGCACGGAGTTTTCGTTGGCGAGAGAGAGAGAGAGATGAGGATCGAGAGAAGCAGAGGGGTCTTGTTGAGGAAAAACCATGAGAAAAACGTGGGAGTGCACGACTGTGTACTCAAGATCACAAGAAGATTCGCCTCGGAATTACGAAACGGTTGATCGAACAACAATATTGTTTCGCCTTACTGTTCGATATTGGTTTATGTAGATAACTCTGATTTGAGTTGGCATTGATTGATGAGAGACGGCACGCAAACTAATGTCAAGAATATCATCCTCAGAGAAAATGATTGAGTTATGAACTGTATTACTTTGTTTTGCATCACTTTGAAATTCGCTGTAATATAGGCTGATTCACGTTAGAATCTTTTGACTTATTGTCTGGATGGCAGGCACTTATGATAATTCAGTATTTACGAGAATAACGAATCAAATATCGCGCGGGACCGAACACATGCGATTACGTGTCCGGACAATTAATTGGAGGCTACCATTGCCTTCTCTCTCTTTCTTTCAGCCACCGCTGCCCTCTCTCGCGAAGATAACAACTTGCTGACGTAAATCGCGAGTACTTGTAATGCAAGCAAAACGACCGTATTTCATTGCCGATAAGGATTACGCGGGCGATGCAATGCCGCATCATCTTTTTATCGTGTGGTCTGCACCTGCCAGCAGAGTCATTTCAAGAGAGTTCGTCCGTCGAGAGCTTTCGAATTGCTTTCTCACACCGAGGAAAGTTTTCGTTTTCCCCGAAGGCCTTGCTTCGATCGTTGGTTTATCAGTTCGCATTGCACAACCGCACCAGTCTACTAAGTCAGACAGCCAAATGGTGTTTATTGCTTTACGAATCGAGAGTGAGCATTGGAGGGCGGAGATTAGCCTCGTAAACTGTCGCACGAGGCAAAGGTCGGTGCTAATCATCAGAGCCATTTGACGTGCGTGCTTTAATTGATATGTTAGATTAGTTTCATTTCGGACAGTTGTACTACGATATTAGCCCTACAACTACTCGACATCTAAGCCTACTCTTTTTCTTCCAACTAGAAAAGATAGGATTACCTCCTCAAATATTGTTGGGAAAATGCAGGCCACACGTGTCCCCTATTTACATAGGTAGAATTTCTATTTGAGTACTATTCACGACAAGGTCTACCGGCAACTGGCAAGGGAGGATCGCCTTACTTATTATCCCATGCGAGAAAACCCGGCGCAACTCTCACCAATCTTGAAACCACGTTTTATTAATCCTTCCACGTCAGGAAAGTGTAGGGTGAAAAAAGTTCTCACGCCTGGCGTTTACAATGTTGAAGAGATTTTTTAAAGCTTTCCAAACTTTCTTCAATCCTTCATGCTCCGACAATTTCGGTATTATATTGTTTGGCGAATAAGATCGTGCCGTTCCGCCTGAAGGTAAGTATCGCCGAAAACCGTACAAACTTTCTGGCCAAGCCAATAAATAAGAGGCTGGTTCTTCCCTGGAGTATTCAGTGAACGTTGCTTTAGGATGTTTTTTGTCGATAGAAAAAACACTGGCGCCGTCGCGAAATCAGTGTCGTCCTGCTGTCGTTTTCGTGTGTCTTACCGAGCGATCGTGCGTCTCCGAAATATTGGAAACTACATCGTACACGACATTCCAAAAGCCATTTCGTTGCCGGCCGGATGTTTGGCCAATTACCGATTTATCCACCGACCTTTCGAAAATGGAGTGTCATCGCACAACAAGCTTCTATATGGTAAATCGTTCAACCATAACTTTTATTTTAGTGCACCTCGGTTGTAAGATTCGATTTTTCAATTAAAGTCTTATTTAGTTTATGAGATATAATGTTTTCCAGTCGTGCGCTTCGATTTTTCAATTAAAGTCTTATTTAACTTATGAGATATAATGTTTTTAAGTCGCAAGCTTCGATTTCTTCATTAAAGTTTTATTTAATTTATGCGATAGAGTATTTTCAACTTTCATGAAATGGTTTTTTACGGGACAGGAGAGTTTCGATTCTCAATTACACTGTGGCGAGTGTATTAGGCTTCTCTTGGATGACCGACTGGCAAGTGGTTTGCGGTTACATACCCTATTACGGCAGCAAGTATGAACAGTATCAGGAGGAAGAGTATTAAACTCATTGAACGAGCTTCCAAGATAAAGTTCCCAGTCCTATTTTAAAGTACAAGAACCTCTGTCGATCTCAGACTATTTCTTAAGAAAACAAACGTGACAAAATTGGAAACGCAGTAAAGCTTATATCTCTAGACAATATTAATAAACATATAAAAATTTAATCGATTAAATAATTGCGCTTACATCGATTTTAATTAGTATAATGAAAATAAACGAGGGGAAAAAAAAATCGCCCGAACAGGGACTCGAACCCTGGACCCTCAGATTAAAAGTCTGATGCTCTACCGACTGAGCTATCCAGGCGCTGAAATATAAGTTTCACCTCGACTATTATAAGCCACCGCTCCCCACCACACTATATCTTATCAGAAACTTCATCCAAAACAAGCTAAAGACAGAACATAGTGCAACAAATTATCTTATGATTGAAGGATCATTCATTAACATAAGTATATCTCTGTTGAAAGACATTTAATGACTTTTATAGGCGGGTGGATGCTCGCCCACTTCCAGGATTCCATTTACGAGGTAGCGAGTTAGCGCTGATGACCTTAAACTGACAGATAATTATAAAGCGTGTGGTAATTTGCATTAATTTCCGAGTGAAATCGCTTGTGTGCAGCCGGATGATGCAAAAGGCAAGGTTCTCTGACGTCGATGAAAAAGAGTCTCGTAATCCCCCACCTGACAACGTGCCCATTATCGTACCCCGGAGTGACTAACCGCGATGATAATTTTTATGAGTCTGAAAGTTCAACAGAATTTAAATTTTTGTAGAATAATCAGCAATTAGCAAAAGGTTTGGTTTAAACGAAATAACTGGAGCGCCTGTGGGAAATTGCTTGAAACTTGAACCCTGAAGGGTAGATCCTAGGATCAAAGTGGTGATTAATTCGAGAATCCTTGCTGGTCCCTCGTCGCCGATTCTCCGGACATCGCCACCTTAACCCGGCGCACGTTTTCATCATTATCGTGATAAGCCCGATGGAGTTTGGAATGGTGACAGCTGCGCTTGTCGCCGTGTTGTCTCAGTAAACATAGAACCGCTCTCCGCGGAAACCCGGTAGTTTGTTACCATTGGCGCAATTATCCGCCCGCACACGTACTCATTTCTCGCGTCATCGTCATTCGTAGAAAAGCAACAGCATTGTTAGATAGTGATGGCTTTCCGAGAATGTCAAAACAACACTGATGCCAATGAAAGCACCGAAAACATGACTAGAAAAAATGACGATAGAGGAAAGTTGGACGACAATTGTATGTTTCGCGGAAATAATACGAACGGAAATAATGAATGTTCTGGCAAAATGAGTCAGAGGCTTTCGCGGAAATCTCCAACGGTGCTTGGAATCATATGCTGATTACGCACGAAATCTCGCGTTGCGCGAGCCTCCTACTTCGGTAACGAGAACTGTCACTGTCACCCGGGAGGTGACCCAGTTATCTCTCACCAAACAGATTTTTTTTCCACTGCTTGTTTATCAGAGAATTTCAGCGAAACAGTGCACGGGCGACGTGCGGCTTCTTCTTTCCGCGGGGCACAGTATGAGAATGTGACATTAGGACTAAGTGATTCAGGGTCATTGTCCAGCAGAGCAAGCTACCACGGGCTTTCCCAATGCGAATTCCCCCCGGGCTGGCAAGTTGCCAGTGCCTTCCCGGTGTGTCAACTTCTCAATATTAGAAGTTCGAACGCCCAGCCACAAAGGCCGGCTTTGTCGAGCGGCCAGAACTTCCCCTCGAAGCGCGGCCGGAAAGCTCCGATCAATCGCGAAGAGCTTACTTTTTCTCGCTGACATGTCAAACTAGAATCTTGACAATCGAATGCTTCTCGACGTCACATGGAAGCCAGGCCACGAGGATGCTTTTCACGCTCGGGCCTGCAAGCATGTGCTTCGCATCACGTACTACTCTCAGAAGCCATCAAGCCTGCCTTTTTACATCAATCGACTTCCAAGTCGCGCCGGCAAAAACTGGGAAACCTTATCGAGAACAACGAGCTCCTCTATCTCGAACGAGAGCATCTTTTTTTTCCGCTCTGTTTACGATTATTGCCGTAGGCTGGTTCTCCTGCGAGATGAAATGTTTAATCCGCCAAGTGAGGACCACTTTAATTGCGTCAGTCTATATTTTTCTCGGCGCTATCCGACATAAACAGGCAAGTACATATGCCGAGTATACGTATGTCGACGTGATGCCTGACACGTCCGCTTCGCGAATGACGACAGCATGACATCGACTGGACCAGTGACAGGAAAAAGATCGGTGCTTTCGTCGGCAACGTTCGTCTCTACGTCTATTTACTGTTTTTCGAGCGCTGACACAAATAGGAATTGGTCCATTCGGACCACTCGCAGGATTTTACTCCAACCGTGCGGTTCCCTCGCTGCCATTCTCTGCCGCAGAGGGACAATCAATACGAGAAAACAGCCTTTAAGCTTTTTGTGCGCCCTCCTCGCACACTAACATCTTGACGACTCGAGAAGCGAGAGAGGAAGAGTATGATGAGCGCATCATACGCTTGGGAAATCGCATTGTCGCTAAATACGCAAGACTGCCGGTGAAATGCTTGTCTCGAGTGCAGCGTGACCGGAATTAGACACAATGTAGAGGGTTATGAAAATGTGGGTATGTTAGGTGACTTCAATAAGTATACAATAAGCTGTAAAACTTTCTTTATACTATTAACTTGTTACATCATATCTATATTTTATAATATGCTATACGTTAAAATCCATTGAACCACATTGGTATCAAATATTTCAATAAAAAAAGATAGTAAAAACAAGATAGGGTTTCCAACGTCGTGCTATAAATTTATGTATTTCCGGGGATTTCGGAGAAAGTTCTGCAGAGTCGGAGTGAAAAGGACCCGGGAGGACCCAAACTGTACCTTCTTTGTATTCCTGACCATTTCCTACCCTGTGCAGGCATCCTTCCGCAGAGCGAAGGTAGCCTTCAGTGAGCACAAACACGAATAAACCCCTTTTAAGACTGCAACTGTATGTAATTATTTTATTTTCGAATAAAGGTCCATTTAATACATATGTATTTCCTATAACTACGGTCCGTAAAAATAATAGAATACTATTTGCCATCTGTACTTACAGTTTATTTAAAATAACTAAACTACAAAGATAAATTTCTGCAATTCAATATATAAACTAACTAATTATAACTCTATATTATATGTTTATATTACATGTAAGATTATGTATCCTATTTTTATCTTTGATACCATGTTTCGTGGAAGTATATTTTTCCTCCGTCACTTATATTTTGCAGGGAGTAATATCATCACAACTCGCTCGCTCGAATCCGCATCAGCGTGCACATGCTGGTAGAGGTCCGTCGATTTAAATGGCCATTTAAAACGGGGGCCTTTTAAATGGACGAGGCCATCGATCGAGTGCCGTCATGCCGTCGTTCAACCGCTCGCACCATCACGTGTGCACGCCTGGTGCGCGTGTCTCTGCTTCTAGTCGGAGCTTGCGAGATCGCTGATTAACCCAGAAAAGCCTGCTGCTGATCGCCGGTACATCGACCTGTGCGTGCAACTCGCTATAGAACCTACGAGAACCGAGAGCAGGAAGGCTGCTCAAAGAGAGAGAGAGAGAGAGAGAGAGAGAGAGAGAGAGAGAGAGGAGGAGGAGGAGGAGAAGGAAGACAGGTCAAATGGACTATTTCTCAGAATCTTAGCGGCCTAGAGAGCATCCCCTGGAAACCTGCCAGGCTCCAATCGCAAATAGGCACCTAATGCTATGCTACCCTCGCATCCCGGACTATTCATCTGCATTTCTGTATCACCATCCTACTAAATCTACTAATTAATTATTAGATTGTTATTGAAGCAATTTAAGTCATTCACGTTGAAGAGTCTGACATTTCCTAAGTCGACTTGGTTACGTAAGTGATTTGGAATTGTTAATGCGGAATAAAGTCTCGTACTATTAAAGCGCTTTAATGTAAGTGGATTTGACTTGGATTAAATGATATATTTGTATTGGAAACTATAATTCTAGCCATCGCAATTTCATTGTCCCGCGGCTTCGAAAATGTATAAGCCCGGCTAGCTCAGTCGGTAGAGCATGAGACTCTTAATCTCAGGGTCGTGGGTTCGAGCCCCACGTTGGGCGATTTCTTTTGTTGAAATTATAATGAATTTAAGTGGAAATAACAATTCTTTTGCTAGAATATCCAATGAGACCATTCTTCCTTGTGTTTGGTGAAACAATAGAAGTGATGTGTGCACATACAATATTGATCATCGCGCGCGCGCGCACACCGCAATACCTTTCGGAGCGAGTAAGTATGCACATGCGAAATCTTTACCGAGCAATCTTATCGCGGTGGCAATGGACGATACGCGATCGATCATGCGACAAATAAGTCGATCCGCGCGCGATTAAGCAAAGGAAAACAGGTGCGCCGTCTGATTCGCTAGCAGTAAAATCGTAAGCCATTGTCAGGCTGATCTCCCGCTCGAATTCTATATCGGGCGACTCTCGACTTTATCTTTCGAGCCAGCTACCCTTGACACCCATACGCTTTGCTCTGAACTAGCATGAAAATTTTGACGATAATTTCGAAATTAATCATCAAACACAGTTGCTCCCCAATCTCTTTGTGACAAGTATACCCCTACCAGTTTTTGGAGCTGCCAAAAGATTCGCAGCTCCCAACAGTACTTGGACTTATCATCTTTAGTACATACTTAGAAACGTTTCTTTTATCGCTCGCAAAGATAGAATACATTGCTTCAGGCTAGATTGCATTTACTTTTGAAGATTATTCTCTTTAGCACCAAAGTAATCCTGTCAGTCTTAGTTCTCTTTGAATAAAGCCTATTGTATTTTAAATCTCGATCTTTGTAACTCTTTTTCAGTTAGAAAAGAGTGGCAAAGATTTTGGGACTACTGTAGTGCTAAGTGCACCGTTCTTGCACATTGTTGAGGAGCTATTACTATTCTACGAAGACGCGCGGACAGGTGCGCACCCCTTGCCAAAGGCCCGGGCGGCCGAGAAAGGGAAGGCTCGAGAAGAGGAAATGGCATGCTGAGGGGAAGGCGTGCAAATCCGACGTGCGGACTAGAGCTGCGGCGAGCAGGCTGCCAGGTGTTTCGGGAAGTTATTTTCGATTGCAGTTCCTTCGGTGAGTGTCCGCGAGCGCGCTCGCGGGGCAAAGGGCTGCTCGGCGGGGAGAGAGGTGTATTTTTAGTGGTGCACGGCATGCGGCACACCACCGCATCGTTTCGACACCACCCGAAATAAAGTGTTTATCGAACACCGCTGCGAGAAGAAGAGAGTACGCCCGTCTACGTTCGTGCACGCTTGCCAGCGCAAGTGGATCGCTCCCTTCATTCGGACAATGCCTAATTACAGTAGTCCCTCAATCTCGACAACTTTTCAACCCTGAAAGAGTTAGGAAGAAAAAGAAAAAAGTCTTTACAACTCTTTTGGAACTAAAAAGTTTCACTCTTAATTCTTGGTAATTTTCTTTACAGCGCTGCTTTATTATTTTAAGCATTTTACTTGAAATGTACGCCAAAAGATAGTTTATTGATATGAAACAATGTAAATAATTTTTTTGTACTAGTTATGTTGAAAACGGCATTGAAACTTTACTAGGATCTGATACTTATGGAATTTCTTTCGATCGAACTCCACATAGGAGTAACCTATGAATGAAATTGCTGAGTCACTCTTGACACAGGTGTTCAAGGGTTAGGATACAAGATGCTCTAACTCCACAACTAAGTCAGACTAAGTGTGCTAAGCGAGCAAAGATAAGATTCCCTAATAGCAACTCTAACCAAGCTAGAAGAAACTAAACTCCAAATTGGGAAGCGATAAAAAACAACATCCCTAATTACTAGAGATTCTACAAAGCGATTCCCTAATGGGTGTTTGAAATTTTTTACTAATTCCAAAAGCTGATGGGGATAAACTTCTTGTAATGATCGAGGGAAGCAAAACAAGAGAAATCGATTATCACCCAACAACTGCCACTCTTCGAAGCACAATCATTACAGTTGGGGTAGTCAGTATGCGAATGATCTACTAACCCCTCTCGATTCAAGCCGAAGACCAATCTCAGGCCTGAACCGGTTGCGCGCAGAATCATATCGCGCCTCGGACTCCATCGGGTCATTGACACACCGATAGGTTTAGTAGTGTTACTAGTGTGGGTTAGTATCGCGCGTCCTTGCGTATCGATAACCGAGGGACTGCTATGATGAGTCGGGACTCTTTTTTTCGCCCCATTCACACCGTTATCGTCCTCAGGGAGCGCGTGCCTCCCGGATCGGACTGGACCGATCCGGTTATATAAATATTGCCGATAGCCCAATTTTTGCTATGCGAGGCCCGATTAGTCGGAGTTCAAAGGCTGTAGTCGAAGCTGCCACCTCTTTTGCGCAGACTTTAACCCAGTTAGGGGATAGCACATCGCAACAATCGCATACTTTTCTTTAAAGGAACTACTCATCTTCTCAATACAAGTTATATTATTAAAGTTCTATATAGGTCTTAGCATTATTTCTTTAATTATAAAAAAACAGCAGGTCAACAATGTGTTAAGATAATAGCTACAAGAGTTAATTTCCCTACTGAAATGTGGATGCACAGGATGATTTCGCTGCCTTTGCAATATTAAGAATAATAGAACAGAACATAAGAAACATTAGTCTACAATAAAAATACTAAGATAATTTACAATTATTTTAAATACACCAGTGTAAATTCGACAGTGGTGTTTCAAAGACATGTCAATCAGTTTGTATGTATAACGAGGATCTTCGGGGAGTGGTCACGCTGATACTGCGTGAAAACTATTAGGAATCGGGTGATAAAAGCGCCGGCAGAGTGGTTCGTTGACACGGCAGGGTAGAGCTGCAAATTTACTCGAGAGCCGAGTCGACCGCCAGGCTTTCGAGCTTTCGCGCGCCGGATGTATTCACACGTACGGAGCTGTGTACCAAGCATGTGTACCTTGGCGGAATGTCACGCAGAAGAGGCGAAAGGCAAAAGGCCGAACCTCGATTCCATTGGTGTTCACTTCATACATACATAAGTGTGTGTGTGTGTATGTATGCGCCATTGGCCACGCACTCCACGCGTGATAACACGGAAACAAGACGGTTTACGCACGTGCGTGCGTGCGTGCGTGCGGCACGCAACACACCCGTCGAAGGCGAAAATGCCGTTTCAACCGGGCGAAAGGCGCTATTTTACGACTGGCCTGATTCCACCCTGAAGGCAAGACGGCCATTTAAATGCGGATTTCGGTATAATCCACTATTCATCGTAGGGAGAAACGTAAAACGTCCACGTAGAACGTTAACCCTGGATTACTAACTCCCTCCTCTTTCTCTCTCTCTCTCTCTCTCGCTAACTCTCTCTTTAGTGAAGATCATTTTATTGCCGGCCATAAGATGCTTCCCCCTCAATAAAAACTTGTATTTAAAGAACACATCGTCTCGACTTTACTGAAGCCCGAAGGCCATTTCGAGAGAAAGAAGAATCTTTGTAGAGGAAGGATCTCTCAGCATAAGATCGACATTATGAACGATCACTATTAGATCATTGAACGAGTAAGTACATCGGGGATGCTGCGGACTACTTGGACCAAGTCCATTGACGTATGAAAGAATGTACGTATGCGGCTAGATACAACGGGAAGCTGTGGTCCATGAAATTACTACTGAAATACAGCACGGCAACTCTCCAAAGGGTGCGGCGGGTTTGGAGAAGATCACGTCCGTGCGCGGTTGGAGAAGAAGGGGCAAGCACGTCCGCGGCGAATGATAAATGCAAAGTCTCCATCAAGCATCCGGTCCGTTTGGCGGGAGCAGTCGGCTTCGGATGAAAGAAGAGACCACTCGACGCAGTCAGCGGTAAAATTGGGAATCCATAGCTTCGCTGAGAAAACATTTCATTCGCACTATTCTCCCTCACCCCGTTTTCCCTCCGACAAGATGATCCCTGAGAAAATCGGTAAAGCGAAATATGCGAAGTTGGTGGAGAACTGTTTGAGGTTCGATATAAGAAAGGCAAGCGTCAGTGAGAGAGTAATATTGAAAACATGGTTTCTGATACAAGAGCGCAGGTTTATGGAGCAGGCTTAAGGATGTGCGAGTGAGGATTTCGCAAGCGAGGAGATAAATAAGCCAAAGATACACCGCTCGCACACACAAAGGTAAAGATAGAAGCTCCTCCTTTCGCGTTTGCAAGTGCGCTCATAATGAGCGAGCGCTCATTTTATTCTTGGAACACCCGCGCGGTCTGGCGGTCCGGATCGCAGCCTCCCGATGGATCTTCTCCCCTTGCGGGATAAAACACATCTGTGGATTAACGACAGAAATCGATCGACCATACGATCCGAATCGAAATGATTAAGTGAGATTGACGCGAACTCTTGGTTTCCTGTTTACGATGACATTCGGCTTCTCCTATCTGTCTATTTCTCGCAAGGGGCGTGGGGAAAGAGGGCGAGAGAGGATTCTGGTGTGAAAGAGGAGTGAGAAGTATATAATTGTGCTTTCGATGCTTGTTTGCAACTCACGGTGAGAGACGTCAGTGTGGCGGCGCTGATAAACGCGGGGCAAATATGCACCTGCAACACTTGGGGCTACTATCATTCCCGTAATCATCGAGCGGACACGCGGTAAACAAGCATCGTATGGCCCGCTGGTTAAGCTCTTGGGAAGCCTCTAATTGAATGGTCAAGCGCTAGCTCACCAACCAACAGTCAATGTGACTTTCAAGTTCATCCACTATACATAGTATTGACGTCCAGTCCGAACGATGATCTCCTAAAATAGACCGGATGGACCCACTTTACTCGTGAAATCTCAGACGAAGACCTTTTGCTCTAACATTTCCGCACCAATCTCATCCAGGGCAAACACCCTGAACGAGCGACCTTGAACCGCTCGAATCTGAATCTCAAGTTCTCTGAAAATTACCGGGCTTCCTTGAAACGATGACTTTATCTCGCCCGGCTTATCAAGATAATGGAAAGTTCCCGGCGATTGCTCTGCTCGAATACTGTTCTTACCGCATTTGAATAGAGTGTAACATCGAATTGATAGTTTTCTTGAGGGAAGTATTGGAAAATCACGAAACACCTCGGGTGCAATTGTACGATTAGTCTCGGTTGATTCATCCGCTAATTAAGCTGGCCTCCTGCTTTACCCTGCCATTTTCACGCCTACGTTCTATTAGCATCGCATTAGCATTCCGCGAAAGCCCCGGCGGATTGCGCGAACGCGTGCGCGTCTGTGTGGCACAGAACGGCTGCTTAATTATTCATTCCTAGCTGGACAATGCGATTTTTTGTTGTCCCACCAAGTGGCCAAGGTGATCCGAGGGGAAAAGGAGTCAGTTGCTTTTGTGGTAAAAGAAACTCAGGTGTATCGAATCATGATCGAAGGACGACTGAACAAGATAAGAAGAAAAAAAAACCCTTCTGTTAAACTAATGTTGGGATGTGCAATCGAGAGTTTAAGATATACGATATGTCTGACGTATCACTAAGGTGTGTTGTATGCAGTTGCATTATGTAATCTCCGAGTGTTTCTCTCTCCACCTGGCCATCATACCAAGCAACAAGTTGTGCCTGCAATACACAGAGTCGTCGTTCTTTCTATGAAAAACTCCTTGCTTTCCGATTAGCGAGAGAATCACTCTGTTATCGCGATCCGATATCGCTAAACCCAGCTAGAATCTGGTTTTTCCCACGAGGCTGAATACATTCATACATCCTCTCCAATGAGATGCTCACCTTTGAATTTTGTTGTATTCAAAATCGATATCATCGATAGGTGACTGCCACAAATCATTTAGATCCGTGCATTCTTTACTTCGATTACAAAAACAGCCAGGCGTTAGTTATTGCGTAAAACAATGGGTTGCATAAAACCGGTCAACAATGTGCCGGACGGTCGGTTGTTACCGTGCGAGATTCTCGCGTTTCGAGCTCGAGTGTGCAAGAAAGCCTGATTTATGACGGTGCATTCATCGCGCATAATGCCGACGGTTTATAACACTTAGTAACACTCGATTAGCACCTGGCACGACACTCTTCTATGTCTGAGTATACATCCATACTTACCCACGCACACACATATACAGTTACCGCAAATCTACGAGGCCGAATTTTTTCGAACGATCTGTCCCATCTAGGATAGACAGGTTCTCGCATAGACAATGTGCTGCCACGATATTATTACATAAAAGATAACGGCGACCGGCAGCAACCTACTTCATTTCCGAGATTATCTTTTTACGTAACGACCTACTCACGAGATATTTAAAGCACTTTGCGAGATGCCCGTCGCACTTGCTCGTGCATCTCACCAGATTCAACTACCATCGAATCACTTATCTCACAATTCATTCTAATTAATTATTCAGAAATATAAATCAAAGCGTTCATTCTAATTTGAAAATGAAAAACAGTCATTAATTCCATTGGTTGGACTTGCATTACTAGAACTCCCCAAATCTAAAGATGTTTTGCTGCATGAGTTACTATCTCGTGCTCCGGGGGCGTTTTCGTATGTTGATACACATGCGTTGTTGGTAGAAGGGAAAATGCGTTCTCCAGAGTTAGAGATGCCGAGATTATGCTTGGCAGTCCGAGGCAATACTATTGTTCTGCTAATAATAGTCAAAGTTTAAGTGGGAATGGAGGATTGGGAGATGCGTGAAAGCTCCTAGGAGTGCTGGGTTCCCGAGGCAGCGAGCTAGTGGCGAGCAAACAAACAGATAAACGAATCGTCGACTGGTTGACCCACTTACTGCTACTTGATAGACAACCTCTCCTTCTCTCTTTCTCTCTTTCTCTCCCTTTCCCTCTCTCATATCAGTGGGAGTATGGGAGCGCCACGACTTCATTCCTAGCGAAAAATCAGCTTTTTCTAGCCGCTGCATTTCTCCCTGCCCTTGCCTGCGATCCAACTCAACTCGACTCGACTGGCTCCGAATCTGCCTTCCGGAGTGCGCGGAGTTCTAGTTTACAAGCTCGCTATTGTTCGCTTTACGTAACGAGCGGCGGAAGAGGCCAATTAAATCTGTTTGTAATGTGCAACTGATATCGGCGGCTGCGCGCTTATTATCGCCGCGACAGCCACGTATGTGTGGGTGCGTACGTGTGTTGCATGAGCGTGCCTGCGTGAGAATATGAGATCAGTGAACGTGTTATTTAGTCTATGAAATAAAAATAATCAATTTTATATATTTCTAGCTAAAAATGTCCTTTCTTATTTGTCTCAATATTTTTAAGATCTGTTAGATTTCAGATGTCTAAATTTTCTGAGGTTTTAATATTTAATTGACGATTTCAATAATAAATCGATGATATACTTCGTGACTCATACGAGATTGAACTGGTAGTATTCGCCAGTCATAAAGTCTAGCATCGCAGGTGAGAACACTCGGTGACAAAGAAGACGGATTTCCAAGAGAATTGTCGGTGTATTGCATTATCTGCGGACAAAGGGTTTCCCTCGCTATCTGCCTGTCTGCTGTATGCGTGATAACAATCCGATAGGATCTCCTTGAGAATGGTCGAATGGGGATTATAGCTGGGCGCGTTTAGCATTCGAGTGATAAGTCGATCGTTAGTTTGCACGTGTGTCTCGGCTGACCATCGCTTGTTGTTAAGCCGCACTCGAACGTCCAAGGCACTGTGCGCCTTTAATATGTGACGTCATACGGCGACACAAATGACACTTCATTCTCGAGAACGACGTGACTGAACTGTAAAATCCTATGAAATTTATTATTCCCATAAGGTGGGGTAATAAAGAAACAAAGGAAGAAAATTGGAATCTAATCGAGCCGATATTAAGTTTGAGCCAGTTTGAGTTTGGCGCGTGTAAGCTGCAAATGTTATCATTGAATGTGACTGATAGGCGATGGCGTGAGTATCTAATGAGAAATGAGTGTCAAGGAAATGAGTAATGAGCATGAAGGAGCACTAATTTATGGTTAATTAACCTCTTAATGATGATGTGCTTTTCCATAATTCTCGAATTTAATGAATTTTGAAACTGTATCGATACAATGCCTGCAATGTAATACGCCCATCGAATACTTCCAAACTATTGAATTTCCTTCATTGATCTTGCATCTTTTCTTCGGAATCTCGTTTACTCGAGATTCCTCAAGCACCGAGAATCAAATAAATAAACCTGTTGAAGCGAAAAACCACGGTTACATTGACATACCGACTGCGATTTCATTCATGGCGAAATGCCAGATATATTTAGTATTTGTTTAACATTGCTAAGTCAACTACGGACGCTCTCAGCGATAGGCTTCAAGGCCTGCGCCGGGAAAAAGGGAAGTTTGAGTTGCCTGATGTCTGCGTCACGACGCACAGTGGCTGATATGGATGTTGGGTGCAATATCTCGAGTTTCTCTAAACCGTTTCTTCAAGAATTAAAATCCTTGTGACACGAGGATGCAAAATGGACCATCTTTAGGTTCAAACCATTTTTTAAGGTGCGCGGCGCTAGTTACAAATTTGAATATTTTGATACATTTTCTCTGTTCATTTTATGTTTAATGTGTTCATTTTTTAATTATGTTTTGCAGTAATTTTGATCATTTTATTTCAACCTTAACATATAAACTACATGAATATAAAAATTGTTCATTTATAAATCCATTTAGGTAACTTGATGGGACACCCACTTTTTACCAATGATCCAAAATATAAACGGGTATACTATAGTAATAATGATGAAATCAGGAGACTCGGTAGAGAGATTTTTGAGAGATTTTTATCCAGAGCAATGATATAATGTTAAATTTTTATTTCCCCTTCTTCGACTTTTTTGGGTATAAAGTCCTATGCGCGGATTTTAGACCCAAATCAGCCACTATGACGCAAAGTCCACATTGTTACGGGAGAAGCAAACACATGCATGAAAGAACGTACATTTAACGCGACTCTTGGAAATCTAGCATACAATTGAACCTTTGATCAGAATGACATAATAATTGGAGCAGTGTTTCCCAAACTTCCGTTGTAAATTCTTGTTTCGCTGGGCGCATGACAGTGAGTTACTGACTGTGAAAGAGAAAGCGACAGGACAATGTTTCACTTATAGGATGTAAAACAGTGTGAATGTATGTGTAACTATAACAAAAAGTGAGCACAGTGAAGAAAGCCTATTCCGAACCAGGCACAAAACCAGTAGAGCTCTAATTCCAAATTTCTCAATTATTAATTAAGAATACATATATTACAATTTAAGTAGCGACAAACACAGTTATTCTCTGAGTTAAACCATCCTCAATTGTTTCCCAACTATGGTGCTTGTTTAACACCATAATCAATGGAAGCGCCATTTTCCGGGAATGAGTAATGAGCAAGCGAGACGAGGAGACAAAACGCACTTGCCGGCAAAAGCGATAATTGGCCTCGGGCGAAAGAGGAGCGCGCGCGTGCAGCCTAATCGCCCGGAGGAAGACAGAGTGCCGGTTGCCGATAAGCGTAACCCGTGTTACATGGAAGACGCGGGGCACGGGACGATAAAATTACACGGTGTCCAAGAGTGCAGACCGATAAGCGGAATGCGAATGAGAGAAGGACGAGCGCGGAATTAGCGGAGGAAACAAACTTGCATCTGCGTCGTGGCCGGCGCAGCAGTAGCAGCAGCAGTAGTGTAGCAGCAGCAGCCAGCTTTCAGCCGGGCACGTGTGATAAGCGATGATACGCACACCAAGCAAACCGCACGCCTTGCAGTTTTCGAACTAGATAGATAATAGCACTTCGTCATCGTGTATAAATAATATAATTACAAATCAAACAGTTAGTCGATATAGCGTCGAAATCATATTACAGAGAGTCAATTAAACCTCGATTTTCACCTGGAAGTTAATATTGTAATAAAGTTCATTGAAAATTCCACGGAGAGAATAGTTTAGGGGGAATGGAAAGAGAATTTGAGAGAACACGTGCGAGAGCGAACGATAAATGGGAATCGAGCGGTGGTATTTGCGGGCGGACGAGCAGACGGGTAGGCGATTACGAAGTCGCATGGACCACGAGATCGCGCACACGTGGAGCTGGTGAGATATGGAAAGCGGAGTCGCGTTAGATTCGCATTTGGCGAAGCGCCCGAAAACGCTTTTGCCAGCGTAGGAACTTCTGCCGTGCGAGCTGGTAAAGCTGAGATCGGCCGCCGATCCTTATTTTTCTGGCTTTCACTGGGACAGCGACGCATGTATCAGCCACGTGCCAGAGAAGCCTCGGACTACTTGTAATAAGCGGGCGTGCAACAAAGAAACAAATCCCCCTGGCGTTCCTTACTACCAAACGGTAGTATATCTTCCGTTTTTACAATCCCGACACCATGTGTCCCTCAACACACTACTCCCAACGCCTGCCACCGAAATACGCTGCTTTGTTTGCTTTACGAACCTCGTAAAACATTGTAGCAGCCGCCGCGAGCTTGCAATGTGTCCACGTGTGACTTTCCATTCGACGATGCAGCTATGTTGCATCAAAGCAACTGATAAAAAGGCGGATTTACCTGAAACCTGAAAAATACTAATAAAACATTGCGTCATCACAATATTGGCACATGGTGCCTCAAATCAGAGATCGACTGATCTATTTCTGCCTTTGGCAAATGAGATATACCAGCTCCCTTGAATCCACGTGCCGAGATAACATCCAATAACTGTTCCATCGGAATCAGTAAGAAGTTGTCGGTAGAATTATTGATGAGTGAAACAAGTTCCTAAGCGAGAACCATATAAGTCCGGTATACCAAAGAATCGAATGCAAAAATGGTGTGCTAATCAAGTTGACACTGCTGCATACTGCTGCACTTGATGCAAAAGAGACGTAATAAAGATCGACACGTGGTGCGAGCCGATGCCAGCTAAGAACTGCGCACTCCATCGGTCGAAAACAGCAATCCCCATGTGTGTGTCTACGTTCCTGTACGAAACGTGGTCAACGGGATGGCACGTGGAGGGTTTGTGTACTTGTAAGAACAGATTTCGGACTCGATACGCTAGGCAGAAAGAGCTGCGTAGGAAATGTGTCAGCCAGGCGTTGAAGGGACCAGCAGATTGCTTTCGCGATGATGACGAGCATGACATTCGGGTGGCCGTAAACATGGGTCATCAGAGCCGAGAAATTCAGTTGGATAATCGAGGATGGTCATAAAAGTTATAACGGCAGTTACAGTAAATCGCATAAGTATTCGGACAGCCGTATGTTTCACATGTACATCCGGCATTTTAAATGGGTTAGAGATGAGTGAATACATTTGTTAGCATTTTGTCTGTGTGACAGTCCCAGGTAATATTAGGAGAAACAATTATTCTCTACTATATTCGATAAATTTAATAATATAGTAAAATGTTAAAAGCTATGTGAAATAATACTTTCCATTTTTCCATCCTTTTAAAATACATGTTAATAAACACAGCATGCGTTCGAATATTTTTACGACATTATTTCTGCGTACAGTAGCTTATTACTTATAGCGTAAAGAACAGTGGACATTTATACACAAACGATCAATTAATTAACGCTATTATAAACAACATATACAACAGTGATCTCATGAACACGAGGATCTCCGACTATTACTGTGTTTCATAATTTTTAAATACCAGCACGCGTTCATCTCCGAATTGTAATGCTGCATTACCAACGAGACTGATTGCGAGGCAAGGGGTTAACAGTTGTGATTACGTAATGAGCACACGTGTCGAAACTATAAAGGATGCCTGGCTGGAACAACGTGACCAGGCGTGCTCGATCTCATAGATATCCACGCGCCTCGTGGAACATTGTTCGAAATTATGCGCTTTCCCACCTCTGCCTAACCACTCCCGGGTATTAATAACATCTGACCGAAGCCTTCTTGCTACCACAGAGCGAACAAGTCCTCTGCCACATTGTTGACCGACCGTATTATGCAAAAACTAATGAGAGCCACTGGCTATTTTTATAACTGGATAAAAGGCATTTCCAGACTTAAATAAACTTCAATAATCGTATTTATATCTACAAAGTCTATTTGGATTATAGATTTGCATTACGCAATATTGTAATAACAACAGCTTGCGCCATCCTGTAGTTTAACAATTATATAAGTTGATGATTTAAAGGACGCATTTGCCGATGAATCGAGCGGCGGGCACGTGAAAGCACGTATGCATACATACATGAAGATGAGAGGTGCTCCTACTACCAGCGCTGCTGGCCAGAAATCCTCGTCAACATCCGACCGACGAATAACGAAGGGCACTGTTCATCGCGGGCTATATTTACGACCAATACTAATCGCGAGAAAATGCCAGCACTCTTTCTCTCTCTCTCTCTCTCTCTCTCTCTCTCTCTCTCTCTCTCTCTCTCTCTCTTTCTCGCCGTCCAAGGTAAACACATTAAATTCGCCGGACAAGAAGCTACGGCGCGCCAAAGAGTGAGAGTGTGTGTGTGTGAGACAGAGAGAGAGAGAGAGAGAGAGAGAGAGAGAGAGAGACGCGGATCCAAGCATATGGGGAAAATGCATGATTCCTGCACTTGCATAATTAATAATTATATAAGTATGACTACTCGTTATTTACGTGATCTTTGAGCGCTTGTCTGATTTGTTTTGTTAAGGAAAAAAGCTCTATTAATAGGCTCGGCATTTTTTCATTACCAGATCTATCTTACGATTGAGAAACGAAGAACTTGTTCGTGCCAGAGCAGTTCGATGACGACAGCGAGCAATTATTGATTGGAATAACAAAAAAGATAGACGTGGGCGAATTACTGATGAGATCGATAGAGATACGACTGTTTTCCTGCGGTGTGCACGCCCAGTACTAGGGTGACTGTTGATGCGATGACTGCCACGCACACGCACACACACGTACGAGTGATAGAGCGGAGAGTGATAAATTAGTGTCGGTTTCGTGACAGGGCAACACGCGGCAAAGCCAACCACTTTATTACTTCCTGCCGATTCAATTTGCCCGGCTTCTTTTTTTCACCAGGCACCCCCAATGGGTTAATGGCCCACTAAATACAAACTCCTGCGATCGATTTCTTCGAGCACCTTGCCATTGGTCTTAGCATTCTCCTTTTTTTGTTTTCTTTATCCGTTAAACTCAAGAATGCACATAATTTACATTACGAGAATATTGTATACTGTATTTAAACCTGTTTTCGCGAACTGCAAAGAAGAAAAGCTTATTTGACACAGCTTTTAGCACCTTGTTTTCCTCAATTAGTTGGGGCTAAAATGTTAGCAAACCTTGATGTCTCTCAAGATTTTTATCTTTCCTTCACTTGTTTTGTTACACCACATACGATAGATTGCATTAGGATGTATTAAAATCAAACATGTGCTTGATAGCGCGATTTACGTTGCAAGAATATTCGTTTACATGTTATGTTTAATGTATTTTCACGAACTGCAAAGAAGGAAAGCTTATTTGACATAGCTTTTAGCATCTCACTGTGTGATTAAGTTTAGCGTTACTGGGACAAAATGTTAACAAACCTTGGTCAGTCTTACGACTTTTGCTTGTCCTTCTTCTGAGTCACAAGATTTCTATCTTCTTACACGACATACAATAAATAGCATTAGAATGTATTAGAATGAACAGTGTTGTATCGAACGGTTGCTCGCTATTCCCATGGCGTACTTCCATACAGCCGATAGCGCGATAATAGGGCGTTTGACCCCGGTGTATCGCAGATGGACTATAATCCGCAAGCGAGCGCGCGCGCCCAATGACGTAGATCGCATAACTACGAGTGCACCAGTTATTTAACGGCATTGTGCCCGCACGTGTATGCATTCGTCCATGTAAATCCATACAAGCATGCTTGCATTCCCTCGCTGATGCGTTGCTCCGAGCTTGAAAAAATCACCGACGACGACGCCTGATAAGAGATAGGGGACACCACTGAGCATGTGACGATGACTGAATATGTTTCGGTATCGATGATTCGAGGACTCCTCCATGTAAAAATATACTTAAGTTCACAGGTATCATTTGTATAATTACGAGTCAAATTACGCGGTTCTGTGTATAGCTTCTTAGGGGATGTAAAAAATAATGCGCTAATGTGTAGAGCCGTTCGAATTATATGAGCAGGTGAGCGAATCAGTTAGTTGAAATTTTCAGGTAGAGAAAGATGCTGTAGTAAATACTTTCTGTGTGCTGTGATAATATAACAGAAGAATACTACATATTTCTCAACGTCTTTTAATATTTTTGGACTACTACGATTACTTCAATGACCAATTTCCTTTTCTATTCTCGAAAATTAAAGGTAACACCTCGTGACCTATTCATAGAGAATTTGCAATTTAAAAAATTGATTGTTGAATGTTAGAATAGTATTGAATATATAAGAGGTTTTGTAGGACGTAAGAAGGATGTTCCGACAGCGAGTATTGTCAACAAGGGCAGCCGGTCGCCTGACACAATTACTGATTGCCAGTTTAGTCGAGAGTCATTGCAGTGGGAGGGCAGAGGGGACGAGCGAGGAGTCAATCGATTAATTGCCGATTAATTGCCCCTTTCGCGAGCTCTTATCGAATTTTTTCTTTCCCGCTTGATTGCCCTCTCATTTAGAGAGGATTCTATCGCTCAAAGTCCCCCGCTCTTTCGCTCCCTTTTGCACTTGTTGCCACGGCTCTTTGGCGACTCTTTCAGACTCTGATTCTCGGTGCTCGTTCGTCTCATATTTATCATGAACGCCGTCAATAAGTGGTAGACTGGCGCGTGATAAGACTGAGATGAACAAGTCGGAGGACATCGTCTATTTTTACGCCCCTTTTCACCAACAAGTAATTATAATATCGATGGTGTTTGCATCACCGACAAGCAAGCAAACAGACCTTTCTTTCTGACAAACAAAATGCAAAGAATCCTCGACGAAATGTAAAAGCCTTCTTCGCCGAGTTCGCCAAACTTCTCCAAGTACCATGCGGCCACGTGAGAGCACGCGAAAACAAATAACTTTGCAAGTTTCCGCCTGGAATATCTATCTACCCATCTGTCCGCGCCACGTGCTCTCCCAGCGATGACTTCAACTTCTTCTCGATTGCAGCATGGACCATTGGACCGCTCTGGTAAACAAACCTCCGAGAAGAACGACCGGGGAGAACGCACACCGGAAGAATCTTCCTAGACATTACCATTGGTCGAGAGTCAATGAGATTCTGTTTGAAAGTAGCGAAAGCGAGGTCCAATAAGAAATCCGAACACTACTAGTTTCAGAAGGTTGAAGGAGATCAACTATACGGTTGATCTCGAAAATCAAGTTTGTTGCGATGAGTGTTTATAGTGTCTTCCTCGATCCTTTCCCTTGGCAAGGACAATCCGATTGGATTCAGTCGATTTATTGAATTCAATGCTTGAATTTCTAGACGGCGAAGGTTGTCATTAGGGAAATCCTGAGCCAGGAAGGTTAATCGCCTTATCACAGTTCTCTTTGTAAAGCTGGTTATCGGCCTCGGCCTCGCGTCCCTCACGTGTCTCACCAACAGCGGCTATTAAAAGTTCCGCGTCTGTTTCGTCGCGTAACATCGCACCGGTTCCTTCTCTCGTACGAACTACTCTCTTCCGACAGTCGTACTCGCACACACGTGTTCACGCACAAGCACACGTGTCTTTGGGCCAAGAAAAGCAGACAGAATAAGCGTGTGTGAGGATTGCGTGATCGAGCGAAGCACACACACGTGGTGTATCGCTGGCAGTTTGGCGCCACTCGCCTCCAAACAGAAGCACGTGCGAAGGAAACTAGAAGGCCTCGAAGCGCCGAGGAAGGTGAGAGAAAGGTTGCTGTGGTAGAGCACAACAAGCCGAGGAAGAAAGATAGCGCCAGCTGACAGAAAGACGAAGGATTACCAGGGATTTTATTCAATACATTCGAAGAGCGGCGAAATCACCGACTGGTTTCACCGATTCGGTTCGGCCTTATCAGCGATTGCGACCTCGAATTTTAACGCTTCTCACATCCCGACAGCTATATTTCTTCGAGATTATGGCAACCGGCCACACAAACGTACTGTCCAAGCCCAGAACGTCGTAGTAGTTGTATACTTTCCTATTACACTTATGGAAGTGGTCCAAGTCGAGAACTTATTGAAGTTAGATTTATTATACTTTGGGTGGGGCAAACCATCCAATTTCGTCAGAAGGCAGATTTTGCTAAATTGCACGCATTCTTGTGATTTTTCCAAGTATTTCTAACTTTCTTGAATTCTTTACAATTCCTTTTTAATTCTTTATAGCTTTCGTGTTACTACATGCTTTGTTAAAAGATTCAGTGATGCAGATGGCGTCTCAATCATTCAATCTTCCTCACGTGTAACTTGCGATCATCATTGCGTCGCCTTATTTCGAGTGTACACTGTACACGTGACAGCTTATCCGCCACGAGACTTCTTAGCTAGTAGCGAGTGCCGAGAGAGCAAGATAAATCCCCGTTGGACGAGCTGGAATAAAAGTGGACGGCAGGGAGGCCGTTGCGGTCAACAGAAGGAATTAATGTGGAGCCATTAGAGCTCGATAGCTTACAACAGTGCGAGCAGGGAGCACGTTCGCAGACTATTAGCGGCAGCAAAATCGTCAGGGGATAACTCTCGCTCTAACTAGAATTAGAGCGGAGAGAGATGGAGCACGAGCGAACGACATGGAACTAAAATTATCCCCTTTGTACCCGAAGGAAACAAGATTCCTGGGGGAATTGTATTACTAAACTTCGGAATCTCTGCAAAATCAGGATCCTTGACATACCATTACCTTTTGATCGATCTTCTATCGTTTTTCAAATACAGCAAAAGGTTTCTTAAACAAATTTTGTCTACCAACAAATTTGTTAAACCTTTCCAATTCTCCATCAATTTACTAAAAAGAAAGAACAAGCCTGTATTTATATGTGTTATACACCGCAGCAGCTCTTAGTCAATCACAGGCTTGTTTTTTCTTTTTAGTAAATTGATGGGCAATTGAAAGGGTATGAGCTTAATAAATTTGTTGATAGAGAGATACCGTTAAAAATCTGGAGATACACGTTTCAAGTTAAAAAAAAGCGTATGTAAAACAGAAGCAATTATTCCTCCTGTGGTGCGAGCCCCGCTTCCCCGAAGATTCGCTCTCCGAAAACGTGATGAACTATAAGTGGAATAGCTGCTCCGAGTAAAGGTTTGCGCAGCTGGACAGCAAGTTTCTTCGGAATAGTCTCGGTTCCATTAATAGACCGGGCGAAATGAGTAACAGACCGCGAAAATGAGTAACACGAGGTTTCCTTATCAGCGTGAGTGGGAGCGGGTGCGATGAGAGACCGCAATGAGCCAGAGCGTTTCCAATCGACATCTAACCGCGATTAATTAGTGCTCGGTGATCTCAACAAGCCACAATCCAGTCATCGTGCGAGCGAGCGAGCGAGCGAGAGAGAGAAAGAGGGGGTTCGGGTGTGCGTTCGCAAATCGAGTCGATCGAATCTGACGTCGCCTTTATTAGCATCCCGCGGCCGCTACCCACAAGTGGCAGCGACTGCACCCATCAAAGCCGCAGCACGATAATCTATCTAGAATCGAGACCAGCCAGATTGAGTATCGCTCCAGATGTGCAACGCCCTTAAACCTCGCGCCATCTGCCGGCTGATCTCCCATAATTAATAACGAGTACTCGCTAACTTGATCCCTGATCGACCAAGTTTGGACAATTTGTTTTATGGTTTAGAAATAGTATATAATGTAACTGTGGAGTGCAAGTGAAGTGACAAAGGGATGTTGCTTGGGTTTTGTAGAAACTCTGTCATTTTTTATGAACTATAATCTAGCATACCACAGTATGGTGTAAAAAATCACCTTGTTTTCTTAATTTCCGAAATTTCCAGAAACCAATCAGGAGATTTCTCCGCTATTTGCACGAAGAATAAACTAGGGCGGATTATAAAAATTAAAATTGCACTTAATTTTGATTTAAACTATTCTATGTCAGAAACAATTGACTTTTTCATGAAACAAATATACGAGTCCAGTTTCTACTATTCTTACATCCACTTGCTACTGTGTATGGGAAACCGATCTGTCCTTTTTCCAGCTCTGCCTATCCTTGTTGTCATCGTATGCAAAGTGCTCGCAAGTGTCCACGGTCCATTACCGGTGCGAGGTCAGTTCTCCGTGGGCGCCAATTGGAATACACACGCGGCGAGAGCACCCACCTATATTTACACCGGCGAGAAGAGAGTCGCGTGACCGCGAATAAACACGAAGGAAGGAACGAGCGAGCGAGCGAACGAAAGTGAGTACACTCTTTATTTCGGCCAATGGAATGTCGCCTGCCCAGCAGCACAGGGAAACTTGCCAAAATCCTCGGGGCGAATTGCCCCGAACGCCGTGGAATTCGCCTCGCAAATAGAAGCGATGGCAGATGCGATGCCTTGTCAAGAGATCAGTCGAGATTTCTCTTCTTCCCCCCTTTTGTTTTACGTTTTATTGACTATATACTATACTTCAAGTGACTTTTATCGAAGCGCAAGTATAAGTATCAATGCAATTTAAATATAACTCTTGCTCTATCTAGATGATTGTGAGCGGAGATCAACAAACGTTATCAAACTTGATAGTGGGGGAACTCGGAGATCGTTATACTTAAGAGCGGAAAGCTATTTCTACTCTTTTGATTCTGTTTAATTATATGTTAAATCTTCTGATGAAGAGAGCATGTTCCAGTTCTAGGAATTAACGTTTTTATAATATGACTATTGATTAATATGTATATTCAACATACATACACGGTATTTTCGTTTGTTAATAAACGTTACTCCTAAGAACCATTTTCTACAAACCCTTAAGATACACATTTTTTGTATCATCTCGTTTGGAGTGCTATAACATTCATTCATTTATTATGATACTTTCTTTTTAACGGAAGTGTCCTCCTTCTGTTTTATCAGGCCACTTCCGTTTGATTTGAGCGCCATGTTCGAAATGATTTATGAATAAATATTTTTCAACAGATCCAATCAAACTTGCTTAAGACGAAGCGAGCTTGGTCGGTTTGTTTGTACTCGAAATGCGTGAGTAATATACTGGACAGGATTGCAAGGACTCCATTGATCTTCCCGCGGAAAAATGTCAAGCTCGAACAATATATCGACGTCTGTTTTGCCGCATTCTATTTTAATCGGCTTTTTACCAGCACGATTTATCACGGGCAATACCCACTTCTTGACGCTGAGATACCTCGCGAAAGGGTAAACTGCAAGCGACGCATCCGGTTTCTTTCCATCAAGATCACTTGTCACATGCTGACTCCAAACTTCTTACTGTTATTTTTCACATTGTTTCACTGTCTCAATACAGAAGTCCGCGATTCTGCTCGGGTTAGACTTGAATTCGATCTCTTAAAAAGAATTCCGTATCGATTTGGTTGCTTAATCCAGTGCAACATTGTAAATATAAATTGTGCACGTGATTGACGTTGACACCATTTTCTGTATTGAGCATTCTCTGGGATAACTGAAAGTTGTCGAGTAGCGTCATTACGCAAATGATTTCGCGTTTATTAAGAGCTATCATGATTTGGCAACCACTGATGTTTACCGTGCGCGGTCATATGCGCGTAGCGGCACACACCGATGTTCCTCTTGCATTTATGCCGCATATGTGAGCCTGACTATGCCAATGTGTATCTACCGATTGACAATCTAAGCCGCTACTTCTGACCCTGACTCAACACTGCGTGAAAGTTTGACCAGACATCTGCACACAATGTGCAAGAGCGAGCCTTGGGAACGTCGAAGCAGACGCTTTGGGAGACGTTAGGCTTCCGACAGAAATATTAATCCATCACTGTATTATTATACCAGTCTATTCAATTCAATCAGGTTCCCACGCATAAAAGATTAATAAGAAGTAAAACTATGATGAACATATCTCTTTTCTTAGTATTCATATAAAAGAATATTTCTTTTTGGGAAAATAAATGTTTTCAAAAGAAAATGCGAACTCTTTTTTAAATATTACTGTAAGACTCAATGTTTAAAGGAGGCTCTTGTAAATCTGGAACATAGCATGAATTACAGGGAAACTTGTTGAGAACTTGTTTGGCCCTGTCATTGCTGGGGTTCACCCAATCAACCCCTGTCATAATAGGTTACTCTGCGATTGAAAGTAGCTTCGACTCTCTTTTTTTCTGTCCTTTTTCCACCGCTGACTCCTCCGATATCTCTATCTTTCTCTCCGTGCGGTTGATCGAGAGTGGAATATTCAGGCGAATAAAAGCGCGACCTCGATGCTCTTGTGCAGGCTCCGTCCGTCGCGTGAATATGCATGCGAATTCCATCCTGTTTACAACCAGTATCTGGCAAGCGCACGCTCGATCGCCACGGGTGACACAGATATTTTCTTAACCACCGAAGACACCCACCTTTGCTTCCTCAAATATCAATTCCAATTCATACCAAGCCTCATTACGATTTTTCGATTTTCCTTTTGAAAAATCATCTCTCGGAATGAATGAATATTCGCCAGAGTAACTGTCATTTAAAGACATGTATGTATACATATATCAGTGTTTTTTCTATGTATCTCTATATATATTAAATAAAGACGATATTTGTTTGGCCGTTTATAATAAATGTAGGAAAATGAGCATACAAATAATAAATACCACACGGACGAGTAAAACTCCTGCTAGTCTGATATAAATTACACTAAATTTAATCCATATTTAATTAAATATAGAATTCGATAATATTATTTACATACTTAATAAAATAAAATAAAATCTAATATAAATAATTCCTCAACCTAATGCAGGTTTAATAAAATGTAAAAACCGGTCTCTTCAAGGATAATAAGTATCACGAAACTCAACCTGGACTCCTATTGGTCGAGGAAGCATTCGTATCCCGACGGATGGCGTTGCCAAAAAGCATTAACCCAAATTCTGCGGGAACTTGTTGCATCTCGGAAAGCGCAACTCCGCATGCCACATTGGAAGCGTGAGCAGTTGGATGTTGAACAGCCTCGGTGGAATCAGACAGTGAACGATTGACGGCCTCGATCCTCCCGCTCGGTTTCCCAGTAGAAATACAAATAGAGCTATCTCTCGACCGGCACACGCCTGTTCCAACTCCGATGCACTTACACCGCCAAACTCTCTACTACTCTCTCTCTCTTTCTCTGGAGTCAATCATCGTCAGAATGAGCAAGCCTTTTTCACAAGTCTCGGCACGGGGGAGATACGAAAGCGAGTTAAAGCGAGCAACAAGAAGAGGACGCGATAATGTATAAAGGAGGCTCTGGGTTCAATGACCCGAGTAGTTAATGAGCATCATCTTCGTGGAATCAAAATAGAATTGCAATTACAGGCTATGATATACTATTTGGATTCCTCGGTTCACCTGGCATCCAGGCGAACATGTTCTAAGAATCGTATACGCATACTCTGGAAGAGTGGAGGAAATACTAATTGTTTGCCAGTCAGTAATGTGTGACATGCGAGCGCCGGCTCTTCCAAGAGGCATCAAGAAAAATTGCCGGCGCTCTTGATTGCACTCGCAACCCTATTACTCCATTAGTGATTAGAGCAGTAAGAAAAATGGCCAGAGACAACGGGTACTTGTTACTGAGACATGCTTGATATATAAAGAGAGAAAGAGAAAGTGAGAAAGTGAGACAGAAAGGAGACGAGAAAGAGTAGAATAAGCTGGTGTTTGTCAGACCGCCGTGAAAATGCCTGATGGGCTTCTCGTTAATTGCGGCAACGTTAAGTGCGCCCGGGCGAACTCCGCTCTCGACGAGTGCTCGTTATCCGAATCCAATAAAGGTCTCTTTCGCGGAATAGGCAAGTCGAGCGATAATGATTAACATTCGTGGAATCCAGTTCGTCCGTCTTTCTCTCTCACATACCAAATGAAGTTTCCCTACAAGTGCGTGAGTCGTCCGTGCATTAGGTGGGAGAAACTGATTGCATAACGAAAATGAGAGCAAAAGAGAAGAAAAGAGGCAGGGCGAGGTATCGAATGTGTTTTTAATCACGGGCCAATTGTGTCAATCGCCAGACACCGACAATTGCATCCAAGTGCAATAATGCAGGGGATCTGACAAAAATGTTTGCCGAAGAAAAGAGAGACAGATGGACGAAGCAAGAGAGGAAGGCGAGTTTAAAAATGAACATGAGATAAGAGCGATGAAAGAGTGGATTAGGACTTACGGCATTGCATTATGATCGATTTAAAGCATCGTTAGCCGAGCCGATAAGATATACGACAAGCTAGTGATTTACATTTTCTGCGGACTCACCGAGCAGACATGACCACCTCGTGATGCCGGTCACGTAGTTCCAATATTTCCGGAAAATTGAAGCCATTGCTAGTCGACCTCAATTGTCTTTACTCATCAAAATTATAAGCCGTGAAACGAAGCTGCAACGGACATCGAGGATAATGATAGGTTGAATCGTAAAAGATATTTTTCCCGATCCATCGCCGGTCGACGGACAATCAGTACTCGGCTCTCGCAACTTTACGATCGATTATCTTAATGATCCACTTCCGTCCGGACTCCACCTACTGCAGGGTGATGCTGCTCCTGATGGCCGATCCTTCTCCCTCCCTCTATCGGCAGATCACCCAATTACTCTTTATAATAGCGGTCGTCCAAGTAAATAGATGGGGAACGAGTAAAAAGGCGGTGGCGCGTGGCCCGATTATCCTTCGCGCGGCTTCTGGAGTATCGCAATAACCAGTATTGCTGGCTAACAAATCGGAGATCGTGTGTTCGCACTGGTGAATTCAACGGGCTAATTAGTCTCTGGCAAAACATGTTTTCCTCGGTTGTACCGGCTCCTTGGTGTTCAGTTCTCGAGCGAAGCACCAACTAAGAGAGAAGTTTGGCTGAGCGTGAGAAGTAAGATGTTTCTGGGCAATGTTCGCCTTTCGATATCACCGGAATTAATGCCACGTGCTTCCCTCCCAAGAACGTCCTTATTGACTTGGCTCTCTGAGGATTACATAAACTCTATTTATGAGAGCTTAATCCACCCACGATTCGTCGCCGGCGAATGCCTCCTTTGCCAGTCGAGACACGTTCGTCATTCGCGTCTCCTTTTGAATCTGTAAACTATCGCCAAAGCTTTCCTACACGCATCTCTCTCTCTTTCTCCCCCCCCCCCCCCCCCAAAAAAATCCACGTTCGGGCCACCGGAGAACTAAGAAGATAGCCAACGATGTCGAACAAAGTGTTAAATCGATCGACAAGTCGACTCACGATCTTCCTGTTTGTCTGAGATACTGACCGATATTTTCGCCCGATGCCACGCCGCGCAGGCAAAACAGCCGATACCGTAACACTCAGCATTAAGTAGAATGAGTTTCGATCTGGTCAGGCGCGCTGAATCGCAAGTGCTTATAGTATTTGATGCAACGAGCATACTAATTAGAAGGGCGAAACTTCTGTGTAATCAGCAGGGTATATTACAAGATAAGAGGATGCTCTGAAACTTACCAAAGTACTTGGAAATTTTGAGCTCGAGATGATGCACTCACCTTTTCATCGAGGTTGTTGAGGTCCGGCAACTGAAACAGAAAGCCCTCGCGGTAAGAATCGATCTTGGTCTCAATGTTATAATGATGTAAATTAGACTTTATGGCGGACCTCTCGCCGAGCCTCGGTACGAGAACGCCGGTTATAACTTCATTAGTGGCGGAAGCGTCGTTCGCCTTAATTAGTTTGAAGAAGGTCGACGGTGCTTCGAGAGGAAATTGAATTTTACCGCACGAAAGATCGCTGTGCCGAGAAGCGAAGATAGAAACTCCATCTGGTAAGCCAATTGGAGAAGCTCAATGTTTGCTGGTGGCGTCTAAAAGTAAAGTGAACGTCCGATGGCAAAATTGGATCCTGTTTTATCCGCGCGTGGCTCAGACACTTTGTCGCTAGAGGACGCCTACCATCTGGCAAATGCTCTGCTTTTCATCTGCGACTGAGCGAGCGAGCGCGCGCGCGCGCGCAAATTGAAGGAAATTGAATGCAATTTGTATCAATCAGGCATCGTCGCCGGCTGGTTGAATATGTTGCGAGGGCGTTCGTCGACTTTGCTAGCGCGCTAGAATCGATTTAGCGCTCGATGTGTCGGCAGTTCCCCCCCTTTCTCTCCCTAATTAACCTTCATTATCTCCCCGGCCATCGCCTAGCCAGCGCAAAATGAAAGGACGCCATGAAAAACTGGCGATTTGCGCGCGCAGAAACTCTCCACAAAAAGAATCCCCTTCTTTCCTACACAGAGGGCGATGGCCTTTTGCTCTCCACAGGATAAAATTCTCGATGGAAGTACAATATTGCCTGAAATAGTTGGCGTAAGACGATCGATTGCGAAGTATGTTTCGAGCTCGATTCAATTATATAGCTCGTCGGGTGGAACTTGCAAGGGAAGGTCTATGGCGAACCGAGACTTCGTTACCGTAAGTCCGCTCGGATATCGTAATGCGACGCACCGAGACATCGATCGGCGGTATCGAATTCAGCCGCTCGAATTTCTGGCTCACCTCGATCTCGATCGGAAATGGACTCCCGCGATGGAGTCGTGATTCACATCGACCTTCCACTCACTGAACTAGAAAGAATACGGCCCAAATTTATTTTATTTGCTTGAAAATGTAGTTGCCAAATGAAATTTTTCGAAAAAGTCCACGAGACGGATTGCTCCAAATTGCGGGGCTTTCAAAGGATTCCAACGTGTCCTTCCCCCTTCATTAATCTTGAGGTGAGCTTTCTCACTTTCTCTCCTCTCCGTTGGGAGAAAGGTGGGCGCGTGCTCTTTGAGGGCTCACAGAGAATAGCAGTACTTTGCCGTGACTCTTTCGCACACATGTACACCCTCGACAGTCACAAAAAGCAGCTACGGCTGGGACGAAAAGACTCGGGCTGTTATCATTTAAAACGTTTCGCGTACACCTATTATATTACTCTGTCTGTGTGTGTGCCTCTGATATGTCGCCGAGGAAAACGCCCCCGGCCATTCGTACTCCTTCCGAGCAGCAATCCGTTATTTCGACTGTTTGCGCAAGGGTGCGTGCGACTATTCCCGACAAACAACCATCACCAAGAAGAAATATCTACGAATCGTTTGGGTCAACCTCGTAAACCAAACTTTCAAATTCTGCACTCGCGCAAAGTTCTACGGTGTCTCGAACCTGATGTTTCCAACACGGTATTGACCGATCGTAAATACACTCGGTGTTTGCGCGTGCATCGACTAATGCCATTACAAAAGTACTCATAAAGTTAATGCGCAAATAAAGTTGGTCAATAATGTGTATTTACGCTCCGTCGGGAGAATGAGAATAATTCCAGGGAATAACAAGATTTTCTTTTTATTAGAAACATAAACAAATTTGATGTTACATTAATATATTTCCAGGATAAGTGCGCGCATTCTCGCATTTCATATACGACCACCAAAGATATATCGCTTCTGTTCATCCAACTAAAGATGAACATCATAGATCATCCTTTCGTGTATTTGTCTCTTGCACCCTGGAAACCCATAAGCGCGTAGAGCCACTGCTAATTATTCATTCGAAACTCAACACTCAAGGAAACCATCATGCCTTGTAACGCGAACAATCGTTTCGTCGAAATCTCGAGAAACGAAGCTCCTCGTGAAAGAAGTCAAGCAAATAATATAAGCATGGCATTAACATAATCGAGAACTACGAGTCGCTGTACCAGAAAGATTCGAGTCTCCAGCTTTCCAAATGGATTTAAGTCGGACATTGTTTACGATCCAGTACCGGCCGATTCGAATGCGAGAACTTTTCACTTTTCTGTCCGAAGCCTTGGCGCCCAAACTTTTCTACTCATCCAAAACTTCGGAGGAGAGTGAAGAGTAGGAAAGGCAAGGCGATTGCTTAATCCAGTGAAATAACGACGAAGGGAAAGCTTCTACGGCGAAAGCGATAGACCACGGAAATTTGTTAATGACCATAAGAGCAGGCTGACTTGGAACTCCATTAAAATGCGAGCCATCCGAATGAAGAGGGGAATCAGAGAAGTGTAAAGTTTTCTGAAGGTCGTACATCTACGAAGAAATGGTCTGTGCAATACAAACAGACCGCAGCTCGAAGAGGTTTTCGCATTTGCGAGTAGCAAACTCTCGCTTGGCAGAGACTATCCGCCCGGTTATACAGACATCCTCGATCTCTCTGAGGAAGTAAGTTTAATGCACGCTCGAATCTACTACGTTTTCCTTTGATCTTTTTCATCCACCATCACTTTATGAGGGAAATCTATTCGTCCCTTAATAACAGAAAAATGTATTTCTCCCTTTAACCTGCTCCACGAAATCTCCACGAAGAACATTCATTTGGTTTAACGAAGACTTAAGAAATCGAAACTAAGGAATACGAGAGATAAATCAAATTTAATGTTAATAATAATGCCATAACAAAAAGTATTAAATCTTCTCTGTTCCGAATCTGCCATTTCTAGGTCAATAACTATGCGTTCGATTAACTCTATGAAATCGTAGGCACGCTGACATGAATCAGCCAGGGTTTAAAGCACCCGATCTCGCCGGGCTTCAGTCTTGAGTCCTCCTGTGTCGAGCGACACCTTCATTCTTCTATCCGGAGTAGCCAGCAGCGATGCTCCAGAACTATGTACAATTAACTAGGAAATTCTATGTACAAGTGTCATCGGATTAATCCTGCCGCTCGTCAACAAAGCCCGTAAAGTAATTCGGACTCTGTGGAAATCGAACTTTTCAGTACCAAGTGTTCCCAAATCGATCATAAGTTCCAGGAAGGAATAATCCATGGAACTGCGAGCAGGATTCCGCATCTCTCCAATGTGTGTCTGCGAGGCGCTTTTTTCGCAGAAGTGTAGATAGCGCTTGCCGATTGTTTAGCCACCAATAAGAAGCCAAGGAAGGACGACGGTGACGCAGATCGCTGCTAGACAACTAGCGCACATCGCGAGAGGACTCGCGGCCACTTCATTTTCACCATCATTGATGTAATCCTCATCCCGCTCGAATTCCCGGACTTCCACATCGCAACGGAAGCAGACACGCGCGCTTTTCAGGTGCGAGCTGTCGCGTCTGAGAAGAAGCGCCGAGCCCTTTCGTTCCAATTTCCATCCAGGCTCTTGCAGAAGCATACGAGTCATCCTTACTCAATCGATTTCTCTTTTCCTTCGCTCGCTTCCTTTTATCGGCGCGTTCACTCAGCTATAGTTGCGGCCTTCGAGGGAAAAGAGAGAGTGCGCTGGAGAAGATATCGAGATTCCTTGAGCAGTAGCGTCCCTCGACGATCCCTTTGTACTCGTTACCGGCGACGACCTGGCAAGACTGAAGGCGTTGGTATATGTTTCCACTTCGCCGCTCCTTTCGCTCGACGCCGCTCGCTCGTGTGAGCTTTTCGCTACCTGCAAGATAAGAGTAAGCGTAAATAAACGGGACGCAGGTCGATACATCTGCCTTTATACACTCGCAATATGGCAAATTCAATAAAAGTTCGCCCTCTTTTTTATTGACTCATTGTCGACACGATCTACCATTGTGAATGTATCGCAGTAGAAAGCAGACATCGTGAAAAATAGAATCACGCGAAGTTGTTGACCCTTTTTCTGAAGTTATTTGTCTCGACAATAGAACATTGTGCGCAAATTGGACGATCGTTTCACTGAGAATAGGTATTAGTGAGGAATATGCGTTGACGCTGAGTTTCAACTGAACAGAAAGGCGACGAGCACTTAGGAGAGAAAAAGTTCTTGGGTGCGAACTAAAAGGAGTTTCGCCAGAATTTCCCGACGAGCGAGAGCCGCGCTACTTTTGGCCAACTTTTTGCTTGCACTCGACAAAGTGAAACTTTTACTATTCTCTACCTCGAGAGAACGAGCGAGAGCGATCGAAACTCTGCTATAATGTTACGATCTGGTCGAAGAGCAGCTGCTGTCGTGAATTTGTCGACTAGCGATCGATGGAACACGGTCGAAAGACTGAAAACAGAAGAGAAGAGGTATGCGCTGATGAGAAAGCGAGAATTAATCGATGCAACTTCAATTGGATACCACTACAATCAGAATACACAACTATAGAATCCCTGGCGTTCCATCACCGAAACGCTGTAGGGATGCTTCGCGAATGTTAAATCATGATCGAACGCTTTGGAATCGATAGTATTTCTCGGTTCGACGCTCCCTGATGCGAAGAAAAAGTCATTATTGGAAGCCTGCTAGTCCCGGGGCGCTCCAGAGTAGAGAAGAACACTCGTGTCTCGATGATCCATCGATGTATTTCGATACTGGCCCAGTTTCTCTAGTTGCTTCCTATTAAGTATCTGCAGACAATTGGTTCTATCGAGCTATCGTTTGTCAGCGATCCTTTCGAGTCAGATTTCATCTTTAATGGGATAGTCGGAAACGCGAGTCCGGGAATGATAAACGAGCGTGTTGGTGTTAAGTGCGTCGGGCATCAGGCAAGAATTGACACGTGGGGGGTTGGAGAGGGAGGCATTGTTTGACGCCGGAGTGACGAACGTTACGACACCGCTGGAAACTTAGATAATGCGAGCCGTCGCCGCTACGAGTCGTATGAGTCGACTGTCGACTGTTCCCATGTTCGCTCGCGTACAATAGGCTGTCAGACTAAAAGAAACAGAATGAACGAGCGAGGGAGAGAAACTTAACTACAACGATCGAGGTCCCCAGTCTGCTCCGCTCCAATAATAGCACGAAAAGTGAACTTTGCTCGATGAATCGATCGGTGCGCGACATCGCTCTCTGCTCCGCCCGGCTCTTTGTCCGTACTCTTTGTACCTTACGATTTAATTCCCGGCAAAAAAACTCACTTCCTTATCAGCCGAAGCAATATCGCAAGCACGCGCGCACAATTTACAGGAGCCAACTGAGAAGACTGGGATCCATGAACCATTGGCAACAAATTAGGGGATCAAGGAGAGAGTCCGGAAAACAAGATCACTCGCGTGGAATTCGAGTGGCAGTGAGTCGCTCGCTCTCTCCGTTGAATGCACTCTTCGCTTGGAACTCTATCCGAGCGAGAGCTCCCTCTTTGCACTTATCCTCTTTCCCAGAGTTTTATTCGTCCGTCGCTCGCCCACCCCCCAAGAACCTAACGAGATTCGGGAACAACAAGATGCATCCCCATAAAAAGCCGGATGCTGCCTGGTTACGCCGCTTTTACAGTGCAATTCCCCGAGATAAAAAGCACCCCGGAGAGAACAGGGCGAAGGAGAAGCCCGACGGTACACGCTTATTGCCACAGCGACTACTAATTATTTCAGCCAACAACCACCCCCCCCCCCCCCACCTATCCTCTTCTTTTATACCTCACCGTCCTCTTAATTAGTAAACCTATCAACCGATAAATCTTAACGTTCTACTGCCTGAAATACTGTGCACACATATTGCACACAGGAAATGCAAAAGAAAAAGTGGTGAAGATTCCAGGGAAATAATATTCTGGAAAAGGTAATTATTACCACAACGACTACTAAGTATTTCAGCTCATAACTACCACACCACCCCCTTTTATATCTGTCTGTGCTTTTAATTGGTAAATTTATCAATTGATAAACTTTAACGTTCCACTGCTTGAAGTACTATGCACAAATATTGCACTCAGAAAGTGCAAAAGTACAAGTGGTGAAGTTTGGTGGAAAATAATATTATAAAAAGGGAAGATCTCGAACGAGAACTTAACCGAAGCTGAATTTCTCCCCGGAATTTAATCAGGATGTGAGAGAGAAGGATGGCATACGTACCGTCTAGCTCATCCCATTGTACTATTTTAATCTTTCATCTACTAAAAAGGAAAATACGTCGAGCGCGTGGAAAGTGGAGCGCCTAAAACTACTTGTATATATATGAAACAGGGATATCTCGCAGACTTCCTCACTCTTCTCTGCCCTACCCTTTCTTTGGCCGTCTGTCCGTTCTAGTAACCCATGTATTTCAACAAAGGAGGTGAGGAATTTAATGAAACATTCCTTCCCGACGTGATTATTCCACGAAGAATTCCAATAATGAGGTTATTACGTCTGCCGGTGCGTTTTTGAGTGTCCCATTCTTCAGGCAGCCCAATTTAATAGATGAACCTTTCCATTAAATTATATTCGCCTGGCACAGCAGATAGAGTTAGAAGTTGGTGAAAACGAGAGCCCGCAAGTTCCAGGAACAAAGGGGACTCTGAGAACACTGCGAGGAAGATTGCCGTCTTACACAACAAGGGAAACTTCTCTTGCCTTCTCTCGGCAAGTAGAAAAGGATAGTAAAGAAAGGCTGCCATCAGGCCGAAGTGATGATAACAAGAGTTATGCGATTATTTACTGGAAAAGGGGAAGCAGCGACAACGCTGTCGAAAAACAACTGGGACGTTAGGGAGATGATGCACTCTCGAGAAACACTATCCTCTCCAGGGGTTGGAATATTCATAATATCGTCCTCTCCTCCGCAGAGCGGACACAACTTCCAGCATCAGATCCCGTCGACCATACATAACGAGCAAAAATCCCGAGGGAAAGTGGATCGCATCAAAGGCACTCCACTGCCTTCACCGAATCACTCGACTTTTCTTGCCCACTTCTCCTTGTCGATCCGCACACTTCCATCCCTCTCGCTCGCTTTCATTTGGAATTCATGTTACGCCGCTTTCCTCCACTCGCACGGTTAATAGTAGCCTCGTTTCTCTTGGATTCATCTCTCACCGATTGAATCACAAGCTCGAATTTCCTCGACACTCCTCGGAATTCTTATCGAAAGGTTTGCCAGAGTGTCGGAAAAGTCTGATTGCAATTAGAAGCCAATCAGGAATCAGATGAGGAAAAGAGAGATTGATTAATTTCATTGGAAGCGTAAATGTTTTACTAAAATTCGAGGAAGAAACACTTAGTGCCGGCGAGTGAGTCCATGCGCCAGATTACAGGCGAGTTGAGAGGAGAAAGTAGGAAGAAAGCAATTGAGGCGGTCTCGAGCGAAACAGAAAAGTAAGCGGAATGTAGTGGACGTCGGAGTGCTCTTGATCCATTTTCGTCGACACATCTTTATTTTAAGGCTCCCTTTTAATGGGACTTCTATGTCGAACCAACTAAACTTTTCAGTCTACAAGTCTTCCCTCAAACCACCCTTCAACCCTGCTTTTAACCATCTAATGATATCCAATAAAAGCTGTAAAGACGATCCACCGACGTTGTACGGTTTCTTTTCCACTTTCCAGGAACCTTCGATTCCAGCATTAGTATGAGAAAGCTCGAATGTCATCTAATTTATTTAAGAACTCACGTGTCCGCTATGAAACTTTCCAAGCTAGCAAACTTGCCGTTTATTCGCAGCAGGAATTTCTGTCCACAATAGATAATATAATCTTGTAAACTACGTATAAATTCCTTCACCGGAATATTACATATAAAAGCCCGGACTAATAGGAAGCTTGCAAAAGCCGAACACGAAATTCTCCGAGACCAATCCAGCGGGTGCTAATGCGATACTATATACTTTCCCCTTCGAGTATTCGCGCGATCCCGATTAAATGGACTTAACCCAGATTGCGGCCAAAGTTATTTTCGCACGAGATCATTAGTAGGAATTATACGCGCACCGTACCGTGATTCTGGATTTGCGCTGCTTTCTACGTCACCAATAACTTTGCGGACGAAAGACCGGTTGCGGGAAGGTGACGGAGACGCGCCGCCATAAAAAAAAGGTCGTCGGTGCTAATTAGTTAGCGGGAAACTTCAGTGTCGGCGCTAATAAAGCACAAAAAGATTCTCTCGTGCCGATATCTCTCTGATAAACACACACTGATGACCTCTCTTTTGCTCGGCCTGAGTTGTAATACATGAAAATTTATGCGCTATTTGCATGTGAGAAAGAGAGAAGAGAGAGAAAAGAGAGAAAAGAGAGCGAGAGTCCAATGTGAAGTGGAAGACCTAATAGTGGGTTTCGCGCGCTTGCAGCGTTGAAGTTCACTTCCATTACTGTATTTTATGTTAAGTACATGCATGTGTATTGCGAACGCCGTTGTAAGTTGGCGTGTACGATGGTTGAAATGTTAAAAGCTGTCTCTATCTTGAAAAATACATGTCAAAGGACGGAAGAAGAGTGTCGATAGTGCTCTTTACCCTGGTGACGATTAATTATGCATTCGAATGGCAATAGTTCTGACTGCAAAACACATTGCTGGACGCTGGACTCCGTCAAGGTAAACTAAAGACGTTGTAAGAAGCCTGTGAGCGTCATTCCATGAAAATGTTCTAGCATAAACATAATGGATAGAATCAACAAGGAAGAAAAAATAGAGCGGAAAAATATGTGCAAGGTTTGTCTTGGGAAGACTGGAAATCTGATAGCGAAATGAATGATTGTCGCGAATGCGCTACGACATGGGCAGTCATACGTCTTCGCGATGATTTAAGGTTTAACGGCACGCGTCTCGCACACGTGCGAGAAGGCAGGCTTCTATTGAGGAATTCAATTTGAATTCTGAATGGCAAGTGGTAAATCGTGCCCGGAGACTTCCTGCCTCGCGGAGCACGCATTTTTCATTTAACGTCGACCTAAATTTCCGCTACTGAATCTCGTCTGCTCGGGAAGCATAGCAACAACAACGTTGTTCCAGCTAGTTTACAGTTTACTTGGTATGTGTGTGTGCACAGGGCTTCCGGGTCTAACAGCTCTCGATAAACCTCGAAATTCACCCTGGCAGAACGTGTACACTCTCTCTCTGACCAACCCCCGTCGCGCCAACCCCTATTAAAATCTACTCGACCCGAACTTTTTTCCCGAAAATCAATAAAATAGCTGAGAGAAGTTGGACGCTACTGAAATGGGAAATTACTTTTTACGTTAGACAAAAATCCTAATGAAAACAGGTTGTTTTTTTTACGGAAAAAGAATTCTGATTATAATATGAGCGGAACTTGAATGGCACAATAACTCGCCTCGAGTGTTCTTGGTGGACGCTTATATAATAAATCTCATTATCAACTATGCCTTAACAAGATTTCTCGAGGTCACCACGAAAAATGATGTCGTCTACCTTTTTTTCTGCGCACTCGCCAAGTCAGCATCGAGTCTGAACATTTCCATGGAACACGTCCCATTATATCCTCCCTTAAAAGCCGAACAATGTAAATCTATACTCTTTCACTAGTTTCAACTGACCCGAATAAAATCTACATAATTATAATAACCTTCTGTTAAAAGCCATACATTTTCAAAATCCCCAATGATTTATTTAACCTGGTGAAAAAGTTCGACGACCGACAGGTAGCAAAGTTAACGGAATTTGGCCGAGCGTGCTAAACACGAGTAGCGAGGAATACGTGCGTAGTTAATCCACGATTACACGACAAGTTTTACCGAGTGCTCTCACAGTAGAGGTAGGAAAGCCGACGGGTCCGAGTGAAACGGACGTTTTTCCCATTGAGTCGCCAGCGCAATTACGGGGAAATTTGCAGCGGCCGGAGCGAGCATCGCACGGAATTCATTCAATTGTTCGCGAGCATCTGCGGCTGTTTAATCGGCGAGGATGCGCCACGAATTTACGCCGCTAGGAATGCTCGGCTGAAAACCTGCCGTGTTGAGCTGCAGTTACTTGCACCGTAAGCTGTTGCAATGTGACTGGTTTTACCTATTAGCAACACAAATCAACTGGGCACAACCGTATATGTTTGAACACCTGCCGACTATGCTAATAAATATTTCTCTAGTCTCATTTTCAATTAAACTGACCTAATTTAACGACGCGGAAGAAAAAATTTCTTGTGAAAAAAAAACTAACGAGTTCGAATTACAAGCGATGCCAAAGGTTGATGGAAAAATAATTAGAATAATTCATTGGATATTCAAAGGAATTATTCATCGTATTGCCAATTGGCAAGGGAAATTGCTGGAGTCCAGTAAACAAGAGTTTGCGTGCAATCAAATCCATGTACTATACTTGTCTTCGACGATGGATCGTCTATGTAAGAAAATATGGATTACGTGCGGCATATGACGGATGCGATGATGATGAGTCGCAACTTTGTTGCGGACAGAAAATAAATGCTAGCCTGAGTTTCTAGAGAAGGCAAGGAAGAAGCAATACGAACTCCGACGTGTTATAAGAACCTTCGTTTTCAAAGTTCTGTTATTTCTAACAAAGTGAAGGCCAACTAGAAGCTTCTCAGATGGTCGAAAATGGAAGTACGATTATTCCAGGATTGTCAATGCGCATGGCGAATAAAGACTAAAATAACCTTAATGTCTGATGCTTGATATAAAAATAACCGAATCCTGGTATTTTCTCTCACGGATTTTCCTACCTGCCAATCAAAACATTCACCCAACCGTCGACTAATTACTCTCGTATTAACTTGCAATCGTCTATTATTATCAGGAATAATTGGTACTTGGAGCAACTAATTGTAATCCATAATATATTGTTTCAACAGAGTTTTGTCAGTGTACGGATTGTCGGGGTAATGACCTAAGCTCCTCGAGAAGATGAAGAGGAGCAAGTATTATGAATTAGAATGCTCTACGTGAAGTATAATTTGCGAAATTACATTATTTCTTACACGTTCTATGCACGCTAATTGCTTATTCTTTTTTATGACAATGCAATATGTATAACGAAAAGGATAACGTGAGAAAATTACATTTCGATTGGGTAGCAATTAGTCATTTCCTCTCATTATCATTCACCTTTCTGTTCGTATCCCGAGCCCGATCCACGGGGTATCAAAGTGTAAGTTCCATTTAGATCAGAGCATAATGATGTGCTTCTTAATATTTCACGAATGCGTTATAACAGTTACGAGTACTGGAAACGCTCTACCCTTTGTTAGGAGCCCCACATATAAATCCCCGGTCTTCGAAGAGTGCGCAGTCGACTTCCAGAAATACGCGAAATCACGCAAAGTAACGTGAAAGTAAAGGTGAAAGTAGAAGTGAAGAGCGTTCCCCAATAGACAACTAATAATAATGGATAACGAAAAGTGTAGAGAATTAATACAATTATATGAACAACACCGGTTATTGTGGGATCCGAAGGAAGAGAATTATCATAACAGCACGTTTCGAAAAGATGCATGGAAAGAAATTAGTTTGATTTTAAAAATAACAGTGGCTGAACTAAGAACTAAAATGAAAACGCTAAAAGACACTTATAGGAGAGAAAAATCACGACAAAAACGAAGTCAAACAGGATCAGGTATCTCATTCTTACCAATATCGATTTTTAATTACAAATCTAAAGTAAAGAAAGTATATAAAAACATGTTTTTCAACAAGTAAACAATTTGAGATATTTATGCATTTATATCTGCGAATGCACCCTGTTTCTTCTTTCGATAGATAACTATGATTGTGTTTATTACAGGAAACGGCAGCGTTTATACATCCAAATGGTTCGCTTTCAATTATTTTGGCTTTTTAGATGATCGAAATAATCCCAATCCAACAATCAATACACTAAGTGAGGTAAATTTACTCTTCATTTATTAACTAGCACGATCAAATGAATAAATATTCCTTTCAATCTGACCAATGTTACAATGTATCATTTGGATCATCATTTAATACACTGTATTAATGAACGGCAAGCTTTTACCAACTAGAATGCTTTTGTGTACAAAACAATGTTGCGCGAATACCTGGTAGAAATACTTTCAATGTAAGGTAGCACAAGGATTTCATTCAGTTAATACACCGGACACGTCCGATATACAATCATTCGTATGTACGCTATGCGTTCGTGAAGAAGATGCGGATGCCTTCGAGACTTCCGCAAGATTTGATGCTGGTGCGATCTCTGCCTTTGGATGGTGTACAATTTAAAGTTCAATCCGCTTGAGATTTTATGGGATCGCGTTGATGATCGCCGGCCCGAAGTCCATCCACGTTTTGCGATTCGACAGTAGACAGTTAATCCATGTATTTCAAAGTGAACCTTGTGTTCAATCCTCTAGAAGCCCTCCTCTCTCCCTGTTTGAATTTAATTTCATCCTACATGTACAACGAAGTGGTCAGCCAAAAGAATATCGTTGACACACTCTTTCAATATCTATTGCTATTTCCGGGAGCAAAACTTCTATGACTTTGTTTAGAATATTGCATAAAACATAACATTCGCATTTGGTTACATTCGGTATGTTGAAAAGTTAGAGATGAAAATAATTGGAAATTACTTAGTTGTCAATAAACAAACTGAGAAGGTCAGGAATTCCCTCATTCAAATACAAGTCCACATAGGTATGTGAAATTAGTAGTTTTTTGTCTTGAATGATATGTGTTCTGATATTTGTTATGACAGATGGGAATGTCAGTCAACAATTATGAATCGTGGATTGTGCGTGGAGTACTTGTATTGTATATTCAAATCCAATCTATAATGTTCGCTAATCCACCTTGAAAGTCGTCAAGTCAATTTTAAACACAAAGACAAATTTTGAATTTAAAACATAATTAAGGCTGCCAATCAGAAAAATGTCTAGAATAAGCCCGGATACAAATCTTTATAAATTGCCTAATCGAAATCTTCAAATGTGTCTAATCTTTTTACTGCAGGAAGTAGATATGCCGGAATATGCAACTGATTTATCTAAGCCGACTCAAGTAGACGGTCTTACAGCATCTGAACCATCAACAAGCATGGAATGGAAAAGAAAAACATCCGGATTCAATGAGACATCTATCCCAATCAAAAAGAAAAAAGTGGCACCAAGCCATTTTACTACCGAAGATGATGCTGTATTGATGAAGTCAATCTCAATATTCCAACAAAGCGTCGATGCGTGGACCAACCCATATTTTTCATACGCCCAAAATGTTGCAAATGAACTCAAGAAATATGACGACCGTACACTGGCAATTGTGAAGCAGTCAATCAATAATATAATTTTTGACGCTGACATTGGGAGAATCTCTCTTCTTCATGATGAATATTTACAAGGATATTCATCACCAACTCAACCTTCTTCAGCTGGAACCTCACCACATTATACACGAACATTAACACCATTACCATCATCCGGCACAATGGAACCTTCACCCCATTCAGAAATAAACAAATTGCAGAGCGAAACGCAGAATGCCGAGAGTGGAGACGACAATACTAATATTTTCGCACTTTTGGAATACACTAACGATTAAAACAATTATCCTTTGTTTTGACTAACTCACTTTCACATATTCCTGAACTGCCTCTGTTGTTGCATCTCAAATCTCTGCGACAACTACTGATACTCATTGATTCGGCACATGATAAACATGAGTTCTCGATCGTCGAAAATCTTAATGACATACCTAACTGTTCTTTCTGTTTCCTTTTCTCCCAATTAAAGATGTTAAATACTCAAAACCAGCCTTTGACACGCGCACAAAATTGTTGACTATGTCACTGATTTAAATATAATGTCGCACAGTAGAATATTTCCCTACTTCCCTTACTTCTTAAATAAATCTTTAAAAATTTATATTTGTACGAATCTTTTTGACACCTACGCGGATTTTTCTATTTTCTTTTCTTTCTTCAAATTCTGTGTATGACAATGAAAGCAAAGACAAGAGTAGTACTATGTACGAGGCACCGTGGTTGCCTGGCAGTAACTTACGTGTTCGCACTGCCTCGGCAGTGTGTGTCGTATGTGATGAGACGAGGTGGGCGCGCGCGAGAAGGAGCCCTCGGCACGTACGTCCTACTTGAAGCACGTCTGACACGCGAATGTACGGAGAGCGAGTGGAGCCGGACGGGGAGCGGAGCAGAGCGGGTGCGGCGAGCGGGAGCGATGTCGCACGGAAAGGCGCGCGCCCAGAGGGAGGTAGATGTAGGTAGAGGGGCCGACGCAATACGAAGAGACCACACCGGCCAACCCTTCCACCCTTCGCGCCAGCTGATTCATCCCTTCCACTGAGACGACTACCACTCATGCATTATTGTATTGACATTTCAACGAATTTTTAATTATTCTTTATATTTAATGGCGTAATACGAAGAGATTATACCGGACAACGCTTCCACCCTTCCCACAAGCTGATTCATCTCTTCCACGGAGATAATCATTATTTACTCATCATTGCATTGAAATTTCAACGAATTTTTAAATATAGTTTAAACAGTTTCAAGTATGCGATTGTGGTTACATCCTAAAGATGAAAATATCAACACTTCTTCGGACACGTATTCTCTTTGTTTAAATGAAGAACTAGAACAATGTTGCATGCCAAGAAAGAGGTAAATGTGCCAGTCTATCCCTTCTACCGAGATAACCACCGCTCACGCACCATTACCGCGTATATCCGATCGCCCAAAGACGATCGTTGCCCGGCGACCTCATCAATTTTTAATTCCCCTTTATTGGATTCGTAACCATAACTCGACCGCACCCAACTTCAGCCTCGCAAAATAGGAGGCTATTTTTACTCCCCGAAACACCGGCTGATCGAATTCGACTTTGACGATGAGATTTTTAATACACTTAGTTCTGTTTACTGTTTACTTAGCTCTGAATACATTTAGTTCTGTTTACACGCGCAGGGATCTAAGTTGCTAAAGTACAAAATTGTGCGGTTGGATAACCATGTTAGTTTTCACATGAATTGGTTGGTCAGCGATGTGTTAAAAAGATTTGGCTTGGCTTCGGAATGGGTAATGATATACTGGGGAAATCATGGAAATTGCCGAGCAGCCGAGTGATCGATCGACGCTCTGGGTGCAGTGAAGCCTTCAAAAACCGCGTGTGTGACACAATCAAAAGGAATTACAAATGCTTCTACCGGAATGCATGTTTTCGCATCGCGTTCACGTCACCATTGAACGACGAACGCAAGTGGGAGCTACAAATTACACGCATCTGTTTCAAAGGAATAATCGAGCACGCGGGATACAAAAAAAACGCGAGAGCATTGATTATCCATCATAAAGCTTTCATCTCGTCGCTTACGTAAATGATCTGCTATCGTTGTTTCATTGTCAACGCATGCCTTTCTGCCACTACCTCTCGTCGAACACTCAAGATAAATTCACTGCTCCCATTTTTCCCACAGCTACCTTAGCTTTTCGTATCCCATGAAATAGCTCTGCGAAAATTTTGAACCTGATTCTCTGGCGGCCTGGTACGCCGGGAACTTAAGAACTTGGTTCACGGGGTAAGTTGAGAAGTCGTGAACTTGAGAAACTAGCGACTACCGAGTAGCAACAGACCTTGTCGGACTGCACCGGCTTGGAAATCTCCTTCGCAACAGTCCGCACGAAATAATTGCGCATTGCAGAAACACGCTTCTGTCATCAGCATTATCAATCGTCGCATCAACAAACAATGGATACTCAGCGAAAAACAATTGGCATAAACTGACAATCTCTGTCAGACATTTGACCCAAGCGCAGCAGCTGGGATTTTCAATCTCTTGTTTAACTCATTGCAAGCCTGAATGCATTCGTGCTTGCGCATGCATTAAGATGTGCAATTATTAAATGTCGAAATCGGGAAAATGGATATTATAAAATCGTAAATAAATTAAGTATCCTGTGATACATTTAAAATCTCCATAAGGTATGCCAACAATGTGTCGATTATATCGAGCCGGTCTCCCGTTCTGTCTCGCTCGGCAATTCAATACGATTAATAATCTGGGCGAAGAGGAGAGTTGCGGAATAGTGGCGGGTGGCTTTGCTACGAGTGTGAGTCGTAATTAAGAGGGTAGTGACGTCAAACTGATAGCAAGTAAGGCCGAACAAGTTATCGGTTCATAGATTAAGGGACTCTTACTGGGTACTGTATACGCGAAGGCGTGCCAAGCGTAACGACCAATGACTCGGAAATGCCAAAGAGAGAGACTCTGCCACTGCACTGATAACGCGCTCCCAGTAATCAGAAGCAGAGCACCAGCCTTCTAAAGTGAACTCGTCTTTCCGAGACGAAGATCTCACGACCACCTACTGACTTCTGTAGATAAACTACTTCGAAGTCTATATCGAATTCGAGATACGATAAAGGAGACCCAACGCTCCCCTTTTTCTAATTCGAAAGAACCGAGACACATCGGAAGAAGGACGATCCACATAAATTTCAATCCTCCTAGTCACCAAAAAACTAATCTGGCGAACCTGCAAAAAAGTTCGCCAATTTTTCACCGATACTGTCATTCTTGTCTTCGTGCTTATTGATGACTCGTCACTCGATTAGATAATCACCTCCTTGCAATTACATTTCGTCTCGCTTATCTAACCACTTCTTGCACTAGTCATCCCTATAAAGATTACACTGCGCCGGGGATTATGTAAGAAGCGATGGCGATGCATATACCGGGCAACATCCTTGTTGAGAAGAAATATCAAGATGAGAAATTGTTCTTCAGAGAAAAATATCGATTGTAGTTAAGGATGATAATTAAATGTGGGATAGGGAAATTTCGTAATGTCTCTCTCACATTGCTATCAAAACGATTACCGGATTCATTTCCCAAATGGTTGCAAAGTACCAATTTTCTCTGGGAGTCTCGTGCTAAATTCAGTGGCAGCCGTGCACGGATAAGCTTGCAATCTCGCAAAATTATATTTTCTTCAAATCTTAGAGCATTTTTCCGGCGGTTCCTCGCTTCTTGCTCTCTTTCACTCACACTCTCCGAGTGAGTACGTTAGCTGCGGCGGCAGCGGCAAGCGAAGAATTGCTCTATATTCCAGTTGAGGTCTCGCGAAATTGCTCGGATATTTCAGTGCGAATACGAGGAGAGGAAGTCGTCGCTGGGATATTCGAGCTTGGAAGAATGAAATCGGGAGAGCAATCGAGAATATCAAGCGCCTGCTGCCTCTTTCACGTTTCTTCCACGTATCTATTTACTTTCTTGCAATCATTGCTGGGTATAATTAATTTCTGCTCACTTGGCAAACGAAACAATGAAATTCGGTGAGTTGACTCTTCTGAATTCGTCGCGAGATACTCTGTCGTAATAATATCGCGGTGGCGTATATACAAATTTTGCTTTGGTAGAACGCGCAAAGGGTTATTTACGTGAGGGCTTATGAGAGGAGGAGAGCGGTAAAACGAGAAAAAGGGTATGTGCCGCGCTGGCAGGGGATTCACATGAGAAATTTCACTATTCCCACCCCATCCAGACCCGCTTTACTTCTTTTTCAAGCGCCCGTGCCCTTCGCACTCCCATTTCTCATCTATGGAACGCCAGGGACTATCGGAGAAACGGAAGCCCCGGTAACGAGACGCCATACCAGCCGGTAATATATTCAGACGAATTTTGCTTGTCTTGCTGTTGTTTGTCAGACGTCAGACAACTTCCTGCACTGTACACATCGTATTTGTTCATTATCTCTGTTAAAAAGAATACCTGATTTATATTTTAAATATCCCACCACATATGTTTTATGTTTAATTCATATCTTTGTAACACATTTCACGTTATTTATGCCCGTTTTTGTTCTTGTGTATCAGTTCATGCGTTATGTTAAATCATGCAATACGCATTCCTGTATTATTTTTCTCCTTCAATCAAAATTATTAAACGAATATTAAAATCGAAAGCTTATACGGTTTCGATCATTTTCAAGCCCCGGAGTATTTTTGCGAACCACTGGTTATACATTGCCTAGTGTAAAAGAGGACGTACGGCGAGGAAACGAGGAAAATCGAAGCTTAATGTGAGCGTTGTCATGGTGTTCGCCGAGCAAGCTGACCCGCTGGCCATTGGTAATTGAATATAATGATGTAAATTCGCTTATTCCGTTCATGGTTATACCATTCGTCATTCTATATCACGTATGTTCAAGCCGGCCTCTTCCTATTGCTCAGTGTGCAAACTACTTCCGAGTGGGTAGTTTCATTAGTAGTAAAAACGAGATCAGGGCGGCACTGCAAAGCCTTGTTCACATGATAGTTACGCTCACGCTCTGCTTGCTATGAGCGTGAGTCGAGTGTTACTCTTATCTAGATTGTGTGATCATACCTCATTAAATCAATGAAATGATTTTTTCATGTCGGCATTCGTAATGGCTGAAATGGCGAGCATTGTAAGTGCACACATCGCCAACCGAAGATGACGAGCAATTGTCAGGCAATTGAGGCGTCGAGCAACTTAATAAGGTGTCGTTTATGGTACTCTGTCTTATGAGCTTATTTAAGAATCCGGAAGATAGATAAATGCAATTTTCTTTCTCATTATCGAGATGAACATAGCCGCACTTGGATTCTTCCGAGACGAAGGAAATATTGCTGGATTCAGGTAGAATACGAGTGTGAATAAATATATAGGTGTCTGGGAGAAGAAGACCCAATTAGGTCTTTAATAGAGCTTGCATGTGAGGCACTTAGGACCACTTGTGCTCGGTTCAACGTGGCTATAATCTCACACTGACTCCCTGGAGAATCTCGAAAGCTTTCTCGCCCTCTTTCCACCAACGTCTTGTACCATCTTCGAAGAGAAGGTTTCGCAAGGATTCACCCTTTCTTTCCTGGAATCTCGGGCATTTCGCCATCCTTGGAATTCAGGCCACTTTCGGCTTGGCTCGCAAAAGGACTGTCTGTAGACATCCAACTAGCAGGGCAGAAAAAATTTGGCAACTGGAGAGTGTGCAAATCGCACGTACTTCTCGAAGGAGCTTATTTCCCCTTTGAAAACTGGGGAATGCGAAGAGCGAAAGTGAAAGAAATCGAATTTTAAGATAAAATTTAGTATTCTAGAGTAAAATCTAGTGTAAATATGTCCGATGATTTGAATATAATTATATACAATCTTGATTGATTCAATGTTGTACAAATTTGCCAAAGAAGTGACATTTTGATCATTTTTTCCTGTATAATATTGATTGTACACGATAATGATTCTAGGCAACTCAACAGTATTACGATAAAGTCGTACGATCCAGTCCGACCAATTGTTGCCCTAACTCTAAAAGTGTTTCTCGATTCTCTACCTCCCCTCTCTCTCTTCCTTTCCTATCACCAGCGAGATTAGGCAGCCTCTAATCGTGACGTGCGATCTGGGCAAGCTCGCGAAGACCCACTGGTGGTCGAATTTACGAGCATAATCCAGCGAAGCCCCGAACCACTATCTCCGATGTTTTCGAAATTCTATCTCACTCGCAATAGAGCTGCGTGCTGTGCTCGCACGAGCACATCCGCCTATCTTTATCGGCCAACACCGAACCGAAATTCCATTCTGTTGGAAACGCGAATGCCACTCCATCTCGAGTCTGTCGCTACAATCGACGACGGGCGTCGTTTACATAAGGAAAACGCGTCCAACAACGAAATTGGAAAAATGATAATATCAGGATGGTAGTGTAATAAATCATAAGGGAAAGCAGAGTATACAACTGATTGATCAGTATACCTCGAAGCTCTTGGATGACACGAGAATCAATGAGTAACCCGACTGATGTATCCTCTACTGTCAAATTTATCCTGGTAGACGATATTTTTCACCCATCTTTAAAAGATACACATTGATGTCTGTCGGGAGTCTGTTTATAAATGGGCTGCCTTTATCGGATAATTTTCGGGGTACATCCGCTTACTGACTGGCAATAATAATTATCTGACAGGTCCAATTATCGGCAGACAACCGGGCAATGCGATGATAGCTGGCCCGCGCGTGTATCGTCAATGAGTCAGGCATCAATTACGGCGTAATAATAATAATCTGTACTTACCTGGTCTGGTTGTAGCGGCGCTTCGTCACAATGAAATCTTTCAGGCGAAATCGAGGGGCGCACGCGGTCACCGGAAAAAACGGCAACAAACAGTGGGAGTTGAGCACGGCCGGCTCGCCACGAATGAACTCTCGGGCGGCCGTCCAATGTAAATTGCGTCGAGCCTCATTAAGAATTATGACGGAGGCTGGCATGAAACTATGGCGCTCGGCCCTGCAAAAATTACTCGGGAAAAGTAATCGTGCTCCGCTGCCCGTAGCAAGTGCCGCGCGCCGCTCATAATATACGTTAACGAGAGCGCTCCGCACTTCGCTGTAAATATCCCGTTCACGTCCCTAACAAAGTGCTGCTCGGCAAATTGTCTGAACGTATGCCTGATAATCGATCACCATAAAGATCATGTGTGAAGTACATAAAAGTTCCTAGGCACACTCCAGTAATAATTTATATTTCAAAGTCATTTTTTCCTACTCTAATTTCAATTTCAGAGATATGTGTAATTTACTGTAAATGGATAGGTGACTCATCGAAAGAATTAATAGGAATAATGAGTTGATAACAGGAATAAGAACGAAGCAACCTTGTTGCACGCCAATAATATAAGTAATTACTCGTTCAAAGAAAATAATGGCAGAGCGTGAATGGCAACCACTCACCAATGCAGTTGCAGATCACAGGTGCACATGGTATCCAACTGGACCCCGGAGACCACTTCTATCCACAAAACACTCACTTTTTGCTGCACTTTGCTAGGAGTACATTCCGCTATAGTTCGCACGACCACACGTTTACCACCGGAGACTGAAACGCTGCGCCATCTGTGCCGCGAGATCCCACCCGGCGAACTACTTCTTGCGGGCTTTCATGCGCTTACAATGGTAATGCGGATATTACAGTTTTCAATTATGGAAACAAATCTATTTTTAATCCGACATCGAAATTTTATTTGCTAATGGAATTTTAAACATTCTATCGAAACAGAAAATTGTTGAATGCTAAAAAATTTTTTTTGTATGGGATTGAAAATAATTCTAAGTATAATAATTGAAGCTGTAACTGTCCTTCAAAAATGATATCCAAAGCTAATCGAAACCTTGAATTTTACTTAGTTATCATGCAATGTGAAAGATTACAAAGATAAATGATTTTCAAGGTATTCTTGTGATCGGTAAAGAAGATCCCTTGCTGCTGATTTGATGGAGCACGGTACTCAAACGCCGCGAGTCCCTAATTGCTCCTAATTAGAGTAAATTGAAGGTTACCAGGGGACAAGTAAATGTAGACCGCTCTTGTCAGCCAATCGTGCACTCTTACACGCCGGTATCAATTGTAACAGGAAAAATCATCAGCGCTATAAGCGGCAATCTGACGTTCTAGATTAAACTCGTGCTAATAGCTTTGTTTATCTTGACTTTTTGCTCGCTAGACATCGTCCTGAATGTCCACCTTGATATACTACTTTATTTGTTTTACCGATTTCCAATTAATTGCACGTCATACTCCCGAGAAAAAAAATTCCTGCAAAATGTTACGGCAAATGTTGTTCTCTTTCTAGATAGAAGAAACGCTTATCCCAAAACGGGGAACATTTGTTTCTTTAAAGTTTCAACTCTGCGGCTCATCCGGTAGCAGTAGACCTAATAAAGGCAACATCGGACGCAAAGAGTACATACTTGTACCAAATGCCTTTCCAATATTCGGTACACCTGGCACTGGAGTGCCTCTCTTTCTCTCGAGTGGGGAAATAATATCTCCAATATCTAGCAGACTTTAACAAAGGAAGAAAAAGCGGAGAGCTCCGAGCACTCGGCGAGAGGTATAAAATTGACGCTTATTGGAAGCGGTATCTCGATTTGCAGACTTACTTCGGATGTAGGGACGAAGGCACTGGGTCCATCAAAAGCCGGAACTGGTACGGGAAGTCCTCTTTCCTGCAATAAATGGAAAAATCGAACGTTAGGGAGGCGAGATTGCTTCCGGTGGATTGCGCCGCGCGTACGACACTCTGTCGAAAATATCCATGTGCCCGGCTAGCTCAGTCGGTAGAGCATGAGACTCTTAATCTCAGGGTCGTGGGTTCGAGCCCCACGTTGGGCGAAATTTTTTTTCTCTTTTTCCAAACAAATTATTGAAAATCGAAACCCTCGACATGTTAATTATCAGTATTGATCCGGGCAAAGATAAGCCATCAAGATAGAAATGTAAAAGTCTATAGCTATATGTATAAGTTGAAGTAGTGCGGTATCCAAGGTGTATCAGATCTAGATACATATACTAAATTGTTCAGTTCCAAGAAGGTAAGTATGAATCAGAGTGCTGCTATGCTAACTTTATGTTTTACGATCACTACCCGTTGTATACAGTCTGTAGAGGAGCCTTATTGATCGTGCTTTACATGCGATGCCTGCTATCGGCTGGAAGAGCCATCACCCGAAAGACATTTTATGACTCTGCTCGCCAATACTGATACTTGATAGTACTCGCTTTCTCTCTTTCTCTTTCTCTCTTGCTATTCCTTCTACCCTGGCTATATGGAATGAACCCACTTCGTAACAAGTCGTATTTTCAGGGGATCTGGAATTGATGGTCCTCGGGCACGAAAACAAAAAAGGCAGAAAACGAAGAAGAAGCTCCCGCTACTTTATTTCTTATGGCCGTACTACACCTGCTAGGCGATCAGGAGAGCCAAGGCAAATTCATCTGGTAGGGTATTTTCGGCCGAGGGTTTGAGCACATCCCATAAATAGCCGGTCAAAGCAACTCCATTAATATAACATCGACAGTTTCTTGCTTTCGGATCTTTTATGCATAAGTCTAGTGGCTGACTACACGGTATTGACCGAAAAGCTCCGGTGTCCGGCAGGGCGAAAAAACCTTCGACGTTGACACGGGCTAACGTCACGAAGCCAATTACCAGGGGTATGCAGGGGTACGCGCGGAGAGCATGAAATTTATGCCGAGGGTATTCACCGATACTAAATGAGTACCAGTGTTTTCGTGCCCGAGAAAATGAAATGCTAATGAGAAAGGGTGTTCTCGCCGGATGGGACTTTACCTTGACCATCTGGAGGATCTCGGCGCACTTGATCCTGACGTTCTGAAAGGGGCAGTTGACACTGAGCCTCAATATCACCGGGAGATGAAGAGTGACCATGCTGAGATACATGTTGGGCTGTGCCTGCCTCGGCCCGTCGAGAGCATTGCCGAGGTTGAGCATCCTGCCGACGTCGCCCGGAGTGACATCAGGACTCTCGAGCACTCGACCGCTCTTCGAAGAGACATCCTCGTCTTGCGAGAGCGGCCTCTTTATTTGCCCGGCGCTGAACTTCCTCTCTTCATTCTTCCGCAAATACTCTCGGTCCGCGCGCTGGGCTGCGTTTCTCGCCTCCTCGAGAAGATCCTCCTCTCCATCTCGCATACTTTCCAACTTCATGTCCTCGCCACGATTCCCCTCCTTGCGATAGTACTCATTACCGGGCTCGCTTTTGAAACCGTCCAATGTATTGAAGACGACACCTTCGCGATTTCTGACCTCATCAAAAGGGACGTCGTCCGCGGCGTCGTAGAACCTGCGCTCTTGTCCACGGTAGTTGAGAGCTCGGCGATCGAAATGCGCGCTGAGATTATCATCAAATTTCGGGCTTTTTCCATATACTCTAGTGCCCGAATCCAGCTCGTCGTCCTCCGGTTGCTTCTGCTTGGCACCCTTCACCTTCACGTAGCCCTTCGTCCGCGGAGGTCTGTCGTCGAGGCTGACCTCGTTCAGCCTCTCGTTCGACAAGGACCCGCCGAACCTCCGCTCTCGTTCGCTCTCACTGCTCGAGCCGAATCGCACTTCAGAGTTATCTTTAAACCTCAGACATCGGTCCGGAGGCTGCTCGATCTTGAATCCTCTGCCTTCGTCGGACGATGTCGAGTGGCCTGATCTGTAACTCTCGATACAGTCGCTGACGCATCTCCTCCTCTCATTCGGAGTGCCGTAGCTCGTCTCATTGTTAAACCGTCCATCCACGCAGTCGAAAGAGCCCGAGGAATATCTCTCGACGCTATCCAAGCCGTTGTCCTCGAAGAAGGTCGGGTTCTCCGTTACACTCTGGGGGAAGAAGCCCTCCGTGCGAAAGGAATCCTGCAGCAGCCGCGCCTGATGCACCACCGGCAACCCCACGCTCTTTGGTGTAGACTTGGTCGATGAGCGCTCAACACCCATGTCGTATCTTTTCGCAAAGAGCAACCAAGTTCCCATTAGGATAAATCCTGACTGATAAGATCACGGAGGAAAAGCGACACCGCGCGATCTATCTACACATAATAACTGTCTACTGATTTATACGAGTAACTGCATACCGGTTTTAACTACCACATTAATCAGGGTTCCGATCTTTAATTATATATGATTCGGTTGCAAATCCATTACGACTTTCACCGATGGAAAACTGGCTCTACCGGGAGATAGTAATAGTGAAATGCTCATAAAGCGTTTTCCCTTTGCAGGGATTGAAACCAAGATAAAACTCACCTTCCATCTTGGCTCTTGAACTTCGCTCCTGCATTTTCCGGATCCTCCATCTCACCGGCGTCGTCCCAAAGGTTCGGACTGCCGACCCCACCGAGCCAACCCTCGACGGTGGTCCTGGCAGCAGCCAGGGCGATGTTCCGGGCGGTTTCATCCCTCGCGCACAAGGGTGCCAAAAATCTGCTGACTATCTCGACCTCGTCGCCCTTCGAGGCTCCGCTTGCCGAGGAATTAGTCGGCTCCCTGTACATTTCGCCAGTCGATCTTCCAGCGTCAAGATCTTCCACGAAACTACTCCTTTCCTCTCTCTCGCAGTCTTCTACTGCCGTTCTACGCTCCGCTAGTCTACGTCCGGCGCTCTTGAAAGGCCAACTCGCAGCGATAAAACTGCAAGAGAGTAACATAAAGTTTTGCGAGGGTCTAGCTGGAACCGAGAATAGACAATGGCTGTGCCCGGCGATCGCCTGGCTTTCATTGAAAGAACAGGAAGAGCGCGCTAGTCAGTCAGCAATCGCTCGACTCGCGTCTCTAAAGTTGGGCTAGTTGAACGAAGCAAAGATGATAGTGGAGCAGAGACTCCACCTTCCGTTAGAGAAGAAAGCCCGGAGAAAAGGAAGGTGTCGGCGAAGACGATGGAACTATTCACCCGGTAATTACGCTCGTTTCGTTGCGCCTCTCAGTAGGAATCGGTGATAAAACTCGCTCCCTGAGGATTTTACTGCCAGTCCAGCCCGACGGACACCGCCTACTTTCTATTGGACTTAAGAGGAGTGCGAGCTGATCGTGAAGCTATATATCGCTGGCTTCGTCGCCAAAGACGATGGAAGGTGTGTTAAGCCGGAATTGACGAACCTTTCAAAGGCGACGATCGATCTGGAACGTTTTTTGGAACTCGACCGAGTCTCTATACGCTTATTTCTCTTGGCTCAGCGTGTCTTCTTCGCTACTTTTGTTCCCTTCGATATTCCTTGCTCGCTGCTTGACAAACGGAGCGTACCATTATTCTTTACATCGTTAAACGAGTTCTCAGGACCCAGTGTTAGACTATCGGCTGATTCCGTGGGCTTTCTCCGGTTACTGGTCACCTCGGTCGACCTGGTCCATCGAACGCCTGGAAAAAAAGCAAATCCCTTTCTTGTAATCCTGTCTTGACACTTGAGGCGAATGACACAGAGTCGTGGGTGGATAGAACACTCGACAAAGATAAAGCAGAGGCATTGCCAGAATTAGTCAGTGTCAGGTTTGGTACCGATTGATCGAGTTGGCTGAGAGCAGAGAGGAGGTCTGGGTCAAGGTTGCCAAGGCCAGGAAATAAGAGAGGCCTGCGAATGGCTTATCGAAGAGGGTGGGCGGCACCATCCGGCGCCCTCGAGAGGATAACGACGGGTGCATTCACACTTGGCCAAGAAAAGAACTGAATCGATTTCAGACTGAAGTACTCTGCCATTTAAACGACAATCTCTATAGAAGGTTCGCCACCAACTGGTTACCATCCATATCTGTCATGTGCCTGCCAGTATTCCTACTTCTCAATTCAGCTTTAGTTCATTTAAGTTTTTAATCCGTCTAAGTGACTCACCCGGAGACAGAGTACAGGGTTGCAAAGTTGCAAGGGGATGTTCCATACCCCTTGGGAATCCGACACTGAAGATTCATCGGCGGGGCTTCTCCCATTGCATAAAACCATATACCCTCGCATATACAACTAGTAGCATTACGTAAACTTACGGAAAAGCTAGTAGCCAATGGCAACAGCGCGTGCAAATGGACAATGGGCATTTTTTTCCCTCGATACGCCTCGATTTCTACGAGCGCCTTCGGAGAGCCTTTCCGAGGCAATTAGTCCGCCAACGGGAGCATACTTCAACATTGTCAGACTTACGTAAGATGAACTATACGTGCACTCTGCACAGTGCGTGCGAACGTGCAGTTGCATTTCGCACGTACGCCCTGATATCCTTTACGTTTCACCGTTGGAATAAAGTGTACTAGCTGTGAGATGGATCTCCACGGTTTGTTTACCGATTTCACGCCGGCAGCTTGGCAAACTTAAACACCATTCACACTACAGTGGTTGCCTGATCGCTATCGCTTTGTTCCACTCGATCTTTCCAACAAGTTTATCCCTGTTTTCAAAAGAGTCAAAAGGTTCGAATCTTTCACTAAAGTTTCGGCTTTTATGATCTTTAATCTTTCGAGTAGAATCTCTTATATCTTAAGTCTCAATCTTTGCAACTTTTAGTCCCGAAAGAATTATAAAGATCAGGGAACTACTGTACAGTTCACTCACACTTCTCTCGTATTGACTTCTTTCTCACTTTTGTTTTTATTCTGTCTGTTCAATCAGAACACTAATTCTTTTTTTTATACCTAGCACATCTAAAATGTGAATCAGTCTTTAAGCGTTACGAATCCCAGACGAGTTTTTGCCACGGTTCTCAGCTTCACCGAAGTGATAGGGATTCGTATTTACCGGAAAGAAAGGCTCTTCACACGAACATTCAAGCTTTAATCAAAGCTATCATTCTTTTTTTTTATTGTGTGCACATCTACAATGTGAATGAGTCTTTAAGCGTTGCGAATCCCAGGCGAGTTATTGCCACGGTTGTCGACTACAGCGGAGTGATAGGGATTCACATTTACCGGAAAGAGAAGCTTGCCAGCCGGAGGGAAGAAAAGTTGGCCGAGGAGATTGAGAACGAAGCGTAAAAGGAAGGAAGGAAGGAAGGAAGGAAGGAAGGAAGGAAGGAAGACGAAGGAGCCAAAGAGGCTGCGCGAGAGAAGACGCACTCTTGGTAGCGGAAAGCGGCGTGAGTTCGGCCAGTGCGATCCCTGGGACGATCTAAATATTTATAATCCCCCAAAGCCTAACCCTTCCAGTGGCGGGAGCGCACCGCGCGATGAATTATTAATGCCGAGCTGTGCTACCGTGCTGGCCGTGCACGTCGCCCTGCATTTCTGATAGCCGCACTTTGTCTTCGAGATATAAGAGCGGTCAGGGCGTGCGAGGCAAACCACGCGCGCACACACTGATAAAACGCTTCGCCTAGTCGCGTGCGCAGCTAGCATTAAGATTGAATAAAGCCAAATTGAAAAATAAGCAGACACGCCATCGAATCAATGATCGTGTATGTGCCAAGAAAGAAGCCTGTGTGATTGATCCGACTAGCCAGGCACTCGAATCATTATAATAAAGCACTCACTTGACCGAGAATTGACGTGCCAGGTATTGTTAAGATTGAATGAAGTCTAGTCGAGGAAACGTCTACGAACTCTGTTAAATTAATAGCCTGAATCGCGTGCGAAGCTGAAAGTACTTTCCCGATTGATTCATCGAACAATACAATCCAAGTGTCTGTAATGAAAAGGCAGGCGGTAGTAAAGTAAAACTAAATTGAGAAATAAGAGTGGTACATCGCCAATCGAATTAACAGGGGGCGAGAGCCGCACACGAAGTACCGAGTGCTCCGAGTGATTGATCGAACGTACTAAGGAGCCAAATGTCTGTAATAAACGAAGAGCACTCGGCCGAAAATTGGCGCTTTTTCGGCAGCAGGAATAGCCAGCTGCGAACGTGTGGCCAGCTCTCTTGGTAGATCGATTCGCCGATAAGCACGCACGACAAAAAGCTCGGTAAGTGGCCGCGCTCGTTACGGACGAGCTCGACTGCTCGGTGGTTACCAGAAATTGCGAAAGCGGCGGCCAAGTCGTTACGAGCCTGCGACATGCGAGCACCTCCACGCGATAAAGTCCACCTCGAGAAGTGCCGTAACCGCCCCTTGCTACCCTCCCAACGACTATCAAACTGGCATGGACGACGATTTTTCGGGAGGAAAACGAGCCGAAAGATCACCCAACTACGATTAGGTTCTTCGTGTTTCTAATGTGTCAATGCAAACCAAATGGAAGTGCGAACGAAGGCGTCATGGTCGTTCATTCTTGCATAGTGTGTGTTGCCTTGTGGTTGACATAATGATTCTCAGCTACAAATACGGTAATCTGTCCAACACTCCGAGAATGTAAGATTGATATACATATAGTTGGACCGACACGATGTGATTGATATTTCCTTCCCCTTTATGGTAACCCCTCTTTAAGCATCCTTGTCTTTCTATGCTGCAACATTGTTACCGAGCGACTATTTTACGACTGTACACTAAATGACACTGAAATTATCGCAGGGAAGTTGAGTAAGCTGTCGCGCAACTCGTCGCTTTCGTGATAAGGATTAGCCGGGCTCGCAATGGCTAAGTAACCTGATCACCCCACGGCTGGTGTGGACGACCAGTTCTACTGGAGTGTGGAGGCAGTGGTGGCCCTCGATGAGCCATGCTCGCCAGACCGATCGTAATGCTGCGTAATAGCACGCAATGAGCACTGATCTCTCGCCCCCTCGGAAGCGGATAGCTTAATCCTCAGGAAAATCGGGAGAAGGGTGAAATGAACCGGGCAGAGCAGTCAGTAGGCGTTAAAGGTGCGAAGCTATCGAACCCGTTCTGCCATGCAAGAGCTTCTACGCTCCAACACGCAAACTTGCTACAATATGCTTGGTGCAATCCTTGGTTCCCTCTATCCGTTAATCTAATCGCCACCTGATTACTGTGCCGAGGGAACCGTCGGACAGAGACTCCAAGTACGGGCGGAAACGAAATTCCTAATAATTCAGCTGCTCTCCTGCTACCTCGGCCCTCTCCGGCTCACCCTCGACTAAAAGATACCCGTGGGATCGGCCACAGGGAATTACATAAATCTAGTGCCAGCGTGTTCCTATTACCACCACCACTACCAATGTACACCATGCCACATTGTTGCTGGTCGTTCCGCTCGCGCGATGCTCTACTTCTCGCTTGAAATGCACACTTGTTGAATTCGAGCTGGCGGTACTCGCACTCCCTTGGTGGACACCCGCATTTTCGGAATTTCACCTACCAATCCTAGCCTACTGATTCCCCTTTGCGATAACTACCTTCAAGGGAATGCTACTTTATTGCCCGAGAAAAACGCTCCAGCAAGCTTAAGCTCGCTCTTCCTCGTTAGCCCGAAATTGTCCGGGCATATTTAACAGCGACTAATGTTACGAACGCACGCGATCCTCTCAAGATAGAACCTCAGTGTATTTTCGGGGGCTTAAGGCTGGTTCATATCACAGTTATACTCATGTTCTAATTGCAATCATTTATCTTTCACAATCGCTTGTGATTTATCAGTTGAGGGTGAGCAGGAATTTATTTCGCAAAGATTTTAACACATTGAGACAAATGCGAAGTGATAAAGACCATTATTTTGACTACTGTTTTATCTCTCATTTGTCAGTCTTTGTGATATTGATACTTGATGTATGACTGTCAATTCTACCAAGTGTAAACTATGACGGATAAAACAGTAGTAAAAATGATAATATTTACTATGCACTTAGTTATCGCTACGTGTTAAAGTCGTTCTGAAATAGGATCGAGGACATCGTTTCTATTGTGAACGGTAACTGAATATAATAATTTGTTATTGTGAATCAGGCTTTAGCCGGTTGGTACATATCGCCGGGGCAAGTCTCAACTTCCACGGCTAATGCGAATGCAGTGTACAGTGTCCGAAGGCGGCGCAGAACGCGGCAGGCATAGCAAGCGCTAGAAACGGTACCTGAAATAATGTACTTAATATCAGAGTCCGTTCCCCGGTGTTTTCCTCTCTGGTTCGCTTTCTCCGAGTGTGGCAAGCGCCCGCACTATTAATGGGACACAGGACATGCTGGGATGTGCGCTCTCCATCGGGCGCATGCAGCGCACACTTGTTGAGTCGAGCAGCACCAATCGTCATGTGTGCTCGCGCGCCACCATTGGAATATCTAGCGATTAACAGCACCGCATTGCTAACCGGCACTCTTCGATGTAACTAAATCATCTAACATCTAATTCGAACTCCTAGGATTCTAATACTGGGAATAAGCATTTACTGTTGCTCAAGCAAAGTTACCGATCAGAAGGATCGTCTTGCTGGTATTTAACTAAATTGTCAAAATATCCTACGATTCAAATTTGTAAGGATTAAGAAATTCAAGGTAGCAATGTATCAATGTTTCAAGGTTATAGTCAGTCAAAGAGTGTCTCAGGACATCTTTGTCAGTGTTGCCAAGCTTGGGGGTTTATGACACCTACACTTATTTCAGACTTTCTAACAAAATCGTCTAACATCCAATTCGAACTCTTATCACTCTAACACTGTGAATAAGCATTTACTGTTGCTGGCCGAGTAAAGTCAAAAGAAAGAATAGTAATCCTAGTCAATTGTCAGCTAGACGCTAATCCTGAACTATGCGTCGAGGATTATCAGGCAGGATATGATTGACGCATTTAAGTCGATCGAGTAGGCAAAGACACAGAGGCGGCTGTTCCTCGAATCATGACAATGGAGTCACGCGACGGCAGCCGCCTTCGTGGAAAAGTAAGTATAACGTGCCTGTGATCAATCCGTCACGCGGTAATTCCAGACTCCTCCTATTAGTCAAGGCCCCGAGTGTTAGTGTTAATGTTAAGTGTCTAGCCGCACATTTCCACTCATTCGACTGAAAAGCACAGCATTCATCGCCATTGTCATTCCTCGGATACTCGTAACTCCTGTCAAAAGTGTAAGTCGAAAAACAATACGAAACAGGTTGCTGCCCAATGTATTCATGCGAAAGTAGACGCTCGTTGCTTGTCTTGTATCCTTATAAGGATATATTCCTTCCTGGCTGGTTCCTCATCCCTTAACTTTTTCTACTAATAATTACAATTATAGATCAATATTATTCATATAATTATATTATATCCATAAAGTATGTAATATCACATACATATTGTCCAATAAAAAAGATTTACACCAATTACGGAAACTTCAAAACCTTAATAAATTAATTCCCGTATCAGGGCCAATTCCTAGTATGCTTTATTCATATGATTACAACACATTGTAGTTGGAGGATCACCGAAAAATCAAGGACGCGATGATCCAAAGAAGTTGCCGAGTGCAACGGAATGATTATCCTCGGACATAACGAGCGAGAGATAGATAATGGTACAAGAGGCGGGCGGCGAAGCGAGGTCCGAGGCGGAAACGGGGCTACTATGTGCGAGATAGTCGGCGAGGCGGTGGAAGAGGAGAGGAACACGACCCTGATTGCCAAGGAGAAATCTGCGGAGCTCGGCGATATGCTGCCAGTCCGCGGAATAATGCGTCTTCGTCAAAGCAGAAGGAAAAAAAAAGAGCGTCAGCGTTGAACCGTGGCCGGGGCCAGTAGGAACCCCCTCTAGAAAGTACCATTAATCCCGGCATCACACTCTAGCGGGGCTTTCCTCAATGCGAGCCAAAGAGAAAAGCAAGGGAACTGCAACTAATTAAATGCCTCTCGCGAAACTCGAGAGCCATTCGACACCGAGTGAAGGGGGCATTCGTGTTTCATTCTTATTTCATCATTATATCGAATTTTCTTCTACCACATACAATATCAAAATACATTGGATCTTTGATGAGAGAGAATGTACAGTTAAAGTTGAAACAGTTGGATACGATGAGTAATGGCAGAGTGAAGTATAGAGGAGAGGAAAATCAACGGGTCGGCGTCATTCAGTGCCAAGTAATTATCCGAGACAGCGTGTCACCGGGCAGGAGAGGCGGCTTATATAATCGGGCTCTCTAGCTCGGCGAATCGTGCCAGAATAAGCGAAGCAGGCGATGCTAGTCCGCCCGGTTGTGGTGGAAGCGTCACTGACCAGTAAGTAGAATAGAGTCGTAACAGGTCGGACAAGCGCTAAGCGGTAGAAGCGTGTTCGGAAGCGGCGGACTAGCTACTTTAGTCACGTGTACACGAACGGGAGACACAGAGGAATCCTCTACTGTTACGGGGCCGATCCTAGCCCGAGGGTGGAGGGAGCGCACCTGGCCGTAAGCGTCACGGTTAATTTGCACTTTCTATGAATTTTAATGAGCTCCAACCGGAGAGAGACAATGGTACCTACGCCGGGATTATTAAGCATCTGTACACGGACGGTGTGCACGCCCCTTGCACTCGACTCTCTATCTCTCGGGGGCGATCTCCCGAGAGAGGGCCGATCGCTTTCCGAGCCGCAATCACGGTACCGAGAAACGCATTATTCCCTTCCGAGGATAATACTCCCCGGGCAAAGACGCCCTTGACTGACTACAACGGCGCACTGACTATTATTCTCCGGTACTACCAACATCCACTATCCCACCTACTCTCCCTCTAACAAACAAGAAAGAAACGCGAGAGGAAAGATCGGTGATACAACCTCGAAGAAAAGCATACTTGTATGCTCGGGATAAATTAATCCTCTGTTTGCTACATGTGAAAGGGTCAATAACTAGTAGCCTGGGAATCGCAGATGATAATCTGATACCTGACATTTAAGAAAATCAGTTATTCCATGTTTCTCAAAACTTTTTTAACTTTTCTCTACTTCAACATTGTTACTTTTGTATTAGTTATGCAAGAACTTCGTGCTGTTTCGCTCAACGCATCCGGGTAGCATAGTAACAGGCAGTACTTGCATGTACTTATACTAGCACCCAGAATTTAGACATAAATCCTAACAGGGCGAGTAGGACTTAGTTGGAGGATATTATAAAATCGAAACATTGACATTTAAATAAATCTTCCTTACATTCTCTCTACTTGAACATTGTTAGTTTTGCATTAGTTATTCAAGAAGTTCATGCTATTTCCCTCGAAGTATTCAAGTAGCAAAGTAACAGGCAGTATTCGCGGACATACTTGCATGTACTTAAACCGGCATCCAGAATCTAGACGTAAAGCCGAGCGGAGCGCGCGCCACTAAACAGCGCGCTGCCTTTTACGGCAAGCAGAGGCAGAAGAGAGCACCTGGGGTTGCATAGGAGTAACCATAGAGGAGATGAGCGGATCCGCGCATACATGCACGCGCGTGCAAATCGGCGTGCAGGCTTGCATATCAATTGGCCGGAGGGGGCGGGGAAGTCGCCAAGATCTCATGTAAATCATCATCGCAGGGAGACGACAAGATGGCTTGCCAGCGTGGACACGCACGCCGTGCACGCAACTCTCGGGCTCGTCCTTAATGCTCAAAGCGTGTTGCAGAAATGTGTGTGCAGGCGTTGTTCCCAGCGCCGATGAGAGAGACCATCCGAGGAAGACGAAGGTACGCTCTCTGACGACACAGCACTTTGCACGCGTGAATAGTGCGTTTCGTTGTTTAATCTTTGTGCGAGGCGAAGCACGCACTGTGTGTACTTAAACCTCAGAAGTCGGAACGTCTGCTGTCGAAGAGAGAAAGAGAAATGGAGAGAGAGAGAGAGAGAGAGAGAGAGAGAGAGAGAGAGAGAGAGAGAGAAAGAGAGAATGTCTCTTTATGCGAGTAAAGGGAACAAAACGTTCCGTCTCTGTGCTCTTTCGGAGTCCGCACGATTGGAAGCTGCAGTAATACGTCGGTCTCGACGGCAAAAAGCCAGTTTTCCAGGGTAGCCGGGCGCATCGGCGCGCATCCTTGACACTGTTTCCCTATCTCGATCGTCTTCTGTGCGTGCGAAAGCGGAAAAGTACAGAGGGATCGAGCAAAGGCCCGTTGGAAAAGTTAGCACGGACTCGAGCCTTTCCGATGGTGAGACGATTGGATACTAATGACCCAAGAATCCTGATCCTTGTCAGGCAAGAGTGCGCGCGCGGGGTTTCAACTTAATTAGGAACTGATTTGGACCCTTCTCATTGGAGTCGATCTCTGGCGCGCGCTTAAGTAACCAACGCCGGAGAATGAGGGAATTTCGTGAGGATCGTTGGTGGGAGTAGGCAGGAGGGTCGAGAGCCGAAACTTCAGCCAGCCTTCTCGAGACACCCCCTTTTTCGCCGACCTAAGTCAAATCGACCGGACGTGCTCATCCGCCCCTGTAATCGAGACACGAATCTGCCTAGACCCTCCCCGCTACACTCCGCCCCGAACGACCTAGCGCAAAGAGACCCTCGAATTCGGGAGTACCAATCGCCGTTCCCAACTAATCTCTCGACCTTTTCGCGCAAGATAGAAGCATCAGAATCGACTCGAGGCACACTTACTTGCCGACTCCGCCTAACTGATCCTCAACAACCACGTCCACTTTCTAATTGCATGCTATTTCTCTCTTTCTTTCTCTGTCTCTTTTCATCTTAGTAACTCTTCATATCGAGGAATGCGTAAGAAGCAAAAGAATAAGTTCGTAACAGGCGATACACTTTTGAAAAAAAATCGACAAGAGACTCCAAGAAATGCAGAGCTTCCTGGGAGTCTGCGAAAGATTTCCAAGCGATCCAATAACCAGCTGCGATCCGACCACGATGGTCGTTAGCCGCGTGAAAGTTTTTCGAGCATCCGAGGAAAGAATGGCAGAGGTGCGAGGAGGTAACTGCATTTCGGAGATAAAAAGAGGAAAAGACGCTCGGGAGGAAAGTGTGCTAAGCCGGGCTGGCAAGGATAATATCGCGAAAGTCGTGTTCCTCGGCCAAGGAGAGAAGAGCAACGCTTGCAAAAAGGGAGATAGCTGTAGTCGACGGTGAAAGAGTACGAATACAGGCAGTTTTACTACCAAGAGAAGAGGATGGTATGCTTTCGTAGAATAGGAGGTGTAGTCGGTCACTACTGTATAAGTCAGACGATCATTCGATGCACTTTCCTACTATGCCTCGTGTAAAGTAGTCCTCTATACCCTTTGCACCCGTTGACTCGCGTAGATTGCCTGTTTCCCGAGTAGATTTTCTGTAAGCTTGATTAGTTGCTCGAAGTGTTAAACGAGTTCTCTCACACGGCAAAGTACATTTCCACTTAGTAAGAGAATACTATTTGCAAATGGTTCGAAAGGAGTGAAGTATTGGTGTCGCAATAGCGTTGTGAAGTTATAAAAATAGTAAGCGCAATCAGTTCGTTTCACGTGGAACAGGTTTTTCAGAGTTCTCGAACCTCTTCTCCTCCTCGGCATAGAAACCTCGGCGCTCCCGTTCCGAGATGGCGATCGCCACTGAGCGCAAACGCTTTGCTGCATAATGCTCGGAAACCAGGAGCGTGTGCCTATCTGCCTAGAGCCGTGAGAAAGGACACGGAAGATCGGTGATCGGCTGCTAAACATCTCGAGAGGCCCCAACCATTTTCACACGACCCTGATATTTTACGACCTCCCGCAGGAGTTGCTGCTGCTGCTTCGCACTCGATGACGAGGAGAAAGATGCTGCGAGCAATCGTCTCTCTTTTCCCGAGTGCCGTACACCAACATTACACATTCTACTTCCCCCCACCATCTTCTGCTTTCCAATAAATTACACCTCAGCGATTTTAATAATCGAATAGAAAATATTTCCAATCTAAATAAATCATCATTCAACACTCTGTTAAAAGCAGTCGCAGCATCACTCGCTAATAAATCAAATATGGAGATTCAACTTGTCTATTGATATCGACTGCCACTGCAATCAGCGATTTCTCGTCGACTCAGTCATTCATTGCTCACCGATACTTGGTGCAGTTCCGGACGGAGTGATGCATAAATCAGGCGATTTCATTTCCCGGTGACGTACGGCCGGTGAAATTGCGACGGCAGTATATGCGACTAATCCGTGTACCAGCGCGCTCCAGCGGAGCAGTCGTTGGTGGTGGTGGTGGTGGCTCAGCTTGCGAGCGAAGCGCACGGCGATATGATATTCATCGCCGGATTAATTGCAGCATATTTCCTCGGGCGGCTTTTTTTAATACCGAAACGCTCGTTGGTCGATGCGCAGTCTTGGAGGGACAGAGTTTGCGAATTTCGGCCGGGTGAATGGTGCGAGCGAAAGGACGAAGCAGGGGCGTAGGGAGTATGTGGAAATTGAAATGGACTCTCTGCCCTCGGATGCAGCGCTATAGGCGAGGGAGTTACCAGGACCGATAATTTATCGGTGCAGTCGAAGTACCGATGCCATTAAACAGTTTCCGGGGCTACCAGTGCGCTCGGCCTGTACGCGCTCGGTATTCTCCCGTTGCATATTTATTAGACGTCACGCCCGATAACAATCGGCCCGATTGTTTAATTCCTCGTACGTACGCAGAGGTGAGGGAGCCACGCCAACGGAGGAGCCGCTCCGATTGTGTTTCAGCAAATGCCACTGCCTCGTTCCTTCTTACTCTTTCTCTCTTTCTTTCTCTCTTTTTTTTTCCTTCTCGCTTCTCTTTTTATTTACACTGGCCAACGGGGCACACGTTCTCCCACGAATTTCTTCGCATTATACGCTCGCGTCTGCCAGTTGGCGGCGCGAGAAAAAATTAGCATCCTCACAATGGCTAATTTTCCTCGGCGCGCGCTTTCCTTACGGCGCGGATTCCTCCAGCTTTACCTCCGAGATCGTCCGCACATTGTATTCTCTGCTATAACAGTCCAGTGTAATACATTCTGTAGAAGTAAAGTAATTGAAACTTTGAGGAAAAAAGTTGGCATGAAACTGAAAGCCACTGGTCGACAATGCGTTAATTGTTCGAATGGATAGTCAAGACTGAATTCTAAACGTATAATTAGAATGACGAAGTAATTTTTTTACTACAATTGTGGGATGCTGAATAATATTTCAGCAAAAGTAGCAGAGTCACTAGAAGAAAAAACAACCAAGAATGGCTCTTTTTATTTAGCTGTCATAATCTCTGGATCTCACAACATTTGCAATCTTTTTCACCTCGCTCAGACTACACAATTACGCTGCATGCTAGTTACTACGACTGAACTAATTAGTAAGCGCAGCAGGAATTATGTGTATACTGTGTGCGCTGGTATTTCGAGTAAATTGGGTAAAGCTGATGAGTACAGGGAAGCGAAGCACATCCCTAATCGAGCGAAGGAAAATTTCGAGAGGCGTGATCGGGCGATTGGAAACAAGAGTGTTAGCCTTCGAAGCTGTATCATAGTGTGTTGTACAGTAAACGAGCCTCCCCATGGCCGAGCCTACAAACGAACTTCCTCGTTTGACTAACTCGAGACGTGGTTTAATCGCGTTTCGAACGAGACTAAACCATCCAACCCCATCAACCCAAAACCTCTCTCTCGTCTACTACGTGCTCAAGGTTGACTAACCATAAATTTTGTTTACGAAAACCCAAAGGGCTGAGTGCGGGATCCGCTTGACTTGACACTAACAGCTCAGACTCATATCCCCATTAGAAGGAGCGACGAGAATCTATGTATCTCGAAAATAGAAACGATTGCCCGTCGAGTCCATCGAGTGGAAAAGCAGAAAAAGGCTGGTGGCTTTTTTTGTGCGTCTGGTATAAGGGCATGCCAAACAGCGATGGCCTCAAGGTGAAAGCCTCGAACCGTCGCTCTATTTACGAGAGTCACGCCGGCGCTCCATTATCATCCCGTTCCGAATTTAGATCCTTCGCTGCTCTCAGTGCCACGGCATTCCGCTGACCTTTCGTCCCTCAACCCCGGCCACTTCTAAAGGAGAGCATCGAAAGAAGTTGCTCCGCGTGCTTGCTTGCTAGCTTCGACAAAAGTGACGATCAGCTGATTGTATGGGATTTAATCTACGAGTCAGCTGTAGCGGCGAGCCCTCGAATTCTCATCTCATTCCAACGGCGATATAGCTATCGCATCACGAAGAGAGTTAATGACGGCGATCCCGCTCACTTCCAGGCTTGCTATCGTCCGGCAGAGCAAGCGAGGCCGATCGAGCAAGCGAGCGAGCATGATATCGATTGCGCTTTGCGAATCGTGAAACGCGATTATTCAATCTCGAATGACATACAGAGATCGAGCTCTTAAGTGCGAGCGAGTACGAGCGAGTTCTGCGCCTCGCTGTCTGCGAGAGGAACTCCTCTCCGCTGCCAAAGCGGCCAGTGTCTCTCAATGCAACGGTCGCGAGAAACACGCTAGATAGTACAAGCCGACTCCTTCGAGCGTTGCAACGAGAACGTGAAATTTATACGGCGATTCTTGGCCGACTTTTGCCGCGCTTGCTCTCCGGTTTCACTGTGGGCAAATAGAGACGGTGTTGGGGTCCACCTAGCTTCTTCTCTCCAATATATGCTTTAATGCTAATGCCTGACTTCACACTTCGCCTGCCAACTATAACTTCAAGCTCATTTGCATTTAAATGAATCCGAGAAATAATAAATTCAATATTCAACTGTCTCGACCATGTGTGAGAGAGTGTTAAACAATGTAATTATATGAATGAAGGGAGTTGGAAGAAGGTAGAGGAGGCTCAAACCGGTAGCCTCGAACGCACCCTCCGCAAGGGTCCGATTAATCTTGAATTATCCGGGATGAGTAATGCGCAAGGGTATTACCGGCGATTCCATCGCACCGGCAGCACTGGCCGTTGCAATTCCTAAGGCTAACGACGGAGGTGTGTGCGCGCCGAGGGTAACATAATCCACATAATGGAGCGAATCGCTCAACAGGCGGGGCACGCTCGACTCGCAGAATAGCTATTCTATATCGTCTACCAATTAGAATCAATTTAGCCACGCAATGTCTTTTCCTTATTGCTGACTTACATAATGATATTGTTGTAAGGAGAGACCGTGGCGATCCGCTCGCCAGACCTGCCGATCGATCCACTTCCAAGTCGGACTCTCCGTGTCACGACTCTTTCCCCCCCCCCTATCTCTCTCTCTCTCTCTCTCTCTCTCTCTCTCTCTCTCTCTCTCTCTCTCTCTCTCTCTCTCTCTCACTCACTGCATTGTCGTCAAGTCGATATACATCTGCCTGCGGATTCGTGAGAGTGCGTGTGTGTCGAGCAAAACTCGGTGAGGTCTGTAATTTGGAATCATTTGACTCGCTGGAACCCAAATCTCCATACCATTACCTACTTCCACTACCAACTTATGTAATTACTAATGTTCAAGATTGTTCTAGTTCCCACCACACTATTCTACAATGTAAATGGAGAGAAATTGCGATGAAGTAGTAATTGTTAGCTTCTTTGGATAAACCTATCTCTCTTTTACTTGGTTACGAAAATAACTGGTGACACGCGCTTGTTTTCCCAGAAAATGTTTCCTTTAACAATGTTAACGAGGATAATCAAATAGAGAGGGAACTCGAGGCAATGGTAATTGCAAGGCTAGTCGAAGCGGCCCGGGCAGAAATAACAATGATGGCGGCCGAAATGCAGTTGGCAAGCAAATGACTCATGCGAGCACGCGAGGCCCGATCGCTTTTAAATCGCGATGGGTATTACGTGCCCGCAAAAAAAAGCCGGCACAATGAGCGCAAACATGACGTAAGCGATTCTGTGAAGCCCGTCCGTACAGTACAGCTCTCAATGCGAGCTCACCGAGCGATGACTTTCGGCCGGCAGCTCTTTCTGACCCGGTAATATTCCACTCGCAAGATCCGAGCTGATCGGCTGGCCACTGGGTTAATTAGCTGAACTATTTTCATATGTAAACCAATTCGGACAAGTTGGCCCTTGTCGCTAGTTCCACTGCCAAATCTCGACGGGGCTTGCATGAAACTTGGCTAAAATCGTCCTCGCATGATAAAGTTATCCTATCACTATGGTGTAAGGTGGAATCAAGTCCCATGTAAATCAGAATAAAAACTATCCATCCAATGAATAGTCCAATGATTCAATCTGAAAACTATGTGTTTAACAAAGGAATGCCTTTAGAGACCCTCTTAAACCCCATCTGTGTTTTAGTGCACTGCACCCCCTATTTTCTATGACATAGTTCTCCCAAAGGTTTCAACACCCTTAAATGACCCGACTCCCTACCGCCAAGTTGTCGACAGCTAGATTCATTACTCGAGCCAGCAAAATTCCCAACAGCCGTGTGGCCGAGAACTTTTCAGGGTCACGAGTAAAATAAACATCGCTGGGAGTGTGCTCACCCTCGCAACAGGGACTGTTGCACGTCATCCCAAGTGGCGGTACCCCAGCGTATCTGGGATTAAAGTGGGCGCAGAGCTATCGGACCAGGCAGATAGAAGAAACGGTTCGGAACTGGTTCGCCAAAGTCGGCCGCTCTCGGCCGACGAGCGAACAATACGATTTTCTAGGAGGAAACGGTGTGTCCGAGGTGAACGGAGGACAGGGGTAAAGAAGGAGGATTGGGAGGAGGAGGAGGGAGTTGCTGGCCTAGGTAGAAGGAGGACGAGATATCGCGGAGGAGTTGAACGTTCAAAGAGTGAGAGGGCAGAGTACAGGCAGGGAGAGAGAGAGAAAGAGGAGCGAAGTGGAAGGCGCAGGAGGCTTGTCTCAGAGCACGTGAAAGGCGATTTAAAGGGAAAAAGGAGGAGGTGGCCTTTTAAAAAAAAGGACAAGGAACATGGCGAACCGGTCGCAGCAGCCTTCTCGCTCGCGTCAGCTGGGAGCTCAGCTGCAACCGGGCGCGGTGACCTCCGCCACCAGCAAAACGCTAGCGGAAAACTCTCCTGAGGATGATTTGCCAGTGGCAACGGTGTCACTGCACTCAGCTCTTTCTTATTTCAGTCAGCTGCGAGGGCACACTTTTTCAAGAGTCGTCATTAAATGCCACTGGTACTAAAGTCTGAGTTAGGCCGAGTGCTCGACTTGCTAGGCCGACATTGAGACAGCACTGTCGCTAGTTGAGGCCCTCTCTCTCTCGCGCGCACCGCCTTTCTCCCTCGGACTTTCGTGTTCTCATCTCGCTCAGCGCACAGGTGATCGAAAGTGCTTAGGCGACTGACGGTTCAATGACACCCGACCTCATCGCGTTGCCACCGCGGACAACCGCCGCTGCATTTTCGATGTATCATCCTGTGATCGATGTATCCTACTCTGTCCCTGATCTAAGACACTGTATACTGAGTACACTTGGTGGTGCGTCGCCACCGGTGAACTGTCGTTCGATTCGAGACACTTTAGTTAGGATAGAATTGGAATTGGTGATCGACACTCACTAGGATGTGCTGAATAAGCTAGTGATGATTTAGGGTAGATTAAGAAGTAAGGAAGACCAGGTAACAAGCGAGAGGTACACCAAACTGACAAGATGTCCCGGGCAGCACCGGTGTTACCGGGCGGCCGCGATCGTTCCAGTGTTGGCTGCCCGGTAAGAGGAAAGGCACGAAAAGGTTCGACAAAACGACAAGTAGAAACTGACAGGCTTTCTCGGACACATCCTCGACGCAGAGGGAAGATAATAACGAGGCAGGCTTGGTGCCAACGGAATATCAGGGGAAATCTTTTAAGTTGCCGGAGAATAGTGCTGGAGGGTGATCAGATGATCCTGAAGGGACGAGAGGAGAGGACGGGATTGGCAAGGTTCCGGGATGAGCAAAGTAAACCGGTCGGTGCGTCCGTTCATCAGCTGAGAGGCCAGCTGAACGAAGAGCGACCGCTGCTGTAACCTCAACCGATTCCCGGCGTCCTCAGTAAGCCCGGGTAGGTTAATTCACCGGGAAAGTGGAGTTTTCTAATAGAGGGAAGTCTGGCCTACCTTGTCGTACGCTCTTGGTCCACTAGTCTCTGACGAAGCACTCGAAAACACCGCTTTCCCGGAGGCGAGACTTTTCGAAAGCCCACTCACAATGGAATCTTCCAGTAGACTGGCCGAGCCGGCAAGCCGTTCCCTCTTGCGTGCACACCCACCGATTCGCGCACTCTCGCACCTTTTGCACCCCCGGCGATGCCTTGACCGTCGATCCCTTCGATTCACCAATTGCCCGACGCCGTACGGACGAGCCTCGAGCGTGTCAGCGAGCTGCTAGCTAACATTTATTTGCAGTAGAAACGCGCCGCGGTACGCACACCGCTCTGACAGTTCGAGCTGTCACTTGCCAGCAACTGGGAACTGTCCATCCGCGACATCTAGTAGTATTGCCTGGCGGCTCTGCGCTCCCAACGTTTGAAATGAACGCGCCTCGACTCACCTAGCAACAAGATCAATAGCCACCTGGAACTCGAGTGGCACCTTCCAAGCGTATAGCAGACCTTTCAATTATTTAGAGAAGAGCCGGTCGTACATACAGTATGACGGTAAATTACTGGGCTAAACTCTCAGATATACCGGAGAGGTCAACTTTGAACTCAAACTGCTTCGGCTCCCTTGACAATAGGGATAATATATCACTATATGGCGATGGTGGGCACTCAAACTAGGCCAATTAGTTTTACTCTACTTCTTTTTTATTATAACAACCTCGTTCCTCTCGTATAAAAAACGCACGTTCTGATAATCACTTACACGATATAATGGGGCTTTACAAACATTTGCTTCTTCTACATGTGTGATCGTGTGTGCATGCCTACGATTGTGCCGCATTTTTTCGATCCCCTTTTTCTCCCTCACTCTCTCTTTCTCTCTCACGCGCTCGCTCTCAGTTTCTCTCCTCGACGTGCCCTCGCACTTTGTCTCCCCCTCTCTCCTACACTTGTTCTATCTCTCTCCCTTTTTCTCTCTCGGTCGCTCGTTTCCACTGGCATTCTCTGCTTTTGCCACGATGGCTCATACCGCAATTCAATCCTGCTGGTAATGTGGGAAAACAAACAGGCTGCGCACACAATGCCAGCGAGCGAGAAGGGCAGCCGCTCTCGCAATAATGAGGCCGATCATTCCTCTTCCCGTGAAAAATGAGCCGCGCTTCACTCGCATGCCGAGCACACTCGTCCCCCCGCTCATTCCCTCTGTGCTCACACTTCGAAGACAGCATTGCACCCGCGATTCACCCTTCTTCCTTTATCTTATGCCTCATCTTCTAAGTGATCTCTTGTAATTTAAAAATATCACCGTCGACGCGCGACTATCGGATGCTGCGGCCTGCGAACGTATCTCTGTTTCACTAGCTTTGATCTCGAGGGAACAATAATAATAACAACAATAACAACGATAAGGTAAACCGGGACGTAGTAGGCTTAACGGTTAGGTTTGGAGAAATAACTACGACTCAGGACATCGGAGATCCCTAAATGAGTAGGACACGTGCAAGGAAGATCGCATCTTTCCGAGGAAACTGTTGCCAGAAGAAGTGACGAAGGACGCGAGCACTAGCGCGAGTAACTTGCGGCAAGAAAGCCGAGATTAAAAATAACGTGTGTACCCTTCGAAGTAGTTCGCGATAGGAACAACCAACTATGTCCCGCTGCTAGTCCTTATCGACTAACAGCAATTGGATATATAATTATGTATGATGTACCCTCTCAGTAGTATCACGAACGATGTCCGAGGACCTTAAAATTATGAGTAAGATCTACGCGAGAACTGACGATGCGGAAGATCAACAAATGCGCGCAGCCAGCGGCTGGACCGCCGATCCGACTGACCGGTCGGTATATGAAGAGCGTGTGACTGTACAACGCCGATAAAATGTACAACGCTAGTCTCTCTTTCTCATCATTAAAAGTCTAAGCTTCTCGATTTTGCTGCGAATTTCTTGCTCTGGGAACTATCGAAACGTCTTCTCCACCCTCTATATTCTCCTGCGGGTGGTGCTCACGTGCTCGCATCCCAACAATCGCTACTATTCTAATCGTGTCTTCAACCTTTGCGCGATCGCGGCAACCAGTGCTGCACCCTTTCCACTGCCATCCTCAGCGTGGATCATCTTGAACTAAAAAATACAAATTCGATCTTGTCTTAGGCACTATGTGTGTAGTAGATTTGTCTCTTGTTAACAAGCTGCAAGTTAGTTATTACGGCGGTTAATAAATATGAACTACTGTATACCTTGTGATCAGGGGCCAATAATGGGACGTACTGGTTAATCCAGTTCTCAAGTCTTGGATGGTGCTTGTACAGAGATCCATCCACAGCAATGGTTATGTACTCCTTGTCGATACGCTTCAACAGTACTGCGATACCTTGTAAAAGAAATTCATCATTATCCTTCTGTTGATAGAAATTTAATTGTCGTCCCTTTTCAACGTCTAGTTAGAAACCTACAGATGGAGACAAGGAGTGCCGCCCGATTGGATACAACTTCGCAGACGTACTGCACAACCTTGATGTCATCCTCCTCGGCAATAATGCCGAACTTCATCAAGACTTCATTCGTGTTAGTATTACCACCATCTACCGAGTCCCTGCATATAAAAAAGAACAGATATTGGTTTTTAAGTGTTCTTTTACAAGGTAGTTAGTTCAGAATTTCTTTCAACGGTTACGGAATAACTTACTGCTCGATAAATGACACTAAATCGGTGGTAAGATTTCCAGGAACAAAGAGCAACTCTGGGTTATTCTCCCCAGTAAATATGATACCATCCTTGGTCAGCTTGGCAAGTACAACGCGCACGATTTCGCCGAGATACTTTCCACTGATGTATTTTTCGAATCTAAGGATTATAGATATGAACGATCGATTCCAGTAGAATAATCAGGCATTTCCCCCATGAAGAGATAGACTGATACTTACGTAAACGAGTTTACGATAAGGGAATTCTCATCGTTTTCACGGTCGTAGTCTGTCTTAATGAAATCTAAGACCCCGTTATCGCCGAAGGCGCCCCATTCGATATCAATGATCACCTGAACAGACGAGTACACGAGACATTACAAGTATTGTCATTGGAGAGGTTCTTTCATCTGACACAACAATTATGGTCTTATGACAAATAGTCGGACAAGAAAGAGGACGAACCTCACGCTCGCCGTGTCTTTCTGTCTCCCAGTGCTCGACACGGTCAGCTCGCTCAAGGTAACAGGCATTGCTTCCGGTTCCCAGGATCAAACCAATTGCCGTATCGTGATCGAGTGTGGATCCTTGGACAAGAGTACCAGTAGTGTCGTTGAGAATGGCCACCACACTAACTTTCGTGTCTCCTCGCCTGTCCAGTGCCTCACGAAGCATTTTCACGGCGTCCTTATTCACCGCATCAGGACAATTGAACGTTTTGGTCCACGTCACCAAGATCCCAACGTCCAATGAGTGTTGGATCATCGGGAAGGAAAATGTGAATCCTGAACAGAAGAGTTACACGCATCAGCGTCATATCGATGAGGCATAAATACGTGCAAGGAGAATGGATATCGTGCATCCTTATTGCATTATTCACTTTAGTCTTATGGATATGGGTCGTGAATAAAATGGAACAATGCGAATGAATCAATATACCATCACTTTTTGGTATACGACACTCGAGACAATTGATGAAAACTAAAATAACGAAATTTTATAGACGATGATGCATTTTTTACTAGAATCTCATCGCAAACAATGAATATGACTGATTGAGTGTATGTTTATTTCTCAAGTGGAATCGTCTGGCTGATAAAAGAAGCGCCACTTTAGACAGACGTAGAACTCTAGAGAATTATTCGTGATAATCAAGGGCTTCGAGGGCGATCACCTCGATTGTAGGAGGACGTTCGTATCGATTGCAATTTACCTAGAGGAAGCTCTATGTCTTGAAGACCCTGAGCGATGACGAAATTACTGACACATTCGGCCAGATAGTCGAATAGCCGCCTGGCAGAACCAACCCTTAACTCCGAGCTGATGTGATACTTCCTCATTTCCTCTCTCACCGGATTCCCGTGCTCCAATTCCACCAAGAGTACTCGGAAATTCGTACCACCCAAATCCAGCGCCAGATAAAGGCCTTCCTCTGAAAATGTCAAACATCCTCGTGAAAACTTCTCGCAAATCTCAGGACAAATGTTGATGGTGCGGAATATGAAATCTGCGCGATATGGAATTTAACGTATGGCAATGAAGCCGGGAGTCAATATTGAATAGTGAGCAGCTCAATTGGAGACAGCTCTTGGAAACACTTATCACATAAGTTATGCAAGTCTTTATCGGCCAAGAGACGGAGCCAGCAAAGGGAGTGGGAAAGAGCGAGTTGTGCTAGACATTGTAATCGGGCTAGTCGAACACAAACAAACGCTAAGTCAAGCTACCTGTTCCGTCGAGTAGTTCCGGGATGTAGGTGTTTTCCATTTGCAGGGAGGACGCCTGTTGATGGATGCCCCTATTCATCTCGGAGATAAAAACCTCTTGGACCCTGCGCACCGTAGCTGCGGAGAATTGTACGTTCGCCATCCTCTGCTCCACCTGTAACGACATACATGAAGCTTCTTCTCTCTAATTGGCCCTGGGTGGTTCACTTATGCTCTTATCAACAAGCGCACGATACACAAAGAATCCGCAGCATGAAATTTTCCGACAGTTCATACACTAATACTGACAAAGCTCTAAATAATCTCTCAAAGCTCCAACTACTCAAGTCACGCGCGTGGAAGAATTTCTTCGTTTTGTCTAGTCAACTAATTCTCCTACTACGTTCCAATTGAAACGGCTCGTTGATATCAGTATTAATTGTAGATATATAACAACAGAGTGATATACATCCCTAGACAGAATATGGATAGATCTGAATATGGCGTATTACAGTGCGCGCGAGCGCAGCTAAGATTCCTTCTGAAATATAAGTCGACAATCGGTTCGGCCTGAGTTCGTCGTACGTGTGTAAACACGTATTGAAAACAGATTTCTTGCGACTCGGAGCTACTAATGTTTCACTTCCGCGAAGGTAAACCGGTTGCCTTCGCACTCTACTCACACAGTGGCAGAAGCCGGCATTACGCCAGGAAAACCTGCAGGATCGACGTTACATCGAATAATAAGGTGGACAATCCTTTCGCAGCCGGATTATCCAAACCGCTGAAATTCAGGGCGAGGGAACTCTCTGGCAGGGTTATTCTGGCAAACAAAACTAGTCGACTATATCTCGAAGATCGATCGGCCTGTTGGAGGAGGCTTGAAATCTTGACCTTGCCGTGGAAAGTCGCGCCGAGGAAATGTAAAGTGGGAGGCGCGAGAGGATGAAAATAACCGGTCGAGCCCTGCATCCATCTGCACACGTTGCCACACACTAAGCGAGACGAAAATTGCCCGTGACATTCCGTGACTTGTTTAATCAATTACGGAAGTAACGCGTGGGATGTGGCTACTGTCGGAGAGGAAGTCATTTCGTCATGATGCAACCGACCATTCAACAAAAGTACAGGATACTCAAAGTGCAGTAGCTAATAAAAGGCTAATAAGAAAAAAGAGAAATTCGATCAAGTGATCGATTGCTCGACTTATAACTCGTAAGGGGAACGAAAAGAAAAAAAGCTAAGAGATAGAACGAATAGCAAGATAATCCAAACATTTCATAAACTCACGCAAGCTAATCACGCACTTCATTTCATCCCCACTCTCAGCCGCTTGTCTTTTCCGTTCTTCCCCGCTTAGATTCGCGAATGGGCTTCGCTACGCGTTATTCTAATCTATCTCTATCGATGAACCGTTCGAGTATCTTGAACCCAGAACAGCGGGGATTATCTCCTGATAACCTGTGACTTAGAGGGCATGATAAGCACGCGCGTTTTATGACCGTCTCACGGACCGAAGCCCCCGATAACTCCGAGATCCAGCTTGATCCACCTTGAGACCGGTTTGCTTTCGTTGTTCTAACAACGTTTTTCGTCATTACTACGCATCGAACCTACGCAAAATCTGATAGCCAACTTCCCCTCGATCGCGATTAGTAATCATTCATTACCCTCACTATCACTTTATTGCTACTTCGACAAAGGAAATCGCCAAGGATCATTACCGAAGAATTTTCATCTCGAACCATATAACTCTCTAGTATGTGAGTTACATAGTTACGTCCAAGTACTACGTGGACTGTTAATAAAATGCCGAGAGACCTGTTACGTAATCGCAGAGACAATATTCTGCCATCGGCGAGTCGGAGTTCCTGGCGTGTCTGGACCCGCCTGAAAGAGTTCCATTTGCACGTGCATCAAAGGCATAAAGGAGAAATGAATGGGTTGCAGTCATCAATAAGATATTTACTAGATCGAACTATTAGTAAGAGGAGTCAGGAAACTCTCAAGGCGAGAAACAGTGTCGAGTGCAAGGTTGAGGACTTCTCGTTAACGTACACGTACAGTCCGTTTATACATATGCAATGATGCGTGGGTAAATGTAGAATTGCAAAGTGTGATTCAGCGTCAACAGTGATCGATCAATTATGTAAGAACGCGTAATCACCGATCGAAAAACACGTAAACGAACGTAAGACGCGTGCTTGTGAGAAAGAGATAGGAGGAGCGCGAGAGAATTATGTCGACATTCTTGATCGTGCCAATTTCTCAAATTCTACGTAATTCAAGATCGACAATAACATTCACGCAAGCGTCATTCTAGTAGATGTTCTCTTAGCTGTGAATCTCTCGACGCATTTTTCCCACCCGAGCAGAAAATCCCGCGTTAGTGTTATCACGTGAGATTACGGCAACACTGCGACCTACCATCTTCGTATGCCGAGAAGGGCCACAAGTTCACGGCGACTGGCCATGAATCGCCGTGATAAAGCTACCGGCGAGTACCACAATGGATTCGTGCGACCCTCGATCGATAACACCTGAGTCAGTGAAATTCTACAAGCCTGCCCAATTTACACTTGCCATTCACCCTTGTGTCCCAAATTTGTACCAACACCCGCTAAATACCCTTTCCCGTAGAAATGGAGAGGTTTATTTATTTAATTAAATCACAACACTCACATGAATTAATTTGGTACTCCAACTTGATACAAATAGATAAAAGAATTATTTGCGGACAGGAAAATCGACGCAATTGATTCGTATCTGCATCGTTTGTGTATAGAATAATTATAAATTATCAAGTAATTCTAATTACTTATGAATCCCTAAACTCTTTACATTCTGTATTATATATAATACTATAATTTAGAATATAATATAAAATGGGATACAACAGTACGTATTCAGAGACAACTGCATCACCCTGTACACAATGTTCAACATAAAAGTGGAGTGGTTTATCTCGGCCCCGAAAGGTAGTAGATTCCCATAAGGATTACAGAGCATTTACTGGGCCCTCGAGGGTTTAGATAAAACTTTTCGGTGCTTACCTTCTGACGTTTCACGTCATCGGATATGATGAGCGACGACACCTGGATCGCCTCGTGGAGGGCGTGTTCCGTAGGCACGACCATCTCTATGAGATTCCGCTTGTATCTAAAAGCAACCACAAACAAAAAAACTCAAACTTAAATCCTCTTATTACACACATCCTCCACCATCGATCCTACCGCAATGACTCTTGAATCAAGTCTTGACGCAAACCTTGTTTCTCACCGATTAACCGCGACGCTCGAGTCTCGCAAGCGCCTAATTACACGGCTAGCATTAACATTGTTCAAAGGCGATATACGCGTGAAATATAAACCGAGCTCTGACACGTGATACCAAGAATTGTCGCAATTATTACTGATCGACCAAGTAAGTTTATGAACGCGCGAACTGTGTATGCAATGCCACTGGTTTCGTGAATAAACTGCGTTTGACTATTTATTAGCAGATCGGCTTTTAAAAAACCGGAACGGGCTACTCTAGATTATCGATCATTCGAATAAACCGCTGCGTATATGTATGTCGCATAAATATCGTGCTTTCTCTCTCTGGTAAGCATAATGGTGATATAAACAATATAGAGCAAAAAGATGTTAGTAGCATGTTAACGCATTGTATCGTCTACCATACCAGAGTATCTTGACATATTTATTTTCCATTCGCTACCACTATTTTTCCCGTCGTTGGTTGAAAGCCGATAAAGCGCTTGTCTTGCAAGCATGGCTCTTTGGTGCGAGTGAAAAGTCGAAAGTCCAAGGAATTCTATAATGCTCCGATAGTGGGGCACGCTCGAGAATGCCCTCGTAAATTTCACTGACAGCCGTGCGGGCCCCCAGATTCACCGCTCTCTTCACCCCGACAGCCACACCATCGGGTCAATGATTGCATAGCGTGTACTCCGCGTCGCGTAATTGTGACTCGATTATTAATTGGCTGGAAATCATTTGGTACATTGCGCTTATTGCCCGATAAGCGGGCGCGCTACAAGCAGAACTGCAACCCGCCAACTAAGACTCCGGAATGTGCGGGTTGTCAGAGTGTTCGTATGTGCAATGATATGCCAGATGATGGAAATTGTAAATAGGAGAGTGTATGAGCCATCTTGGAGATATGAAGGATTACATTACGAAATAGACTTCGTTTCGTTTGACGGATTAAGGTTGACTCGGAGAGTTTGTTTCTCTTTCTCGCTCGCTGACAAAGTATTAGGTCGATTGAAGCGAATAAAGACATTGCTCTCGAGTCCAATTAAGTTGGACGCAAAGACAACCAAGCTGTCAATGATACGCATGTAGAGCCTGCAAATGCGAAGAAGGGTCATTGACTACAGGATTTGTCGACGGCCATTCGCAAATACATTCGTCAGGATCACCTTCGCACGATTTTGTTTATTTCTCTGTTATAGAGTCGAGCATAATATTACAATGAATCTTAAACCAAATAGTGTATGATGTTCACTAAACACGTTTATGGAAGTGCATATTTCAAAGACATTGTTGATGGAACAAGTATGCTATTAATATACATCGACTAGAAAAAGAACTTTTTCGCGCAGGGGTTGCAAGCATTACTCGCATCAATTTTGATCGATCATTCTCTCCTACTGAGAAATCCGTGACAAGTTAATTAAGCGAGATATGAAAATACGAAGACACAACATGGGGTAGCAAACAACATCCCGGGAGTAGTTGATTTCCGTACAGTGTGCTATCGACGAGATCCATTCTTCGTATATCTCTGCCTTTCCCTTCCATTGCCCTCTCCTTTCTCTTGCCAGCACTATCTAATCGATGCAGCCTCCCTTATGCATCAGTAATTCAGGCATTCCAAGATCAAGAGATACTCATTCATCACGACTTCCCACTATACCGGCGAATGCCACCAGAGACTCGTCATACTTACTCCTAAACTGCACAATTTGAAATTCGAACTGAATCTCCTAGCCCGGGGGAAAGAGAGAAGCGATTCCGCACGAGAAACTAGAACACCGTCGAGAGTATGCACATGCTGCAGCAACGGGCTCAATATGCCGCCTCGAACTCGGACTTGCGCATTATCAGTTTTCCACAGGTAACGAATTTTAAAGTGCGACAAAATCTGCTAACAAACTAGCGTCATTAGGGTTATCGCCTGCCGATTGAACTTTCCACTCGCTGGTAGGAAAGAGTAGGGCTCTGTGAATGCAATTACTTCGAAGAGGGGAAAAAAGCGCACAACAGCGAAACCACGAAAGCCGAACAACTCGTTCTACGAGCTGATTGGTCGCGTTACGGCGGCTCGACGTGCCCCTCGCATACCGTCGGCACACGTTGTTATTTTTATTATCCCGCAACCTGTTCTCCAGCAGCACCGAACGCTCTTCTCGTGCGCGCACGGTCTAGACGCTGCCAACTAGGTTAGCAGACTTAATGCGGGAATGAATTGGCTGGTCCCACTCATTTTCTAACCGAACATCTTGCAGATTATAAATGCAAGATTCGCCTGAATTGGAAGTGGAACTTTCGAAGTTACGCATTGCGACTGTGATTCATACTGCTGAATTGCAATTTATATGAGCACTCATTTTCTAACCGAGCATCTTTTAGATACCCAAGTTGCATACAATTTTCGATGTTTTTCGAAGATTGTTTGATAATTGAAATTTACTGCCACACGCATTTTGTCAACCGAATATCCAATGGGGGACTACCGAATGCGGCTACGATTGATCCGATATGATGACGGGAAATGCCACTAGAACATTCATCGGGGCGATAAAGCGTGACGAATAAGGCTCCATTAAAACCAATTGGAAGGTGCAAAACGTCAACCGGGATAATTCAGCCAGTTGACCCGACGTGATGATTCTAATCCATAGTGCAACACGCACACTCGTCACACGCCGGGCTGCTTGAGAGATCGAAAGACGCTTCTGCCTCTTGACGGAACAATCGCAACCTCCCTGACGAGAGTCACTCACTGACGGAGAAGAGTGCAGGCTTACAATCGCGTACAGTCCACTTTCAATAATCGGGATCGATCTACCATTCATTTATCTTCGATCCACGATTCATTTGTCATACTCTAACTTTATCCAACGGGATTAATGTACTACCCTATACGCAACCGAGAAATACATCTTTCAATTAACAGTTGGTTCACTTCGAAATCCAACTGATGAATCGTGAGCGAGAAATAGTTCTTTCAATCAATGGTTAGTCCGCTTCGACATCCGACTGACGCGTTTCGCAAGTGAGAAATATATCTTTCAATTATTAGTTAGTTCACTTTGAAATCTAACTGGTAATTCTGTCGGAAGATCAATGAGTGATACAAATGCGTCGATGGTGATGTTGGAGTGGTTTACGAGAACGGGCACCCTTGGTTGCGGGCGAACTGGCAGACCGGTGCTTTATGCATGATCTTTCCCGCATGAATTATGGAGCTTCCGTGAATTAGCGGCCCATTATCATCAAGGTCTCCTGCGGACCTTAATCAAACGGAATTCCAGGGAATCTGATATCTTGCTCGGACAAATGCCGCTGTTGTCGATGGGCTGCTCGGATTACCGAATATTTAATCAATTTCAAACCGCGCTCGCTCGATGAAAGCTTCTATAATCAGCGAGCCTCTTGCGTAGTAATATAATGCATATGCACACAAAAACGTTTACGATACTGCGAATCATAAGAAGAGTCATTAATTTTAAAGAATATCGATGCGCGGCACGTGCGAGCGCACGTGTCGCTGGAATCAGCAAGTAAGTGCCGAATGAGCACTGGAAAGCTTGGGAAGAAGAAAAGACGCTTGATATATCGCCGAATGACAGCAGCACCATGTGCATCTATTCGAGAGCGTATGAACCGCACGTAATCGACACGTACACACGATCCCACATCCAGCCGATCGACACGCCAATCGATGGAATCTAGCCACACCGCCAAGATAGCGGAGACTCATCACCGCGACGATAGTTCAGCTGATGATGACGACAATCTTATATCACTTACGCGCTCTGCGCCTCTTTTTTTCTGCGCTCTCCGGCACTTCTAACGCCCCGCCGATTGATAAGCACGTGCGATAAACAATCCGATACACATGTACAATGCAACATCGCGTGACATTCGACTTCGACACATATTTTCTACTTTTGCACTTGGACGCTGACAGTGCTGAAAGAAGCTGAAAGAAATCTTACGAATATCCGTCGCGTCCGAGTGGGTGTTTTACTGATACCACGCTTTAATGGAAGCGCAGGAAGTGCAGTTGCTAGCGCTGCACGTACGACAGAAACGATGAATATGCGCGCAGAACAAGCTGAGTGCTCCGCGGCAATCGTTGAATTTCGAAAAGCCGAAGAGCACCGTCCAAGTCAGCCAGAAAAGATCCCGACAGGCATAAATGTCAAGGGAGAGAAGTTGCGGAGAAGTCGATGACAACAAGCTGGCTGGTATGAGTGATGTGCGCTCAAGGACCCACGTGGGTACCCCTGATAAAGTAAACAGCCGAAAGATACTAGTCTATTAACGGCCGATACATTGGCCATCGGCAATGCCACGGCGAAGTTATGAACCCAAGATTACATATTCAAATGAGATTCGTACAAGCCACGAGTAAAATAAATCGCGCGATCAGTACGGCGGGCGCGCGGAAATAGTAGGCAAACTCGTAGTGAGTTGGAGACTATCAAGTCTCGCACGTGTGTGTCTGCCCGCTCGATCTCGCACTCTGTGATCGTTCAAGCTCGCCTCTCTTAAATGAGATGATGACCGTGATCCTCACCTCTGGGCTACGATCCACGCACAACCTGCTTGTTACTCCGAATCCAGATTCGTTGGCTGCTAGCAGACGAGAGTTTCGAGCGTTCGAGCGCCGCTCCACCGGTCAATGACAGAGTTCGGGCTCGATCTTCTCTAGTCGAGTTCTCGCTGGCTCTCGCCGTGATGTTCCGGGGACCGAAAGAGAGAGACGCGCACGCACGTGAGTGGAATGCCGCGAAATGTACGCCGTCTCCTTTGAGCGACTGATCGTGCCTCCGGTCACTGGATCGTCGCTTTCCCCACTGCCTGCCTCTTCCAGCGAGAGATATCCGAGCGTATTACGTGTGTGCGCGCGCGCGCCAACACCCGCTCTCCCCCGCCTGCCATCGTCCACTTTGCCCTGGTTGTGTTCGCAGTCACACATCGTCGGGGAATGCGTATGTCGTAGGTGTGTGTAAGCCTCGCACACGGTCGTGAGGATCATGTGTGAGCCTCGCGCGTGTAACCAGAGGTCCGTCCTCGTCTTTCTTATGGAGTAAGAGGCACCCTGACACTGGCTACCACGTGCTGGCGTGGCTGCTGCCAGCCAACGGCGTGTCTGGACAGCCGGGCGTACGGGGAGCCAAGCTACCTGTGGAATCGACAATATGTGCCGCGACAGGTACATATCACCGCGATAAGGTTTGTTTGGATCCTTGGAAAGTTGTATACTTCTCCGGATAAAGCTTCAACGAAGATGTTCTGTTGAGTTTGGACGTTCTAGATTGTAGATTAAAGTGTAGAGTGTCTACGCCACGAACAGTCCAAGAGAACGCACCAACCACGTGCACGTCCCCTGAGAAGTCGCGAGAGTTCGCGATCGTGAACTTTGGTATCAGGGGAGTCGATCTATTATTGAGGTTTCGACCATTAACTGATTAACACATGGAATGAAAGGTAGGCTAAAAGGTATGTGGATATCATCGCTCGAGTGCGCTTCGCCTCGGCTGGCAGGTTTATGACACAAAGTGGAGGAATTGAGCCGGAGAGCTCATAATGTGATGCTCACTTGCAAGCCTGCGGCGGTACTGACGTAGCGAATAGTAACGGGTTACATAACATTGTTTTAATTGTCGTATCTTGGTGAATTTCCACGAAAAGCGAGAAACGACGACTGCAAAAGTGCCGACTGCTTGCACTGGCGGTATAAAAGTTTGAATATTGGCGCAATAAAATAACGTCCGTCTCCCAGACTACATGGGGCTGAATGAAGTTTGATTGAATTGGACGGCGTGTTTAAATTTAGATCGTTGCAATTGCCGGACCCCTCATGCCTCCTAAATGCGAGCGCGCGCGCGCATGCCCACCTTTGTCACCACGCAACTAATATTGCATCCCAATATTGTGATTATTTCCGATACGTAAGAAGTTACAATCTTTCCATTAATGAACGAAAGGGGAATATTATTGGACGATGAAAGAACGCGCGAGGACGAACGGTCATCACACAAATCATAATTATGTAGCGTGATATTAGAATGATCCGCGAAGATTTGGGCGACCTTAATGTGATAAAGAGAGACTACTGGCAAGGGCTTTGACACGGGGCGAGGTTAATCATCAATGTCAAATGTGATCAGCTCAAATGGCTTAAGAGAACGAGTATACTGCCGGTAGCGAAGCACAAAGCACAAAGCGCCCATAAACTTTAACTATGTTACTTCTAACAGTAAAGGAGTTAGACAAGAGAGACTCATTAAAGAAAACAGCAAAGAGAGGTTTGTACACTTAATATTTATTATTCTTAGAGATCACTTTTGTAGGAATACTGCAATATAATACTCAACTTTCGGTAAAAGAGAGTTTGATCGATTGGATTGTTCAAATTACTCGGGTAGAAGATCATCCCCCAGCTCTTCGTCGCCGAAGTCATCGTCCCTTTTGCCGGCGGATGTCATCGGACGTGCGGGAAAGGACGCCATTAGGTCAGAGAAAGCCGTGGCTGAAACACATGTTCCCAAAGCAACGTTATCTCTTGGTCTACACTGGCCGATATTGTACTATAGGTAGGCACTCAAAACAATGTGAAAATCACGTACAAAGATAAGCGGGCTGGTAAACTAATGCGGCAAAAGCTCGTGGGGGAGAGAGAGGATATTGCAACGTATGCGAAGAGGACCAATATAGACTATGCCGGCCAACTAAACCCATCTATCATTTACTCAATCCATTAAGGCACTTCAGCCACCATCTGTAGATCATCACTGCTAATGCTCTCTCTCTTTCAGAAAGACTACATAATCTCGAAACTACCCGCGAGCCCTACTAAATTCCTTGAAAAATAATGTTAGCAATCCAGCAAAAGCGAAATTAACAAGGCATTTCATCTAGACTTTTATGAGGATTCATCTGTCAGCTGTAGATTTCGAAAAAGATTACTTTAGTAAAATTGCGGAAATGTAGTCAGTACGATACAATGACTACACTTTGTATCCCGTTAAAGGGAATGGGACCAAAATTGGTCTATTTGGATGGGGTAATATCTCTTGTAGGATATCTTTCAGGAGTTCTACCTAGGTATCTGACTGTTTAATTGGATATTTCGTGTATACCCACCACCTTCAGCATTGCCGTCTGCTATGGTGGCCATCGAGTTCTGACTGGTGAATGCGCGGCTCGCTCTCGCAATGCCGGCACTACCCACTCCCTGCTGGTCCCTCTTTCCTGGGGTAGGGGTTGATCTCTGATCAGATGGAACACTGGTACCAGAACCCGCGCGGGATGAGGCCCCACTATTACTGCGTCTCGATCCTTTTTTTACAGAATTCATAATTCTTCAGCTACTTAATTTTGTTTATTCGTGCCCTCCAATTGAAAGTCGTAAATACCTGGTCGCGCGGAAGTCTGTCTCTCTTTCAACTCCTTCGATTTTTCGGCTCGCTTCAACTCGGCCGCGTAAGTTTGTGCTTCTTTCAACCCTAAATCGCCGCATAGCCGTATCAGGAATTTCAGACACTCTATGTTCTCCGGGAACTTGTTGTGGATGTCTTGATATTCAGCGAGAGCCTTGTGAAACTGTCCCATGCGACGTAAACACGCGGCCACAAGTAATCTCCATCGTGGGTCATCCGGGGCAAGTTCCACTGCTTTTCTAAAGTACACCAACGCTTTCTCGGCCAGCTGGAAAGTAATTTGTCATCACTCCAATTTATTTAAAAACACAAATAATTATTTTTGAACACTTTCTTGGTACCTGCATCGAGACAAAGTGTGAACCGAGCCAATCGATCACCTCGAAATTCGCTGGAAAGAATCTGTAAGCCTAAACCCGCAAAGGGATTGACAAGAACACTTTTTTATCTGTTAAGATTATGAAGTAAACCTCAATAAGGGAGAAACTCACATCGCCATAAAATTGATAAGCCTGCTGTTTGTCCCCGATACTATCATACATCTCGCCAAGTTTCTGCAGAACCCCTGGATCAGAGGGTATTATACCCAATAACTGGTTGTACCTATCCCCAAGAAATTACATCTTCGATAAATGTTGATTGCTTTAAGACCTGTGTTTTCAAACAATACTGTTTATTTACCATTCCGCGGCTTGATCCACATCGCTCATCAATTGATACACGTGACCGATTTGATAAAGGGTCTGGGGATCATAACGGACAATGTTCCGAACTTTCCAGAAGCACTCCAACGCTTCCTCGTGCATATCCTGCCTTTTGTAAACTAAACCTATGGCATAACGTGTTTTTATACGTAATGAACATTTATATTCTTTAGGATTGAAGTAATACCTAAATTGTAGAGAGCCTGAACATGACCGGCGTCGGTTTCTAGGGCACATAGAAGAAGATCCCTTGCAATATCTTGGTCACCTTTTCGTATTGCACAAGCTGCCAAATTAACGTAGGCAGCAGCATTGTAAGTGTCTGCATTTCTCGCTTCCTCCGCGCAGCGTTCCGCCTGCTCGTAATCGCCTTGCTAAAGAAAAATAACTATATTGCCCGATAGCAGTTTTCCGTAGTGTGGTAATCACCGATAATCCCTGTCACTCACGAGGTAATAAATGAATGAGAGCATCGTCGCTGCGGAGCTGTCCGCTTTGCTCTCCCGATTCTCGAAGACCTTCAGCGTGTCAATTGCCAGCTGGGTCTCGCGATTATGTAAGAATACCATCGCCTTATTGATCTCCAAATCGGCCGCTAAGAAGCTGTAGGCTGACGATCTAATTGCATCGACGCACCTTCGACATAAAGTCAAAAAGTTGTCATTAATGAAAAACGGTCGGTTATTCCAAGAGCTTACCATGCAAATCCCGCTGACAGGGTGTCCTCGATAACAGGAGCTATTAATTTTGCCGCTGAGAGGATAGTCTTCTCTGCTTCCGATTTTATCTCCTTCTCCAACTTCGAAAGATCATCGTTTTGCAAGATCTCATTTAGTATATTTGAGACAACGTCATCCTATGGAGTAAATCGAGGAAAAATGAAGATTCGAAGTTACGTTGTCGTAGACTATTAAAAAACTTAGCTCACGGAGTTTACGATGTATTTGTCCTCCTGATCTATGTTCAAAGGAACCTCTAACAACTCCAAGAACGCTCTCTTCATCTTGTCTCTATGCGACAAAGCGAAATGACATACGACTGCGTGCAATCCCGCTTTGAATTCGGCTCTTTCCTTCATTACCCACTCAAAGCTGCTGGCTGCCTCTTCCAGGCGACCCATTTGTACGAACAGCATTCCAATGTTGTGCATTACCTTTATTCTGCGAATTATCCGGCATTTTAACACTATTAATCGATTAAATCTCAATCCCCTGATTACCTTAGATCTTTGTGAGCAGTCGGCGCCTGATCAAAAGCCATCCTGTACATTTTGATTGCCTGTGATAATTGACCCATTTTCACGTAAATATTTCCCATGTTCACCTTTAGTCTAGAACTATTACTGAACATACGATTTCTCGTAATCGCTTGATAAGTGGCAATCGCCTCGGTGAACATTTCGCTGTTCGTGTATTGCGTCGCCAGATTAAAGAGAACCTAATACCGAATTCTTGAGTTAACAATAGATAAGGGTATAAAAATATCAAGTTCATGGAAGAAATTCCTTACGGCGAAGGTCAGATCTACATTATGATTGTCACTGAGACCAGCCTGTTCCTGCAGTCTTATAAGAGCTCTTTCTCTCGAAGAGGCTTCTCTTGCTCTCTCCAATGCGATACGTAAGTTATTCGCGCAAGCCGCTTCCACCGAGCTCTCAATCAAACTCATTATTTTTCTCTCAGCCACCTTTATTTTCTCCTCCGGCCTGGCGGTAAATGCAAAAGTCGGTAAAAGAAGGAACTTCAAAAGAATTAATTATATGCCCTTACGTATCCTCCTTCCCACTTTCTAAGGGAGGTGCGGGCCCTTTGTTGGAACTACCCATATTAAGTGGATCAAAGGTCCGGCGACTGCTACTGGTGTAACCAGCACCCCTAACTGCTGTCATTGGTCTCAGACTACCGGTATTCGGAGCCATAGCCGTCCCGGTCCCGTGAAACTGGAGTATACAATTATATTTTTAGTCTCCCTGATCTCTATTCTAGTACTAAACTTGTTATTCTAAGACATCAGTGTCGAGGCGATACTATAGAATTAAATTGCCTTGCCGCTCTATGCTTACTCCGCTCGAAGTTCCCAAGCGCATTGCCGTGCCCGGCGCTTTTGGTGTAAACTAACGCAAGGATTAAACAAAGACAGAAAAAATTATGAATATTCCTATGCAAGGTATTTTTATAAAATACATCGAACACAGCTCTATTCTTCGAATCAAGATACATCCGTGTCGTACTTACAATGGACCTTTTTCCGTAACTGTTTTTGACCGCTTCCTGAAAGAGCTCATCCTGCTCGAGATCTTTGATACTGTACACGGAGGGATAATCATTGTAGCCGGCGTATATGTCATCGTTTACATCTACCGTAGCCATGGTGACCGATATACATACAAACTCTAATCAAGTCCAGTACAACACTGTAAATAGAAGGTTGTAGGTAGAAAATTCACTGCTATTGTTCAAAATGAAGGACATTCGATTGTGATTTACGTCGTCCAAGAGTTTGAATTTGAAGAACGTCACAGAATCCCGGGCATCCAATAAAATGCGGCGCTTCTCTCTTACGAGAAGATATCTGACTCACTCGCGTCACTACGGACAAACTGGTTGGTCGATAGCTGTATCGGTAGGGGAATATTCAATGGGCGCCACCACTGATATGTAATAGGTACCATCAGATACAATTGAATAAAGCTTCAACCCGTTAGCTTTTGCCTAATTGAATGTGGAAATAAATGTCAGCTATGTTGAGAGGTTATCATGCGCTATTTTTAACAAAGTTCGTCGTTGCGTTATTATAGTCAAGGGTACAAGGTTGAATTCAAAGTCTGCCACGTTTTTCTTTGATTCTTTGTCTTTTCTGATATTGCTAGTTTGAATTAGTGCGCCATAAATGTTCAAAGCCATCCCGGATATTCCCTCCTCAAACATGATGACGCCGTTCCATTGCGAGATTGCGAGCATAGCCTAAGTTCCGTGGTAGATCAGTGGAGCGCCACTAGTAAATATATAGATCGGATAACGTAAACAAGTATGTACAGGGTGATACATGTTTATAATAATCAACATGTATTTTCATTCAACTAGTACTTTTACGGAATAAATCAATGTAATCGTATTTATTGCAGTTGTATTATTGTTTGCACAGAATACTATTACATGATCATTGTCAGTTCACAGCACATTTTTAACATTTTTGCCCCATATATATTGACATTTGTTGACCTACAAGGCAAGTGAATCACTCAGTATACAAACAGAAATCGAGCGGTTTCGCATACCTAAATTATACCAACACAGCGAAAGTATTGGCATGTATAGTGTCGCGCTCTCCTCCTAATTCTAGAAGTTTAGTCGGCATGCACAATCCAGCCTGCTAGGCCAATAATCTACTGATGCAGCCTCTTCTTATTGGCCAACGATGCCGATTGGCTGGCTCTGCGTTTCGTCATGTGATCATTCTCAATTTATGCTACCATCAATGATATCGTCCCTTGGGATCTTGTAGCAAAACAATAACAAACTCTGGTGAATCGTGTTGTGGTGATTTTTACGTGATCGACTAGAAAGGAAAACGGCAGAAATCGTGCGAATGCAACGTGGCTACGTTTGCGCAACCGTATTTCGTTTGGTCAAGCTGATTATCTGAGATTTAGTGGTGCGGGAGAGAAATTTCGTGAGACAATGTCGCTTGGAACGGGTACCTGTGACGGATGTTGTGCTCATAGCATGCTCCGCTCGCCATTCACGAGTTCAGCTATGTGAACGTTTGGATGGCGGTTTGGTGTCGCGTAGCTGGAATATGCCTACTTTTCGCGCTCTTTCGCGCACATGTCCTCGATATTTTCCATCGTGAAGTGAATTCACCGAACAACAATTATCCTCGGCATCGGCGAGTACCACTTTCGATACGTGGCCTAATCCCTGCACACACGGTCAGTCCTTAAGGGAAGGTGTGTGAACACAGTGGTTTGTTTATACTCCACTCTATATGCTTATTGCTACCTATTAATAGGTAGAATTGAGATAAACTCGAAAAAAATACAGATTGTATTGAGAAAGTACAATGGGGGAGTCTGGATATAGTGAGTTCTTCACGGATATCAGAGGCCCCGGAATGGAAAATATGGTCAAGCAAGAGCCCCTACAAGAGATGGGTCCCTCGTCTGCTTCTGTCCCTATTCCTGGTGGACATAGGGGAATGAGAGGAGTGTATGATCAGTTTTCGCCGTCACCCTTAGCAATACCATCTATATGGCCCACGAGGCCAGACAACATTGAGTCCCCTTTTAAAATGGATCCGGATCAACTCGATATTTCATTTAAGATGGATGATGATGATATTTTCCAAGTTGATAAGGCAGACTTAATTCAAGGACCTACTCTTGCCGAACTTAATGCTAATGACGATACACTACTTGGTGATTTAAATTTTGATGACTTATTGCTGCCGGAAGAAAGAGTGCACACTCAAAGAATGGAGACCGGAATAGCTCCATCTATGGGTCCCCTTTTTATAGATTCTACCAGTGTTTTTGCTCCGAGCAGTTTTCCTCAATCAGGACCAACATACAGAGCTTGTCCTACGTATATGAATGCTCATGGCTTTAATTCAAATAGAAATTTGGGTATTGTAAATCCTATTGACACTGTGAACCCTAACGCATTTCCAAGCCCTGGAACTAGTAACGCTGCTGGTACGTATTGATTTTTAATTTATTTACCCTTTGATCGTAGCATACTTTGATAGACCACCATTTGGTATATGTGGTATAATATTTGTAATATATTGTATTATAGTGCATATATATGCCTTTTGCTTATAATCAGTAACAAGCAGCGATCAAAAGGGTAAAAGTAAATTTGCATTGTAAAGTCCAAGGAGTTCCTTTTGTGAAGTGTATATATTCAATGTAGGAAGCTCAACGGCTAGTTCTTCAACTTCTCCCCATCCCACAAACAGGCCTAATGGACCATCATCACGACTCCATGAGTTATTGATGAGACCAGGAGAAAATCCTTTTGAAAGTACAGGATGCCAGGTGGAATCAAACTCTGTAATGGGTGGAAAGCCAAAGGTCTCCAGACTGTCAATGTCTGCCCCTACTCAGAGCATGGGCTTGGAGCAGATCTGGGCTCGTAGGGAACCACGGCCACATCTTCAGAGCACCGGTAGCCTTGGCTTGGAAGCAGGCTCCACCAGTAGCCTGAGTACAGGTGGGGCCCTCAGTCCAGATCCGCTCTTCCACCTGGATCGTCTAAGTCACGATGAAGATTACGAGGACAGTGATGATGACAGCGACCATTATGAGGACTACAGTAGTGAGAATGGTAGTTATTCGTCATTTGGTGACTTTGGAAACACTTTCCAGATGATGCCGCGAACCCGCGCGACTCTCCACGAATCTCTCGTTTTTCCAGATACCGGTGGCAGCGATGGTGAGGAGCATGGCAGCAGCCGAGGAGGTAGCGGCAGTAATGATTCGAATCGGGAAGCGGCCAGACAAAGCAAAAAAGAACGATATTTCTGGCAATACAATGTACAGGCTAAGGGGCCTAAAGGTCAGCGATTAGTGGCAAGAACACGACTAGAAGATCCACACGTGTTAAATGAAGCAACGGATCCTGTGTTCAGTCCTCATTGTTCCCTAAGGGGCATTAAACATAGTGGAAAAGCCAGAAAAGGAGACGGAAATGATCTTACACCCAATCCACGAAAATTGTATACCATTGGCAAAGAATTGGATAAACTTTCACGCATTATAAACGACATGACGCCCGTTTCAGAACTCCCTTTCCCAGCCAGACCTAAGACGCGCAAAGAGAAAAATAAACTTGCATCTCGTGCTTGTCGATTGAAGAAAAAAGCACAACATGAAGCCAACAAGATCAAGCTTCATGGGCTAGAACAAGAACACAGTTTAGTATCCTTATTAAATTGCCACCTTACATGATTTAAAGGCATATAATAAAGCAAATATGTATATATTAAATATAATACAATCCACTTTATTTTTAGAACGACTCATTCACGGTATATCACAAGCAAAACAGACTCTTGCTACGAAATTAACAGAGCCTAATCCAGAGAATCAAGAGGAACTCACTCGCCAAATGGAGAAATACTACAAATTCGCTACCAGTGAGTACCATTTTATATTTCTCTATATTTAATTGAAACTGGAATAGTTATATTTATATGCTACATGTTTTTTACCATGTTACATCTATTTTCTGTTACAGAAGTGAGAATAGCAAATCATTCAACAGAATTCGTAAACAAGATACTGGATAAGATTCGTGCAGGTGTGCCAGATGGTGGTATCGATGATTTCTAAGTAAATTGTTACTGCATTTGACACAAAGCAGAGCAATGCACATCTTAAATAGACACCGCAACGCCTCAACCACTAATCGGGCAGAATATTATATGATCCACTTTGGACAAAATTATTAAGCGAAGGCGATTCTTCGTGAGATAACGATATTTTACAGTTAAACTTTCAGAAAATATACACCTCTTGAAAAGGTCTGTAGTTATAGTCATCTGGGTTTTAAGTCTTATCGAGCTTTTGTAAACGAAATTGAAATTTTCAGATGTTTTGTAATGTACGATAATGAAAGAACATCGCAGAACCTGACATTTATATATGTTATGTCAATTGTTAAAAGTTTTGTAATTCGAGTTGTATCTTGTTTTGCTTGATATTTTTAAATACTTTTAACAGACTGTTATTGGTAGAAATATAATTTCTCCGCGCTTACGCGATCGGTAGTCGTGAAATTACTATTTTCTGAAAGTTTAATGAAAAGCGTGCAGTAAAAACGGAAAACAGTACTGATGCTTGAAAGTTAGTGAGGTGGAAGGAGAGCGGGCCGCTTTAATTCTCGTACGATGACACGTCGTCGATTCTTTCTCGACGAGGCATTGCATTCCTCTCACTTTTCCCGTCTCGTTGTACATACGCGTACCACTGTATATAAAAGATTTTTATAATTATAGCAAAAACCAGGAACGAGAGCCTTGCCTAGAATCCTATACCTGGGTCCTGTTTTTCTACAATACGTAGCCCTCTAGATCGATCAGGCTAGTCATGCAAACAGTACAAACAAAGTGATTTACAAAATGCTTTGTACTACTTTATAGTTCCAAAATGCAAGTGATACAGCTGGACAGACCAGTACAGTGCTCAACAAAATAGTCTGCTCCCTCACAGTATGTAAAAAAAAGCAACATCTAATGATGCGCATATCAATTGTACAAAAATTCAATTCATACATTATCTTTTAGATAATATGAGTTAAATTAAACTACTTCCATACTAAAATTTGGTGCTTCACGGCATAACGCTGCTGCGTAACGCAATTGAATTGCCCATCACGTACTGTATTGCACTGTTCTACTTTTCGGTCTATGCCTAGCCTCTTCAACCATTGAGGAAAATTGTCTTGCAGTAACCGCGCGTCGCCTCGAAGGGAATCGGCGTGTTATAATCTTGTTTGCTTTCCTGGTGATTTTGTGAATCACGGTGTTAATAGTTGTCTTATTTTGGTAAATCGAATCGACCTTGATTAAATCAGCCCAGATTGTAAGCACTATACTGCTGTATGATTATGTGCGACTTACATTGCATTCTTTTAGATTAACGGGCGCAATCACAAAGAATCAATCACGGGCCAAAACAAAACATTAAGTGAGCACGAATACATCGTTACGTTTTGAGACATATATGTATGTCTTCCGTAAATTGTGTGAACGACTTCTTTCAATTTAAGCTTTGTTATTTCAAAGATTCTCTTACTAAGAATATAAATTTCATGTAATGCGTGGTTATCTGTTATGTTTCATTGTTTATTGTAAAGTGTCATGTGATTCAGACTCGAGGAATTTTTCGGGAACTACAATAACACAAGTCAGAATGGCGAGGATGGATAGCAAGTAGGATAATAATAACGTACGGTTATGGATTATACGTTACTATAATTTAACTATGTTGTTGACACTATACCCCAGTCTTCTATATAAAAATGTTTGCGAGAATTTTTCGAAAGTACTCATGGTGTTCGCGGTCAGGCGATTGAAAGTAATAGAAAGCAGTCATAATACAAGATATTTCGTCTGAACAATGAAACAAAAATTAGAAATACAATTTGTAACATGAACACACATAAGGTAAAAGGGTACCCATACATGGAACATATTTTCTTAAAAGCGTTTATGATTTTGCGTTGTCTTATTCTGTAATATAATATTTATATTCATTACGTTATATGTATATGTAGATTAGAATGGTAAAACTGTTATAATGTAACTGTAGGATTCAGGTAAAAGCCGAACTCTAAACAACAAGTACAAATGCAAAATTGTTTCATTGAATCAGTAACGACATATTATTGTTTAAATAACTAAAACATTTACTGTGAACATATATTAGTAGCGTACGGGATGTATACTAAACTGCTTATGTGTAAGAGGTTTGGATAATGAAGAAATTCTATTTTTTCTACGTCATTATTTGCTGTGATGGGATACATATAGACTGGTCGAGTCTAAAATTACTTTCTCTTGTTTTAAATGACTTTCTAGAGATTGTTTTATTTGTTGACTTCATGACGCTTTTACCATGTATAAGGTAATCTTACGTACAAATCACACGACAAATTATTTACAATTGCGTCTTCGGAAATATGAACGGAAACCTTTCCCAGTAAGATCTACGTCTGAAACCATTGCTCGATTTGTTGTAATTTTTTAATTTTAATTCGTTCAAAGTAATGCTTTCTGGTGGGTTTCAGGCCCGACATATATTGAAGGTCCACGCGGAAGATCCAGCAATCAGAAAGAATCCCTTATTGCGATCGGATCTTTCTTTGCCTTCGTACAAGTGTAAACTTTACCCTTAAGTTGTAGATAAGAATCATTGTGTAGCGCAGGACAGTTGCAGCGGTCAAAGATATATGTGCTTAAGTCATGTTTCAGATAATGTAAGTACAGCGAAATACGCTGTGTTGGGATAACACATAAGGGCGAAAACTTCGAAAGAAGCGTGCATGTATTAAAATGCACATATATTTTCTTTATGCAAAGAATGTTTCGAGCCTCGTATAACTTCTGAACAAGCTATCTTGATATAGTTTTTATCGAACTATATTGAGACTACGATCATTGAGACTGAGCGCATTGAAATAATATTTGTTCTGTTCGAATGGGTAATGCAGTCTCAAGAGGCAAAAGTTAGTCGTCAGCCGATCTTATCTACCTCAGTACGAAGCGTTATACCAATATGTTATATTCAAAGGGAGCATATGATATTTATTGCGAAGATATATATACCTATATTGTACGAAAGTTGCATATGATCATGATATATTTTACACTAGAGTAGAAGACAGCTCTGGAAGCTAAAATCATTTATATCGAGCATATTTGGAATTTAATCGCATTGTATTAATATATTTTAAATATTTAATATAATCCTGTGTATAACTTTTGTCGGTTTACCGTATTCTCATCCTCTTCTTTCCTGCACACATGTTGCTACAAGCCAGTATAAGTATAGATATTAAATATACGGTTCCATTAAATGAGGTAAGTTTCTATAAAAAGCGGATACGTCTATACAACCCGAGTCATTTTTGGTATACTTTCCGCGCCAAAAATAAAAGTAACCATTGAGCCAATATGTAGATAAAAGATACTACATATTAGATAGTAGATAATAATTATCTACAAACTGACCTAAACATATTGGTTAGCACCAAAAAAGTGCATCTGCTAATACATTAGCTCTATCGATAGCGAAACATTTCAGAAGTTTTTCAGTTTGCGTATAATATATTTATTAGATAGATAGATATGTATTAAGATATCTAGATAGACAATTTTAGCATTCTCTCCACGTTCGGCAGGGTAAGCCAATCATGGAACAGACTCTCGGTTTGACGACTAACTGCAGGGAGTCCGAGCAAGCCACAGAACGCAGAACCGAGCAAAATTGCACGTCTAGGTATGCACATATATATCGTGCATGTTCAACACGGCTCTTGTATGTGCACCACGAGAAAACATGGCGGACAGACAAAACATTCGGAGTGATAGAAATTAACGTCGTAGTCGTCATAAATAGTACAATGTCAGGGTTCTTTAAGAAAGTGGGCCTTTCTTGATTATTACCTGGACTAGTGGGTTAGGAATATTGGTATTGGAGTGTTCTTAGACGCGCACTGGCCACCATTCGAGGGGCCAGATTATTGATAATAACACTAGGACTAGGTGCGTGCCTCGAAGAAAGGGAGTCAGCTGATCGTCAAGGAACCCCGCAGCCCATCTTAGGGGCATCCAACGACGTTCCCCCCGGAAGATTCAGCCTTCCCCTCTAACTCCCGCCTGGAACATTTAGATTCGGAGCGATTTGTTTTTTTCTCGAAACCTGTCGCCTTTCACGAATACGGAGTCTGGCTCGTGCTGCGGGGAACCGACTCGCTGGAAGACGTACACTGTTAGCCTGCGGCAGATCGATTACGCAAGATGACGATCCTGTCGAAGAAGAAACCAAACGCGTCAAAAGATCGACGCGAAAACAACAGTAATAGCGAGGTCGATGTCCATGGCGTTCAAAATGAACATCCCTCTGGATCTATTGCCATACCCAATGCCCCTTACCAGGTGAATGACTAATTCTTACTCCACACCATATGTAAATGTCCTCTTACTCCAAAGTATGTAACATTGAGAAAAAGTTGTATAAATAGTAAAGGTATATCATTCATACAGTTCCAATCCATGTACACAGTATGTATATAGTTTTGTCATGTTTGATTTATTGCCTTTGTTAGCTACATGTAAGATTATTACATTCTTATTGTCCTTGCTCTTCATAAAGTATAATGTTGATCTTTCGGGTGTACTGTATACAATTGGCAGAAGAGTGACAATACAAGAGCTTTATAAAAGTTATTAACATAGTGTTTTGTTCAGTTGGATGTAAATATTGGCAGTGATACATGCACCTTCTTAAGTTTTTAACATTTCCTTCATGGGTATCATTAATTGAATACCTACATAATAATTGTTTACCTTCCATACCGGCTTAGTAAATTTAAATATCTATGAACTTTTTACAATGATAATCTTGATTACTCTTATTTACTCTTGTTTAAAATATACAACTTGTTGTGAATTAAGAGTTATCATTTAATGTGCAACCATTCAAGACCCATATGATTTGAAGATGTCAGTTCAGAATGAATTCGATACATTCTTTGTTTTAAAATATCGAAGGTAAAACTATGATTTTCAACAGGTGCGTGCAGCAAACGGATTTGCAGTAGATTTACATAGTGTTCAATCTGATCATGGGTCAGGATCAATTGTTCTGACTGGCAGCTCGTATGAGGTAAACGACACTGCCTTTTACAGTTTCTGGAATAAAAGACTATAACATAGATTTTGGTACGTTTGTCACTGTCTTAATCTTAGTAATGAATCCGTCGTTACAGTTTGCAAAAATTATTTATGAAAAGTAGTAGGACTTGCAAGTTATAGGAATTCCGATATTAGAATCTTCATTTTGTGATTTTATAGTCAAGTGTCGATCGAAGGGAAGACAAACATTTTGAAGATGGGAGTGGTCCAAGTCATGGAAAGCGTCATAGACAGAGAGCCAGTCCACATAGGTATATAAAAGATTCCCATGTAATTCAGTAATCTTAATTAAGATTGTACTCAATCATTATTAGTAGATTTCCTCATCAAGTATTAGTATATAGTTATGTGTTAGCTGTAAGAAAAACTAATCAAAGAATTCTATAGTGGCTGCCATGGAAGGAGTTCTCGCTCGAAACGAGAGAGAGAAAGGGAGAGGGGAAGAGAACGAGAAAGGGAAAGGGAAAGAGAACGTGAAAGACAAGCGACACCACCAACTGCTTCTTGCAGCGAATTACAAGGTGAAACACTAAATTTAGTTCCTTATCTTGTACTTGTATGTATTTAACTCCAATCTGTAATATAATTCTTGACCTTGTCGTAGGTGCAGAAGCGGGAGTTCTATCAAATAACAGAATGGGTATGGGAAGTGCATCCAATCTAGATGATCTAGCCAATGGTTACAATAGTGGTGACGAATACACCGGTCGAACAGGAAACAATTTGACCCTTGCTGAATGGCAAGAAGTATGTGCTGGTTTAATTTGAAAATTATCATAACAACAAACGATCTTATTGTCATTTCTTTTTCTATCTATCATTGATTCTTGCAGAGGGATCGATGGTTTGAAAAGCGAATGCGGAAAAAAGGTTTCATTGTGAAGAAAATGGGAGAAGATGGTGCTTGCCTGTTTCGTGCTGTTGCAGATCAGGTTTATGGTGATCAGGAAATGCATGGTGTTGTGCGAAAGCATTGTATGGATTATATTGTGAGTAGAGGATATAAAGGGAAAGAAAAGATTTGTCAGTATGGTACAAGATTCATCAATTGTTCTAAACTGGTTCCCCAGGCTTCCAATCAAGAGTTTTTTTCTCACTTCGTAGCAGAAGATTTCAGTACATACGTCGATAGAAAGAGGCAGGAATACGTTCACGGAAATCACATAGAGATGCAAGCAATGTCCGAAATGTACAATCGCAGCATTCAATTATACTGCTATAGTCCTGGTACGTCTTATTACACTAAATTTCATGGAAATCCGCACTTTATTTACAGCAACTTTATCATTAACGAATCTGCTATATTACGCAGAACCTATAAACATCTTCCATACCATGGTTGAAAGTGACAACGAGCCTATAAGACTCTCTTACCAGCGTGGTAGTCACTACAACAGTATTGTGGATCCATACAAAGCTACGGTCGGTGTTGGTCTCGGGCTGCCTGCTTTCAACCCCGGCGCCGCAGACCGCGCTCTCATGTCTGACGCTGTGCGACAGAGTGAGGAACTTCACATCGAACAAGTGAGAATTGCATCTTACTTAGACACTATTTATTCAATTAAGATCTTTTGTTAACTAATACTGTTTCCAACAGACTATGCTCGAGGACAAGATAAAAGCAACTGACTGGGAGGCAACAAATGAAGCAATAGAGGAGCAAGTTGCTCGCGAGAGTTATCTGCAGTGGCTGAGGGACAATGAAATGCGCAAAGCGGTAAACAAAAAAAGCTTCTGACCCACTTATTAAGGGAATTATTGACATATATTACAAACTTTATACAAATAATTAAGTAAAGGTATGAATATACGAACATGGGCTTCCATTCGCGAGAGTTACGGCGTCGAGAAAAATGGTAACGAACGTGACGAAAGATATTTAAGTATTGTATTGTGTGTTTTTAAACGAAGCGGTCGGCCAGTAGCAGCAGTACGAGCACAGTAACCAGTGCTCAGCACAGTCATGCCCACTTCCATAGTCATCCTCATACCGGGAGTGGGTGTGCTGGTGCTGGCGGTGGTGGCGGCGGAGGTGGTAGCGGTGGCGGTGGAGCAGGTGGCGGCCGTGGCCAACAACGAAGTCATACTTCATCTCCAATCACCACACAAACTAACCAAGATTCTCTCCGTGGTTCACCTAAGGTTTGTTTCATGCCATGTACATTGTGTTCGGCGAACTTACTTGGCGAACCGCAATACTGCTACAAGCTCCTCCGTTACCATGCAGTCATTAGTTTGTTATGTTACCGAGTATCTTAATATATATTTTGATTTATCCACGCACTAACGATCATACTGTATAGCCGGACTGTTCGTTTTTCAATATATTCATAACACATAATCATTCATATTCTATTTTCAACTTTATCAGGTGAGTGACGCGACGCGATACAACAAACGATCGCCACAACACCAGTCTCCTCAGGGCTCTAGTATACCCCATTTACCACCAGACTTTGACTGCAAAACCATTCCGCAGGAACCCATGCCAGGTAGTAGTAAAGAAAGTCACACAAATCCCGATATCTCATTGTTCAATCGACTTCCCCCGGAAGTATTTGGTAAGTATTTTTTTGTTCCCATCTGATTCGAAGTACGTTTTTGAGATGTCACCGACAACCGTTGTTATCTCTATTTGTATATTTCCTAGGACTCACGGATTGGGAGGATAGTGACATTTTATCTCAAGTTCTGGCAACGTCTCAGCAGGAATATCTAGACAGCCTGAAACAACAGTCGCGGACGGCCAGCTCCAATTCTAGCGACGCGAGTAATGTCTTAGATTCTAGTAAGAGTTAATTCTTAAGAGACGCGGGGTCGAGGTCTGGGAACCTCAATCTCGATAAAGTTCAAAAGATATCAGAGCAAAGATATATACATTTATATATTGCAGTATCATCTAATCCCGCATTGTGCTAGGGTATAAGGTGGTTTGCTTTGTTTTGGGCAAAGTGTTACCACACACTTCAAGACTACCGTGACATTTCGCAAGATGTGATAGTTATTGCGTATCAACTTCCGTACCCGTGTGACTAAATGATTTGAACTTGCGGCAAGTAGCAGGGGTTGTATATTCGAAGGGTTGGGAGGGGGGTGGCTCTTAAAAGGAAGCACATGTTTATAGAAACTCTGCCGATGATGAAGTAGCTTGCTATCCAATTGCGAAAATGACGGCTTGATTTATTAGCGTTGAAATAAATAATTATCCTCATATACTTCGTAATCCTCGTATATAAATTTCTCGCCAAAACAGCGAAGTGTGTGGTAAGCTTTCGGTTTGTGGTTCTGTTCGAGAGAACGAAGAGAGAATCGCGTGTATCAAGTCCTTCGAGCGAAAAAGTAGCCCCATACTTTTCCTGATGGCACCTTTTTCACTTTCGCTCGAAACTTTTTCTATGATCGACTCTCATCGATGAACAGATGCACATTGTCAATCTCGGCACTTTTGTGAATCCACCATTGCGTGGCTCTCACAATCTTTAACAGGGCCCTGACTCAACTACAGCCCGCTAGGGATGAATCGGAATTCTTATAAAAAAATTGTTTAGTTGTAATTTAAGATGCAATTGAATCTTACTTTTTTTACCTACTGCATTAATTGCGTTTTCTAGATAATAAAGTATCAAATATAGTCGGCAAATTAACGATTTACCCTGTATTTTGCTTCGGTAAATAAGAATACAATCATTGTATTTCTCTCCCAAACTAAGCGAACGCCTTTATTTGAATTCACAAAGTGTAGGTGGAATGTGAAATATGCTTTGAAAAAATTCTTTCTAAGCATGTGGATGTTCCCTACGTGCTCCATTTGTGTGAGGGTGCTCTTAAAGAACTGTACAGTCCGTTTCAAGTGCAGTTTTACAGTAAACCGTATGTATTAGTTAAATTGAAAATTAACCAACATTTCCTTGTATCGAATCCACTGAGTCACTGATCAGAAAGGATGAAAAAATTGGGCCTTGAAAATAAGTGGTTCTGTAAAATCATACAATCGTATTGGAAAACCGCTCAATTGACAATAAGACCAATTTCGTAGATTTGCTAATGAAATGTTTTGCCATGTCCTTAAATCTCAAATTGGATAGATAAAACTGTATTTGAAATAGGGTATATGTGAACAATAACATGAAACAACCGATTGGATACTTGGCGTTCTCCTTGTTACGGATACGGAGTATGCGATCTGATCCAATCAAATACACATCCTTTGATAATCATGACGTTTCTTTTGGTACGACACAATATGTCAAAACGCTTTAGAAAAAGTTCAATGAGTTCTTTGTAAAAAAAACAATAAATAAAGCTATTACGTAAGTAGATGATACGTTCCTTCTTATTAATGTCGTTATAGTTTTTGGACACCTTTCTGTCTCTTTTTACTGATGATACCTTGTTTTAAATGTTATTTATTTACTTTACTCTTTCAAGCGTCATATAGTCCGTAATCAACTATTCTTGAATAAACGGCCGTCAGTATCACTTTGGAAATGTCAGACTACGTTTTGTAATAAATATTTGAAACAATACATGCGTATTCGATATATTCTTGTATGAGTGTGTTTATTTTCATTACACAGTTATGATGCTCCTGTGTAACGTGACAATTTTCATTGTCGTTAAAAACTTGCAGTTTCAACCAAGAGCGAAGTTACATTAAAAAAGTACAAATGTACATGCATACAATATTACAAAATGGTAAGGGAAGTGTCGTTTGTAATGCATCATGGAGTCAGTAAATGCACTATAATTCTCATATATAATTGGAAGCAACAAATTAACAATTCGTTAACTGAAATACGTTAAATAAGAACAAACGATGCAGGAAACCCTTTTCTACCTTAATCGATATTTGACAATAAATATAATTTCATGTGTTATGCCGTTAAAAGAGCCGGATCAATAGCATTTACTTAACAAAATAAAGAAAATATTAACAAATTTGTATACGCGTTCATAATCTTACCAGGTTTACATCAGTTTTACTACTTACAGGTGAGATTTAAAAAAGTATCCGCGCAATTTCATTATAATAATTAACGTTATCCCCTTTGGCGTTTCTTCTTACATACAAACATTATGTTTCGAAAAATATCGTAAATTTAGTCTTTAATTTCAGTTCTATTGTGGCTATTTACTAGCGTTACTGAATATTGACATCTTATTACAAGAATGTCGCAAATACTTAGCGCAGTTTACGCGATCTAACACAAAAAGTAAGAAGTGTAGTCAGAATTCAGTTTCTTTAATGTGTGACAGCATGACCTGTATTAGGGAAAATCCAAAATTAAGTACTGTATCTATTTTCAGATTGTCATTCTAACATTCTCTTCGACATATGGTTTTCTTGAAAGCAAAGGTAAAACCTAATGACAGAAACTTCTAACTCAGCTGAATTTTGAGTATGTGAAAAGCTGTGTTAGCACATATCTAGTTTACTTTTTGCTGGTGCTGCATTTAAACCACCAATATCACCTGATTCCAATTGTTTCAATAATCGAAAAAGTGCTGCTGCTTCTCTAATGCGGCTGAATTCAATACAGAATGCTTGAACTTCTATGAAAAGTTCCTGCACATTGATGATCTTATTTCTTATTAGAGATTGCAAAAATACACAGACTAAGCGGACAAGCCTATTTTGCATATAACGATCTTTGATAGTCTCACATGTAGATATACAATTGCTAATATACAAATGTACAAATTCAGTGGGCAAATCAACAGTTGTTGTGAGGCGATTAACTACCTCCATAGAATGCAAAGACATTTCCATGTTGACTAACACACTGAAATACTCTGTTATTTGACTGGATTGCATAAGTTTCAATAACACCTCTATGGCGATTAAAGGATTATTCTCTACAAGATCCGGTAGCTTGCCAGGAGTGAGTCCAATGTGATACACTAGTTTTGGATCCCTGTCCAACTCGTTCACAAGGTGTTGTTGTTGCTGAACCGTAAGGACACTCTTGAATGCTTTCCCCATTAATCGGCGTGCCTCCGCACCAGCGCAATTAGATACACACATACTGCCGTCGTACTCCGGCACCAATTTAGACGGTTCAGTAACATTGAACCATTGTAGTTCATCAAACCAATGATACAATGGTGGTGCTAGTCTTAGGAATTCAGGATGATAGCTTTGACTACACACAGGAGGATCTCCAACAATAAGGCTCTCTGCTACGCTTTTCGCTGTGTTTTTATCAATTTCTGTGCCTTTCGAACGATCCATATCAGGAAGCACCACTGGGCGACCGCATTTGCTTACTGCCGGCAATTCCGAGTGCCATTCTGCTAAGTGTAATTCCAATGTAGTTAAATCAACAGGCGGAACTGTTGGTGCGAAATATAGTTCGTCTACTACTTGACGCGGCGTTTTTTTCATAGTAGTAAGCTTGTTGTTAAAGAGCAATGCCAGTAGGTTCTTCTCACATTGCGATAACACTGGCGCATGACCCGATGTGTTGGCCTTTGCCGCTTCATTTGTAGCTGTTTCCTCTTGCGGTTTGAAAGCTTGCACAAAGACTGATGCAAAGGGTACGTAAGGCAACTGCACTCCTCTGTAAAGGTCGAAGAGTAGGGCGACTGCTATCACACGCTGTACGTGTTTTGGCAAGAGGTCTATGTGCTGTAGAAAGACCACAAGTGCCATACCCACATTAAAGTGCGATTCTGGCTTGAATATCTGATGTAGCTCATTCGAGAGATGTTCCAGTGTTACGTCCAAATTCTTCTCATCTAGGATATCCAGTAGCTGCCCTAATTCTGTTGAACTCAACGACATTTTGACGCACGACTTAGGTTAGGTCCCTTCTTCTCGATGAAAAATAGCGTTGTACATTTAAGAGCAGAGTCTTCTCTCCTCACTGTTTAGTAGTGCCGTCGATCTTGGATTTATCTAACTTCTTGCTGCCGATAGAGTTAGCGTAGTATATTTGATATTCTTTATTTCGTATTGCTGCGCTATGAAAGCGCGACATTTCGTATTACATATCCACAGTATACAGACGATGGAGACTGTGTGCTACGTCACAGTATAGAACAGTATTTAAGAATTGCATTTATCGATTACAATCGATAGTGTCGATCATTTACATACACAACAGTTTTTTATATTACTGATTTTTAAGCACTTAGCACTCTTAGCAGAGATATTCCTTATCAGTATCGTTGCGTATCCGTAACCGTTACTAATACTTTTGTACACAATACGATATATTTTACATGTAACTATATACGATAACTCTTAGTTTAATTCTCTACCATTTAAAGTACACGTTGTATAACGGAATCAGAATAAGTTAATGCAGATATCGAATTCGGACAAGGTAAATATTGAAAAAGCATTAAAATAATAGTAGAAATAATAATAATTAGAATAGAAAGTGATTGATCAACCGTTGAGTTGGTGCCTTATTAAGTGTAACCTTGCAACATATTGAAGAATCTTACCGGCTTATTTTCCGTTTTACATTGGGAGTCTCAGTACTTTTTCCCTATCATAAGAAAATATTTTAAGTAATTAAAAACTCATTTCAGATGTCGGAAATTACTGAAATCTCGAGCAACAAAATGTTTGGAGGCTTGCAAAAGGTTTTTGCTCATGAAAGGTATTCTCTTATAAATGTTGTTTAGTAATAAGTACTCTTCTTGGCAGTGATTGATTTAGGCTATTATAGTTTTAACAGTACATTTACATTTTATTAAACGTGGTTACGAATACTTAAAACTACAAAGCCTCATGCAATTTGTAATATAACAGACTTGAAATTGCAGCACGGAACTTGGTTGCAAAATGAATTTTGGTATCTATCTGCCACCGCAGACAGAGGAAGGACCAGTTCCAGTTATCTATTGGCTCTCTGGTTTAACATGTACAGAAGCTAATTTTATCCAAAAGGCAGGAGCACAAAAGTATGCCTCTGAAAATGGTGTAATCATTGTGGCGCCTGATACAAGCCCGCGTGGTTTAAACATATCTGGTGAAGAAGACAGTTGGGATTTTGGAACAGGTGCTGGCTTCTATGTAGATGCTGAAAAAGACCCGTGGAAAAAGAATTATAGAATGTACAGTTATATTACTAAGGAACTGCCAGCTTTAATTAATGAGAAATTTCCAACAATACCTAATAAACAATCAATTATGGGTCACAGGTGAATTGTGGAAATCAAACAATGATGTGCAAACACATTAATAAGTATTGAATACTTTTCCAACTTGCTATTGCCCTTTGCTTATAGTATGGGTGGACATGGTGCTCTGATATGTGCGCTGAAAAATCCTGGCTTATACAAAGCTGTTTCTGCTTTTGCACCAATTAGTAATCCTATTAAATGTCCATGGGGTAAAAAAGCATTTTCTGGGTACCTTGGAGAAAACGAAGATTTATGGAAAGAATGGGATGCTACTGAGTTAGCTAAGAAATATAATGGACCACCATTGGATATTGTAATCGATCAGGTAATTTTAAAACACCGAAATAAGATGTTTGACTACTGAAAACTCAAATACATGCCAAGTGTAACTCAATTGTGTGATGCAGGGTAAAGAAGATAGTTTCCTGAAGGACGAGCAATTGTTACCGAATAATCTAGTATCCGCTGCGACTGTCTCGGATTTGGTGATGCTTTTACGCTTTCAGGAAGGCTACGATCATTCTTATTTCTTTATAGCCACGTTTATTGAAGACCACATTAAACACCACACCGCGAGACTCAAAGTCTGAAATACATTAAAAAGTAATTTTATATAAAGTAAACGTAGCCATTTTTACAATAATTCGGTAAAGAGGTTTTACACTTTCTACAGTTTTTTATGTGAAATGATCAGAACAATACAGCATCGATCAAAGTAACTTTCTATAACGTCGATATTTTCAGAACATTGTAACTTAACTTCAAAAATTATATCACATTATGGCTGTGCTTATAAAAATAAGTTATTGCATCCCTGATCTTACTTTCCTCTGTGACAACTTTGCCTCAATAATTTTACACACATTTACTGAATATGTGAAATTACAGTTTTAATATGTGTAAATACAATAAAAAACGATAAAATACTATTTTCATATCCTAAAATTTTCATGCAAATCCTCCCAAAGCCTCAATAAATGAACCCGGGTTGGCCATACATATGGCACTCCATACTTTTGCCACAGCCTGAAATGTAATTAAAAAATACTATACTTCTCCAACAACTTATGGTAAACTATTCATAAGCAATATGTTGTTTTAACTAACAGACCCTATTGTTCCGTATATATGAAAATTTGAAATACTCACGTGCCAAACAGAAGACCACCCAAATGGCCTGCGTGATCCATAAACGATAATCCACTAAGAAGACCAATAGTCTCTATTGTCACAAATCCATATAATGTCTAAAAAAAATGTTTGTATTAACGAATCTCAGTTTACATGTATAAATGTGTTAATAATAATAATTGGTTTTTCCTAAGAATAAATATCAAAGTAATGCTCTTTTGATACATTTCTCTTTACTGTGATCTATACTACTTTTAAGATTTATAAAAAGTGAATATAAATTGAAAATACTTGATATATATGATATTATTTACTGTACAAAGTTACGTACCTCAGTCGAAGTAAAGGTGAACATTGGAAGGAATATAATATGAAATTTTAGATCTGGATACTGGGACATTATATATCCCAAAACTCCACATATACTTCCGGACTAGAAACAGAAAGTATACAATGAATAGTACATTTGTATTAAACACAATATTAAAAATTATAAACTGACAGGATTATATTACTCTTACTATACATAGATTTATTTGAATTAATAATTTACTTACAGCACCAACGCTTGGAGTGATTCTCTTTGTAGCTATTTTATGTGCATAACTCATCAGATTGGAAAATACTCCTGCAGAGAGATACATGGCCAAAAAGTGTTCTTTACCTAGTGCAGGCACGGCAGTAGCAGAAAATACATATAATACATACATATTGAGTAGAATGTGCCATATGCCTACATGGGAAAACGTGGACAGTAGCATCGGTAAACATAGTGCTTCTAAAATAAAATGTATCATATATCATGGTATTTATTATATACTTTTTTTATTTCTTTGTATGTGATTAATATTATGATTCTTACTAGATGCAGGAGTTGCCATAAAGTATTGTTTCATGAAGCCTTGCAGACGTGGTATTCTCCATGCAGCAAAGACTAAACAATTTAGAAATGCTATACCGTTGAATATTTTCTGACTATCTGGTATAGAAGACCAAAAATCATTAATTGCTTGTCTCAATTCCCCAGCCTTTAAATAACAAATCCCATCCAAAATTAACAATTCTTTCCCATAATTGCACTTGATTCTTGCAAGCATCAGTACTTACTTTAATAATTTTCTGTTTTGAATAAATGAACATTTGTAAACGTTTCTTAATCCTCTCATGTTCAGCAATTGCAGCTACGGCAAATGTACTTCCTGTAAACTAATAACACAGATAATATAACTTGAAAAATGAATGTAATCTTAAACTGCAGCAATATAGAAAGGTACGGTATATGAGTTTCTCTTACAGCAACTGTAAATACGAGTGGCCGCCACAGTCTTGACCACACCAAATCTTGTGAATTTTGACTGCCATGTGGACTACGAGTTACTAGCTTTGATTTCCCCTGAAGCCGAAATTCTCTTACTTGATTCTGACAGCATAAGTAGGATGTCTTCAACTTTGAAGGTCGAAAACTCGTGAAGCACCTGCGTGAGAAAAGACAGTGAGCAAGAGATCTTTTCGGCGAATACGAAAAGTATATAAATAAGACAATCAATTCTTACCGTTTGTTTAAACAATTTTGAGCATTCCAAAATAATACCATTGCCATGTTGACAAAACTTTACTAAATAATAGACAATGAGAAATACACATTCATTGAGGTAACCACATTAACCACACATAAACGAGTGCATCTGGTGTCTTAATTCTGATTGGTACCCCAATTAATTGAACAGTTGGCTTAAAATAAATTTTTTCATCGGGACGAGTTTTTCTATTTTACAGTTATTCGTTTAACACTGGCACTACGCATCTTTCTCTGCACACCTATTCATCATACTGCATTGTACACATTGGCACAAATATGGATATATATAATTGTACATGCGTATATATATCAATCATGCCGGGTGAGCTGTGCGTGTTGTGAACTTGATGGTATGGCAGGTATAATGGTGCTGCAGTTACCCATATATCGATAGAGTGAAACAATGAGAGTATAATGCACATAATCGCGTGCCAACAATATATAGATAGGATTTTGATAGGTTCTCGCATTGTTTTACCACCGTAAAGTTGGCCCCGGTATGTTAGAATTTTGGATTTTTTTAAGGCAACCGTTTGACGGTGATTGACAGTAAAAAAATATCGCTAAAATATATCTAAAATATCGGGCCAACTATACGGAGAGGTGTTATCTTTTTGTATCTACGCATGCACTGCAGCAATGCGCAATACAGAGAAACTTTCGATTGATGTATCGAGCATCCATCATATATTATACATGCATTTTTACATATAAAATATTTTTCGTCAAACGATTATTAGTAGATCGATCAGAATAGATCTCGCATCGTATTTCATTGTTTATTCTTTTTATTATTTAGAATGTCAGTGTCAATATATAACAAATATCCTTAAAATTAAGCAATAAAAGTTTTGTCTGTAGCAGCATCGCGCATAAATGCGGGAGTAAGATATGTATATAAAAAGTGTTGGATTGATTGTCTGCTAAAATAAGATAGATCATTTTCGCAAAATTCCGAGGAGTCACAATCTTTATACATCACAGAATCTCTGTAAAGACTATTTCTTTGTTTGTTCCGTCTTATCTTGAGCAATGGATACTCGTTTTGGTTTGCGGTCCTTCGTTACTTTCTCCGCCTTTGTACTTTTTTGGGTGACGCTATTCTTGCTTTGCTCTAAAACATTAATAATTCTGTATGGAAGAAAAAATAATGGTATCGGAAACTCACTTGTAATCGGAACTTCAATATTGACGACACTTCCGATACTTTCTTTGGAAGCTGTGCCTACGCTGGTACGTCCGGTGCTTTTTGGAAGATAATCTGCTGAACCTATCGTACTTTGGCTTAAAAGTTTCGATTGTCTTAGGAGTGACATTGAGGGTAACTCGATGTTTCTCATTGCTAATAGTCTTTTTACGTAAGCTTCCACTTCCACATGACGAATTGCAAATTCCGCGATATCCTGGAGTGCAACTATGTTTTGTTCTCGTACATCGCGCAGCTCTACTTCTTTCTAGTAGGTGAACAATAAATTAATGTTTATCTTGCAGGAATATTGTGAGACATGAAACATACTTCTTGCACGAGTATTGTCCTGTCTTCCGTACACGTATACAAGTTCCGAATATCCTTTTGAGCTACACGCAAGTCCTTTACAGCTCGTAACATCTTCCCTTTTTGATCACTTATTTGCTGCATCAACTCTGCTAAGTATCGTTCTTTCTCGTCTCTTTCATTTTTAGTTTTCTCTATGTCTTGTACTAATTGTGAATAGTGCTGTTCTAATTTCTATAAATAATGTATGGAAGCTTTTTAATTCAATTTTATTAATACTTTCAAAGCTAGCATTCCAATAACGAATGTCCACAAATGCAAAGCGGCGGGTTTTCGTGAAATTGATATAAAACTGATTGTTTCGAAGACGAAGAAAATTCCATCAAACTCGGCGCTATCATTTTCCGCAATATATCTAACAAGATCATTTCTTACCAGCATGTTCTGCTTCTCGTATTCGAGTTCCAGATGTTTCATTTTCATACGTTTGTCAATGTCCTGTAACTCATCCTCCAACTTTTTTTGTTGTGCCTCCTCTGCTTCTTCTTCCTCGCCAGATCTGATTGTCACTTTGTACTTATCGTTGCAGGCATTTATTACCCGCAATGTGTTTTCCATACTCTGAATCTCCAGCTCGGTCCTTCGTATCGCTTCGTCCAGTTTATCGCCCTGCTCTTGCAATAGGAATTTCTCTTGGGCATTTTGTATTTTGAGGTAGGTTGTATTTTTGGGTGTTCCGTCCGGGTTTTTCCCCATCATAGCAATACCATTTTCATAGCGGGATTGCAATTGATGTATTCGCGTTTTCCTTTCAGCAATTGCATTTCGCAAATCGGAGCACTCGTTTGCAGTAACACGCTTCTGAACAGTAAGCGACTCTTCTTGCACGGCAATTTCGGCTTTGCGCTCTCGTATCGCCTGTGAAAAAAAATTGTTTGTTAAGTGTGCAATATTGACTAACTAGCATGCACAGCATGTACTCACTTACCGCATTGAGCTCCAGTTTGTACTTTTCCAGACTGTAGACGTTGTCACCTAGAGCTAAAATTACTTTTTCCATTTGCGAAACTTTCAGTCGCAATAGGCTTTGCTCAACAAGCTTCTCCTCATTGCGGTTTTGAGCCGCTTTTACACGCTTTTCACCGCCTTCCATAAGAAGCATCAAGTCCTGCCTTTTGTTCCGCAAGCGCTCAACTTCATTGTTATCGTGGCTCAATGCATTCGTGAATTTTTTTATATCATACTGCATAACAAAATCTAGTATATAATGTCCTCTTTGTAAGGATTTTAATCTAGCACTGTATTAGTATACGCGACGTACTTCTAAATTCATGATTTGCTTTTGCAGTAGTTTGGACATTTGGTTCTTTTCGTCCATGGAAGTTTGCAATTCTTCGATCTTCCGTTGCTTTGCTTCGGCTTCGGATTTATCGCGTTCCTGTCCTCTCAGTCTTTCCAACTTCATTTCTGCTTTCTGTAACTCAAATTCTACGTGGTACAATGCTTCTTTCTTCTCGCTCAAGACTTTCTCCTTCTTCGCCATTGAGGTGTCGAGGAGTTCTGACTGTTTGTACTCGGTTTGGTACTGAGCCTCGAGAATCCTGCTCTGACTATCGAGTTCCTTCGTTTGATTAATAGCCCGCAAATTAGATGCTTGTAATCGACTAATGTCCCGCATTGTAACGACTTTGCGTTGCTCTTGTTCCTGTGTCGAATAAAATAAGAATAATCGGTACTGATATATTATAACAACTTCTCCAGAATGAAAGTCGGATCTGTCGTATTTTTTATATATTACATAGGTAACAATATTTATATGATTTAAAATACAACAGATTCGCCAAGTGCACAAAAAAATATATTGTTTGATGATAGATCTGAATTGACTTCCATCCGGGCAAAGCTGACTAAATTCAATTAATCGGTACTAAATTTCTTCATGCTGGAATAACGTGCGAGACAAACCACTTCTTGATACCTCCATCATTCTTTCTAGTTCCTTCGTTCTCTCTTCGACGTTCATCGCTTGCTTGTCAATCGCCTGCAGCTTATCAGTTAAACAATTGATTTGCTCCTTCAATTCCTCGATTTTAATACTTTTGCTTTCGATTTGCGTCTGCTTCTGCTTTATGTTGGCACGTATCTGCTGGGTCCTCTGAGCGAGTTCCTTCACAACATTCTTTTGTACGCGAAGCTGAAATTTACAATGATAGAGTGATAAATAAATGTTTCTTCGGAATAAATTAATCTATTCGCACTTACTTCAGTTTCGTACATGAGAATCGTCTCCTTGACTTTTAATTGCTCCTCCTTCATTGAAGCAAGCTTCTTTTCTAAGTTCTTGATCGACGTTTTGAGAGACTGATTACTGTCGATCTGTTCTTGGTAAAATTTTCCACACTCCTGCGCGGTCTTCTTTCTTTCCGTTAAAACTTCGTTTAACGTTTCAAGTTCCTGAATAATCACTTATAAGGATTAGCTTGATTAAATAATTATATTTAATATTCATGCCATTCGTGTTTTAAAAGAAGAATTATATTCTTCGACACATATTACTTTTACTAGTATTTTATCAATTAAATATTATATAATAATTATGTAATAAATTTTGCCAAATTTCATTATTATTTTCGCAAAAATCATTACTACTGTATGATAATAAGAAACTATAATCTTACTCGAAGAACTTGTTCTATGTCGCTGTCTCTCTGTTGCATCACCGTCACACTCTCTTTCCACTGGTTGAATATGTTTTGGCCCTCTTTTAATGATTCATTGTAAAGCTTTCCTGTTCGATCCAGAACGACTTCCAGTTCTCGTGATTCTACTGTTATCCTGACAATAGCTTTTCTGTACGTGGCAAGATCCGCACTAAGCTTTTGCCTTTCCAGTTCTAATTCCTGTGGTTTCCGAGAAGCAAACGTGTTAGTCGATTTCAAACTGGTATGAATAGGTAGATAATAAATTTCTCTTTATACAAATTTCAATTAATTCACAAACTTACAGTAATAAGCAATACTTGAATGATTCAATTATTGAAAATTAAATTACAATTAAGATTTTATGTTGATTTCGCAATAATTATAAAAATACCTTGTACGATTTTGCATCTTCTTTCATGTATTTCTCTATCAGCTGATTGTCCTCGCTATTCTTATTTAAAACTTCCTCCAAGCTTTGTAAACTGGCTTCATCGAACTTGATTGCTTTCTTCGATGACTCGATTTTCCTTGTCATTTTTTGCAAATCCCTCTCAATGTTCGCTACCACCTCGTTCACATCGTTAAATTCCTTCTCATAATTTCGCGCCTCCTGTCTCAGTCTTGATTCCATGTTGCAGTTCAATCGATAACGATGATCTTCAGTTTCAACTTGCGCTGAATGTGCCGCTAGCAGCTTTTGATTTATCTCCTGTTGCATACTTAGATTGCTAATGTGCTTTTTCATCGTCTTTACTCGCTCGTCCCTCGACTCGAGCTTTGCCCTTAAGTTTTCTGTTAGTTCCATTTTCTTTTGTATCTACACGGAAAGAAATGTAGCAAGAAGCACTTAGGAATTCTGCGAATGTTCATTATTTATAACTAAAGTTATAAATATTACTAAATATAAGTCATGTTTTTAAGAAACGCAAAATAAGGAAAAAGCTTTAGCAATGTATTTAAAACTTGTTCATGATCTTCTACAACTGTGCATTGTAGTCGAAGGAATGTGCGAAACAAAAGCACATTATAGTAAATATTTGTATACAACTGAACACTGTCAAATGTACGATTTGACAATTTATTGCACGGCATGAGACTGATCTTTATGTGTAAACTATTTACTTCATCTTCGAGTAATTTGTTCTCCTGGCTGGCCACAGGTATTCGAAATCCATCGTTCCATCCGAGTTCACTTAGAACAGCGTTGATATTGTTCGCTGCCATTTTTGATTCTGTAATTAGTTTACAAGCAAATCTTCTCGATATTTGTAATAGGTTCTAAAGTTATGCAGGTTCAGAGCACAAGACTTTAATATACTTGTGATTGTCTACCATGGCAACCGGTGTGTGCAGCACACAGTGGAATCGTGTTTACTTGCTTATGGAAAATGGGAAGAAGCAGGAAGTTATATTGATAGAATGAAAATAAAGCAGACGCAATTATACAATACTTATAACATATATTGTCGCTATTGGTTATCTTTTACATCTTATGGGTCAACCAGCAAGATTTATTGAATTTGATGTCAGATCTAATTAAATCACAAAACGAACTCATGATACCCGCGGCGCAGAAGCACCAGATCGGCGCAGCCACAAAACTAGAAACGGTCGCTAGGGATTTTCCCGGGGATCTAGTTGGCTGCAAAATATTTTGCGAAACGGGGCAGCAGCGTATATATCGCGATTGTGTGCGCGACCGTCTGTTAGGGAATCCAGAACAAGAACGTGTTTGCATTTGACGTGAGTTGGAAGTAGAAAAATATTAAATAGCAATGGCAGACGAGGAACTACCAGCGGGTTGGGAGAAACGTCTGAGCAGGTCCACTGGTACGTTAAATTGCTGTATGAAGCACAATAAAACTAGCGCACTCTACGACATTTAACATATCCATTGGTATTTTGCTGTAAAGATATCAGTCTGCCTGCAGTGTGAATGAGCAATCAGGGGATAGACCGGCATTTTTCTGATAAGTCACTAATAGTTGCCGGGCTTTTAAGATTGCCGATGTCGTTTTTAATCTAGACTATCGTACAAATAAATACACACCATTCGGTAAATTCTCGATGACTGCAAGATTTTTTGAAGCCGGCGTTAAGTCAATAGAATAAAAATACGCAAGATTTCCTCATGTGTGATACGATCTCTTTATTATCAAAGGTAATAGTAGGTGCAATAGCGGCGATTCTCTATATTTATTATGATCAGAGACTCCGTTATTGCTATCTTTCAATACTTTCATTCATACTTCTTTTATTTCCGTAATGTCACACTTCGAGATCACTATCCGGAAAAAGCCTAACATCATTTCAATTAGGTGTGGAAGTCTCCCAGTGAAATTTCGTTATTTTATTTAAACATACTCTTAGTTGACAAAGCAGTTTCCTTGAAAGAACTCACATGATACGGATAAAAAGTACTAGGATAGATGGGTGGACTATAAACATAACAAATATGATTTTTAGGACAACATTACTACTTAAATATATATACTAAAGAAAGTCAATGGGATAGGCCAGACAAGCCCGCCGATCCATCCGGGAACAGTAAAGGTGACGGACCAGAAGAAGTTCAGTGTTCTCATTTACTAGTAAAACACATTGGATCTAGAAGACCTTCGTCCTGGAGAGAGGAGAACATTACTCGGTCGAAAGAGGAAGCTATCGAATTAATCAAGTGTGGGTTTCTATTGTGAATACTACAAGAAGTTTTATGTTGCTCGTGTGATTAAACTATTGGCTATTGGTTTAATCGTATAAAAGTATCAAGGCAGTTCATAAATTTGTGAGTATTTTTGGGGATCATAATCAATTGAGAATTTGATTGACAACAAGCCGTCTGTACAACTGTGTCTTTTAACAAAGGATAAGACATCCAAGATTTTATTTGTTATGTTGTAGAATTAATGAATTCATGAGTTGACTTGATACTATGAATGAAATTATTATTACTCTGAAAATCAAGGGATTTTTATACTATTCTTTCTACAATATGTATATCTGTAACAGCTTTGTATTTTGTTATAATATCATTTAGTTTCCCATGTACTTTACTCTAATCATTCTGTATAAATTTCAGCTTACAGAGAACAAATTGTATCAGGGAAAGCGTCGTTTGCTGAACTTGCGTCTAAATATAGTGACTGTAGTTCAGCAAAACGTGGTGGCGATTTGGGACCATTTAGCCGAGGCGCGATGCAGAAGCCCTTTGAGCAAGCTGCTTTTGCTTTGAAAGTTGGTGAAATGTCTTCTCCTGTGCACACAGATAGCGGTATTCACATCATTCAGCGAACTGCATAAAGAAGTGCAGCATCTATATAAATTGATGTATCTTCTCAAGAGCGCTTTTGTTTAATTATCATTAGTGATGTATTTATAATGCCAGGTGTTTTTCTTCATATGTTTCATTGTTATCATAAAAATCCAAAAATGCTGTGGTCTTTAGATTACTAAAGGTTCAACTGCGAAGTCCTTCTCTCTCTATACTTACATTAACTTGTACACTTCGTGATTCGTTCGTCTTCCAGTAAGTTGTGACAGTAAAGTATGAAGTCTACTTGTGTTCTATTTTCTTCTAATAATGATCATGAATTTAATAATATTTTCTTGGATCTTGCGTAACATTGGGGGAGCAACACAAATATAGAGAAGGTACAACCGTGTAATTTTTTTTCTCATCCATCACATTCCTATTTGGAGTTCGCCATGTTAATAGACTGGAAAAAAACTTATACTCAAATATGTATGCTTTTCTCTTTATACAAAATCTTTGTTATGTGGAGCGTTCATCTTCCGAATTCTGTGCAGATTCGTTAAAAATCATACGCATGTTATTCCAAAGTGCAGATTGAAAATTTGCCGACACAGCATGTGATTGGTTTCGTTGATAAAAGTAGTTCTTTAGTAAATTATTGGAGTTTTAACAGGAAATATCACAAGCGCAATGTACTACAAAAAGACTATTCTAAAACTTCTGTGAAGTAATTCTTAATTTGTGGATACATTATGCTAGGAGCGACAAACTCGTGCTGCGAATAATAATTACTAAAATTAATGCATCGCAATTATCGGCTATGCTGCTTGAAGGGACACGCAGTTTTAGTGATAGTATAACGAACTAATGCAATACATCCTTGATATAAACAGAAATTCTATTGAAAGTGTTTGATTCGCTTACCTTATTATGTGCAGCGTTCTATTAAATAATACGAAGGAAATACATTCTTTGCATTCGATATGCTGTGCTTAAGAAATTATGTAGATTTCAAGATTTGAAAAGAATTTACGTATAGTCCGTTGGAGTATTGTGTAGTTAGCAAATATAGTATGTAATAATTCTCAAACTATTTGGTGATAAACTTTCTGAAATATTACCAGTGTCATAAACTGGTATATTAAGCATTTAATGTAAAGGTAAATGAAAGTATGCATTAGAAGAAGTTTGGTAGTAAACCGCCTCTTTGTGTGTAAAAATATTTTGTATTTTTAATCGTCTGTTTTTAACATATCGTGTGTTTCTTTTTATACCTTTTTAGAATTATAATGGATGATGTATGTTTTCGAAGAATAGTGAGCCTGGTATTGTTATTCTAATTTGAGTACTGGTTACTTTCAATGGTGTATTCTTGAAAGTTTTGATTAGTGTTTGTACTGGTTGATAGTTTTAAGGTTTGTTTAAAGACTCATGTACTAAGGAAAATTTAATTGGTATTAGGAAAAAAATAATGTGTATTATAAAAATCCTCAATATGCCCACACGAACGAATATACATGTTACTTTTTCCGACTTTGTGATAATAACAAGAAGTGTGAGAAGTATTGAATCTTGTTAAAACTAATTGCACCGTTGATCATTTTATCTTCACTAAATTGATATAAATTGCCAGCTAAATATAATATATGGCATGAAAATAAAAAAGCTCTATTTAATCTTATTCCTAAAGTTCCTCAAAATTAATTGCCATTTTCAGCTAATTTCTTATACAAATTCATATATTAGAGCCTCCTCCGTTTGATTTCAGATTTAAGCTGCTACCGATTCTCGCACTGTCCCACTTCTCAGACCTGTATCCAGTTCGTGAGTATTTTTGCTTTACAGACGTCAATTTACTTGGAATTAGTAGAACGAGAGCAGGTAGACGTCGGGTGTGCTATTAGTTCACGGTAATTCCCAAATGGGAATCTCCGGTGTCGATGGCCTGAGTGCAGGGGCCTCGGATGGCTTGGAGAACGAAGAAGGCAGGTACAGAAATAAAATTGAATATCTCGGAAAATACAAATGAAGTAGCAACATTCGTAAACAAATAGTAGATATTTATATGATCATAGTTATAAATTAACTTAATATTCCTTAGAAATATCAAACAAATACACAACTGGAATAAAACAGAGAATAGTAAATGGGGCAACGAAATCTAGCAATTCATATTGGATAAACCATTGGTAGATGCACTATCACGCTATGTGCCGAAAGCACTAATCTCCAATAGTAAATTACTCGTTAATCTAAGTTCTGTACGCATTGAACATTATCTCTTTCGCCCCACAGTTGGAGGAAATCCGCTACTCAGCAACTTCCCCAGCTGGGAACCGCACAGCAAACTTGTTCCAGATCATTATGTAATCGCTTCTGCTGTGAGAGGATCATGCGTAACAAGGGGTCGCACTGTGATTGACACAATATATTCGGCTACATTGCAATATGTAGGTTGCCACTCGTGATGTTAGCATATCCAGCGAACAACATAGGATGTTTCAATATTGTTGTTTGCTTTTTAGTGCAAGTTTCGTCTTCCTTTTATTGTTTGTGCTGGGAAGAAAACTTTGATTTCGGATGCAAATAATTTAAACGTTCAAGGAGCGCCAAGTTTCGTTTTATATTACTTCATTCCAGTATTTTAACGAATTTTCAAGACATTTGAACATAGTGCAATAATTAAAAAAATGAATACTTCTGCAGCACATTTCGAAAGCAGTGCATGTCTTCCTTGATGCAGTCGATTTCGTAATTCAGTTGAAACTTCACGAAGTCACGCACTTCGCTAATGTCGAATTAAAAGGTAATGAGCCTTTAAGCTTACTTATCAGACAGCGCGTCAAATAGTAGCAAGTAGTTCTATTCACGAACCGTTAGAACTGGTTAGAAGTTAGAACAGTTGATAGTTGGTGCATGCCATTCCACAAGAGCGCGTCCTTGCCGGTATGCCTTCGGAGAGGGTCGGAGAGCGATTGGTGGTGTTGCGCAAGTTCCAATTTTTTATCCAATGAGATCCAACCTCGACCCTGATGCCAGTCGCTGTCACAAATTGCTCGCGCCATGATTACCCGCTGCACGCAAGTTTTAATACCTTCGAAGGTTGTTACATACTATTACAGCCACCAATTTAGCCACTGGCCAAAAATATGTCGCATCGTTCTCCATTTAGTTATTTAAGCAGTGTGACGTCTAAATCTTCCTGTCTATGAAGAAAACATTCATTTATTCATTAATTGCTTTTCATACTTTAGGCTAAAGTACTTGTGTTTACTAAACTCTCGATGATAAAGTAAATAAACATCCATTATTACAATTTGTAATAATAATCAATGTAGTGCAGTGCAAATCATCCTGAAATTAATTCTGCAGGTGGGTTTGACTATATTCTAATTTGATTAGGTATCAAATTTTATTGTCACTGGCTACCTGTCTTCACCAGTGAGGCATCAAGCTCAAGCCGTCACGGATTACTAAACTCGTGCCACGGCACTCAGACATTCTGTTTGGGTATTACTACCGAAGAACATCTACCTGTTTCAATTTTACAACTTGTGGGTAAACCAGTTTTCATAATACTTGGCCAGAAAGTATTAACCTCTTTAAATGCCGCAATTCCAATCTTACAGAGCTTCAGAAGATTCCAGAACGTTGTGCTGTTCACTTCTGTAACAACCTTAAAGTGCTATAACTGTTTCTTGAAAGAGTTCGATTAGTCTGTGGACAGGTTATATATATCCTGTTTGATTGTACCATCTACACGTGTGTGAGAATGCCGTTCAATTATTGTAGTGACCCTTTCGATCTTCCGCGCCACAAATGCTATACAAAGGGTGTCCGCCCGATTAATCCCGCAATGCGCAACAAGCATCCTTTTCTTAAATCGGTGAAATTCCTTTGCACGAGTTGCAGAGCAAAAGTGACTCTCGGACACATAGGGAATCGAACTCCGAAAGCACCTGATATTAATAATACTAGTCATCATTCCGATGATGTGTCCACCGATACTATCAAGAATCCTGTTACACCTCCGAAGAACACAGAACAAGAAGCAAGTTCAACATTCGCCATCAAGTCTCCTGAATTTATCGACGAGAAGATCACTAAGTCTCCGGAATCAATCTGCGAGGAATTCACTCTTTCTCTATCGACTTCCGATACATCACTCCACGAACCTTCAGCGTCATTCGGAGGACAGGCAAACGAACTAAACCTTTCTCAAACATCAGGACAATTGGAATTAAAACCTGGAACTTCCCTACGCGAGGTTTCGATAATGCGCTTAATTAAAGAAAAGCTCTCGACAATCACCGACGAAACTTCCCGCATGTTCGTCCTTACTCTTCATCCTCCTGAGTGGTCCGTGCGTCGTTTAGCGAGAGAGTTTGCTATTTCGAGGGAAATGGCCGGTAAAGTGAAAAAGCTGATGACCGAGAAAGGTGCTTTAGGAAATCCTAATGCTACGCCCTTCCAATTTCTGATAGACAAGACAATTTCGCTTATTAAAGATGTTTATAGATGCGACGAGATGAGTCGTCCAATGACTGGCACGAATGATCTTGTTCGTGTCAGCACGGAAAATGGGGAGATTCATCTTCGGAAACGTTTGGTTTTGAGTAATTTGAACGAACTCTATTCATCATTTCGAGAACTCTATCCAACCATCAGGACGAGTTTCTCGCAATTCGCAGAACTGCAACCACAGGAATGCAGATTCGCTGGTTACCCGGGAATTCATTGTTTCTCTACATGTGTGAAACACCAGAATATAAGGTTAATGATCGAGGGACCTAGGTTCGACATCCTCACGCGAGGCAGCGCACTGTCATTAAACAGCTACGAAGATTTCCTTGCTAAATTAATTTGCAATCCTCCTCAAGTGACTTGCTATCTTGGGAAATGCGCGGAGTGTCCGGGCACCAAACCCTTAAGATGTATCATTGATGACTTGTTCGAGGACAGTACATATGTGAAAGTGATGGTGAAGTGTTGGTCCAGGGAGGACTCCAATGATGCGAGAGTGTGTCTAATAAATAGGGATTTCTCTCCGACCGAATATATCGACTGCCTTCTCCATAAACTCGAAGCCTTCTTGTCGCATGACTTCATCACAAGACAGCAATTCAGCTACTTTCAAATGCTGAAAGATAATCTGCAGGAGGGTGAATTCCTCGTTGTTAGTGATTTTTCGCAGAACTATGTGTTCGTTTCTCAGGATTCTCTTCGCAACTCCTATTTCGATGAGAATGCGGCAACCATTCATCCCTTCGTCGCTTATTACAAGATCGCCGATGATTTGCACAGCTTTAATCACGTTGTCATATCGGAATCATTGCACCACAATCCGATCGCGGTACACTTGTTCCAAAAGAAGTTCCATAACAGTCTTCGCGAACACTTCCCGGTGATTAAGACAATCTATTACTTCACCGACGGTGCCGAATACAGAAAAAGGAAAACCCTGGTGAATTTGTGCTTCCACACCGAGGACTTTGGATATCCGGCGGAGTGGCATTTCTTCGCAGCATCGCATGGCAAGCGTCCGTGCGATTTCTTGAGCGGCACTTTGAGACGAGATGCAACGCGCGCGAACTTGGAAAAGACAGAAATCATAACTACTGCCCGTGATTTGTATGAATTTGCAAGAGATCACTTCTTCAATATTACGTTTAACTATTGCACGAATACCGAGTACGACAAACAGGAGGAGATTTATGCCGATAGATATTCCAGTAGGCATTCACTTTCCGGAAGAGCCAAACTTTCGAACGCTTTTATTCCAATAAGTAAAACAGAGTTTCGTGCTAAACTTTATTCCTTCGCTGACGAGTTTGAAACATATGACTTGTTGAAATCTTGAATGTTAATTCCATTTAGATTTCGTATTATTAATCTTTATCTTTGTGTATAGATTGCTGTGTTACTCTCTCTTGCTTTGTATATATTTTTATCCCCCTTTCTCTATCTCTTTGCACCGCACTACGAGGAGTACGAGGGCAATTCGAAAATCAACATACATTTGGCTCGCAAGAACAATCAAGAATAAAGAAAAATTTTATTTCACAGACAAAATTTACTTACACGGGTACATTATTTCTCAACATAGTCACCAAAATTTAGACATTTGTCGTGGCGTGCTATTGATACATACTGTTTCAATAAGTTCGTCACGTTGCTAGGCAGATTTTCATCTCGATGAAAAGATGATAACCGCTTGATGTCGAAATTGAATTGTGAGGGAAAATTGATCGATGCTATAATTGACGATGATTGCAAAAAATGAATCACACCACGTAAACAGACCTTAGCTGATGGGTGTGCCGGTGATTGGGTCTGTGTTTATTAAATCACAACTTGTGTACAAGTGAATACAATCTGGTTGCCGTTCAGTGAAATAACAATCTACTATTAATACAAACAATGCGCCAGGTTGCTATTGCAAGCCATGGATTTTTGCCAACTAATCGGACGTTGATTTTTCCAAGTCTCGTGTAACATATATTGTACAGGGTGATTCATTTGCCAGATACGTATGTATATAATGTTATATCTTGCATGATAGATATATTATGACATTATATACACATTCTAGATATAATATAACATTGTGTACATTATAGATACAATATTACATTATATACATTGTAAATACAATATAATATTATACACTAGTGACTTAACTTGTACATATGGTACATAGTGGACTATAATATATAGAAACACGTTTTTAATGTGGCCTAGAGTCGGTCTCAAGCCCGCGAAACACAGAGAGGAAACGTCGTTTAGCATTTTATTTTGTTGTTTTTCTTAGAGTGCACCGTTACTCGAGTATATTGTCATGATTTTATCTGTAAAAGTGTATCGCTATGGTATTTCTTAGAGCACTTATAGGCGTCAACATTTTACAGTGGGCAAAATTTCAAAACGTTTAAAGATTTCTACAACAGCGAAAGGGTAAACTACTTTACCACTACTTTAAACCTTCTATTTTAAAATATGGGGCATGTCTACACCGAACCATTTCGTTTCGTATCATACTGTGCACAAAAAAGATTTTATAAGTATTATATATAATAGATTAATAGTTAGTACTGCGATAGCGTAAGTATTATTTATCGCTCGCTCGGTAGAAGGCGTGCGATATGCACGAACCTTTAAACAGCTGTTCTAACGTGTTTATTACCTTGTAACGGTGCACGGCCACGGTGAGACCTTGCTCCTTGAAGCTAGCACACGTACATCACACATAAACACTATTTCCTGTGTTTGAAGCTCGAGCGTGAGCATGTGTGTTTCTACTTACTGTGCGAAGTATCAGTAGAGTGCTTCCATGTATTATTTGATAAGATACTTTGACACGCTGAATTTTTCTGCCACCTGGTGCACGTGTACTGCCCGACTGCACATTCGAGAAGTGACTGGAAATGTAGCTTGTACTGTTGGCTTTAAAAGTTACCGACGAATATGTCTATTATAGTAAGAAGTGTCCTTTTAGATTTATTAGTTTAATCTTGGAATGATTAGAATTATTTGAAGGAGATTCGAAATAAAAGTGGCAAATGCATTTAATTTCTTGTCATAGTAATTTTTAAAGCTCATCGGATACTTTTGTGACCAACTATATTTATCGTTAAAATGATACTTGGAATGTTGGCATATTATTTCGTAAATTACATATATGCAACGGATGCGTGTTTGTGAACGGAAATTGTATTGTAGTATATGATCTGAAATAATGATACTTATGTAAACATTGTTATGGTTTATTAAATATAACGACTTGTCGTAAATAACATCTATAAACTTATTTACTACAAAGTTATAAAGCATAGGATTCCAGCTTTGTTAATTGGTTCAGTTTTTGAACAACTTTTTTTATGGATATCTTAGAATTTAAGACTCGATCTTATTTCTTATTGAATTGTGTCACATTTTTATTTTGTCATTAGTCTAATTACAACTATTTCATGTCGCTATTATATAAAAAAATAGGAACATGAAGTAACAAAGTTGCTTCTTCAACTTTCTTCTATCGTGCTCTAAAATCTCAACTTATCGGTAGCAGTATAATAATAATCCAATCTATATAAAGTACAGATTGATCGGCCTCAGTTCCCGCACCATCATCCTACCCTTCGCGCTCTACATTTATCATCTCTTTGAAAAGTTTATATTTAAAGCGATGTTCTAAAAGCCTGACCAGTTTGCGCACTATATATTCTAATATCTCGCCATGACATCCTAATCTCTCAGTGTCAGAAGCACTGGCAGTCATAAAATAGTACTTAATTATAATTCGAGCTTTCACTAATCCCTTTTAAGGTGCGCGCATGAAACAAGTGCCTGAATTTAAACATTAAACGTAAACACATTGACTTTTACATGGAAACATTGTCGTTGGACAATAAAAGTAATTAACACATATATATCAAATAGAAGAATCGAAACGCAAAAATGATAAGAAATGTAACTGATTGTTAAAGGTGCTGATCATTGAGTAAAATAACTTTTGTATCCATATAATAAAACGAGTTTAAATATCACTTTTGCACTTCAACTCTTCTTTCATGACTAGTATAGAAAAGAGAAAATGACATATTGTGCATAAAACCTATACCTGTAAAGAAGGTGTATAAGGATTCTCCTCGAAATTGGAAAGCCTGTCAAGAAATGGGAAATAGTGTTATGTGATTGAATCTCAAGATTACTCATCCGCAATGCAGCTGATTTACGCCGCGGTGTAGAGGAATCATGCTCTACGGTGATTAAAGATCCATCGAAGCGCACATTACCAACAACTGTAATGGCTGTGGTAGTTCTTATAAGAGATAATGCCAAACACCTTTTCTATACGACTTATAACATTTTTTTATTTCTTCATTACATAAAGAAATATAGCAATACCTACCTATACTAACAATAACAATCAAGACATGATTTTTTCCATTCCACTTAAAATTTTGTATAAAACACCTGCTACAGAGCCCCTCAAAATAAGGGTATCTTTATACTTCAAAAACCTACGAATATAAATATAACCCTACCCTTACAAAATCAATCACATTCCGACTATCGACATAATTAACCAACAACATCCGCATCCTTCATACAAGAACCAAGAAAAAAACAACAACAAGTGATGCGACCGATCATGAACGATCATGCAAAGCACTCGCAGGATGCGGGTGCGACGCAAAAGACGATCGGCAGTAGCAAGCGAGCCTCTGGTGACGTATGCCGACAAAGTAGCCGAGTAGAGTGGAGCTGGGAGAGAATTTTCCGGCTGGTAACGATCGAATGAGCGTATGATCATGCCGGATAATCATTTCCACGCTGGAGGTGGAAGCGCGGTCGGCCGGTAGTCGAGCGAGCGCGCGCGGGGGTGAGCGACGCTTGCGCTGAAAGGCTCCCCTACATAAGTATCGCCGGCCCGCTCCTACGCCAGTATCGCAGTTCGTGTTATCAGGCGACTAGTTGCCTAGTTCACCACCATAGTACCCTCCAAGTCCAGCTAGGAAAGAAAGGATCGTCGCTCGAAGCCACAACTGGACCGCAGCATCATCGTCAACCCCCTCCGTCAGAAAGGTGAAAAGAAAAAAGGTGAGCGCGCCACCGTTCGAGCGGACGCCAACGCAAGTCCGCCGCACTTTCACCCCCTTGCCACTTCACTTTCGCTGCGCACCCCCTCATACATTTCGAACCACCCCACCGATTACCTACATCCTACATGATCGCCGTATCAAGACGCCAGGCGTCGATCTCTCTTTTATTAAATGGAAATGTCCGAATTTAAGTTGGATATATTTCTGATTTTTTAAATACTGAAATAGAATTCGTGAAGAATTTTCGCCAAGCATCTAATTATTCATTTAGAATCATTCCCGAATTATCTACATGATCGCTTTACAAAGACGCCAGGCGCCGATCTCCCTTTTTTAGACGGAAGTGGCCGAATTTTAGTTGGACGTACTTTTTTTAGAGGCAGTAATAGAATCCATAATGCAGGTGTATCGTTTGTGTCTGTTTCACTATTTGTAGGCTTAGGTATTCTGATCCATTAAGTATTCTTAGGCTGCTTTTGTTATAATGAATGAACCTGTCGAAGTGGGTTGTATCGTATCCATAGCGTGTTGCTAGCAATGAAAGCAATCTAAGAATAGTTAATATATTAGAATAAGTAAGACACTCGCCAGAAATACTGGCATTTACCCCAGTTTCTTATGGAAGCGCACTTGCTGGCGATGAGAAAAGTGGAATCTATAATCCTGTAATTTTGTTGCGGTGACACAAAAAAGTAAAGGGAAAACCAATGCCGTATTGATGAATATGGATGGTTGGCTGTGATATGTATGAATGCTTAAAGAAGAAATGTTGAAATTTAAAGAACCAGTATCTTGCTATGAAATTTACATGTTTAAAGTTAACATGAGAATAAGGAACATTAATAAAATGAGCTTAAGGGTTCAGGTGGACAAGCTGATGAAAGTAGCTTTCATGTTAGGTCTACAGCCGCAGTTCACTTCAAGGGGATGATTATCGTGGGTGAATAGCTGGTCAAGGATATCTCGCTGATATATCGGGAATCATTCATGATTTATGACGGCTTGTACAATTGTAATTCCGTACATTTGCTCGCCTGGGCTCTATAAATACGTCTTTCCCGGAGTCTTTGGTAGCGAGAATCATGCTCCTGCACGCACTCTTCGATTTACTAAACATGCAAAATATTGCTTTATACTATTTGTAGAGGCAACTTTTATTATATTAGGTGTTTTTTGTTCCTCTATATTCGGTTTTCTTATCTTTAATTCGATAAAACTCAATTTGTTAGCAATGTTTGAAATTACTTAAAAACTATATAATTGAAAGTTATAGTTGAAAACTATATGAATTCCTGAAGTAATTAAAAATTTATTCAGTAGTACGAATTCAATAGAAAAACGCATAGCAGTGGAATTTTTAAAAGTAACTTTTGTTGAATCTCTTTTTTCATACATTCATCTCATTCCTCGACCTATTTCTGTTTAGATGTTTTCCTGCTAGATTTCTTCATGTTACTTTTACTGTAAATCGAGCAGTAATGACATATTCGCGTGAAACGCCTCGAGCATGAGTTGAAAAAGTAATATTAATAAGAAAGATAGCATAAAAAATCTACGAATGCTGTCCTACTTCCGGGGAGCGTTTCATTCAGGGAGGATTAAAGGAGTAATAAAGCCTGAAATCGTGATAGAGGCTGATATTAATGTGCCGCACCTACATAGCGACTGACATGCTTTAAGCACGATTAGCTTAAAGAGCAAGTGCTATTGACTGTGCAACATACGTTGCAGTCGCAAAACTAATGCAGAATTATTTTATTTTAGTCTTACGCTTTATCATTCATGTTCCCAACTATTTTTGAAAACTGTTAACTATCGAAAAAAATACATTTTTTAATCTTTTACTATTCTGTACTTTCCATGATAAATTGCCAAAATTAAGGAAAATTACGAGAATCATTAACGTTGACTGTGGAAATGTCAAGACAGCGGGGAAATACCATTGTTGAAGATACCAGGAATGCCTTGTTAAATACGCACGTTGCTCTATTCAGGAAATGCCGTAAAGCTGTCTTGGAAACAATCATCTGCGATATCTAATCGAATGATTGTCGCTCGTATTTTTAACTAACCGTGCGCTCACATATAACATTTCCTCCTCGAACTGTGTATAAATTAAGAAAAAAGCGGACATAACAGTTTTATGTGTGTGTTATATCATTTATCTGAAATTCTAGCCGATGTGTGTGTTATCGAACATTATAAGGAAACATGTTTTCTTTCCTCTCAAAAGTTGATTCCTTCGCGGAATAGTTGAGAAAATCAATTACGAAATTATCGAATCGTACGATAATCCACTCGAAGCATGTATTAGTTCAAATGGTCGTTTGCGAGACAAAGCAAGGCTCCAGAAAATTGTGATCCAAAAATAGGTCAATTGGTGTACAATTATGACCAATTGTCAGCGGCAATTTTTGCCTGCGCTCGTGTTCCGATAATTTCTGATAAACTGTGAGACCGGCTAAAACTTTCAAATGACATTCACATCCAATTCTCTTAAAACTGTCAACTTATTCATAAGCCATCCGAAACTTGCTTATTAAATTATATAAACTCATATAATAAAAATTCGCTTAAGATTAAATGAATCAATTATGCAAATGCAACGATATGAAATATTCTCTTATGTTAATCTCGATGAGGTCGCTGGATGACCGATGTAGTTGTGAAATGATCTAAAATAAACAAATAAAAGAAACAAAATTCCTGGTAAGCTTGCATTTCCTCTTGAGCGGCGAGACGGTCTCCCAGCGGAGCGTAATACACGAGTGTCTCACGTGTGTATGAATATTTCATGGCTCCGCCGCTGAAAATGAATCACTTGCCAACTTCGAAATGAGTTTCCATCCTACCTGTGGAACGCGGGCGGCACAAGAGCATTGTGGCACTCTAACTACAAAGTCCAATAGACTTTCCAGTCACTGATAGTCAATGCGTCAATTACGTGCACTTGCAGTGTCGATTGTTCATTGACTTACCAAAAGAACACTACATTTCTTCGAGGAAAACTTGAAAAGACTGACGAACGAGCAGTAGACAATTCCCAGTACAAGCACTGGCCTTGTAATTAGCACATGCTAATTTTCATTATTGATCACCATAATTGATAGTTAACGATTTCATATACTTATTTATTTCTTAACAGTGAATGGAAATTTGAACAAAAATGCGCTAGTTGATGGACTGTCAAATGATCGAAAGACATTTATAATATAACTGTTCATATAAATTATCCATTCAGAAATATAATACGATATTCAATGAATACAAAAGCTGTAGTACGTACCAAGCTGCATTGTTAACATAGAAACTGTGGGAAAAATCGTACAGCACGTTGAGAATGTTTGTACACGAATACAACGAACCACTATTACCATTTTCAGCACGCACTCAACGTTGTTCATTTTTATGACACAGACGAGAGTAGCAATGTATGGAGATAGTCATACATCCATTAAGAGGTATTAAGAAGCTTAAGTCACCTGATGCGCCTCGCTGTTAGGTAGCACACCAGTCATACATAATTTACGATCTCCTTGCACCGAAACAATTCATCAAACAAATCTACTTAGTCTTCAGCCTTACAATACTGCAACCAAAAAATAATTTTGATTTACACTGTCTTCATGGTGGAACCTCTGCCGCATCGTTTCCACTTTTTACTACACTAAAGCTTCTCCGAAAAGTGTATCAATTATGATTGGTATAAACTGTAATCCCAGTCTGCTTCGGTCAACAATAACATATATACGCGATTATACAATATGTGATAAGTTGGATCAAGATTATCCGGTGATATAAACAATTCCATGATTCTCCGGTAATCGCATAGCGTTACATTCCATTAGTATTATCTGTTAGCTTTCAATTAACCTCATAATTATTCCACTATGATGTAACCGAGATTTCCGAATGTTTCGACGAGATTCATGTCTTTAATATCCAGTTTTGTCGAGTTTCATCGAGTTTTTAAAAAAAAAATCTAATACAGAGGAAAGATGCTTTAATTTTTGTTCATTTTATTGTTCATATTACTAGCACATATATCGTAGTATGTAACGTCATTTCTATCAATATTACATTATTATATCTAGTTTCTATTCATTTCGGTCAATTTATTCATGATTGAAAATTTCGGCTATGGTTGAATGTCGTAGCTGAATGATTAAAGGATCCCAGATATCTTTTTATCCTATCTAAAGTGTTTTTCCCGGTTCCTGCTCTTATCTAACGCCACTGACGCAAAACGCACCATTCTCTGTCACGGAAAAATGTTATCTTGGCGAATGTGATGGGAACGACGGGGCTTGCGGGCGGAGATGCATGCATTGACACGTGAAAGAAGTCAAAGGTACTGACGGCGCTGAATTAATCTATTTCTCGGCCGCCTACGTCGTCCGTGAAATGCCAATGATAAGATTAGAAAATCATTAAGAACTTAATAATCCGCCACTGCCAGACGGCTGAGTATTGCATTTTCACTGATAAGACACTTTCTTGGAATGACATAAGCACTTCCAGCATCGCTGAACTGATACTTTCCCCCAACAATATTGGCAATTAAAAACTATAAAGTGTAATATAATATTTAATAATTGTTTCATCTTTGAAGTTGGTTTATGTCATTATAAAGTGATTGCTGTGATGACTAACTCTCATTATTTTTGGTCTATAACTTTTTCTTGGGTTTCCAATACCAAGAGAATTATTGCAATAAAAATATGTTATTGTAATATTTCTTTGTATTTTTTGTTAACTTATTCATGGTTGGAAAATTCGATTAGAGTCGAATGTCGAAGCGTAAAGATAGCACAATGTTTGACTACGAAGTTCGTGCCAGAAGAAGTGCAAACCGTAACCGTCAATTAGAGCTGTTAAATTTACCTTGAAGAGTGCAGTAAAATGGTTTTATCTACCTATGTTAACATATCAGCAACTTCAGTATTTCAAGATCTACTTGTGTTAATGGATCTAAATAATATCGTCAAGTGTATTTTCCTAACTCTTCTCAAGTTATACTTCTTTTAGCGCTTCTCACTTTTTATTCGCAATGACTTGTTGAAAACGTGAACTTATTAATAAATAAAATGTCTTAACATTTTAGAACCAATAATAAATTACATGTTTCGAGATCTCCACGAGAAATTCCTCATACTAACAATTATTGAAAGCTACTCAAAAGAATGTTGCGGAACAAGGAAAATCAAAACGATTTCCGAACTAGTTAAATTTCCTATTGATTTGCGTATTCAGGTGATAAGTCGCAACAAGTACCTTTTAAGCAAGTCATCATTGTTAAACTTGACAAGGCCATATTGCATAACTCTGACATATCCGAGTGAATGCAAGAGACAACATGTAGACGGTGTCATAAGGATTCTATAATTTTTCTCCCATTTCGCATGATCACAACATGTTTATCGTACATGTTTATCACACCGATCTTGTTCTATTAAATAATTCAGTGTTATACTTATGGTACACCGATGTTTTCCAAGCTATCATATATCAGGAAACACTCGATACTACTTCCATAGGGTATGACACGTGTGACAATCTGTTATGACATCTTGACTGATCAGACCTTCCGTAAATAACAAAATTTATGCGATACACTGATTTTAAAAACATTCGTAACGTAAATATTTGTGAATCCCAGTCTTGCAAAATGACTAGAAAAAGAAGATCCATATTCGTCATTCTGAGTACACGTAATACAAATTTGTCCTCCTTTAATGCTGCATGAGATCCTTCAGTTTAGATAGTTTTGAGTTTAACTTAATAAAGAACTTTCTAAATGAACTTATTGGAGGAAGTTTGGTAGTGGAGAATGATCGTCCCACTTGCAAGTAGCGCCAATGCATCCAGAAATTTGCGTGCTAGTCCATACATACAACAAAGCTCGCAAAGAGCTCCTGTGTATTTTGGAGTAGTGCTTGACACCGGAGCTTGCGCGCTCCTCTTCTGCCTGCTCTAAACGCCCGTAATTCAAGGTAGGTCAACAGGTTGAAAGAATCACGGCCTCTACTCTCAAGCGTATTCACGAAATCCAGGATTCACCAGAGTGCTTTTCATTCAAGCAAACTTAAAGCTTCCTTATTTTATGTATGCAAGCTTATTAATAGGAAGATCCTGTGTTCGTAACTCAAACAATATTAATACTGCTAAAACAAAAGAGTGTTGAATCGAACTATGCTTTATTGCAATATTTTATCAGTTAGTTGTAATTTGACATTATTATATAATATTGTACATAAATTAATGAAGTTAGTTATCTATCTGTTTAGTAAAGTTTTCCAATTCTTAATAAATATTCGCAAAAATAAAGTCGACTTGAACTTAGCATTATTGCTACAGTAAAAAAGTCTTTCATCTAGCGTTTATACAAATTTACACTATAAACCACATATATTTATTGATCGAATTTTTCTAATTACTTAAACTCTTGTCACACGCACGTTGCGAGGCTAAAAACTGAGCGAAAAGTCTGCATATAAGAAATATAGGCGGATTGGGCCGACACGATTAATTACTGCGGCAAGTACTGTTCTGTCGAGAAAAAAACGAGAAGTCGGGGGGGGCGCATGTATATCAGTTTGACGTCGTTCTTGCACTCTTGACCGCGGCCACGTGTCACGTGAGTAGAAATCTCCGGCGAGCGGAACTTTGACGCGGGAAGATAATTTCCCGAGATAGTGCATTGCTCCCTGTACAAGCGGAGGACGTCAGTGCTCTGATTTCCATGAGCGATAGAGATGGAGCTAACCGATCGTACGTCCACACTCTCTCTTTCTTTCTCCGGGTCATTCGGTCCCACGAGAATCTCCCTGGACTTGTTTTCGTCGGTCTCCATGGCGATGCATCGTCCAAGCAAATCGATCGTGCGCTTTCTTTCTTGCATATTAAAGTTCAATCTGCCACGTGCCAGCCAGCTCGGGCCACTTTCACGTACACGCTCGAACCACCAAGTTTCGTCATTTCTGACCAATGCTCATCTACGTACTCTCCGATGATAGTTCAGTGGTCTTCGAAAGTCAAAAGACGTGACTATCTCCCACATGATTTGTTATTGAGATTTTTGATTAAGTTTGTGTACTTTCGACTTTTATACATAAATGATTTATATTATTTAAACTGAGCAATTTAATAATATAATATAGAGTAAGTGGTATTGGTGGCAATTTGTGAATGTTTTTTCTAATGTTCGTATCATTTCGTAAAGCTCGTAATTCTTTATCTGAGCCGTAATGTAATAATTTTGGTCTTCGAATATCTTAATTGTCAAAAAATCGAGAAATTTTCGTGTCAACTCATTATAAATAAACAGGGCAATAAAATACAAGGTCAATTTTTAGGTCAACAAATACGTGCATAAAACTCATTTTATTATCGGTATATTCAATGATTATAGTATCAATTACAATAAACGTTGCTAATAGTCAATCCGCACTAATTCCGCATTGAAAAGCTGCATTATTGACTGTTTGATGTACATCTGGCAAGCTTTATCACTAAACTGTGTTCATGCACGAGGTACAACAAAGTCGTCGACACAAAAAAAGCCCGTCTATGTTGATGAAGGCCTTTCGTCAGAAGCGGAATGATCGATCGTCGTTCCCCATAGTCATGTAGAGCGTGTATACTTTAATTCCTCGAAACTAGGGTGAATGTATCGACTGGAATGAAAGCGTCAGCCACGCGTATCTATGATTTCGCCGTTTCCCGCACTGCCATCCGCTGATGGAATTTGACAAGAGATCATCTCTGGTTAGCGTTAGTTGGCGCCTAACACCTAATAAATTCTCAACCCACTAATTTGCTAATGGTTAGCTCTAATGAAAGTTCAAACACTACTGCAAAGCGGTTGGATAATCATTGCAATTAGAAAGATCGCTGTATCAACAAGAGAATGGAAAGCTTCTCAGAGCAGAAAAGTCGTCGGCAGTGCTTTGACGAAAGTATTGGATTATGCTTGTACAGGGTGATTCAATTGTTTTTGAATGTATATTATTGAGTATACATTAGCTGAGTAGCTAGTTTTTCTTGGTTAATATTTCGTTTGTAAGTTAAGAATAATTGTCATTGTTGCAAATTTGAATTTACTTTTGGAACGTCATTTATAAGTAATAAATATTGTAATATTTTAAAGCCTACAGTTTGCTTCGATCATAATTCGATGTAGGAGTTATGATTATTGTAAATTACTGGGTTATGAAGTGTATATCATACACTTTCACCAGTAATTTTGTATTTGAATTGTGATTCATGCTGATGTTAAAATAAATACGATTGCACGTGTTGGGTATAGAAAGCGCGTACGAAAGGTACTTGTTTCCATTAAAATGATAGTTAAAAGATTGAGTTGACAATAGTTCAAATAAATTGATCAGCTCACATGGCTAACGTAAACCAAGCTTAAGGGTTGAAAGTCCTCCAAGCAAACACTGAGCACACGCAGTACTAATATCAGTTGGATCTTCTCACGCCGTTAGATTTTTCCAATCGGTCGATCGCTTTATCCGGTGGGAATCTTCGGCAGATCGCAAGTATAGATTATGATGGGGGAGCGTAAATTAAATTTAGGCTAGATCGAAATCGCAGCAATGCCGCAGTCGGCAATAAGTTCGATAAGCAGATATCGATCTGGCCTAGTGTTGGCGGAGCAGCGCATACAAATTGCCATGCAAAACATGTTTGTCGAAATCTAGCTCGAGGTTGTCGCGTACCTACACCAGTGGGCATATAAATAGATACGAGTAATTCGGAATATTTAAAATTATTACTTGTTTATACATTTCAGTATCTTCGCATAGTTTTAAATAATTCCACACTGTGCACTTCCTGTATATACCCATCACAGTATTGCAAATATCTCCTTCCGCAATATGATAATATTAATCTGGAACTAAATAAAACATTTTTAAACGCTTCGTTAAAATGAGACGATTATAAATAATTGATGACTCGTTAGAAATATTAAGCTTCCGCATATCAGATGTCAAGTTATAATTAATAGACTAGACATAGCAAAGGAGGGTTGTTCGATCCGACATTTACTTTATTTTTAACAATATAACATTGTCCGCGCTATGAAGATAAAGTCTTACGATTTATACGCTCGTCGTGTATATTGACTTCACCTGGACGGCTGCCCTGCTTCAATCGGGGGCAGCAAAACAACTTCAAAGTTTCGATCTTCAGGAAATATCGATCTCCGATTACGATTACTTGTTAATCTAAAGTAAACCTGTATTCGGTGGCTCGACTAACGATTACGGGAGCTTTGTCACGGGGTTTTATCGTTAAGCAAACACGGAATACTCCGCTTCCATCTCGATCTCAGTGGATTCCATCACAAATTGACTTTGGTATTTCCAAATTCTCTCTTCACTCAAATTAAACGATGACAAACAACTAGAATACCACATACCATAGAACTCTAGCTGACCCAACTGCTTGAAAGTTATAAAAGCTTTGCAACTCTTTTAAACTTGCTATACCAACTGTTAAATGTCTTAATAAACAAACTGCAATTAAAAGGAATGATCAAATTTCTTATTACAATATAAATCATTTATTAGCATTGAACTTTTTAAAATGACTCAACATTGAAACCTACCCAAAAACTCATTTTTTTAGAGTTACATTTGATATTAAGTACAAAACTACCATATTGAAATAGAAGATAAAATAAAGTCCTTAACACAGTCATCGGCAATAACAATAGGAATGGCTCGCGTATCATGACCGTCATCAACGTGCCCGTCACGACGCTCTAGAAGTTCCAAGGAATCTCGCGCGGTGCGTCTGAGTCAGTGTTTAGTCGCTTAGACATTTGTTATTGTGCTAACAAACGACAATATTGACAATGCGCGCGCACGCGAGCCTTTCTAGCATTAGTCAAAAGCGGCAGCGTGCGATGATTAGGCGTAGTGTGCAATGAGTTTCGAGTATAAAGCGCATACTCTTGCAAGGGTGGCGCAGATCGTTGGTTACCCGGAAGTCGATCGCGTTTAGTGCACTTTCGACTCACGCTATACTATTTTCACGGGCCTCGCATATATCGGGCGTTCGAGAACTCGAAACGTTCTACGGTTGCCGTCAAGTCGAGAGGAGGCGCACTCACCTGCCAGTTGCATTTGGCAAAGCGTGCCAGACCTACTGCCCCGTACCAAGAACTCTTTCGTACTTAAATGAAGTGTACCCTCTGGATATAACCGATCAGGAGGCTCGAAACAAGGTATTTCTAAATTCCCTTCCAATGTTCAATCAATGTTTCTTCTCCATTAAATTAAAATAGAAATTGTCTATGCCCTGTAAATGATTTTTGTTCATTGTTCTTGCGATCGTCGCGTTGACAATACTACACTGACAGTGACATATTTAATGTTTGTGGTCGCCGAATGTCATGTTGTGTGTAAAATTTGAATGGAAATTTTCAGGCACCTTGCAAATTATTTTTGTTCATTGTTCGCAAGATCTACCAGACAATGTTATTATCTGTATAAAAATAAAACAAATTTTAAAGGAGTAATCTTTTAGACCTGAAAATACGCTTATTTACAAGTAATCAACAAAAAACAAATGATAAATTCGTTGGATGTGTATTTAAAAAAAGGATTATTATTGAAAGTCATTCACCACGATGAATTGATGAACGTTTGGTATAATTAATTTCGTGCCGTTGGCCGATTTTAATCGGTGTTTAAACTCATTTAGCAGAGTGCCAACTCTATAGCACCCATTCAGCCACGTAAGACGAACCGGATTTTCATCTAATCATTCGAATCAGTTGCACTCACACTCGTTTATGCAACTGCGTCGTCAATTATGCATTGACGCTGAAGGTATAAACAGTGGATTCTACGTAACACCGGCATAATATCGGTTCAGTGCTTGCATCTAAAATGCAGGTTTATGTTTTTGTATCTACGTTTCACCACACGAATGTAACGAGCACAATAACAATATTTTTGAAACCAATAACTTATAGGAACTTTAATTATTTCAATTTCTCATATATATTTTCTATAAATTTAGTTGTAATAATTAATGAGTGTCATTGAAAAAGGAGGAATTATTCGAAATTAAAATGTGTACATTGGACTTAAACTTCTCAAACATCATTCAGAAAGGTTTTGATAACAAATTCTTACGCCTTTATACATGTCTCCAGAATTGAATATAAAATTCAAACTTTGCTCTTCGATACGTACGCTTTGAATTCATGGAATTCAACAGCCATCCTGTTAATATTTTCGTGTTGGAAACAATCCATCCGAACCTATACAAAAGTAAACCGGTTTAAGATGCCATCGTTGTGCAACAATCTAGCGACAGACAAAACAAAGATAGTCGACTTCATCCGTCAAACTATATGTAAATTTCTGTGCAACAGGAATTTGAAAAAACTGGTCTGTTATTAATCATGGTAGAAGCAGAAATAAGTGCTATTACACTCTCGAAAAACTCAGGTAGAAGCAAACACAGAAAATAAACAACTGAATTTCTAAAACATTACTCAGAGAAAAATGTTCTTCCGAAAATTACTCTGAAATAATAAATTCCAAAATAAATCAACAAAGATGCTATTTTTATCGACTTCGAAAAAGAAGAGGTATTCAATTTGACCGCTGTACATATATTTTTGTGTAATACTATGTGCTTATAAAAACAGGCGAGAATTTCCATTATAATTGCGAAGTACTTCGCTCCTATTAATTAAGAGTACGAGCAAATTATATATGTGTGTGTCCCTCTTGTAAATTAATGGTAATTGTCGTGGAAAACGCGTGCAAGCGGAAGTAGAACAAAGCCCTTGGCAATGAACACGTGCGATTTGCAGAAGCTGTCCTTGATGACTTGATGTGCGCCGGGAATAGTTGGCACGGTACATCATCTAAGCAGAGAGATCCTCGGCCTCGTGTCACCGTCCAGATCTTTCCTTGGCAACTGCACTCTCGGAAATTCCCAATTCCAGTTCCAGTAGCGCGCTGCTTTTTTCTTAATTGTTGTCGATCTATTTTGTCCATTCTCCACTTGGCGCCTCTTCGCTGAGTCAGTCTCAGTGTTCCGATCACGCGATCGCCAAAAAAAAAGAAGTATCATTTCGACTCTTTTTATTCCGCGCCTGGTTTGAACAATTTACAACCCAGTTGCGAAGTGTGGAATCAATAATAGCGGTGTATAAACGAATTGTCTTACGTGACTATTAACACGCGACCGAAATATTTCAGTTTCATCCAATTCCAGTAATGCGAATGTTCTTCAATTTCACTTATCACTTATAATTAGTTTGATTCAATTTAAGTAACGAGAATGTTTTTATAGTTTAATTCATCTTTAAATAATCCTCTAACAAAACAGTTTGTCAATTTCATTAACATTTCAATTTGACCCAATTCGAATAACATCAACTTTCGATGACACTTGCCATATTAGTAACAGCTAAAATCATGAAGAAACTAATGACACACAAGTACAGAAGAGTGCATTCGTCTATTGGAATGCACGCTAATTACAGCTGTGCGAATCGCGCCAAAGACCCCGTGGAATTTATCAAGCGATTACTTAATCAGTGTCAAAGACATCGTGGCAGTATTTGGCTTCGCATCATATTTATATCGCGTATAAACACAAACGCACAACCGAAATTTCCCACAGCTTTGTACAACAACTTTCGAACCATCAACGAATTCGACTTTTCATACAAGTTCGAGTCGATTCATTAGTACTAACACACATGGAATGAAGAATGAACGAAGACATGTACAAATACATCGCACTTGTATGTAACATCATGAACGGAATTTCAAGACGAGACCATTCACTAACACGTTACACAATAGCAAGATAGTGTTTCGTTCCAGCGAATGCAAATCATTCATACACTTTAGCGCGTTACATGTATGTACTTGCGCATTATGTAACCCGGCAGTCTCATAATGAAGAGTGACACGCATTATGCTGGCTGAAAGCAACAATAATAGAGCTGTTATATATATAGCAGTAAACGTATAAAAAGCTATAAATAGTTGAGAAAATTTAATCGAAATTATATCTTGCTCGTATATTTCGGATACAATGTTATATGATATATTCAATCTATTTAAATTATGTTTGATGCTTCCATCCGTGAAGTTAGAATATTAATTTTGACATAAATAGTACATGTTTCAATCCTCGGCCAGAACGAACCGGTTATAAATAACTTAGACTTTTTAGAATTATTAACCAAGGTTTCTTTAGTGTAGCAATAATATCAACTTATTGTTAGAACTAACACACGAAGCATTTCAATGGAACATCATTCGATCTGACTTTCTTTTTCTGTTAATAGTATAACATTATTGGAATTACACAGACAGAATGTTCGTATTTAGATACTCGTTAGTATGTTAAAAAAGCAAATCGAGTTGATGCTCGACCTAGTTTCCAACGGTGAATAAAAAGCGTGCGAGGTTTTTCGCCGCTTTCGAGTTCCACAAGCTGCGCTCTTGATAATTAATGCTGGTAATTGATTTCATGGCTTCCTTTCAATTTGGCTGAGAGGCAGCCGCGCAGCATGAAACCCCGTTCTTCTCAAGCCCACCGCCAGGAAACCCGTCGGAAAATCACTGACGATGACTTACCCGGATGAGTGCCGGCGGGGAACGCCGAAAATCCGTTGGTCGCGCGCGAGTACAGTTGTTGCACGATTCTGCGAATGTAAATTTTAGAATCAAGGCTGCTTCAACGGCAAAGACAAAGCAGCACGTGCAAGCTGGGCAGACGCGTTACGTGATGATACTTCTGTCGTAAGTTGCAAAGAATAGTGGTGAAATGGGCGAACATCCATTTCTATTGCACATAAAATATTAAAACTGTGAATGCCTGTCACGAATATTTTGGTGACACCCGTGCGTTCATTCACATATAATGGATAAAGAATTTTCACCCCTTTTCTTTGAGTATATTTTGATTTAGAAGAAAGATTCTTTTTATGAGAAAAAACAAATTTTCTTAAAGAGTGCTTCCGGTTTAAAAGAAAATAAATGTTCTCAGAGTAGAATGTTTTCGCTTTAAAGAAAATTTACTTCAGAAAATCTGGATATGCGAATAGTTTTTTTACCCACTGCACTAATTATCCGCAATGGATTATTATTGCAATCACTGGGGAAATTTCGGGCAGTCTGCGTGCATTTAAACATACATTCTGCAGTGCAAACAGTTATTAGCATAATCTGAATGTCGCTCTTATCTTTATCGGTAACGTGACAATTATATCGCCGGCGACCCGGAAATCACTTATCTGTAGATATTTGAGGAAATTAGTGATTGCAATCTGCAAAATAGGTGTTCTCATGTCTGCATTACTTTTCCCTTACAAACACTCATTCATTAATCTTAGTGTCACTTATATGACGTAATGTGTCTCCCTTTCTGTTGTACTCTGATTGTACGCATAACGCAATTTGGAATTTAACTGAACTCAATGAAACCCATTATAAGTTATTAAATTAACCCATGGAAGAGTCAGATGGTGACTCATTTCGGCTATTCACTTTATTGAATAGATGGCCGACAGACAAAAAGTGCCGTCTGTTCCGTAAAAGGTTAATATACTCGTAAATATCAGCGATTGGACGACCGAGATTCGAAGTTACGGCTGTCTACAATAGACTACGGTGACTGAAGTAGAATTATAGTGTAGAGCTGATAGAGTCTTCAGTTCTTTCAATTTCAGCAGTACATTTCATTCAGGACGCTGAAATAAATAAACTATTACCGTCAATTGAAAGTTCATAAATGACAATTGAATGCTTTTGATTTCAAATGGAAACAGTTTGGAAACGTAATTATTATTTATTCGAACCATTTGACTTTTACTATAAAAACTAGGATTATAATCATTGAGTACTTGCAGTTTACTTGATCTAATTGGAGCACTCGAACGGTGATAAGTCCTTAAATGAAGAATCTATACATATAAGGATCATTGACTGACTGTAGCCAGTGTAGGTCAGTAGAACGCTTTAGCGTGTCGCAGTTTACTTGTCATACGTGCTATCGTCTGACCTAATAACTCATAGCGTTGCAAACATGCTGCTTCTAATAGACAGAGGCACTTTTGATATTCGATGAATGCAACGTATAAATGAAATGCTCGCGTCGCATTAAAAGACCGATAATTCTCTAGAGCGCAACTTTATAACGATTTATTTCCCACGCAGACGTCAATGATAAACTTTTGAAAAAAACAAATTAAAAGAAGTATGACTCCTTTTCATACCAGGAAATCCAGCTCTGCTATTTTGATATGAAATTATAAAAAGTAGATTATTAAATATCAAATTGCAATATTGCAACATGGGATATTTTATCATCATTATAGTCATGATTCATCGACTTTTATTATTTGAAATGCAAATATGCATTTAAGTAATATTTCGTCTCTTGTAACATGCAATAAAATGCAATGTGATACAATTTCTATAATCTCCTTTATATTTTGAAAGTAAAAATCACACGCCGGAAAAATCAGGTCGATTTTCATACAAGCACGGCTTATCAAAGTAGGTCTTTAAAAATGTGACGCGATAATCTAGCTTCACACCGGAAAACGTCTGATAGAGTGCACACGATTGCTTGCTATTTCAAGCTGACGAGAGAACAACATTTATGCAACATGTCGACGTCTACTTATAGTCTGCACTCTTTCCTCGTAGCCTACTTTGTATGTAAAGTCTTCAAATACAAACTTTCAGTTATACTGTCATAACTCCGAAATAAAAGAATCAATGAGTTCAAAACTTTAATTTTCCTCAATTGAGAAAAACTGTTATTTAAACAATAGTTAAAGTATTAGAAATTAAATCATAACACATTACGTAATAATTATGCTTTAATAAACGTATTACACATTCAACAAAAACCAATTAATTCTAAATTTAAATAATACTTAATTAGATCTTGAATTAGATACACATTACAGTTGATTTTCTTTCTAACGAAAGTGCGTCAAACACTCGGCAGGCAAAGATGTTTATTACTCGATTTGATCGAAAGACGAAAAGGTCAAAGATAGAAGGCGCTTTGATAATTGTGAAACGCTTAGAAACGGGTGTTATCACGTGGAATCACCCGTTGAAATACTAATGATCGTTAGTTTCCTATATTTAAAGCCGACCATTGGCGAGCTGCAAAGTAAGAATCACTCAGTGAAAACTATCAACGCTATTTTACTCCAAAACTCGCTAAATCATGCGTACATTAAAACCATTATCAACATCGCAGTAAATGCGAGCGGCAATTACACCCGGTTATTAATTACGTTAATGATATTGCTTGCATGCGTCAATCGGTGACAGTCGATTATCGTTTACGTCAGGGTAATTGCTTTCTCTAGATGGAAAATTTTTGGAATTGTCAATTGTAAAAGAAAAAGAATGCTTTAATTTACAACTTTTTGCATTTTTCATTTTGCTAGCACATGTAAACTTTATTATTTGTTTCTTGCTTAAACAATATTTTCTAAATCCTCAAGGACGAAAGAGAGTCACGTGCGAGCGGAACTCTTCTTTGATAGAAGTGCGCCGGAAAGATACAGCGTGTAAGTCATCAATTACACGGAACGAGCGATTAAACGGAGAGCAATCTCTCCTGTTCCTCCATTGACGTCTTCTTCCAGGCGGTATCGCGCAGTACGAAAACATTTGTACATTTTGTAGCCGGTACGATTTGTACTGTTCGTAGTAAACATGCGCGAACGATAAAGCGTGATGCAAATGACAGAATCCACGTGTTACGCGCGAGCTAATTAGATATTCCGACAATCAGCCGAGCGGCTTGTAAAGGGCGTTTCACATTGTGAGAAACAACGATGTCACCAATCGGCAAGGGTGGAGATTTTTTGATCATTTTTACCATTAAGATGATTAAACTTTGGAAATTAAAAAATGTTGTATGTATTTGAACAAATTTCAAGAATACAGTGTAAAACTTGTATAATTTGTTATACGAACAAAATTATTAAATATGGTTTCACAATTGAAAAGAACATGGCTACATTATTCCTAAATGTTTTTGTACTATCCGCATTGGTGTTGACAATTTATTTGTATAAAAGTAGAAATATTAAGAAGTTTTAAGAAATGATAATCTTGCTGGACCGGTCCAGCACGCTGGCGTTCCGTATAATGTGAAGGAAGCTTAAAGGAAAAAAGGAAGGCTCCCGTTGCCTATCGAAGGGGGAAAGCCAAAAGGAGACGCACTCTGATCGCGAGAGACATTGCCGAGCTATACTTATCGAGCTCAAGGCCACGACGCCCGTAAGCAATGATAAGCATAGATAAGTCAAAAGAGAGAAAAAGACGAAGAGGGAGACACAAGGAACGAGGACTTCCCCAGCCGGACTTTATGTGGCAAACAAACAATAATTTATAATATGGCATTAGAAATAATTATGCTTTCAAGTTCATGTAAAAAGATTATATCAGAATTCAAAGAATTGAAATAATACTTGACAAATTTGACCAAATTTGTGATTCACATTTATATTTACATTTTGAGATTTACTTTTGCTAAGAAAATATTCAATATTCGATTGACATTTGGCGAGAAATCCGCAGTTCACAAGTAGGTTGTTGGAAGATTTTTCGAAGGACAAGGCAACCCTGAACTATCATGGCATTCGAAAATTAACAAAACAACCTGTGGGATTTACATGGGACCAGTTTCCATAGCATCGTGCTCTCCATGGTTCCACTATAGGAGTCATCGTGCGTTCATCGTTCGGTCATCACGATTCTGTAACTGGTGGACCAGCCGCTGGACCGCTGCTAAGAATTTTCCTTCCTGCATAATTCATAAGGGTAGACATCGAGAGTTTATGCTGTACTGCGCGAGCTAATTATGGCCGATCGAAAGTGACAGAGATTGTCGATTATTTGTTGGCGCCGAAATCGAATCAGATAATTATCAAAAGTACCTACTCGGCGCACTTTAGATAAAAGATTTGATTTCATATCGATAGTGCCGAAATGCCTCTTGTTCGACAGGTGTAGTAAATCAAAAATACGAAAATAGGATTCAAATCGCTTCTATTATTCTGACCAATGTAAGCCAATAGATTAAAAACTAAATGCATAATGCGCGTGAATCGAAATTATAAATTCGGGGTTGATAAAATATTTTTTCATTCTTTACAATTTTTACCCACACTTCATACACTTTGTGTGTTGAAACATCATTTACAAATTTATAATATACAGTCATTTCAACAACGGTAAAAAGAAATCCCATAAAGCACAATCCATCACTCTGACATTTATTGGTCTAGTTTTAATACTTATTTATTACTAATTTTAGTACCGGGAGTATTCGAACTTCGGCCGTTATCATCCATACTAAACAAAAGCTTCTTGTTAACGTGATTATTGAACAAACGAGTCATATTTCTCGCGCAAGGTAAGCTCCAGATAGGACAGTGTGTGCGATAATGAGGACATTGTTTTTCCGTGGTTATACGTTGATTTATCATCATTAACCGGAAAGCAATGCAGTAGTATTTGGAATAAGTTCGTGGCGACCGCATATAACTATACTATTCACCGGCGGAGTTTTCGTCTTCTCGTGGAAGAGTATTCTTGGCTCGTAGTCGATTCGTGCACGTTGATCAATCTCTTGGAAGTCATTGACCAGATTTCACTCCGTGGGACGCGCTCGTTCTAGTCGCAGTCTCGTCGCGCAACAATAATTACATAAATGATCGGCTCGCAGCAACAACGCGCTGACAGACACCTTGACTCGATAATTCGAGTCAATAGTATTTAACCTTTAACTCAGTGATAATGTCTTTCTCGATCTGTCATCACAAGTTTTCCATAAACTAATCCCATTCCCATATTTTTATGAGCGCTTTATTGAAACATGCAACTACCAAGTTAAACTTGTCAATAATTCTTTCTTAATGATGTTTACAATCAATTAAATTCAATGGAGAAAAATTCAATTATGACTGACAATGTCAAACAGCTATTATGATTTGTTTTTATATTAGAATTGAAATAATTTATTAGAGAAAGTATATTTGTCGCGTGACGTCGGCACGGATTAAGCCAATTTAACTATAAAGTGCAGTTACGAGATGCAGCGAACAATAGGTCAGCTTGCTGCAAGGTTACTGCCATTGCTTTTACTTTGCGTCACTACTTAATATTTGTCCGACGAAACCCTTCACTATTCTTACCTCTCAAAACTCAAAAAGACAACACTTCTTACTGTATCTTTCATTTTCATCGGTAACAGTTCTATTTAAATATTTAATCAAATCCAAAATGGCATTTAAAACGCACTAAATAGCAATGCTTAAAATTAGGAATTGGGTGGAAGGCATTTGAGTGAAGAGCAAGATGTTCAATACGTGGATAAGTCAATCTTGGAGTATTGATAAGTGACGAGACACTATATCGCCCCGGATTTCGGGCCGATAAACGTAACACCGTGAAAAGTTCCAGTCTCCAGCAGTCCGAGTTTCGAGTTAACGATAACGTAAAGTGGCCCAACATTCACTACACTTATGGTGATAATAAGTAACCAGTATTCAGGGCAGTTCACTTCAAATACTACAATTTGAAAGCGACTAATATATTTTTATTACCGTAGCGGAAAGAAGGTTTAATTTTACGAAATTAGTCTGCTATTTGATCGAACAAAGGACTCAGCCCGGACATTGCCTTCTTAACCTTTCCTGATTGCAAAACAATGCACGCATAGATATTACGGTAAACTGCATTTACAATTAAAGCCATTCATTGCGCTTGGATCGTAAAGAAAGCAGGCATAAAAGCAATTGGAGAAAGATATAGGAAATACTTTCCATGAACTCCAACTATTAAATTACTATAAAATACTCCTCGCTCGATACTAAAATTATTTATACTTAATTCTAAGTAATTGTTCGTACTACAGAATTAACTCGCAATCTCACCTTAAATAATTGCATTACAATAAATAGTAGTATACTACAACCAATCCAATACAAGTGTCGTAGCTACTTGCACACACACTCCACTATTACACCAATAAATATCCATTACAGAAACTTAGCACACGATAACAGCACCACCACACTATAACGAATACGCCCTTGATATTCACTTGCAGAATGAGCGTAACATTAATTATGGCCGTCGGTCGGTATTTCTGCATCCGGCACGTGTCAGAATGCGCCAGGACGAAATCAGATGAGTATTCCCTCCAAGACATACATCCCGGCGGATCCCGGGGAGGTAGTAGGAAGTTTGTTGACAAGAAAGCAGCGATTTTAAAATTCCTACGAAAACAGGATGAGACAGGCGCTCTCCGCTCGGAAAGTGTGGTTGGTAGGGGTAGCCATATAAATGGTACCACTCTCTCTCTTGGCCAGCCAGTTGAGAGTACGTTGCTCTTTGGCGCTCCTGCCGAGAGAGTTCTTTCTCTACGCGAAACCGAGCACGACGCACCTATCGCGCTGTCAGACACGCACGCTTGCCCCGAAACTATCAGAAAGACAGACGCGCTCTCGCGAGAAAAGCCGCAGTCGAGGAAGCTTGCCGTAACAGAGAAGACCAAGAGCCAGTCGAGATGAGCTCCAACATACTTGTCAAGTTCTGTGGGAGCAAGGTCCTGCAGAGGGTCGTCACTAGCCACGAGCAGACATGGATCGGCGTCAGCAGGTGTTTTAGGTCAGTAAAGTCCCGTGTTATTGTCCAGCAATTGGATTGTAGAAAGAAAATCATCGTTGCTGCGTCTATTCTGTCTCTTACTCTCTATTAGTAATCAATATTTCATTGCTCTCTCTGGTCTAACCGCCAATCTTTCGTTCAGCTGATCGTCAGCAGGTGCTTTAAGTCAGTAAAGTCCCATGTTATTGCTCAGCCATTGGGTTGCAGACAGAAATTCATCACTGCGTCTATTCTGTCTCTTACTCTCTGTTAGTAATCAATATTTCGTTTTTCTCTCTGTTGAACGTGAATTTCACGTTCTCTTTTACAGTCAGCAGGTACTTTAAGTCTGTAAAGTCCTATGTTATTGTCCAGCAATTGAGTTGCGGACTGAAATTCGTCGACACTATGTGTTATTCTGTCTCTTACTCTCTATTAATAATCGATATTTCGTTGGTCTACAAGTTGAGTTCAGCTGGCCGAGTATCAAGTAGAATTAGACTGTGTACGTCTTGGCGTGGATTTGTGCGTTTGTCGAGGCGAATAGCCTAAAATGTGAGAGAAACATTACTCGCATCGGTAGGACAGAGCTCTTCCCTTAAAATGGAATGCTCTCTTCATTGATTTTACTTTGGAGCCACCGGGTCAAGCTAGTTCGCACCTTCTCCTTTTGAATAGTGCAACATGCCTTGCAATTGTGCACAAGTATTAGGATGGTTGGAAATTATTATTTCTTCACGTAGAAAGTAGTTTTGTTTGTGGCTCTTTTTTGTCAGTTCTGTAATGTAGAAGAAGTATAATTGTGATTTTAGTTAAATGCTTTTTAAAATAAGAACTAGTAAGAATACACTTCTTCCAATCCTGTGCGATTCGCTCACTGTAGGAAGTAGCATTTGAACTACTAAGTTGTTACTCGAAACTACAAAAAATATCAAAATTAAATGTTTATAAAGTTATAAAAAATATAAAAAACAATCGAGAACAGTTTAATTTCAAACGATAGTGATTCAACATCTCATACAATTATCGCTATCAGTAGTTTGTGTAGTTTCGTGTTTACGAAACATCGTATTTGTACGTACGTAATAAATCGTTGTCATAAAAAGTGGGTGAAGGATTCAAAAATTAGAATGTAGAACGATAAATTACCCCAAATTAGGAGGTCTAACGATAAACAGAAGTCAATTACCATTTTCGAAAGTCGAAGCACGCTCAAAAATTGTAAATTGCTTCGGAAAAAGAAGTTGAGATTAGTCAGACTTGGTGAAGTCATTTGGTTGGTCGTGTAGTGCGATAGCTGCTGGTCACTGTCCTGGATGCATTCGGTATCAGAGCATTGAAATTAAGATAAAGTATTCATCATCAACACAAAAGCATTCCGCTATGCCCGTTTTAACAGTGGAAAGTTTGCACACGGCGATCTGGCCTTTCTATTGTTAACGATCGGACCCGGTGGTCTGAGTCATCTATGAAAAATCTAATGAATAATAATGGGAATGATAGATCGACTTAGGACAATGCTTCCTAATCGTCGTGTTAACCGTCATCCTCAGGATATCTGGCGTAACAGGAGCTAATACGAAAAATGCTCCGCACCGTTTTTGGATGTCAAGCGCAATAGAAAGTGTTTGGGGCCCCCAAATAGTGAAATAGATAATCGCACGTGAAGTAGGACCACTTGACACCCTCAACGAGCCAAATCTGTGCTGTCACATTGTGCGATATGCAAACATATTACATACTCCAATTGCCCCTTAATTCGATTCGATGAAATCTTCAATTATGTTAATAAGCCCTCGCCAGTTACTCGCTCGTCTGTTTTTATTCGAGGAAACGGTATTTTCCTGTTTTATATTCCGGAATTCATTAGATTCGATTTGGAGGTGGACCGCCTTTTTAATTCTCTGATTTCGATTTACATACTGGCCGATCTTTCAACCTTCACGGAAAATTTAAACTTAGTATAGTGAAACATACAGGAATATTCAATGTTACATTAATTCTAATTTACGATCAATCATAAATGCATTCTATAAATTTGGGGTAAATTATAACTGAGCATGTCAATTAAATTTTAAAATTCGAAAAATTAGTTTACATTGATTGTAATGAATACTAGAATACAAACGAGACATATTCGGACTGTAAGAAAACACAGTAAACGTAAACCGAGTAAATTCGTGCCTATGAAAAAACAGCCTGCGGGCAAAACTGTATCACAGTAAAGGTCATTACGGTGTATAAAGTGAGAAATAGTGACGAATTCGATGTTTGCCATGCATATAGAAACGCTGCTAGCGAACGAACTCCCTGACATTTTATTTGCCATTCAAGCAAAAGTTATTATGGTGCAGCAAGAGTAATGAATAGCTGCATGGAGGAACACGGAAGGAAAGTCTCACTGCATTCTTAAGAGCTTTACGTGAACTGGCAAAAAGTGGACAAACATCATAGAAACCGAGACTTTCAACTAGATTTACATATCATATCACATGTTCTATTAAATTTTATAATGATTTTAAAAGGATTTATGCTTCTGTGTAAGAGCTTCTGCTATATGATGAAATACTGTATCTCAAAACCTCGAACGGAGGCATTGAGATCAGTGTTGGTCATCTGCAAGTTACTTTCTATCAAGAGCAATTACTACGAAACCGGTAAATTGCATGTTACTCCGTGCAGATCCTACTGCTTGCTGTAATCCACTTTTAAGAGTTAAGATGCTACCTCCAACAAAGTGAGAAAGTGAAAGGAAAATGCATCATTCCCCTTGTAAAAGTAGCTGTAAACAGTATTCAACAAAATAATATATTCTAGCTTTTAACTTTAATCCTTACATTATTTCACTAAAATTGAAAAATATAAAGAATTTAAATAATAATCCAACAAAAAAGATTTCCTAATGTGCTGAGTTAATTAGTGACTGATCAGACATGACTCGGCCTTTCATTCAAGTGAAAGAGATTCCGTTATCCATTTAAACGATACAGGAAACATGTAATAATTAATCCGTCCTGATCAGAAAGATTTTCGATTCAAGTGATACCGGATGAATTCGGTAATCGGTGAGATCCAAAATTTTCCAAAGGCATCAGATACGGAGAGATCTATTTATACAAAAGAAGAAATCGAACGATCCCGTACATTTGGGATCAGCGGGTATCGCTCGTATCTTGTCTATCAATCTGCTTTGTCTGTCTGATTAACACCCGGGACTGATAAGGCGATATGTACTAATATTAAGCAAAACAAGATTTCATTCCACTCGATACCAGCGCGTAACCGTACGCGCCTGACTGATTTCAGGCGAATAATATATTGTCACCTGTCTCTTCTATCAAAGACTTGTGCCTGCCAGTCGGAATCATGTCACTCACTGAGATCCCTGTGCTCTCTCCACGTGTTGATAAACATTTGCCTTCCAACGTTTAATGAAACTGAACATCTAAGCTCTCTACTCTCTTTTAAGTCCTTGTCGGGGAATTCTCCAAACCAGTGATTCTATCCATTTTCTCTGCTCTATATTAATATAAAGCTTATCGTTAGAGACCTTTGTCTGTTTTTATGTTTAATTTTGATGCCACTTTCCTTTCTGTATACTGTTGTAATTCAGAGAAACTGTAGGCTATAAAATATTACAATACTATTTATCATATTGTGGCAGGACCAACTATGCATTATTAGAAATTATCTACAACAATAAATTATCTTTTGTAAAAAAATATTTTTGTAAAATAACATTGGCAAATTGACACTGTGTTCCTCAGAACGTTTTTAATTGACACAAAGCAGACTTATTATTGTTGGTAACTGCTACTGTTCTTTCATCGAACCCGACGAGTCATTCGAATACCCAGGCGTTTTACGGAGAACTGTGCGTTGGCCATAAACCAACGAAAACTCGGCGAACAAAGGATGCACGTGGGACCGAAAGGAGTTCAATATGAACAAGACGAATAAGAAGACTAAGAAAAAAGGGTGACCGGTTGGACAGCCATGTCCCCCTTGACGAGTGGTCGGTTGTATTATGAGAGAGTCACTATACACCAATTAGATAAAGTCTCGGTTGTCGTGGCGGCTGTCGACCCGTTCGTTTTCGACGCCAAGAAACGAGTTCACGTGGCCGCGGCGTGCACGCGCGCCCAAGTGCATTAACCCCAGTACACAGTTGTTTCCACGCTTTGTTGTGAATCCCTACCGAGCTCTCCTCAATAAATCCACTTTTTTCCATCTGGAGCATTAATGCCCCCGCCGAGAAAGGCACCAAATGATTTTTGAACCCTTTAGAACCAACTCCGTAGAATACGGAAAGACGAACTTGAAGACTTTAAAAAGCTGAATGAAATTAAATTTCTTATATTAAATAATAACGTTTCTGGTTTTGAGACTTCTGTGGAAAGATATTTTAATATGAATATTTAGGGAAAAGAAATTATTATCGTTATAATAACAAGTAGATAGAAAGGTTTATAAAATATTGCGTAAATTTTGCTATTAGTAGAGCAGTCAGTGAAAAAGGCGTTGGATTTGTATATACGTGAACATGTGTGATAGAGTTGGATGATTTTCCATGTGGATGGAGCTCGGTTGGAAAGTAGGCGGATGTGACATTCGGTGTGGCATGTATATTCCTGTAAAAATAGCTGGCACATCTAAGGGCAAGTGCGACATTGACCTTGTTCGTGGCTCACTTGAAGTGTATATCGGTTACGGATGCCTCACGACCGCAGCACAAAAGAACTCTCCTCTTCGTATGCTTTATGAAACCCTCAAAGAGTGACAAAGTGCGAGAGAAAAAGACAGAGAGACGATCTTTCGTTGGAACTAATGAAAGGAAAAAGTCAATGAGGTACGCGTGAAAATGCTCGACTAAGCTGCTTTGGCTTTGTGAGACTCTTTTGATGCTGTTAAATCTCATTTACGAATAAACCAATAAAGCGTTATATATTGCCGTATATTTAATACGAACGTCAACCTTCGCACTCTACAGTACGTTCTCCGAAAATATGCTATGCCTAAAATAATTCATGAATCAAGAGTGCACTTATGCTCGCGCGATATTTATATCACTCGTATCCAATGAACAATGTTGTTTATTCCTTCCTAAGCGAAAGAGAGCCAAAGAGATGTGTGCTACTCAATCATCGAGCTGATTGATCGTATCGTTTTTCTAACATATTTAGGTCACTTGATCCGATAACTCCACTGGCAGCTTTTCTTTCTGACGAGTGCGACGCAGCTGATCGCGACTACTTTACACACACGTGCATAGTTCGATTACACTTTTCAATTCGTTATTGTACAGAAGAGTCACTCACGTGTCATTGTTGACAGGATTGTATTCTGAAATTACAGTTAAGAAGGAAGCACGCTGGAAACGGTTCCACATGGAAATGTCATTGTTTAACAGAAATAAAGCTATCAAAAATTATACAAATCATAAACCTTTTTCAAATTCCTTTGATATTAATATCTATTTATACTGATTTATATATTCGTCAATGTAAACGGAAAAATCTAAATACAAAAGGAGAGTCGACTAGAAAAAAATAATATTATGTGCGTAGCGAAGTTATTCTCTCGACTATTTAACGGAAACGCGATAACAGTGGCCATGAATTCTTCGAGGCTGAGCAAACGTGCCTGCACACACAGCAAAAGTAGAGTTTGCTGGGAATTTATCCGACTGTGGCCGATTAATCTTGGCGTCAAATTATCCTGAGTGGCTAAAGCTAGTGATATGTCGAGTAGCTGGCTTTCTGCGTGCGAAATAAATTATGTCACACTGGCGCTGCACGTATGCAAGGCACATATGCGCTGCGTACGTTTGAGGAAGAGTTAGTGGAAATAGCACTGTAGGCAGTTCGTTATGATAGCTATGGAAATATTATGAAGAGAATAGAGTTTTCATATGTTTGACAGAACTCTTGTAGACATTCCAAATTTAATAACAATGAATGTCAATAATACAATTACTAATAATACAATTGGTAATGACATAATTAATTCCCTTTATAATAAACTATGGTGAAGTATTCTTACTAAATTTCATGATGTGTTCACTTAAAAATCGTTAGTCTATTTTCTTCGATTTGCAATAAATAATAGTAAAGTACTCTCACGAGATTTATTAATATGTTGACATAAAAATCGTCTGCATATTCGCACCAGAATCATAGCTATTGATATTAATGCATTTGACATAATTGATTCGATGTACGACGAATTATAGTGAAGTACTCTCGCTAAGTTGATTGATACGTTGGCTAAGTTCTCAATAGTAGGTTTAACAAGGTACACAAATGTAATCAGGCTACCGGCGCAAATAGTCAGCGCTGATCAAACATCGACTCAATTCGAATTCTCTGCGAGGCGCTTTATCACGCGCGTGTAATTCGTTCGTTTAACTGAAGTATCGGAATCCCATTTGTGAGGCGGCCTATAGAACCAGAGGCAGCTCGTGCACGCGCCAGCCGCATGGCACTCGCGTGAGCGTGAGATGTGTGGGCGCACACACGTACACCTATCTTCTCCTGGCGCCAAGGTTGAATAAAGAGACGCCTATGCACTTTGCATCACAGATGCATTCTGCTCCACTCACATATTTCATCCTCCGCTCACATACTTGTGTATGTTTTCTAGCTTCGCTTTATTATTGAATGGTTAGATACTGTTTAAGTCCGAGCTTTTTGAAATAGGACACAGTCCACTGATAATAATACTAAGTCAATCATAGATGCATTTCGCTACGCTTAAATGCTTTGATTTCGAAGCTTTTGTTTATTATTATATGATTCTTGTCATCGTACGAATGATCGAATTGATATAAGAAAGAAATATAAAGAATAAGTATAAGAAACAATTACTTGTTTCATGTTCTGTAATTGAAATTTTAGACTAGCTCTATGCATGTTCGACACTTAAACGTTGAAGTGAGCATATTAAATCGAACTTAAATAAAATGGGTCGCACTCCACTGTCGTTAATAGCAGTAATCAATTAAACTAGTTTTATGGAGTAACTCGACCACAAACTACTGCATGCTCTATCGCACATGTGTGCCTGCCTTTGATAGGCAAGCAACCTCGTTGCAAAGAATTTTGCATTCCTACGTTACATATTTAAGAATGAATTTCGAGGATTTCTATTGTTATAAAGAATTCTATTGTTATAAGTGAATAAAAAGTGACGCTCTTTATTATTCGCTTAGGTTTCTTAAATGTTTCTATTTATTATATCAATTTCATTTCTTTGTTTCGACTCGTATATTCTCGTAAGAAGTATCATTACAAATGATATACAAAAGGTACAAGTGCTTCACATTTTTCTATAACGGATCGATCTTTTTGTGTTACAGCACCACAATGTCGCGTACTATGCTGAAGGAATCGCCCAATGCGGCCCTCGATAAGACCATTCTCAATCGATACATGGATCTACCGCAGCCTAAGTATAAGGTACAAGCCAAGTACATTTGGATTGATGGTACTGGCGAAGGACTTCGATGCAAGAGCCGAACGCTTGACTTCGTCCCAGAACGCGCATCAGGTTGGTAGATGTTTATAGAATATTTATAAACTCACCCAGAAATGCATTCTGTTTACAAAACAACATCAGTACAACAATAGTTATTAACTATTCAATTAAGATAAAATGAATGATTAATAAAATATCAGATACTTAAGTTTACATTTGTGGGTGACTTTCTAAACATATTTGCAGAGCTATCAAAAAAGTCTTGTATTATTCTAACTATTTTTATCCAGGAACTAAATATCAATGCAATAAAGAATCCAAACTAGTAACACATTTGATCTTCGCAAGAATTTTTAACAAACAAACGAAAATCTACATTTCCATGAACAATCGAATCCACTGGCTACTGTTACACATTTGTTTCAATACCAGTCAGTACACTAGAAGCATACACAAACTCTAACGACTGAAGATTTTCGTGGAGTGCGTCATCAACCACTACCAGACGAATGATACGAAGTTGTTACGATGATTTGAAACAAGCATCGTAGTAATCCGAACGTTCCTTCTCCCTCATTGTTCAACTTTGATAGCATTGAGAGAATTTTGTAATAAACACACTAACCACTTTCAAAGTAAATCACTGGCGAGTCTGATGATATGTGAAACTGCGCGAGTCTCGATGGTGATTAATGAAAACGTCATTGAAAATTGCTGGTTGCGAAAATACAGCGTTATCTCGGCGCACGCGTTAAGGAGCTGTTATCTAATCTCACACATATATATACACGCTATTAGACGGTGGAAATTGGGAGCAGTGAACTTGTCGTCAACAACTATTGACTAATCACCAATGATCTCTCATGCTTTTCCCTGGAAGAGTCTGCTTATAAATAGGAAGATTCACTTTCCCCCACTCAAACAATGTTATACTGTTAATAACGAAAGACAGTTAGAACAAACGAATTTTCTTTGAAACCCTGTTGATCATAAGTTGGCTTTATTGTGGTATTGAACAAATTGTAGTATTTGTGTATAAATTAATATTATATCGTAGAAAGAAATATTTGTAAAACTGTGCTAGTTATTCAAAGAAAATGCAGGATCGAGCCATATTTTAAAATATATCTAAGATTTACAAACAATAAATGATTTCAGTTAAATTGTCCGTAGTAATCGTATCTACTTATATGCTTACTGTATATCACTATCGATTTTTTTTACTACCGATATGCACGCTGAGAGATCAGGGTAGGTAGATTTTAATATCCGCCTACAGCTACGGGCGGAAATTTCCTCTCGACTTCGTGGTCAGACCAATTTTTTTCCCTTCGACCTTCGCTCCTTTCGCACGCCGACCTTGTTAGTCATCATGACGAGCCAAGGAGACATTTTGCAAACGGTACAATTGCACGTGTCAACGTCACGACGAACAAAGAATCTCAATTAACTGGCACAGAGGTGCCGCTGAATCCTTAACAATTGTACCTTGTCATTGACAATAGTCCTAATTGCTTAGCTCCGTCTAAAAGATCGGCTCGGACAATCGAACTTCTGCTCCCGCTACAATTGAACAATTAGAACAGTAATTTCAATCCATTGTGATTTGTTCTCGCTTTCAATTCTAATAGTGTTCGATTTTCTTATTCTGAATCCGAGAAATTAGCTTCCCATTCAAATACACATGTGCAAACGCGTCTAATGATTATTCTGAACTGCACCATCAATCGAAATTCCGACAGTGTGCTTCTTTCTCGGAAGCAACTGATTACGCGGAGAACTGACTTCATGCTGAGATCATTAAATATTGAGAATAGCACTTAAGAAACTACGTCATCTAGTTCGCACATAATCTCGGCAAACGCTTGCATTTTATTGATCCGAGGTAAAAATAGCTTTGCAATCTGCGAGGAACCCTCAAAAAGTCCGGCGCAAGAAGTTCTTAGAAACGAAGACAATGCAAGGGCAAATTGGAAGCAGGATTATACGGGATATACGCAATCAGTGCTCGAAACTCTTGGGGCCAGTAATTGTATCATGATCACCCAACCTATCCTAAGAAAAAATCATCCTATCGAATTACATCCTATTGCAGCGTCACTCGTTGCTCCCACATGGTTTCACATCTTAAGCTTCTGTGGTTTTCCACTGCCACTGGAGATCCGTAGATCACCTGCGATCTAGTTGCAAATATGTACAGGCTGATGCATTTACTTTGTTATTAAGTACTTTTGAGAAATCTTCGTACATGTAACTAAATTAAAGAGACAGCTATTAAAAAATTTCTTGAACAAACAACAAAGGCATTGATACTTAGTTGATACTTTTATAACCTTTGAACTGTTACTTCATATCATTTGTCCGAACATAGATGACTGTTCGTCGAATGATTTGAAGTATAACAGAACCCAGACGGTGCACTGTTCTAACTATCATGGCTAATCAAAGACAAAATTATTTCCAGACCTCCCCACGTGGACGTACGATGGAAGTTCAACGTATCAAGCGGATGGTGCAAACAGCGATATCTTCTTGTGCCCGGTGGCGATCTACAACGATCCCTTCCGTCGCGGAGACAATAAGCTGGTACTCTGCGATACCTACTACAGCGACAAGACGCCAACGAAGACCAACAAGCGGTTTAGGGCGAACGAGGCGATGTTAGCGATTAAAGACCAGGAACCATGGTTCGGTATTGAACAGGAGTACACTTTCCTGGACTTCGACAGTAGGCCTTTGGGTTGGCCGAAGAACGGCTTCCCCGGACCGCAAGGACCATACTACTGCGGTGTTGGTGCTGACAGGGTCATCGGACGAGAGATCGTCGAGGCTCATTACCGAGCATGCCTTTACGCCGGAGTCAATCTCGCCGGTACCAATGCCGAGGTGATGCCCTCCCAATGGGAGTTCCAGGTCGGTCCATGTGTAGGCATTTCTGCCGGAGATGATCTGTGGATCGCCCGATTCATCTTGCACCGAGTCGCCGAGGAGTTCGGCGTGATCGTCACTTTGGACCCCAAACCCATGGAGGGACAATGGAACGGCGCTGGCGCCCATACCAACTTCTCGACGAAGGCGATGCGTTCCGAGAATGGAATCGCCGAGATTGAGAAGGCTATCGATAAGCTGAGCAAGCAGCATCTCAGGCACATTCAAGCGTACGATCCACGCGAAGGCAAGGACAACGAGCGCAGGTTGACCGGAAAGTGTGAGACCAGCAGCATCCACGACTTCAGCGCCGGTGTCGCCAACCGTAACGTCAGTATTCGCATTCCTCGCGGCGTCGCCGAGGACAAGAAGGGATATCTCGAGGACAGGAGACCGAGCAGCAATTGCGATCCGTACGCAGTATGCGACGCCCTGGTGCGCACCTGCGTCCTCAACGAGTAAGAAGCTCGCAGGTGGAGGACGATGCGATCGACGCACCAGTCGTGCTTTCCGTCGCAGATGTGCCTCGCCCGAGCTAGAAACCGGAAGCCTAGCCTTTACAGCAACTGCTAGATGAAAAAGAAAGATCTGAGATGGGAATAGACACAATTGGAGTGGTGGAAGATGCTCCGTGTTAATCGAAACGAAGAGCCAAGCTTCCCTAGCAGGCAAAATTGGACTTGTCCTAATAGAGAAACTCTTTCATTGGCATATTCCGCTCGTTCGTTTTGCCGGCGGAAATCGTCGCGGGGCGAAAAGAACGCCATGGAATCGCCTCGCCTTGTAAACGCGATGGCGATAGAATCAGTATAGTTCAAAACGTCGATTACTAGTAGGTATAAGTTGTTCGCTGCAAGCATAGTGGGTAGAAGATTGAAGAGGTGACGAGGCGTGGGAAACGGGGAGGGGAAAAAGACAAGAGAAATCCGCGCAAGATTCGTCTTTGCTGTATTCACAATGCTGAACGCGAAATCTGTATTCCGCGAAACGGTACAATTATGTTCTAGTAAATTATCGCGCTGCCCGATGGCACGCGACCCTACTTCGTATTGCATAAGTTTAAGGAAACCCTAGGATTATCGAGTACGTATCTAATTATGTAGGAAGGATTCATTTTAGATGCTGGATGTATCCTGCACGTGAAACTAATGCTTGTTATGTCGATGTGTTTAGCCTTGTTTTCTAATCTTATATATATATCAGTCGCGACAATAAACAAAAGCTGAAACATCGAAAGAGTTGCCGTTTGACGCTTTCCGCGTTTTTATTGTTTCTTTTTTTTGGTTTCACTGAGTAATTAAATGAGACGAAATAACAAAATACGTAACCGACACCCGCTTTCAAATATTCTGGTGCTCTTTCGTGAAGTTGGAATACCGTTTGCCAGTCGGAGACCTCTGCAGGTTCTCATTTACTTTAAGCAAGGAGAAAGGAGGGAGTGCCACATTCGACCATGGATCATTGTTCTTTCTTATACCGTTCGCGCGGCGTTGCACGAAGGCACGATGAATTGGAACACCGAACAAAGGAAAGGGGTGTTTGTCTATCGCAGCTATGCCCGTGCTGAACTGCGACCTATTAATACAAAAATAGGGTACTCTTCCGCCATGGTTCGCTCTGTAACTTTCCTTCGCTCCATCAACTTTTTTTGACAAGTCATATCCTGTATAGTAAATAACGTGATTTAATGGAAAAAAGCAAACATTACTGTGTAGAAGTGAAACGGAACGAATGTGTAATTTATTAGCGTACCAGAGCGGAACGAGGCCGTAAATAGTTATGACATTGCTCTATTTTATTATTATATTACGATAGTACGTAACGAGAGTAAACGCAATCGATATATCTTGTATATTGTATATTTTCATATTTGTATAAAGGTATTTTCTATACTGACTTCGTTGATGTATTGTATACCATGACCATTGTTGGCAGTTTTGTTAGTGGTGGTTATCGTTCTTGTTGTAGTAGTGACGGGATGAAAAGCTCTCGGGCAACAATTCGGTAATTCTCCTACGTACGGAGCACACACTGTTATGTTATCAAATAAAGAATTCTATAAACGTATGATTCTTTGGCTTTTCAATCTGTGTACATGCTGAACTTGTACCTGAAAATTACCCCTGCTTCCTATTCATAGTGCTCAGTGCAGTGCATTTGGGTTTCAATGGCTCCTAATTGTACAATGTTTCAACAGAACCCAGCAGATAAAATACTTATATATTCTTATTATCACACGCAATACCATATTTATAACTGCGTTAAAAAAATGCTTACACACTTGCATGCAACTTGTAGATTTTACGCTAAGAGTTTTCGAAAAAGGATTCAATTTTTCGAATTTGATGCATTTGATAAAAAATGAAAAGGGTTTTATTTTGTAATAATTCTTGTTTGAATATATAACTATGTATAAAACTTTTATTAAAGCCATTATTTGATATTACACAGTAAGTTTCAGTGGAGTTAACATTTAGTTTGTTTTAAACAACGCTAATAATGCAAACCATACAAAAATGCTGATTTCAATTAGTGAATTTTCTATACAAATAAACCTCCATTATTTTATACACGAATATTGCATTTTAATATCTTCTTACAGTCGGAGAGACTTTCTTATGAAAGTTCGATAGCACATAATTGCTGAGACCGCGGATATTCCATACCACGTAACAGCATAAGTAAAATGCTCGTTTCGTAGACCTAAATGTGTTTGTCCGCCGATAGGATACTTAGAGAGCGATGTACTGGCAAGTTCATCTATATACACAGGAGCTGCACCAGTGTACTCTGCCATCCTATTCAAGTCCCTACATGATAAAATATCCTTAGTGTTGTATTGTAACACAGTAATCCATTTAGCAAAAGTTTAAAAGGTATATTGCAGGTACCTGTATTGCCATGAACCTTTTTCTGGTACATTTTCAGATACAAAAGATGGCCGTTCTTCATTGAGTCTTACCAGACCCGCAATATCTACTACACCCGATGTGTTAAGTTCCTTTCTTTTTTCTGAATTCTTATACAATTCAGGCACCCAGCCACGGTTCACCAAAATGGTTAAACTTTATTGATAAAAAGAAATAGGATTAAAACAACAAGATTAAATCATTGAAATGTCATCTGAAATTGGATAAGTCATAACATACTCTCTGTCCGCCAGTTTGAGGGGTGTGACCAACCAATATCCTTTCGAATTATTCGTAGTAATTAGGCCAGGATTGGCCTCGGATGCAGCTTGCCCACCAAGAATTAAACTCCTTGGACCCACCATAAACTCCTTGTCATGTAAGAATGTTCCTCTGACACGTATTGGGTGAAACTCTAGCGCTTCCAGGTCAGCCAAACTGAATATATTACTCTGATTGGCAATTTAACATACATTCGCGTACATGTACCACATTCAATATAACCAGATACCGGTCATATCGTGCAATTGCTTTTCTTACTTTGTTGGTAGTTGAGTTGGCTCAGAAGTTGAGCGTTCATACATATTGTCTATCAATGCAAGTTTCCATTGGCGCCTTTGTACTTGCCATGTACCTAGAATGAATGTCAATATCGGTATTCCCTGGAAAAAAAGGTTAACATCAGCATACCAATATCATTACAAAACATTTATTATTTATGTTTAAGTATTTTCAGAGGGCTCGAGAAAGAAACTTACTAACAAGGCATAACCATAAAGTCCAAACGAGTTATCGTCGTTATCCCAAGATTTCTCCTTCTTCTTGTCTCGAACGGCAAACACCTCTGGATTCACCACCTTCGTTTTTGATCTTACTTGAATGTTGCTTGTGTAATTTAGTAACAGACATATCTTCTCTCTTTCGGCGAACTGGCTGATTGTTAACGGGTGAAGACGTCTTATCCCGCAGAAAACTCTTTGCGATACGAAATTCATGTCGACTTAAAGTGTCACTATTTAGTTAAACGTATCCAAATTACTGCAACTATTTTTCTCAGGTTATTTAGACTACATTAATTATTTTAATAACAGAATCACAATATCACTGATTATTTACCTAGCTATGTCCAAGTTAGTCAACAGAATGTAACCTCTTATGATCTGGCATAAGAAGTAAGAACATATATGTAACAGCCGGCGTTACGTATGTTTACGATATATATAGATCACAGATGCATATCGGTATATCGACCGTCTACTTTACCGACACGACAATAGCAAAATTGTTGCCTTTATTTGAACTCTATATAGTTACCATGACAGAGCGACAAAAGTATAGTAAAATAATAATGGTACAAAGTTTTATTTAAACTCCAAAGAGTAATAATAAGTAACTATAACGAATTTCCAAGATCATTGGCACAGGGAAAGATTGATAATGAGTAATCAAACGTCGGTGTGTCAACACCGACGACAGGCAGGGCAATCGGTCAGCCGAGGCGTCGGAACGGCTTATGCATTATTTCAGATTCTTTTTTCTTGTAACTTTTGTCAATTATTGGCTTTAACACAAGTGTTATGTTGTGCTAATATAATTAATAAACTATAGTCTTTATTATGGAATACTTAAAATAAAAACATTACTTCTATAAAGTAAACAATGTGACATATTAGATAGATAGAATATAACTTATAATATTATTAATTTATAATATCAAATCGATTTCATATCAAATTTATTTTTCTAACGGTACTTTCCTTGCGACACTCTCGGTATTCCATTGAATTTTGCCAAAGCTTCTTTCCTCAGCTTTATTTTATTTTGTATTGTTTGCAGTTTATTATCGGTGGATAATGTAATGCTATGGAGTTGTTTATTCGCTAGTCTACGGACGAAATATATGATATATGAAAATCGTAATATTAGTGCCCCTGTTATGATATTCATATTTCATATATTACCTGATATATTGTAATACCATGTTCAATTTAGATTCATCTCCACCTGTATGAGCATTCAAGTATTCAAGATATTTTCTTTCTTCTTCGTGTAAATATTTTTCCGTCTCACTCAACTTTTTATCAAGTATTTCCGATGCTTGCCGAAAATCTTCTATGCACTCTGTCAAATTTTCTGTCGACTGTAAAATAGAATGCAATCTCACTTATTCCACTATTCAATATACTTTTTTTTCTTATTCAAACTTAACAGCATTTTTAATTTATACATAATTTTTATATTTTTTAAACGTACATATTCCACTTGTGCGTGTTTGAAGTTATTTCCCCAATTTAAGGCAACGGTGGAAAAGTCCTGACTATAAAAATACAAAATATAATTAATATAAGCATAATTTATAGAGCTGTTAGATTTCCGTATTTATTTCTAAGTCATGTATAAAATATATAAGTGTAATAAAATTATTGGCCCGTTTTAATAGGCGACGAATAGAAGCAAAATGGGGACGTATAATATTCGATGGTAATTGAAGAGAACCATTTTTCAACTCTGTCTTGAATTCTTTTATCTTGCAGTTCTTGCAGTTCTCTTTGTTTAGCGTTGCTCAGATCCATCACCTCCGCAACATTCTCCTTCAATATTGTACTCCATTTCCTGTCGTAATAAAACTTTATTCTTTTCACGAGCACACTGGTGCAGAGAGCGTAACGCTTCATCATGTAGCTCTTTTGCTTTTCCTTCGCATCCTTGAGAGCATCATTCAAATTTGCGCACTGAGAAACACAAACATAGTAACAAATAAAATATCAGCGCGGCAAATTTCACCTGCGACTTAAACGATTTTATAATGCATGTTGTGCAATATTTGAGTAGAACAAATCGACACCCCCCACTTTCGGAAAATTTATTATATAAAACTATTTGATTTCTATAAAAATTTGACAGATGTTCTTTAGAAGCTGTCGAATTTATCGTCTATAAAAGAGATTAACCCAAGAATCGAATATGAGATTCACAAATTTAACATTGATGGTTATGAATGAAATCAAATACTTGCAACACCTGTTTAAAGGAATAACTTCTAATATGATAATACCTCTTCAATTAGAGCATTGATAACAGTTGCTTGATCTTTAGATTCATTATATGTTTGTTGTATTGAAATTGCGTCCATCGTTTCTTACTTGGCCTCGTAGGTATTGTAGCAACACACAAAACTAACTCAATTGTTTATTTCACTGCTGTCACAGACGGCGTACGAAATAGATCGGGCAAATCATGGAGGCACTTGGAGAATGCCGGTTTATGGGACTCCATTACCATAACAAATCACACACAATGTTACCGACAGTGTAAGTAGGAAGTGTTATTTGGGATACATACTAGACAATGCCGTCACAGTTCAAGTACAGAATAGACCGGGCTTTTGTCAAATCATACAGACTAATCTCGAGGTTGTTAATTTTTAAAGTTGACCGGTCTGCTCCAAACCAGGTCTTGCTGGTAACACGGAGCGTGACACTGTAATGGTAATGGGGCACTATATAATTATAGGACCCCATCGTCGGGGCCACTCGAAGGCCCAGCTTGTCCAATTTATTCTGTACCTGGTCTGTGATACCGTATATATATATATACATATGTTGTTTTTGTTTATTTATTCAAAACCAAAAAAGTTTACAAAATATTTGCTTTGTACATGCTTACAGTGCCACATATATCTATTTATGTAAAATTTGTGGACTATACATATATAATCTATCTAATGTCTAGAACAGTATATTATTTCCAAAATACTTTGTATTAATAAAAAAGAAAATCGTTGAATATTTTATTTAAAATTGAACTTTATTCAGTGTAAATTTCCGTAGGCTCCACCTTTATTGACTCCACAACTATCGAATCAGCTTCTTCAGTTTCCCCGGGTGTTTCACTTTCAGTATCGCTGATTTCTTTTTTTATATCCACAAAAAGGAAGGGCGACGGCGTATTGTCGTAGCGTGCATTTGTCTCTTCTTCTTCTAGTTGTAATCTCCTTCTCAAAGATTCGATTTCAGCAATCTTGGCTAAGAAATCCGCTTTCAATCTCCGTCGCTTGTAAACGAAAATAAATACAAGTTGATATTTCATAAAATTACGATATCAAGAAGGAAGCTCGAAAAAATATTAAAGTTTCTGACTTTGTTTCGATATCGTTATCGTTGTAAAACAAGTAAAAAGTTAATAGGAGAATCGGCAGTGCCTTATAGCGAATGGGTTGAAAGGAGAGGGCCGAGGGTGGGGGAAGACAGAATGAAGACAGTTAAACATAAGAACATAAGGCATCTATTATAGTATCTGGCGTAGTTCATCAGTTGAAAGATTTCTAATCGAAGAAATGTGATTTGTAGAGACGAATCGTAAATGATTTCCACAGTTAATGATTATAAATTAACTATTTTATTATCTCCGAAAAAATAATATTCTGTACTTATCTGTCTCTCCACCCTTTTCGTTGCGACAATCGTTTTGTAGTCAACCTTAGTATTCGAGGTTTTAAATACTTGATACTGTCTAGCTCAAACCGGCGTATTAGTTCCCTAATTTCATAATTCTGATCGTTCATTTTAAACGAATTTTAGATAACGATCCTGTTCACAGATGTTCCATATGTAGGTACAGAGTACACTGAGGTACGTTGTCGTTCAGAGTGATTCAAAATAATGGTCATTCATACATTGTTGCAGTTAATCACTCACCGTTTGGAAAGTCGAATTTTGGCACTATGTTTTTAAGTGTCAAAAACTCAAACAACTGCTGCATATAGCGTTTGCCCAGATTTGGGAGTACTTAATTATCAAGCGAATAAAACACATTTGAAATATTTCGAAGGTATTAAACTGTAATATAGGTTATAGTGACAGTTGACAGTCCGACAATATTTGTCCTGTTTTACCTACTGGTCATCTACTGTCCAGGAAAGGAAGTTCAGCTCTGTCGCTTCAAACGGCAAGTCGATCAACTGCTAATGCTTTTGAAAACCGGAAGCCTGTCTATCGACGTCGCCTATGAATAGGAGAAAAATTTATTTGAAATCCTTTTACGATTTATTAAATTATAATGATCATTTGTCATTTAAAAAAAGGTATTGAAAATAAGTATAGTTTCATATTAATTCTATTAAATATATGAAAAGCTAGGCAGCAGTTGTACGAGAATTGTCCTAGGGAGTTTCTGCAAGGTTCCAGTTTTTCTCTCCGCCGTAGGGAATATTGCTGGTCTTTGATTGGTAGTAAGTGTGTTTCATGTGCTTATAGGCTGTGTGGGTCTTTCGCTTCCGGTAGATCATGGTAAGTAAGATGCGGTTTTGAGCTCGTCGATATTCCACGTGTAAATTTTATTATCGCTCCGATATTAATATCCGCAGTATTCTCAATTTTCATTCGTTACCATGGGCTTCAGTTTAAATAATATGTGTAGTGGAAAATATCGGTTTACGCGAAATGTAATATTACACTTTAATGGTTCGGCAACCACATGGTAGGTGCATATCATTTCCACAGTTTCTTTTACAGAGAGCGTGCTTTTATCCGCATGGGCGACAAATTAACGCTATGGTTTTAGAAAGATTCTCCGTGCAGAGCTGAACAATGTGTACTTAATGGGGTTTTGATTTATTTTTCACAGCCGTTCCAGAGATACGTGCAGTGCGGGCGCGTTGCCTACGTGCACGAGGGGCCTCACCAGGGCAAACTCGTTGCGATCGTAGACATCATCGACCAAAATCGAGTAAGTTTAATATATACGTATATATATTAATAAGAAATACAGCGGTAATTATTTTCAATAAGTATAATTAAGATTTCAATTGGTGTGTTAGTAGTGTACACTTCAGCAGTGAAAGAATCTTTCAGAGTCCTTACTGAAAACACAAAGTTATATTTTATAATATTTCAATTGATTTGAGCAGCTTAAATACAAAAATCCTAATAGACCTTTTGTATGCCTGCAACAATGCATTGAAAGACTAAATGTACAATAATATAAGTCATGCTTGTTACTTAATTGTAACAATTGTTAAAGTCCTCCAAAATCAATGTTAAGCACACCATTATTGTCGATGAGGGATAGTTTTCGGCTTATATGCTGAAAGTATATACATGATGATCCAGTATCTATGATAGGAATTGCCGGCTGACACTGAGTTGATGCCAAATACTGTTACTGAAAGAATGCCACAAAATGTGTGTATGAAGATGTTTCTTTCTTTTGCTAATCACATTAACTAATTGTGCCTAGGTTCTAATCGATGGCCCACAGTCAAATGTACCAAGAGGTCAGATGAGGCTCAATGAGCTTCACCTAACCAAATTCTGCATCAAGTTCCCCTTTACTGGATCCACACGCGTGGTGCGCAAGGCTTGGGATGGTGCCAAGATCGATGAGCGTTGGAAGGAGACCATGTGGGCCAAAAAGGTCGAAGCAAAGAAGAAGGTAATTCCATCTTAATTTCATAATTATGCATAGAATACTATAACGACTTATAATTCCAAGAAATTTCTACCTTGGTCAAATAACATTAATATAATCATGAAATTCTCTCAATCCAAATAAACATAAAAGATGAGTTGTCTTAGAAGAACCATTAATTACTCTTGTACAAATTTTAGTCTGGCTGTGGTATTTAACTACTCTCAGAGACACAGATGATTAAGAAAAACCTGTATGACATGGGAATTCTCATTTTTCTTTTACAGCGTGCTGAACTTAGCGATTTTGATCGCTTCAAGTTAAGAAAAGCAAGGCAAATCAGAAACAAACTGAGGACAGACGCATTCTTAAGATTAAAAAAGAAAGTCAAGCTGGCGAAGGCAGGAAGTAAAGACTCCAAGAAGGTGGAGAAGAAGTAACCTTTTTATTTTACGAAATAAATACAAAATCATTTTACACATTGCCTGTTATTTCACATACCCTTAGTATTGATTAGAGTTGCAAAAAATATATATTAATTAAATATAGTTCGATTAACAGAAATCTCTAAGGTAAGTATATTACATCAGTCAGTTTAAACGCTTAGGAAACTAACAAAAATGTACATAAGAATATCAAAATAATATGTCGGGAATCGGAAATAGACCTTGGAAGTGGCCCTCAACAAAGAGATCAATGAATTTCAAGGACTAAGCATATATATATCTATACACCTTTTGCCCAAGAGTGAACTTACATTTTGCTTTTGTACAATAATTTGCTTCAAATGCCCTTGATATCCAAAATGTATAATCAGAGTAATTTTGTTTCGATCTTCGTATTATTAAACAGTTTATTACACCTAAGATATACATGGATCTGCCAAGTGAACTATAACGATTGTTAGTTCACTATAGCACAACTGTCAGTCTATTTTGAACATTTAGTTTTACATAGAGTTTGTAATTAATGAGTGTAGCACTATGTGGTAAGTCAAATTGTTAAAGTCGACTAATTACAAATATTCATAGATTTGTATATCTATTGATAAAGTTAGTTTTACTCATAGTTTATTCATTAGTTTCATCTATTAACTATAATTATATTCGCGGGCGGAGTAAATTCAATAATTGTTGGCAAAGAGTATACTTTTCTTTCATCGATTCTACTGCTTTCGGGTATTTTTTTCCATAATCTATCAGATACTCGTATGCCATGAAGGCTTTCTGAATATTCCTATTCTGAATTCTCGCATCCGATCCAGGAACTTTGTAATATAGTCTGCCAATACGAAAATATGCATGCAATACAACATCCTCTAGATCTTCCGGCAGTTTTTGTGTAGGGTCATCGGGTTTATGGTTCTCCACAGAGTCTATAAGTGCCTGATAATTTTGGATAGCATGCTCAGCGAAATTACGAACTTTAGCCATAACATGAGGCGCTGGTTTGGAGTCCAATAGCCATCGATCGAACTTTATATCCATAATCTCAGAGTAAGTGTCGCCAAGTTCCAACCAAATCTCTCTGCAAACTGCTTTATAGTACTGAGGGTTAAGCTCCTTTATAACATCTTCCAATATGTCTATCCTTCTTTTGTGCATCTTTGCTTGCCTGTCTTCATGCTCCTCAAAAAATGCTAAATACTTATAAGCTCGTGATATATCTTGGACAATTCCAACATGATCGGAAGCATGATCTTCGAGAGTGTAATAAGTTTTTGCTTCATTCAACCACTTCTGTGCATTCATGAAAACAAGCCGGGCATCATTGAAGTCAAGCAGGTACTTATCTGTTACCTGTTTTTCGATGGGTTCTATTTCTTTTTCCAATACATCAAACTTCAAATCACAAACAGAATTTGCATTATCATTTGATACAGTATCCTCCTCATCATCCTCTTCATGTTTCTCAGCTTTCTCTAAAAGTCGTGCTCTTGATAATACCATCAGTAGAATACCGTACTTTGCCCAACATTGTGCAACATCTGCACTTCTGTGGTTAAAACGCTCCCATTCGGCTTTAGCAATTTCACTTTCCTCTGTATCCTTATACTTTTCCTTTAATATATCCTCGTATTTCTTTAGAATATAGGATGCTGCTGCCAAATGGTGCCTGGTTTCAGAAAACCCATTAAGTTCCATTAAGTATTGGGAGAGTGTTGCAGAATTTAATGCCCATTCCACATAATCCAAATCCTCCATATTGTCTAAGTTCCCTAATTGTCTCCGCAGGGTCATATGGCAATATACAGCAGACTTGTGCTGATCTTTCAAAGCTCCATAAACTTGTGCAAGATAAAACAATGTCAGAGTATGACGTTTCTCTAATATTTTCATAGAATCTAATTCTTCCTCTGCAGAGTCAATCCAAAAAAGTCTTTCCATGCTTACAGGCTCTTTGAAACCTTCAGGTTCAGCCATATACTCTTTATAAATCTGTTCTGCTTCATCAAGGAATTTCTTGGCTTTGTTTGGCACACTCCATTGCGACCATATAATACCCAACTGATTGAGCGCATTGAGTCGTGGTAGGATAGCTTCGGGATCCTTTTCCTTTCCACTCGTCAGTTCAATGCATTTCATAAAACGTTGTTCAGCAGCCTTCAATTCCTCAGTATCACTGTGCAATATACCAATTTGCTGATGTATTGTTGCAAGTACTATTGATATATGATCGTATTCTTCGATATTGTTCACAGTTCCTGTCAGATCTTCTTCCATTTCTTTTAGTATTTCTATAGCCTTGTACTTCTTACTATAAGGTTCTGACAGAGATTCTTTCTGCTCCTTCAAGAGTTTGATATCAGTTCCAAATTTCTCACGCACTCGTGAAATTGCCCCGCGGACTATGTCTGATTCCATGTCAATATGCGTGTGCTTCCCTTTGAATTATTTAAATAACAATGTTGTTATAACCTGCCAGGTACATAGATATTTTCGAGGAAACTCTTGCGGCAATATTACCGCTGTATAGAATTTCTATAGTCAGGGATGTTTTTGCCGTGCTGCAAGTCAACACCGAGAGATTAATGATCAACAGTAGCAGATAATTGCAGACAGCAATCGGTTATGCGTTGCACTGTCATCGATTGCAGTCTACTGTCAGGAAGAACCGACGATATTCTGTCGTACCAGTATTCCTTTCTTCTGTTAAGTCAAAACGTGACTTTCTCGGTCTATTCTTTCCCTGATTACTTTCGGACCTCCATCCGACGCTCTTCCTTTTACACGTCGCTCTACATCTGCACGTCCAGATCTTGGACAGCTATCCTTTACCCTTAATCATAAGCGATAAAGTGATTACTTGACTCGAATTCCCGCTCGGATTAACTATCGATAGATTGCGACCATAGGCATATCCGCGGGGATTTGGCGGTGCGATATGCGAGAATAAAAACCATATCGACTGCATTGGTAAGGATTGGTAAGGATATGATATACGAACTTGAAGAGCGCATTGCGTCAAGTTTCATTTAACGGCAATAAACAAACGCGAGTCGCAATTACTACCTACGCTTTACTCAAACGCCAATGCATGCGATTCAATGCGATCAAGTACACACACACACACGTGATCTTTATAGATACGATAGTGGAAGTCATGCAGATGCTGGCTCGTTGACAAGCTGGGATAAATGTACACAATAAGCGACATGAAATTCTTGTATGAAATTTCACTCTCAATTACCTAAGGCAAAGTCCCGTTATGCGACAAAGTAGGTAATTGAATTAGTTGTTACACTCGCGCCGCTATGCTTGGAGCCGGATTGTGTCATCAAGAAAATCAAGGACCAAGGCGCTATACGGGAGTAAAGCACGCACTGCCGAATCGTCTGCACAACAATCTAAAATAATATCTCCCCCGCATGCCAGTATTAAGGGCAGTAAACAACTGTATGCAGATATAGTTAGGATCATAAAGTCATCTGAAAGGAGGCAACGGGGATTCAGTTTGTGTCGTATAACCCTTCTGCTATGACTGTTAACGCGATCGGTGAATTGAAAATATGCTAAAGTCAACACGATTTCTGTGCAATCGCAATGATGTTATGACACTTGCTGAAACATGCCATTTCTTTCAACGAACAGTAGTTTCTACCAGCAGTAAGAAGAACAGTAGCAAAGTGTCTAACCTCAAGAAGTACTGGTTCGTCAGATTTGTCGACTATGTTAAGAACTATGAGAAGGTGCTCGAGAAAAATTTCCCGCGGACGATGGGATTGTACCGAATTTTTAGCGGTGGCACGAAAGGCTTTTACATAGATCTGAAGAAGTACATATCTGTGATTAGGAAGCAAAGTACAAACGGAGTGGATAGTCTAGCTAGTGATGAGCTGAAGCTGAATTACACTCTTCCAAGGGACATAGCTAAAATATCGCCTGTACTATTAATATCGGCGGTTCCCTTCACCAACTATGTTATTTTTCCACTAGCTTATTATTTTCCACGATATCTATTAACTATACATTATTGGACTCCGCAACAAAGGGCAGACTTTCTCATTCTCGAGCATAAGAGAAGACTAAAGCACAGCCAACCGTTATTTAAATGCATGCAAGATATTTCAAAGATTAAGGGACGCGGACTACAAAATAGGTGGAATGATGTTATTGCTTGTCTGGGAAGTGGATCACATCCTACCACCAGTGATATCATCTACTGCTCCGAACTATTTAAAGATAAACCTTATGGATTAGATTATCTTAGACATAAACATACGGTACGATCAATGCCTACAATTTGTTGTTTGAAAAATAGTTCAATATTTTTTAGCAAGATAGTTTAATGTTCAGAGTAAGTAATATTATCCTCATCTGCAATGATGTTTCAGAGGGAACTATTGGGCATACATGGGATGACTATATGGAGACCATTTAGAAAAGATCGTTTAATGGAAAGAGGGATGTTAATAAAACGTATGGACAAAGCAATTTGTCAAGAAGGCGGTGTAACCAAACTACCTGAGGATGCAATTAAATGGGTATGTATAAGAGGGAGATTTTAATATGAGAAACTACTATGCTAAAATGACTTATTCTGTTTAAATTTGCAGGCTATATCGTTTAGAGGCCTAAATCCTACAAATATGCCTATCGACACTATGAGGGAATGGTTAGACAGGTGGCTGATAGTATCAGAGACTGTTAGTGAAAGTACAATGTCATTGCTCTTACATTGTCCAATTCTCTTAGCATATAACGATTCTAACAATTGGAAACTGATATATCAGTAAAATAAGTTCCCAATATCTAATTTATAAATCTCTGTGTTATGTTGTTATTATCCTGATATTAGTGGGCAAATATTTACCAGTATTTGGGTCCACTATAAAATTGCGTTTATTATTAGTCACATGTACACTACAAATACCTTTGCATACATCTGTACAATGAAAGCTTGGCTGTTTTGTTTTATTATTTTTAAGTGTTTTGGGACAGTTATATCAATATTCAAAGCCATTATTGAACATATTTGAAAGTTTATTTAATTATTTATTAAAGTGATTCACCAAAACGTAATTCCTCAGGGAACAATTATCAGGGAAGAATTATTAATGTATTAATGTATAGTTATAAAGGGAATGTAATACATACACTACACAAGTATATGTGAGCTTATAATATGCACATAGCTATGAAAAAAAAAGATAATTCTACCCATAATAAAATTAGCACTATTCTTTTACTGAACTAAGTACACCAGGGAAAAAATTTCTCATTGACATTGGTAAAAATCGAGATGGTGCGGTATTGGGTGATGAGTAAAAATTGCAGCGCCTTGTACTTAGTAAAATACTCTTTATTAACACGCATACCTTACAGAAATGTTCTATATACAATCTATAAAATATAGTTGTATATATATTTTGTACACTGTATCGTAAAGAAATACAAGATCTAATTGTGATGCTTTTGAAGAAAAGTAACATGTGTTTTGCTAGTCAAAGTGTAAATCACTTTCTACGTGGGTCCTTAAATTGTGATATGTAAATCGAACAAAACCAGTTAAAAGACGGCAAAGCACTGAAACAAGTTGAGTGCGACAGTCTTGTCGTTTTAAATAAATTTCTTCAACCTGAGATCACTTGTGTATTTTTAATAACACTCATAGATCCTGATATCCCATTTAATTTAATTAACGAGTATAAAACTATTGTTGTAAACTTAGAACTTTTATTTCTTTTCTGGCATCCTCGGTAGGAAACTTTTTAAAACATCCGCAACTACTTTTCGCGATAATGTTTGATATACTTTCGTGAGACTTATATAAACACCTTTTGTATACCTCTGTGTCTTAAATGTGAAGTTTGAAATGGCGCTCGAGTAAATTCATTTCTTATTCAGCTTCAGAAACTGTGTTTAAATGAAAGTTCTGTACAGTGACAGTCAGTGGCAAACTCTTTAACTTATATAAGTACATTCTCATTGTCCATGTTATATAAGTCACTTTAAATTACTGCTTGTTTATTTATTATTTGAAAAGAAATGAGCAATTTTTTGCTCAGCTCCAAACTGGATCATTTGGTCCAACAATAAATCAACGCAGCACAGTAGTGACTAAATATTACGTTTCAATTTCATATGGCAAATAGAACACAAATAATTGAATCAAATTGTGTTAAGATATCACAGATTGAACGTCTTACTTAATGGGGTTTCCAACTAGTCGAACTATACACGCTCTTCGTACCGCATTGTTAATTACATTAAGTTTCACAACGCGTATACATAATTTCATCTATTACGGGAATTGATTTTGATTATATATCAAAATATCCTACAAAAATACAATCTTTGCGTACACCAATAACATGATCTAAAGTTTTATTGCGAGAATAAATAGAATCGGCTCGTGTCAAATACATACGTAAAAATGCATATAGCATTTCGAAAAATAGAATATATAGTACTAAACAGCAGTAACATTTGGGACATGCTCAACACAATGTGCTTGATATGTTAATTGATAGGAATATAAGCAGGCAAAACGCCAATCGGCGGTCTTCTCAGACATTTAGTGTCAGATTCTATATTCTTTACTGATTCAGTCACAGCAGTATCAGATACTTCTTGCATATCTGCACTATCATCATTAGTTGAACTTTCATTTAACTCAGCAGGATCAGTATTTAATGCCGCATTCACGCGTTTCATAATCTTAATTTTTTTCATAACTCTATCTCTCCTTTCATCAATACTTTGTACAGTAGTCTCACTTTGCTCGTAATATCTGAGTCTATTTTCATTCACGGAAGCTAGAGGTTCCTCCACATTCGGTATTATTTCAGAGTTCTCTACTTCGTGTTTTCGTTTAAAATGCTTAGAATTGTGCTTTATCGTCGTCGCATGTACTTTGTGTGGATAAGGGCAATACTTACCTTTGCTGCACTGTCCTTTCTTCTCGAAGTCAGGGCACAGGTACTCATGGCGGCGTGTACACTGTAAAACAAAACAAAATTTGGGATGTAGAGACTTATGAAATGTTGTACATCTAACGTAACACTGCTGGATATTAACAGAAAATAGAAATATAGAAAAATGAAATGAATATATAAAGTGAAGAGAAAATAATATGTGGTACTGTTACCTCATGTCCTTTTGCACAATATCCTTTCAAGAACTCTATGCAAAATGGCGTGTTTGAAGAAACCTTGACATGGCGATATGGACATGAATCACGAACGCAACAACCCTCCAAAAAGTATTTACAAGTAGGCATTTTTTCAGGACCAACATCGTGAGACAGCGGACAGTTATCCAATAAACAGTTGCCTTGTAAAAATCTAAATACATTTTACTAATTAGTGTAAAGCTTGCTAGTCCTATCTTTGCAATGTACTGTTCAATAGATTAGTTTTGTGTATTTTTTTAAATCATGATAGATTATCATAAAATAAGACAGTATACTTTTTGCAGAGCGAAACTTGTTTTTTATCATGAAGTTTTGGGCATGTTCCTTTCTGATGATTGGCGCAAAATCCAAACCTTTGATAAATTAAGCACGGCTGATTGTTTTTCCGCATTTTGTTGCGCAAAATTTGAATACTCCTTTGTTTAACTTTGTTGCTACAAGAAATGAGTAAATATAAGATACAGACCTCCCATAGATAAGCAGTCTAGAATATTTTTAAACCCACCTGATATGAGTTTTATGATTTGATTTTTGTAAAGTTGTAAGTGCAAATCTTGCCCCATTTATTTTACTTGCAGACACTACATTAGACTTTTCTGTTTCCTTGGCACTTTTGACCCTACAAAGTTTCTTTCCATTAGTAGTAACTATAAATTTGTCGTTCTTACTAGTTGCAACTTTTTTCCCTAAAATGAGTAAATCAGAATGTAATGTACATCATCTAGCAGATATGTATTGCAATGGGCAAAAGAATGGATAATACGTTTGGATCCATAACTCCTCCTCACTAAATGATTTTTAGATGATTTATAAACAACACCCCCAATGGTAATTAATTCCATTTTCTTATTCCTACAATATTTTTGTCATATCAGTACATGTAAGTCAATATACATTGTAACAGTAACAAGTTACATAGAATACTTGCATAGCTCTCTTTGGTCCTCCATCATTACCAGGTTTGTTCTTCAATGTTTGTGTCATTGTTCTATCAATTCTGTACCTATTTATAGTGGGTTTCATGTTTTTTACCATCACTAGATTAGTGCCTTTACTCACTGACTGCTCCGCTCCATTAATGATTTTGAAATTCTTTATGATTTTTAGTGGAGATATCTTTGTTTTCTTGAATGGTGAATTCAAGGTTTTTTTCAATTTGCACATCTCAGCTGGTGTTGCAATTGACCCCTTCGAACTTCTTCTTACTCTGACAAGTTTTCTTTTGGATAAGATAATTACACTAGAATTCTGTTGCTTCTTCACAGGGGTTTTTGAGGCATTGGTTCCTCTAATGAATTTCAATCTTGTGCAAACAGGAATGGTACTTGCTTCTGATATCTTCCGCTTCTTTTCAACGGGCTTTGCGTTGTCTTTATTGGCACTAGATATTTTTGTCATTAACTTTGGATTCACATACACAGATCTTTTAATGTCTGGTTTTAATGTATGTGCCGAATGATTTTCGTTCCCACTTGTGGGTGCCATTTTCTTAGTTTCCTCTGGTTTGTAATCTTTCATTACCCTCGGATTAACATGTACCATTGGCTTTATGCATACTTTTGGATTGATATGTATCACAGAGTTTTGAGGCTTGAAATTTGGATTTACGTGTACCTTAACACTCGTGGTTGTAGTTCTAGTTTTTGTGGGATCGCATGTTTGTTCACTAAAAACCTTTGTTGAAAGGTGAGCACTAGAGATTAAATTCAGAGGTGTGTCTAATTTAGCGGAGGTCGTAGTTTGGTTGGGCAATATCTTTTGCATAGGATTTAGCTCTAGGGGTAATTTCTTTTTGTGCTGCTCTATTAACCCTGGAAAAGTATTATATCATATTTGTCTTAAAAACTTCAAAATGTGTATTACGAACGCCGCATAATTTACGCTAACCAAAAGTAGCATCTAATTCTAAAAGAAAAAACTGTAAGACGGTATCGCGCTGTCTTATCTCCTATAATTTAGTTGCTTGCTTAAGGAAATATCATTTCAAGCTGAATGGCAATTGAAGCAGTTAAGACAGAAATAAGGTTAGTTCGTAGAGAAACGTCTCCTGCCGAGAGGATTAGTGGACAGAATCACGATGAACTCGATGCCAGTAATTTTACAGGCTGGCATCGTCTAATAATATCATACTCTTTATCAATGTACTTACGAGTCAGGTAATTAATTTCTCTCACTAAATCCGCATTCATGGCTGATGCAGTGTTGCGACGTACGATAATGCACTGGAACGGAACAGTGCAAAATTGCAACCGTGAATCTGTAATGATTCCGAATGTAATTCGTGCTTACAGATAGATACGTTAGCATACGCAATAAGTACGCTCGCTGGAGTTTTTGTCACGCGGCGAATGATTGCGAATGATGTTGCGCAAGTGCTGTATATCCTCCGAGCAGCTGTGTTTTTATCAAACATGGCCGTCATCAAAAAGTGCAATTTTATATGGTTTTTTTATGTAGACGTAGATCTTATAGACAAGACTGTTTAATCTCTATGTTAAATAATATTTATAACGGTAGTGAGTCAATTAAAGTACAGAATGACATTTCTAACGTTTCTTGTGACTTTCCAGTGCTTTTTAGCAGTGTTATATATATCTGTCTATAACGTCATGCAGAGAATAAAAAAATGTTTTCGGGTTGGGTGTGCACCGTGTAAGATCTTAGTTGAAGTCTTTTATTCTCATGGCTGTAAAAATTTGTCATATCATGTGTGTGTAACACGTGCAGTTTTCTTTGGTAGTCGCAGAATTTTACGTGCACAATATTAATTTAGGCGATATACAGAGCTCTGTAGTATCGCCTAGGTCCACCTAGGTCGAATCTTTCTTTGAAAGAAGGATAGTGTAGAATTGAAAATATTTGGATCTTAAGCCAACTTCACATCCAAGGATATAAATCTAATTTCTTACCTGTTTTCACAAGTCTACTTCATAAAAGCTATAAAATAAGTAAATTACAATTCGAAGAGTGTTGTAACCTTACCCAAATACACTCAGAAACTATCAAAAAATCTTTTACCCAATAGAAAAACAATAGAAACCATTTTAAACTTTGCAAATCGTACCACCGAAGGCGCATGCGCATTGCAATCGTAGTATCCAGTTTCCATGAAGCGTGTCGGCTGGAGAGAGGAGTTTACCATCGGGGCGAGGAACTATCTGGTGTTCGAGTGCACAATGGCGCGCAGTGGCAAAGTGCCGAGTGTCGAGGAGCGTTGGTAGCATTGCGTGGTGGAGAGTGAGTGTGTGCCAGTGTGGACAAATTGCTCGCGATGACAGTTTTGACTGGTGACAGCCACCGCCGTGTTCGTAGCTGCCGTGCTGCCAGTTAGCAACTTTGTGACGGATCCCGGTGGCGTCGAGTGCCCATCGCCGGACTTCCAAGTACTCGGCGGCGTCGATCAACAAGGCGGAGGAGTCGGCAAGCACACATAGCAACAGACGGGTGAGTCTCTCGCGTTCGTAATGCTGCTCACTTGCGTAAGGCACAGATGGCCGTTGCTGGCAGCGTCTGCTCTTAACAATTTCTCCCCTGTCAGTGGGAAACAGCTGCCGTCGTGGCGATGTTCTTGCTACCTGTTACCGAAACCGCTCGCATCATGAAACCGCCTTTAAACCGAATGATCGCGTGCTGCCACTCGGCTGGCAACACGTGAAGCATGTCCTATTGTCAATCCGTTATGTCTAAAATAAGACCGCCGTACGCTGAACCCTTCAATCCACTCTTGTAATCCTACAACATTCAAGGACTGTCCTACGATTCTTCATTCGCGCCGTTTGCGTCCTTCAGCTAGCTTTCTAGTCCCAATGCCGGATCCCGGAATGTTTCATTTGGTTTTATGTGGTGATATGTTTTACTGTCATTGCAGTGTTATGGATAGTTTACGCGTAGAGAGACTGCATCGAAGGAAAGTAGAACAGCGTAGAGTGGGTCTTTTTTTATTATTCGAATGTATCGGGCCCGCTGGTGCGACCGGTGATCATCGAGGTGAAATGCTATGGTACTTCCATGGTGGAGTGTGTCACGACCAAAATTGGACCTGAGGTGGACGCTATTTTTAGAATAACGTATTTGGAAAATGTAACGAGCAAAGAATGCCTAGTGATTCTTTTCGGTAATAATCGTCATACTTTACGAAACGTTTCGGCACAATCGGAGAATTATGAAATTGTTTACATTACCGATAAATCTGTTTCGCGTAGCACAGTTGCTTTCTTTTCATATCGAGAGAAGCGAGAAACGAAATTCGTGGAACAGTTATTTACTTTTCTATATTAAATTTTGTATTATAACATCAAAGAGCGGGGATTCTATGGTGAGGAATTTACTCGGCGGATATTAATATTAAACAATATCGAAATTGGCAGGATGCCGGAATAATCCCAAATATGTATTACAGTTATTTGTGCTCGTCCGTTCTCCGAAACTGTGAATGGAATACCTTGTACCTGAATAGCCAAATTGCTTTGAGCGTGCTCGCTTGGGAAATTACATGGATCTGTGTACAGTAATACATGATATTCCCGGCCCGGCAGAATTTTTGCTCCGAAACAACGTCCACGTTGAATTCCATTTCGTTTTTGTGCTACGTGTTTTATATGCCATTTTTTATAAACTTAACTTTTAAATGCGAATGAAATGTTGCAGTTCTTATTTTAATACGTGGAGAATGTCGAAATTAGAATGGAAATTTCCCAATTGCTCTGTTTCGGCGTTGTGCAAATAGTAGGAGTCATTTGCGGCGAACGAGACGAAGAGTGACTGAACTTCTTTGCGTCTCGGCATCAGTTAAATTGAGCGGTGATTGATGCTGGTCATGCAGTGTTCCTCGTGCACTGAACGATGACTACGCCAGTGCATTTGTCTGATCGCAAACGCGTTATCGTGTTTAACTATTTCTTGCGCCTATAAATAAGTCCTGCTCTCGCATTTCCTTTGGGAAAGGTGATGTATCGAGCATTGCGGTACACTCGAGCATCGCGGCACAATCATTAAGAAAGAATGGTGCTCCGATGGGAATGGAACGCGACACTTGAATTCACTGGCCTATTATTAGCATGGGGAACGAGCGGTGAATTCATTCTGCCGCGAACCTTATCTTAACGAGGTGTAAATTCGCCAATTTTTATGCGTGATTATTTTACTTCCTTAATATATGTTTCATTAGGAATGAACATTTCGCCGATAGGAATCAAGCTTATATTATGATTCATTCGATTAAATACTGTATTTTTCCATTATTATCCATTTCCTTGTATTCGAAATGAAAGTGCTGCAATGCGAATGAAACTTATTTCATTATCATTTATTTTATTACGTTATTTACACCTTAATTATTATTCATTTCACTTCGTTACAAAAGCGTTGTGCTTCGTCGTGATTGAAATGCTCCACTTACAATTAAATTTACTGACCTATTTACGTATGGGAAACGGGTGGCGGACTCATTCTAGCGCAAATCTTATCTTAACCGGGTGTAAATTCGTTGATTTTTATGCGCGCCTTTCCCGATGGGAGACCGACGAGTCTCTGTACCGAGGATTAGCAGCTTCGAAGTAACTCTAATGAGTTGAATGAGAATGGTGAGGAGCGCCAGCGAATCATAAACGGCGGAGAGTTAATTAAACGATGATGCACCAGAAATGAGGTACAATGTCACGTTATGGTGCCGCAATATCCCGTTAGCTTTCTAGCTGGAAGCCTCTCGCTATTGCTTGATATTATCAGACACTCCCAACAAAGAATGATTATACCCGGCACGAATAACATTTCGATAAGAATATCTGTAACACACACATCCCATTTTAGCCGCGTGTACAACGTGTTATGGGAATCGGTCACGGTCGAGCTCTCTTACTGCTTAGTTTGTGTAAATCCGTTTCCTTTATGCTCTTTCGGTCAATGCGCATGTTTTACACCTGGATAGTTAATGACTCGATGACAATATCTGTGACATCACAGAGTAAATCTATTGACGTCATTGACCTGTATTAGATTCTACTGTATCAAGATAATTCTTAGGAATATTTGATACATTTATCTTTTGAAATATATTCGACATTACTAAGCAAGAAAATGCTTGAATTAAATTCTGCCGAGCACTCGAATCTAGTTATATGCTCGCCACAGCATACACACACACACACACACAGACACATCGTTGGAAAGGTGGATGAGTGCGTTCGAGCGGGCTTCTGGAGTGGAAGAAAGGCGGGTTCAAGTGTGCCGGAGGAGTGTGGGAATAGCAAACGGGTTGAACGAGGTCAGAATCATCTTCCATTCTCTCCCTCAACATCCTGGAAGCGAATTCTTCGGTAGCCGTCGATGTAAAACCGAGAATAATAGACCAGTTCAATCGGACACACGTGTAACGAACAGCCGGGCGAGAACCGGGAATCAAGCTATTCACCGGGCAGAAAGGGATTAATTACTACAGCGAGGCCGACAGTGTTTTGCCGACATCGGTTTTCCATGCGTTCTTCGTAACAGCGTTTTCTCTTTTAGCGATCGCATCTGTATTTCGTAGGCGTAGAGACCAGTATCGGATGAGAAATGCCGGTGTCGCACTATTGAAAGTCGCGCTGAAAATAAGGGCATGTCTACCTCGCCTGCTTGAGCAATCGTACTGACACGCACCGCGATAATTAATTAAACACGTGTTAACTCGTTACGAAACTTTGGTAACGCCCTTTTCTCGCACGCCGCTTTTTAAATAGATTCGTCTGCCAACGAACTCGAATTTTGGACTTCGCAATGTTACATTACAGCCTGGTATTCTACTAAATCAAACTTTTTCTTATTATCATGTTGTTAATCTTGAATACTAATATAAAATATACGCTCTAATAATTGCGAGGACTAATTAATATTACTAATTTGGTCTGTAACGAGGCAAATGTAAAAGTCATTTATCATTGGAAGTATTTTGCTCAGTGTTAGGGAAAAATGCATAAAATTACGGAGAGGTAGCCGAATACTATACTCAAAGTCGTCTGTTAAAGTGATAGTGCTTTTGAAATTTACTATAAAATTTACACAGTAATATTTACAAAAATTCTTGTTAATAATGTCGAATTCAGTATGGGAAATTTCTAGTGTAAAAGTGGTGTGTCGTATTTCCTGTTCGTCTTGTATAAGCATTTTACGCAGTAACATTGGACAATGCATAAAATTACGTCTAACTTAGGAAATCGTTCGTCGAGGTGATGTGCGCGCCGTATTTCTACTATCACCGAAACAACTCATAGTTTCTTCAGGAAATGCTTTTAGCCGGTCATTAGTGTAACCAGGATAAGAACGATAAGCAGCGAGCGAGCGCTCGTTCGCTACAAAAAGCGACATAATAATAAGGCGCTCGCGAACAATTTGATATTTGAATGAAGCGAGTGCTCCCTTTCGCAAAAACAATGCGCATTCCTTAACGAAGCCGGCGAAGGGCTGACTAATTAGTCGGGGAATAGAATAGAAGCTGCATTAACGTCAGAGACATTCAGAAGCGATGAAATGATCACAGCTCCGCGAAATCATTTTTCACGTCATGTCGAGCGGAAGTCCGGGCAAATGTCAACCCTTTTTACTTTCTATCATGAAAGCGTACTTTTGTTCTTACACCCGACAATGTCATCGGTGAAGTTCTGGTTGACTTCGTTGAATAAATAGCAATGATCTTCTCTGTAATTCGACAAATTGTCAAGAAAGTCTTTAGAAATGACTGTTTTAAAGAGATAGACATGATTTTGAGGAATTCTAGTTTCAATGATGTTATAGAAATCTGGAAAAAAGAGAGAATGAGAGGTTCGTTTTAAGTTCTCAGCTCTGCCTCGAACGAGTGCTCGCGAACTCCAGCCAGTGGAAGGAGCTGGGCGAGAGAGTAGAAGAGTAGGAGCACTTTCATAGTTTTTCGCAGCTATTTTTAGACTTTTTCAGCTTTTTCTGAATGCATTGTCGCGAAAATGTGCTGGTACGCACTGGTAACTGTACCCGTCAACGTCAGCCGTTCGTCATTTCATTCTACGCGCATTCTATTCAGAGCTGAAATGACGCTTCGATGCTAGTGCATTCTGGCGAACAACTTGCGTAACACCACCGAGTACTTGCACACCATAGTACTTGTATGGGCATTTAATTCACCATGCGGTCGAGTTTCCACGCTGTGCCCGGCAATAGTGTCGCTTGCGGTCAACGTGCGCTCAAGAATTCCGCAAAAGCTTACTCCGCAAAAAAGTGCATTGCTTCTCCGTGCCAACCCATTTGGCCTGATGCGGATAAGCTGAAATCGTATTCCGGTGGCTGACTACTCTCTTAACCACTCACAATCGTCATTCGTAGCTCATTGTCGGGCCAATTCTTTCTATGCTTCAAATATACCTTTTCTTCAAATCGTACATAAAAGAATATCCAATCCGATTTCCTAGATCATTTTATTTCCTATCTTTCATTCTGCTTGACTGCAGTGCGTCATACTGTATGTCCAATCACTCCTCGTTTATATAATTCATGCTTGAAAAAGTGCGTGAAAGTTAAAATTGAACAAAGTTTTTATTGAGATTAATGACTGTGCACATTCTTTTTGCACTCACTGTATGCGCATCATTCTTTATTCCTATAACGACCGTATAATAATGCTTTTCTAAAACTTTCTGCGTGATAGTTTTTTCTTCAATACAGAATACTTCTGTATTAAATTATTAATATCGAAGACTTTTTGCATTTGTAAAAGAATTGGAAAGTTGCAAAACATCGATGAAGTTCGACTAATTGAATGTCCGTTCCATATCCGTTCGTACGTAGCCCATCCTGGCAAGTAAAATGAAGGTCCCCAAAGGTTTTCAGAGGCTCACCTCGTTAATTAATTAGAACTTCGAAGGTCTCTGGAATGCCATTCATCGCTCCACCCACTTTTTCGCGTGTCACAGCCGCGCGAGAGCACTACACTCTTATTTCCATATACATGTATCCTGCGACATGCTCCGATAATTCAGAGTTCAGAATACTTCATGATTTATCTCGGCCAGTGGGAACTCCGTCGCAAAGCTAAAATTGCCGAACTTCTTTCTACGCTGACAGAATTAATATCTGAAATAAACTAAGAAAGTTTCTATGTGTGTGTGTGTGTGTTTGGAGTAATATCAGAAACTACTGAACCGATTCGAACGATTTCATCATTGGAAAGTATGTTTCGTCCAGATGGACATAGGCTATATTTATTTACGCTTCTTCCTCAGAAAAGCAAGCAATGAGCATAAATGCGCATCGAAGCGGATTAAAAGAACTTAGTATGTATAGAAAACTTAATATAATCTCACGAATCATTCAACGCATTTTAATGTGATTTTCTTCTCTGCATAGAATAATACTCCAGGCAAATTATAGATGACAAAATATTGCAATTTTTATTTACCATGCAAGGGCGTTTTAAGAATAAATTAAAAAGTTTCAAAAAGCATTTTTGCATCATAGATAATTACAAGAACCTATTACTTTTTCAATTAAGTTACTATTAACGAGAAATCGAAATAATATAACTGATCTATAATAACTTCGTGGAACTTTACAACGATAGGAATAAATGAGACTTTTTGCTGAAAGCGATATCATCGGAATATTGCGAGTTTCAGCCAGGATTTCCACACAGATTCACTAGCACATGTTCCAATGGTTACAGTCTGCTGAAAAGAATAGATCCTTCTTCGACTACCCCTCGGTGCTCGAGGGGATGAAAGTCGATCAAGCGACGGTGAAGTTCGGGGTGAGAGGCGAGCAGTTTGTCTGTGCTGCGGCTTGTATGCTTGCTTGCTTTACATCCCGGACGTTTAAGACTCCATCAGGAGTACCTTCGAGATAAAACCAATAGAAAGACTGGCGCCGGACCGCATTTTCCAACAGGAAGTGTTGGTCTACTTTACGGTACAGAATAAATACTGGCTTTGGTGGGAGAATCACTTCAGTTTTCGCGTACTCTTTTCATATAAAAAGGAATAACTTTCTTACCAATGCAATACAATGGATTTCGGAACTGTCAACATACTTTTATCTTTTTTAAAATATTCTTCTTAGAAAATTTGTTAAATTTACTTTTGATTTACATTGACGATCGGTATAAAATTCTTTGGCAACCAGGTCAGAAGTGAAGACTGTCACATAAACATGAGAGGACTACGACTGAAAAGAGGAGTATGTATGTGGGACAGTGGCTTACTCTCCCGAAAGAGTTGTAAAAGAGAAACGAACAGAGCAGAGTACAAAATAACTAGTAAAGAGTACGATGAATAAATCTCCTAATTAATTCCGCATCAACTGTGCGGTCTTTAAACATACTCCACATTATTGAAATATTTAAACGTTGGCCTTTGGGCGTTTAAATTGTTAAATAAGCGTACATGCACGTACAAAGTTGAGACAGGTGGCCGAGGGAATTTTGGCCGACCCAATTTTCACCTATGCTTCGGCCAACTCCTTAGGCACGTTGGTATTTTCAATCGAATAAAGTTCTTTTATTTATTTATAAGCGGAATGTCTGACTCTGCTGCAGAAGTGTCTAAGCTGGCTTCCTGGTAAAAATTCCCCCCTCATTCGTATGCACACAGTGTTGCCCGCCTTCCTTCGAACTCCGAAGGCAGGAAACTCTTCGGATTCTCATTGCTTCGCCTGGCCAGGATAACTGCGGCCAAGCGCCATTGCATACAGGATTGATAGAATTTTCCTATCTCTTCTGCTTCATTCCAAATATATACAGGTTGTTTCATCCGATCTAGGCCAAACTTTAACAAACCTCCTGTAACGTTCTCTATAATACAAACGAACCTTTACCAATTTACACAAATTAAAACGCAAAGTTAACGCGAGTTCGCTTGTTACAACGAACTTGTAAGTGGAATTGGCTCGGGTTCCTGTTCAAAAGTATGAACCTATTCCAGTCGACCCAATTTTGTCGAAGGAACTCTTCCAGAGAGAGGAAGATAGATGCTAAAGGTGACTAGGCAAGAATGAAGGTATCATTACCACTCCGACCTATCTCGTGCCTGTACCGCAAAATGTGAAACGACCTTTATAAATCAGCGCCAATTAAAAAGCAATGTTAACAGAAGTCTCACTTGCTTGTTACAACGAACGAACTTGCAAGTGGAATTGGTCGGGGTTCCCGTTGAAAAGTATGAGCCAAGCTATTTCAGTCGACCCAATTTTGTCGAAGGAACTCTCTCTCAGAGAGGATGAGAGAGAAGGATCGAGAGACGGCGAGGGTGACTAGACAGGGGTGAAGGGAAAGAGCGTCGACGAGAGCAAGAGAGTAACGAAAGAGAGATAGAGAGAGCGAGTAGGAGAGAACCGAGAGTCCTTTTATTTATTTGTTACGAGTTGGAGGGCGGGTGCGCATGTGGAGCATCCTGGGCTGCGCGAACTCGATCGACCCTCAAACCCCGTGTGCTTTGCCTCCAGTTCGTCCTCGGCGACGGCAGACCGCGCCGGTTAATCGAAAGGGAAACGATAACATCGACGCCAATTAGCCACTTTAGCCACTCGACTGTACATCAGGCACTGTGCCGTCGAACTCGACGCGCTTCACTGTTTGACCTTGCTTTACCACCTTACCAACAATTAGAAATCCATCCGGTTAAGATCTGCCGCAGTCGGATGCTGCCTCTTGTCGAAGCGGAGCCGAGCTTATTACCGGGAATCTCGGCCGGGATCTTCGATAATGGAACGACGCCGGGCATCCCGTCGAGCCTGGATGCTGGCTCCCTTCGTGATGATCGACAAAGTAAACGGGAAATGATAGGATAGGTCGTGGAAACCGCTGGCATTCGCTTAGATGGACATACTTGATAAAGCCAGTGCTGCTGAGAGATATCGAAGGATGCTTCGACAAATATTGAAGCATTAGCGAAACTTGACACGACCAACTTAAGGTAGTCGTCTCACCAATCCATTTTCCTTCCTTATTGCTTTTGACGCTTTCTTGATGCATTCGAATGTTTAATCAGGTTTTTTTTTATTTTGAATTCGACGTACAGTTTACACAGACGTGATTTTGATTAAAAGGTTATCGCTGCAATTGAAACTGCAGTGTTCCTATATTAACGCGCCACTTTGTCTATATTGAATGATGTTTCAGTGAAGCTTGAAAGTTTGTAAATGCAGGCTAAAGTTTTAGTGAGAAAATAGGAGAAAATTAGTGATTTCATGTATTTGGTAGAGCTTTTGGTTTGATAATAATTTGTAGTAGAAGACAACTACCTTAAGGGAAAGCTCGAGTGTCTCCCTTTACGGTAATGGACCGTCGAGGGTTACTGAGATGCTCGCTAGGCTATTATGTGGATATAAGTGGCTCGTCTTCCGCCGAGACAGCCCTGAAAGCGAAGGCGACAAACTGATAGTCCGTGCTTATCTATAATCGAACTGTGACACGGTAGATCCATTCTATTCCGGCTCAAGTGCATTCTTCGAACAATAACACACGAACTTGACATAAACACATGCGATAAAAAGTACAAATGTACAAGTAAAAGTACAATTTTTTAGTTTTTCAAACGACAGCTTTTGTTACTGACTTCAAATATGATTTTGTCTTTTTGAAATTTCTGATTATCTGAATTGAGCGTCGTTCTGTTTTTTGTGCTGTTGTCGGTAAATGGAAAGTGCGATGGCTAATGCATTTTACGGTGCAGCAGTTGTGAAGGGACTGGCGGAAGTTTCATTGGCGTAGTTTTCCTCTCGTGGAAACGGAAGTATGACACAATAGCACGAGAGTGAATGTGCCTCGGCGTAAACAGTTGTAGCAAGCCAAATATAACAATTGCACTGCTGAGCGTGGAATTACGGTATTCTTCTTTCGATTCAGAGCAAATGTCGACGCGTTTACAAAACAGTTGTTTTCTGAAGTGAATTGAACGACGTGCTGGAAAATTGCCGACTCGAAATCGTATCGAATTAAATTTATTTAAAACTATTTATGTATAATTATTTAAAACATTACATAAGTATGTTAAATGCGGCAGAAATTTATTATAACTTTCTAGTCAAATTAATGTGTATTCTTTCAATTTGAACGTAACATTTTGGGTTCCAACTGGCTTTTCCTTGTTGACATAAACAATTTTACTATCAACAAGACAGAATATTGAATAAATACACACTACAAAATTACCAAAGATTGACCAAACTGCAGGTACAAATTGGAGGGCAAAGTTTGAAAGGAAAAATTACGTCTGGCTACTTTACATGTAACTTTGAGAAGCATTGGCACATTTAACTTGTCAGTTGCTCGCTGATTAGTTTGCATGCGCTAATTACAACTCGCAAGCGGCCAAGTAATGCGCATATCGTTACTAGAATTCTTCGGTAATTTCTTCCAGACTAGATAGCCAGACACAACAATACATGTTTTATTTATAACATAGATTGAATATATTAAATAGACGAAAATTGTGACAATTATGAACAAAAATAACTTCGGTGTTCTTCTAGTGAAGTCAGAGCTTACTAAAATATCGAGCAGCAACAAGGAACAAAACTTTCGTCGGTGTTCTTCCAACAAGGACACAACTTTACACTGTTTCAGAGAAGAGCACTAAACTTTGCCGATAGGCTTGCAACTAGTGATGAACTATTGACGCGTTACAAACAGTTTTACGACGCGAGTAAATAGGGGCTGTGGAATAAAATACACAGCGACACTTTGCAAAGTGATGGTGGCCTCGGGTGGCAGTGCCGGTCATCCGATAGGGCAAATGTACGGGTTGGTGGGAATGTACGTGGAAATGTACGTGGAAATGCTGGGAAACGAGCGTCGTTTACTGGAAAAATTGAAAGCCGATCAGGGTGAGTGCCGGCTGCAGACATTGCGGCCGCATTGAGTTGAAGGGTTTATCCTCTGAGAGCGAAGAATTGCAAGCGCATCTCTCTCGATGGTCCTGCGCGGCTTGCTGGCACCGGCGGCAGCGCGCTGGTCACGCAAGAAGGCGGCGAAGAGGTACACTCACTTTGCCAACTTATATTATTATAATAATTCAACGTAGTAATTTGATATGGCAATAACGTACTATAGATGGGGAATATTTTAAAGGAAATACGGAAAGTTTGGGAAATAAATTGCGAGATTTCTTATTTGTTGTTGGTAATACGTACATATTTTTAGGGTTTTGTAATTTCTTGTCAACTTTAAAATAAGAAACTATACTTAAAGTGTCCCCTTTCGAATTTTGTAATTCTTTTATTAACAAAAATTGAAATAATTTGTGAAAATAGTGTTTGAGTAGTTTGATATTTTATATACAATATGAATGAAAATTAGATTTTTACAGCTCAACGTACGGAATCTTACTTTAATGCGTGGCCTGACACCACACGACCGCTTTTTTAATTCAATCTTCTTACGGTAAAACGATCTCCAGATGCTTAAATACAGGATGCAAGTTTTCCTGTGTAATTAATGCATACCATATTTTAATACCAACACAAATCCATGTATTAAACGATTCTGCAATCCGCACGAGATTTGCATCACGATATTAATACTTACGATATTCGTAAAACAAAAAAAAACATTCGAACTTCCCACGCCCGTTTATAATCATAGCTATTAATGCGACGTTAAGTAATTCCAAATAAGAAACTAAAAAAATTAGAAATTCAAGTTATGAAAACCTTTGAAACATTTAATTGCCCGAGTCTAATTAAATGTAGTTTTCAAATAACGGTACATGAAAGGAACTAAGTTTTTTCAAGCATTCCTGTCGCAAGTGCTCTTCACGGGAATATGCGTGACGCGCGTGAAACGAAATGACCTCTCCGGCAAAATGAGATCGGATTGCGCGATCATCAGCACCTTCACCTGAACACACTATCTATTACAATGGTTTCGCAAGCACGCGTGGGTATTCAAGAGGAATTCTGTTGTTTGAAGAGCGCGTCTGCCATAAAATAACAACGGTTTGAACGGCAATGTGCTGCTTTAGTTATGGATCAACAACGTTATGGGAAACCAACGTTACCATACAGGGTTACGTAGCTCTAGACTCGTGTGTTGCCGCGTTAATCCACCACTCGTTTATCTAATCCCTTTCGCAACACTGGCCGAACAGGCCTCAACAGTATAAACAGCGCTATAAGTAGTTTCCCGGACTCGAACTGGAGCAAAACTGCTCCATCGTCGATTTACACATATCCCTGGCGTGTCAGTGCACGTGCACTAGCAGTTCACATGATAAATAGCAATGTGTTCTTTTTACGTATACGTATTCACGCATGTTTACGGGTCAAGTGTGTCTTGACATTGTACTGTCGCGTGACATTCATTGGTATTGAGTAAATGGATCTTTTTGTTTCTGAGTGGGTCAATCGATCTTAATTCATTACGCTTTGCGGAATTAATTTCCGCTGCTTTTGTTAATGTTGAACATGTCGACTTGTTTAACTTTTCTGTATGTTTTTATATAGTTTGTGTTATATATTTATTAATATTTCATTGGCCTAGCTTCGCCTTTTTTTGACTGTTTCAGAATTGGAAAAATTGGACTCTTGTTTAATTGTCGAAGCACTATTTCGATTGTTATTTTTTACAGGTTCTCAATTAATAATTAATACTTTATATCCAAGACAACGCAAAGCAAGCAAACATAGCGCGTTTGAATAGCAGCGGAATGCAGCCGAGTGAAAGTACGAAATTGCACACCTAATTGAGATACAATGAGTCAAGCGTAAATGCTATGAAAACACGCCGCAGAGGCCGTTTTTGACGCAGCAGAAATTCTGTATAACTTCGATAGGCATATTTGTGTATTTCCGCATTCTTTTTATTTTTCACTACGTTGTCATAAGAATCGAAAACTACTTTGATCACACTTTTTATTTGAGTGTCCCACATTTTGAAAGTGTGACATGATTTCATGAACGTTGACACTCACACCTTAATTCTCCGTAGAACGAAGCTCCGCACCAAAAGTGTGCACATTGTACATTTGTAATAAACTATTTTGTAAAGAAGTAAAATTAAAACTGTATGTCTAGTTTAAATACAACATTTTATAACGGGTGACTATACTCACCCGTCGTGTGTAGGAGGTATCTTGTAGCTGGTGACTATAGTTACCCGTTGTATCGAAAAGGTTAATAAAGGTTAGAGAGGCTGAAAGCTTCTTTGCATCACAATTACTAATAATGATGTCATTATTACGTGTACGTTCTTAAAAAATCAATGCTTGTTTCCGCTCATTGTCAAACCAAATATTATTCTCATGTTACACACCTAAAAGTGTGGAATCTTTATAGCGCGTCGCTACAGCTTTCTTCCTAATTGCAGCGCTCGCTCAGAAAGAAATCTCTTTACGAGAGACGTAGTCATCAGAGTCAGTGCATTGCTTTGTTTTGCCCGAAGTATCGCCTGGGCGTTTCCTTATCATTGTCTGCCGTTAAAAAGGCTTGCGAAGACAGTTGTATTCAAAAAGCGAGAGCGCTCACATGAATGCAATGCGCGTTCATCGATTTTCATGATTCGTGCGCGAGTCAGCTTGGTAATACTGACATTTCTACGTAGATGAAATGCCTTTGTTACTTCTGTAAGAATTATGCAACTTGTGGTATTATTTGTGTTTGTAAAATATCAACTCCTTTTTTCCTTTTCGCTCAAATACCATTTTGTGTGTATTCCAATCATTTAATTTAAAGAATGATTACAGGAATTATGCGTGTAAATCGTACAACCCATCAAATCTGTTAATCTATCAGTTTCGAATTTATTCGTGCATTGCAGAATCCGTTTAAACGGAAATGAACTGTTTGCAGAAAGCTGAATGCAGAGTGCAAAACGGCTTGCAATTGCATACCTTTTCGCTTAGTGTCCAAGTGGTGATTTATATATTGACAGTTAATGAATGGATGTCCATTTCAAACAAACATTTGCATACGACTGTTGAGATGGGAAAATATTAATGGGAATGTGCACATGCATAATCATCGCAATCATTTTCAAAAAGAGTTTTGTTAATTTTCGAGGAGATGATCAGAGCTGCAATCATATTTAAAATAAATTTCGGGAAATACAGAACTTTTGTATTTATATGAACTATATGAAACAGAATGAAAAAGTAATTTAAATGACATTGCTTGTATGGCATAAAAGAACGGAAATTAGTAGTTAAACATTCTATTCGATCCTTGAGTGTGTAGTGATTTCATAGAATTCCTAGAAGACAGTGATGCATGATAATTTGTGTCCGTCAAACGGAACCAGGTGACTCACGCTACAAGTAGCAAAATGAATGAACGTGTCGTGCAGTAAGCCGACTGACGTCGAGTGTGCATATTAATGCCGGACAATGAGTTGTACGGTAAATTTAAAATAAGATAAAAGAATCAACCAAAATATTAACAACTTTTACGAACAATTGAGGGCACTTAAAATAGTTATAAAATCGAATTCGTGTGTTAAAAACTCTTATGTTAATTCAAGCTTACAATATTAATTATAAATAACATAACTTTTAAAAATGTAACCTTCGGCTATTCAATTTTTCTGAGATTTTGTTACTTAAATATATAATATAAAATCACACGCATTTCATAAGAATGTCAATGCCAGCAACGGATCATTTTGTCATAATACTTGGTCCTATCATCCAGTGATGTAAATATAGCTAACAAGAAAGGTAATATGAACGATGGTTTTAGGAACCAGGAAAGCGGAAGACAGCCTGCGGGACAATTAGGGCTACCGCGTTATGGACCGCAGGTGATGAGCGTGCTGTGTTTATGTACCACCGTACATCCTACTGGCCACGGGGACAGCCAGACCGGCAAAATATTACCCAGCTCGCCGCCGGATTCCTATCGGGAAGAGAGGATAGAGTCCTCGCAGGAAATACCTACCGACGACCTGGCTCTGCTAGCTAAACTGGAGGAAGCCAACAGGTGAGTGGTAGCTTGAATCATTTCCGGACACACGTAAGATCTCGGCGTCACAATCGGCTTTTGTGCAATAGCAATCCTTGGTGCTGAAGAAATTCTAAAGTGTTTGCGGACTTATTCACCACTCGACATACAGTAGCGAGTTTATATTTTTTAAGAAGTTTACTGAAATTATGTAATATTTTTAAATTTGAAATGAAAATTATTTACCTTCTGCAAAGTATCCTAAATAATATTTTCATTACATTTATTGCATATTAAATTGTAATATATTTAAGGCACAGTTATACGTATTCGCATATGAAACTTTTTCGAGAGATTCAAGTTCCAATCAAAGTAATCAAAGAATACTTTTGTATGGAAGCACATACCTTCAATGCATAAGAGCACTCGAGACGCTTGTTAGTAGAAAGATGATTCGTGTAATCTAATAGTCTAAAACTCCTGAACTTCTCTTTTCATCCTCTCAATACATATATGTATCTATGGATAGCCAATTACTCGTATGAGAACTCTATACCGTACCGCCTGCAGTTGAGTGCTCTTGTTACTATACGGCGTCTGGTTTTGAGATCCATTCCAGAGAAAATCGATTGCGTCTCATAAACATATCAAGGATTGTAGATTATGTCATAAACATTGCATTAATTTAGTTTGAATGGAACGTGAAAGTGTATCACTTATGGTTGTAACTTCGATACGAAAACGAGTTCGTTTGAGTTATGAAGACAGAATATTCCTATTTATATACTCGTCAGTGAACTTACAGTTTTCTAGCTACGTTATTAATGTTTTATTGTTTGAAAAATTTCTGTATTAATATTTAAAGAAATGGTAATCAATAGAGTTGGTCTTCCTTCCTAATTACAGGCTCATCGAATCCGATGCGAAATCACTGAACTCCCTTCAAAGCAACCACAGCAGGAAGGGGTCAGACACTTCGCAGGTGTCTGTGGCGTCGGGGGGCAGTGGAAGCAACGGCGATGCTGCACCCCGGCGCCACACTGCAGCCGACGGAGAGGAGAACACTTGGACCCTATGGGGCCACATCGTCGCCGATTGGGATTACCATTGGAAAAAGCGGAAAGAGTTCGTTAAAGAACTTGTACGTCAAGGGATACCGCATCACTTTAGGTAATACTAGAACCGAATCTACTGAGCTTCACTTGTCTAGAAGCCATATCAGATCTATTATTGTACTATATACATTCTGTATGCACTAAGCCGAATCAATCGTGTTCTAAATTCGATAGGCGTATATTATATTTTTGTCCCCTTTTCCTCCGCTATTTATTGTGGTGTAATAATACATGTATAATCTATGTTACACGAAAAGAAGTAAGCTGGTAAACAGTGTCAATTGCTCAAATCTGTTCTGTACTTTCAGAGATTACGTCTTGCATTCAGATAAACACCCCACGTCTTCCTTTATTATAGATTAGTATAGATAAGAATGATATAGAATTGTAGATATAAGCTGCGTCTTGTGCAACCATGCAAGTTGTGTGTAGGATTTGTGTAAAGTAATCGTTGTTCAATATTGCAGGGGTATTGTCTGGCAATTATTAAGTGGTGCTCATGATTCACCGGTGAAAAAGCAGTTCGCTGAGTATATCAAAGCAACATCCGCGTGCGAGAGAATAATTAGGCGAGACATTGCGAGAACGTATCCTGAACACGATTTTTTCAAGGAGAAGGATGGACTGGGTCAGGAGAGTCTTTTTAATGTGATGAAGGCTTATAGCCTTCATGACCGTGAAGTGGGGTATTGCCAGGGTTCCGGTTTTATTGTAGGATTACTTCTAATGCAGGTGATTTTTATATTTTTTATTCTAGATATGTGTATTATAAATATTAACTAAGGTTTGCGATAGTTTAACATAGTGAAAGTGTAATTCATATAACAATTACGTAATGCTTTAACGCGTCGGTCAGAAGTGTTGGAACATGCGTGGGTCTGATTGAGATTGATAAAAGTGGTTCTTTTTATTTTTACAGCAAATGCCAGAAGAGGAAGCTTTTGCTGTACTAGTTGCACTTATGCAAGATTATCGATTACGTGATATGTTCAAGCCAAGTATGGCTGAGTTAGGGGTGTGCATGTATCAGTTGGAACATTTAGTCGCTGACACGCATCCTGAGCTCCATGCTCATTTCACAGCGCAAGGTTTCCATACCTCGATGTACGCATCATCTTGGTTTCTTACACTTTTTACTACGGCTCTCGGATTACCGCTTGCCTGCCGTATATTTGATGTATTCCTCTCGGAGGGTATGGAAATTATTTTCAAAGTCGCATTGGCTATGCTCCATTTAGGCAAGGAAGATTTACTGAGCTTGGACATGGAGGGGATGTTGAAGGTAATTGTTTCATTTAAGAATTGTGCTAATTAGCAAAAGGAGCTCAATTATTAATCACGGCTTGTATCTGCAGTTCTTCCAGAAACAGTTACCTGGACTCGCAGAAAAAGATCCCGATGGCCTGATGAATCTCGCTTATGGAATGAAGATCAACCCGAAGCGTATGAAGAAACTTGAGAAAGACTACACAGTATTAAAAATGAAGGAGCAGGAGGAAATGGTAGAACTCCGTCGATTAAGAGCGGAAAATAGGTTGCTTAGGCAAAGGACTGAGCTGTTAGAAGCTGAATCCGCCGAACTTGCGGATAGATTAGTGAGGGGTCAAGTGTCACGTGCTGAAGAGGAAGAAACTGCCTTTGTTGTGCAAAGAGAGTTAGCAGCACTTCGGCATACCCATCTTGAGACGAGTCATCAACTCGAGCAGGCGCATGAAGAGCTAAGGTCATTGTCTGTTCTTTTAGAAGAGAACGTGAACTCCAGGCAGTCGTCACTCGACGAGATATCAATAAAGCAGGAGGCACTATCGCAAAAGGAAGAAATGATACAGTGCTTGCAAGAGGAATTAGTGAGAGTCCGATTGCACGAAGCAGAGAATGATGCGACTATTAGAGAACTTCGTGGAAGGATTCAAGAATTAGAACAAGATAAAAAGACATTACGCGAAACTACGCCAGATAATTCAGTAGCCCATTTACAGGAAGAGCTAATAGCGGTAAAACTTCGAGAAGCAGAAGCAAATCTTTCTCTAAAGGTATCGTCCCCGACTACTTCGTTTTTGTTGATGCATAATGTACTTTATGCTCCGAAAACTTCTTAAAGTAGATTGCATAGAATACATTTTAAATATATAATGACTGTTTCAGGATCTCCGGCAACGAGTTACAGAATTAAGTGCGGCTTGGCAAAGGCACTTACAAGAGCATCGTTCGGCTCAGACAGCACCTGCGCCTGACTCAACACCGAAGAAGCTCTTGTTTTGGGAGAACAGGGGACACGAAGTTCAAAAGTTCGAGGAAGACTTAATGACTACTCGTATACGAGAAATGGAAGCATTAACCGAAGTTAAGGAGCTTAGACTTAAAGTTATGGAGCTTGCGACGCAAGTGCAAGTTGCTACGAATCAGCTTCGCCGACAAGACGAGGGAGGCAAAGTACTTAAGGAGGAATTGGAAGCAGCGTTAGTGAGGGAAAAGGATCTTACGGCTAAATTGCGTGAGCAACAGCACAAATATACCGACCTTGAGTCAAAAATGAAGGATGAAGCAATGATGGCTAGGATACGAGATGCGGAACATGCTCAACAAGTTGCCGAACTCACACAGAAGATTTCCCTTCTTGAATTAAAGGTACTAACTGGATTTCTTAATAGTGAATTTCTCAAACTATAGGCTTCATATTTTAATTTTGCTTACGCTTACCGTTTAACTGTTTCTATTTTATGCAGAAAAGTGCATTATAATATTGTATCATCTTTCTTAATTCCAGAACGAAGAAATGTATGCGGAAGGCGAGCTTAGGAATAATTTAGATGACAGTGAAAGAGTAAGGGAATTGCAAGACAAGGTTGCCGAACTGAAGGCTGAGGTAGGTGAAATTCTGCAAGTTAGATTCGCTGCATTAATGAAGGCATTTAAATTAGGTCATTGCAGTAAGGGGTGAATCTGCATTTCTAGTCAAGTAGGTGTTACACCTCACTAAGATTGAAAGTCTGACAATATACAAATTGAAACACATTCTCTGTTATAAAAACATCACACGTTGATGATTGGTGAATATTTTTTCATTTTTGAATTTTTATAGGATGATTCAAGATTACTGTCTTTATCTTTATGTATACTTGGAACAAAGGTCGTTCTCAACATCTTTATTTTCGTCTTCACATTTCCATCAATAGTATCATCCTGTTTAATATGGTTTACCTTGCTAATTTGCGTCTTATGATTTAGTGTTTTTAGCTACTCGAAGTATTTCATGAACTGGTGCTGCATACATGTATTTTATGGGCACATGGTTTGATTTATGTTTCTACTACGAAATAGTTAAGAACTTCCTTATCTAGAAAGTTATAGTTTGCGTAACAAGGAAACATGGTCATCAGGCATAATCCACTTTAATTAAAGATGCTTTCAATTATACATCCGAATGTTCATTCGCTCTGCCGTAATGACCGTTAATGACCCATTAACTTTATTCAATTGAACTCGAATTTCGTTTAGCCAGGGTAACGTCCGGTTAATTCAAATATTAAACTGGGCTGCACGCTATGGCGTTTAAGCCAACTGAGTTACAAATAAAGTAACAAATAAAGTTGTACTTTTATAAGTATGTTATATCTGTCAATTATCAAATTAAAAATATCCTTATTTGTGCGTTATATTCATAGGTAACAATATCGATGATAGCTGTTGCTCACAAGCATAGGTGCAATTTGATCGACAATGTACAGCGACAGTCATTCATTTGATCCAACTGTTTTAGCACGCTGATGCCTCGTCCATTTTTTGATCATTGGTGAATTTTTTGTGTTTCATTATTTCTATATTGCTTGCTATTTGCTTACTATGTTCGCACAAAATTCGTCTTTCTTTTATTTCTTCGTGTGATTTGTTCACATAACATGACACCGAAGAATCATTCTTTGACCTTAAATATGACACACGCAATCCTCTCATAGTTTGTCAATCGCACTAATTTCTATCACGTTTATATGTCCCGAATAGCACATCAAGATGATTAATATGTAATTTTTTACTATGTTCTCGTTTTATAATGCAGCTCCCTTCTTATTTCGTGTTCTCCAAGTGTGTTAATCTTTGTTCACCTTTTTTGTTGCAACACTTATCGATTTCGCTGTACTAACACCAATCTCACGAAATGACATATTATATCTCTTTGTACATAGGATAATAATTACTTAATCGTGGAGCTACCAGCTTTTCCTACACATCACCTGTTATACATGTGCGGTTAACATGTAACGCAATTTCGAGTGATTGTAAGTTAACGCTTTCGTTTTACTGTGACTCACAAAGATCGTAACGCACAGAATGCACCTCTTACTGCAATGTAACTGCTAACCACCACGCTTAACAAGAGTACACGTTTGGGAGAAAAGGAGAATGACTTCCGTCGGCTTAGTACGAGTAGTCATTTACGCAAGAAGAATTGTGTACTGTTCTGGGATGTACAGGGTGATACATTTGCCTTTGAATCAGCACTATCGAATAATACTTTTCATTAGAAATTCATCAGAAAATTAATACACACACGTGTTTATTGTATGTACAGTGCTCCGACGACATTTTATTTTGCGTCCTCTTACTCCGAATGATGCGCTCTTCTCAAAACGTTTTACTATATTACTAATAATTAAAATTACTAGATAATTTATCATTATCGTACATACATCAGCGTATAGTTAATACTAGTGATTCAAAGGCGAGAGAATTTCGCTGTACACGCTCAAATGAATCTGTCCACTCTCAGGCCTAGTTATATACAGAAATTGGACAGAATCGTTCGAGCATGCACTGGTATATTGCATACAACGTCATGCTAATAGCATAATTAACGCCATTCAATCGATCTTGGTGATCGCAAAGGTTTCTAAGATTTCTGGTCACTGCGCAAACCAAACACAGCTTTCTCACATTCATGTGCGTAACTAACCACTTGTTGATAAGGTACCTGTACACACATCAAGAATTCATGCGATTCCATCAGCCGACACTGTTGTCACAATTGTCGCGAATATCAGCTTCGATAAGCTGCCTGCGCACTCTTGCGTGTTTGCGCTGCGCTTTCCTGTACAATGCGAATCGAATAGAAATGGAAATGACAGCCTTACAATGTCGGGGATTTTTTTCCCACGTACAATAAAAACAAAACGCTTTTTCTCTTTTGTGTTTCTACGTGAAAGAAATTACGACGAAACAATAGTTTTATACACATGCGTTAATATTACTGTGTTAGAAATAATTACTTTCGTGCTTAGGTTCGATTCGAATCTGCACTTGTACGTTGAAGGGAATTGCAAACGCTGTGCATCAGCGCGGCCTGCAATCATATGACACGCGCCACTTTTGTTTGAATTACCATCGCCTACTTGCGTTAAGCACGATACACGAATACATCGTTTTGTCTCGCATTCATGACAGTTCTATTCCGTGCGACACGCGGGATTGTTTGATTACAGTAATGCTTGAGCCGCCACTGCATTCGTACATGTTATATGTATCGTGTAAAAGTAGTGTTAGTTTTGCAATGAATTTATAACGAGTTTTCATTACAAATCCTCACTCGTTATTATTTTATTGCAAAGCAAACATTACTTTCTAGACGAGCCTCTTATATCAGACATTAATAAGTATTGCAATACTTAATAGTCCCTAGTTTCCCTGAATCATAACTGTATACCGGGGAGAAAATCGTGTTCAAATGTGAGATTTTAGAGTTTATTGCGAACATATAAATAGGCAAACATTTTTCTTTATATTAGTAGCAATGACAGTTGTCTCCTGTAAATGCTATTAATTATGTACACCCATACATGCACACTTACGGAAATGGAGTCATCGACACTAAGCAGTCGGATTCACCCGATATCTCATCCCAGCAACAAAGACGCCATACATTATTTATCGTGCCACAACACACACTGTACTCTCGAGAGTTAGCACAGCACGGAGTGCCAAGTTTGGCGGGCGAAGCAATACTTATCTGATTTTGAACAAGCGCACGCTCAATTAATGACATATTACAACCAATAATAGAAAGAGCAAGATATGCGAGTGCCAATGAAAAATTAGTTCGGAGAATTGTCTCGATCGTGCGTTTGTTGGGAGCGCAATTGAATTCTTGCTGTGTGAGGGTACCACAGTATACGTGACACTAACACAACGGGATTAATTGTTCTTTGTACGACTAACCCTCTATTGCTGTGTTATCTCTGTCTCCTTAGTTCCCTACGCCAATCACCAGCCCGGAGACTGAGCCTTGGCGCTGGCTCGAGTAAGTTTTTAACCCATCTGTAAGCATTATTTTCTCTCATCTCATGTGCGTGTAGCATGATGTGAATATGTCTGTTTTGTGGTGTTGTTGATTACCTTGTCCGTCCATTACTGTTTGTTAACACATTACAGTCCGCTTGTATATATTTTTTATAAACTTTAAAGAATAAACTAGTTTGTAGATAATGCAAAAGACATTTTATGTGATTTAAATCTGTACTCTACAACAAAGGGGTTTCTAAAAGAAAGAAGAGCGGACAGTAATGTGATAAACTATTTGCGAGTGTTTCCTTACTAACAATTCGAACAACTGCTTAAACTTGACTCTTCATGCTACTTTTCCAGCTGTAATTATCCTAATATCCTATATTGATAAATTAGCTTCTGCTTGTTTAGTGGTTTATTAAAACTAAACTTCAATATTCACTGGTTGGCATATTGGAAGCTTTTTCCTTTGTACATATCCGGTTGAGACGCGATATGTCTATTGAGCGAAGGAAGCCGACGATAATTTTAGAAAATTAATTGAAGAATTACTTGTAAATGCCATTGTACATATTGTACAAAGTCTCACTCATACTATGTGTCGTAGATTTTTAAATAAGACTTAAATCTACTATGTGAAAAAAGCAAGACATGTTTGATTGATGCTAACTCATAATAATAATAAAATATTGCGATTAACATCAATCAAACATCGCAGCTTGTTTTTTTCAAATAGTAGATCTATGTCTAATTATTAGAATAATTATTTATGATAATAGAATGAGCTTGGAAGGAATTCACCGATGGTCATGCATTATCTGTTGCAATATTTTTCGTACTACTCAGATTCGTTGAATTCATGCTGTTTCCGTCACCATTCGAAGTATGATGATTCGAAAAATCCACTGTTTCCTACCAAATCGTATCTCAAATTAGGAAACGATTACAAGATATGTGAAACACAATCTTTCATAGTTGAATTAGGTTTTTGCTCTTAGTGTATTAGGAGTTCAATAATTTCTTAGTAGATTTAGTAATAAAATCGCTCGGATAACACTGCGAGCGCGATTGATCCCACATCTTCGTACAATATCGTGGACAAACTTCGAGTAGAGTTTTCTAGATATGTTCCATGAGAAGAAACAAATACTACAACGATATTCTTCCAAAGCATCGTGTAGAATGCATGGATTTAGGGATTTACAATCAACATATTATACCAGAAAAATCCGGATGCTTGTTATCCACATAATCACAACGTAAGATGAATTAGGCTGCCTGTACAATAAATAAACTAGGAGCCATGTGAAAACTGTGCGGCCAATACCATAGACTGAACAACGGTCTCACAGTTTCAATGTTTTCTTTGGAACTTTGACTATTATAGAGAGCGTGCTTTACCTAGCACACAAAAGGCCGTAGTTCAATGAAGAAGACTTACGCGAGAAGAAAAAGTGTTCTATAACTGAGTTATATATCTGCTACAGGTCATGAGGCTAGAAAGCTGGAAGCAACGTTGGACCGGGCATGGTGGCCCGGCGGTGCGAAGCTTCAGCGTGGAGACTGAAAGCGAACTGGACGATCGGGATCTCCGAATCTGCCTACAGGATCATATCAACGCGACCACGCCGAATTCACCCGAGGTATAGAAGAGCCTCCACTTGCACCAGGGAGCACATTAGGCAGCTAATCCCATTGGTGAAGAATACTCCATCGCCAGGGCGGACGAACCTTTTCGTTCACGATCACGCTTTCGCGCTAGGGACGATCGATATACATGCACTTACATACAATGTAGATGATAATTTCGAAGACAAGCAGTAATAATCGTGTTTAGTTGTGTGTACTATCACTAGGCCAAAATGTATCGATAACGCGTAGCGATTAACTAACTGTAACGTGGTCGTAACTCGTAAAGGCTGGACATCAAATCTGTGTGATCGATCAGACGTTCGCGTTCCAATCAGGTTTCAGGATAGCGCTTTAAAGGGGCAACACCTATTGATTTCGTATTTATCCAATGTTGCTTTTACATTGATCGTTCCACCGTGTATGCCTTTGCCTCACGTATGCCCGTAATTGAAGGAGGTATTTCAAATGACAACTGTTAACTAGAAGATTGACAGATGAACTGTGTTTCGTTCTGGAATTGATGATATGTAAGTTAGAGCATGTGTAAAGCTTCCGTTGGAAAATGCAACGAAAGGGCATAGATGAGTCGAAGGATTTCACGGCGATCGAGTTTCTAGCATTACGAAAGTGATATTCATTAAATGCAAGCGATAGTTACTAACATTTCTCATGGTACTTATCGTATTATTTAAAGCGAAGCATAGTCGGTCGCGGGTGGCAATATTTTAAGACGCATTATACAAAAGTTATACTGCAAGCGCAGTAGCCAGATTAGAATTTATTATTCATTTTGTGCAATGCTTCCTTATGTGTATTCTTTGTTTTTATGTATGTTTCAATTTTCTTTGTTCGTTTATTGTAATGTCGAATTGGCAGTATTTGCTGTGTTCATGTATTATGTTGGATGTTTGTCCATATCGTAGAGAAAATTTTATGTTACGCGGATCGTTCGTCTGTCCCCGTAGCGCTACCTTTTAATTCGATTTAGCTTTTAACTAGTCTAATTAAATGTTAGTAAAATTCCCAGCATCTCAAGTATTCTTCTGAAGTATCTATCTTTAGTTGCATGGACCACTTTCCTTTTCGCGATGAGGTGTACTTCAGATTAAGCGGGCGTTTCTGGATCGCTCCGACAGAGCGAAGTATAATTCCTTGGCAACCCTCATTGCTAGCGAGCCGTTTCCTACGCCCACACGGGATGACAGCATTCCTAATCATTTCAGAAGAACAATTCCCTCTTATGATTCCTTCATTACTGCACCACGAACTAGGGTAGTCACTTTAATCTGTCGCTCTGAGTAGATCTGCGTTATCGCACTGGAATATCATGCCGCTTTGCGTAAGTCAATTAATTATTAGTACAGTTGCTAAATTACAGAAATTTCAATGGCGCATCTGTCCATAGTCGGATATGGTTTCCATATCTTATAGTATAATCTTGACCAGAATTCATAGACTCCTTATTAAAGTAGTAAACCATACGGAACTTATCATGCCGCACTTACAAATTCTTTTATCTCGTAAGAAAAATAAAATAGTGAAGAAATGAATTGATTTCGTAATGTCGAATCGGCAGATTTTCTCACAGTAACTCTTTAAATAAGGAGTCTACAATGAGGCAATAATAATCGTCAATTAGTGGATTACTTTTAAAGTTGTTATTCAAATTCGTTTTATTATGTGTATGTCTATCGTATAATGCGTCTTATAGCATCATTCCAAGCCCTTTCCTCTCAAATCAGGCGTGCCCACATTGAGCGCCGTTTGTAATAAATTTTAAGCCAAACTGAGGATTTTATTTATGCTTTTATAAGTGATAAAGTACTATAGTGCACGTGTGTACCAGCTTATTTATAGAAATATATTATTATTGTTAGTATTAGAAGTACGGTCTTCTTAGAATGTATAGAGCCACTATTATTATTTCAAATATTGCATTCCACAGTCTTGGAGTATCCGGTAGATGCGTTTAGCGTCTCTCCACTTTGCTCCCACCCCCCCTCTACCCTGAAACCTGATTGACTTAGACATTAGACACTGACGTAGTCATGTGACACGTAGGTTTTTATACGTACTATGCATTCTGTGTATTTTTTGTAATTTAAATCAAATCCAATTCCATTCGCGGAATTGAATACGAAATAGAACGGGGACCGTTAGTCGAGATGGGAAAGTAGCGATGTCTTTTACGAGCAAATGTGTCACGTGAAACTTATATTTAAACAAACACGCGGACAAAGAACACACATCAATACGTACCTATAGATTTGTTTTTCTCATTATACAGACAATTGACAACACCGCAAACGAAATTACACCGCATCCCAGATATCATAGTGTCGTCGCCACATATACGTACATATGTGTGTTTATATGGATAACTTTGGCGCGATTGTATGTATACAGTAAACTACGGAGGAACAAATACACGGCAAAAGAAATTTCACACACACAAACACACCCAGATATGCACATACACACGTGCACTGGTGCACGAGTACACAGGACACGCGAGACAGCAAGTGGAACACCATAGTTATTTGAAGCTCGAGTACGAAATCTGCGCACAATATAACGATATTAATACCAGTTAAACTAATGTAGGCGAACAGTCATTGTCGCAATTTAGATGCGACCTCGACGCGAAAGAAGTGTAGCGGTGTTTTTTAAATAAACCTAGCGATTCCAGATTGTCGAGAATGATGGTGAAAGAGGTAATCGGAAGTGCGAACTTGCGAGAGTTAGTGCCCGAGTAGCTCGTTCCTCATAGCGATTTCCTAGAATGTGATAATTACTTCCAATCGGAAATAAACGCGTAGAACTCGACATACTACTTTCAACTTCATTTTATTTGATTGTCAGTGAGCTGGAACTCCTGGCTAACCGAGTCGACCGAATTTTCTTTCCCAAGCGGGACGCGATAGACCGAATATCGCTTTTCGTACGACATAATTACTCTTCTCTATGGAGATCGATTGTATCGCATTTTGCATTGAATCAGTGCAAATTTCATACTGCACAAGTATATACGTAATGGTAATCTTTACAATAGACTAGTTTTTTCTCAGCTTTTGAGCAGTGAAATATGATGATGCTTACATTTTTTAGTACATCGAAATTTCGAATTATGCTCTTCTGATGGGTACTATTGTTAGTTTGATAATCCTTGAAAAGGTGTCAAACTAATTATAAATGAGTATTTTAATCCAGTGAAAACTTGGACGCTACATGAATATCGCCAATAGTACTTTATAAAACGAAAATATGAAGAATAGGAAAGACGATATGGGCATTCCTACGACAAATTATTGTTGAAGTGTGTACTTGCCACGCGTTTATACGAAGCTCGCTTCAGCATGAAGGCTTAAAACGTTTTCTTTATGAAAATACTTTAAGCTTTGATAATACGCCGCGCGCGGGCATTAAAATAGTATTCGCATTTCAAAATTGCCTGGGCTTAGCAGTCACGGCAGTAAAATTGAAATTAGTGCGAGCTTAATCTTGGTCGACTTCGGTTCGATAAGAGTTCCAAGCAATCGCTGTTTTCCGCTTTGGCCTAATCCGCCGTAAAGTTTCGTTCCCCAGCACTAATTGGCAGCGCCACTCTACGTCTCACAGTAGCGAGTTATCGAAATTCCGATTTTATACCGATCGCGTTTTTTACTACGAGCGGCGAGAACTTCTCCCGCCACGGAGTCGTCTATTTTTCCCCACAGCGCTTTGACGCATGCACGAGCGTTGAAACATTTTAACGAAAAACTTCCAAGCACTGTGAGAGTGATCGTCTTTCGCTTTATTGAAAATGATCGAATTGAGATTTTGGTACAGTAGTTCGTGGCGCCCAGTTCTCTCCGTGTTAGTCCAATACATATAGTGAAGTTCGGTCAGTGTTCGTCGAACTGTTGCAACCAGTAATCCTCTCCTAATTAATTTACATCCATGGTGAGAATTTACAAACATCTCCTTTTATATATCAACTTCGCTCTAACGAAAAATATTTCTCAAGGAGGTACTGGCAAAATCAATAAACTTTACATGAACAATTAATGTGTCGTTTCTTGCATGGGTTAACCCTTTCGCTGCGCTATTCGTAGAATAAAGAATTCTAGTCTGAATTTTAAAGCACATAAACATTCGTTGGTCTCCAACACCACATTTGTCAATGTTGCATTAAATTACCTTTGTTCTGTTACGTAATCTTATTTGAAAAATTCGACTATAATCGAATGTTGCAGCGTAAAGGTTAAAGTATAAAGTAAATACTTGGTAAAATGATATTAATACAGCAAATTTCCATAGAGCAATCAAAATTTCAAGCTCATGGAGGAAAACTCCTTGTGTCCATATGAATTGTTTGTTTAACACCCTGCCGGTTGCATGAAATGTACCCGGATATTGATATGTAAATCTTCGTTGGCCACTGGTAGACACATATTGATGTTGACAAGCGAAATTAAATCACCGATTACTGCAAAATACCCTTCAACATAGTGTTCAATTTTTTCCAATTAATTCATTCCCCTTCAAACCTATTAAAATGATTTCCTATTCCAGTAGCAAAACAATTGAACCAAAACGATTGTTCTTCAATTTTTCAATTGAAATTCTGCGGTATAATCATCAGGAAATAAATATATAGTTAGTACGTTTATGTGGACACTAATCATCATAGTATATGCAAACAAATTATTGCGCTACATTGCTCATTATATATTCGTTTACGTACAGCAATATTTCAATGCGCGCCAGAAACAATCAAGAGATTATGCTCGAAAGCAGATAATTAATGAACTTTTTCGGAATGAGATATTAGTTAAAATATATATATACATTAGCATATTCATAGTCTACAGACATCATTTCCAAAAATTGACAAGGTCGTCGACGTCAATGTTATCGTTTAACTTGGTTGTTTGGGCGTAACATTATCTGTCGGATACTGTCGACTTTACCAATTTCGTAAGCGTTAATATTGTTATTGACGACTGCCGAAAAAGCAAAGAAAGGAACACTAGCTTGTATGACGAATGGTAATCGACGATGCCCAAGGTAGACTGAGAATGATAGAATGACATAAATCGGCAATGGAGCATCAACTATTATACAAATCATTTTCTACTTATTCCATAATACTGATTTGCAACGAATACTGTTGGCCTCATTATGCAGTACAAATGGTTTGAGGTTTAGCCACAAAGATTTAGTTCCGCCTTCGGATTCAATAATGCGAAACAAATTTCTCCTTGCTACTTTCCACCTAGAATCCCGCAATGTCGATTTTCAAAGGCGCGACTAATGAATTTGTAACACAAATGCAATTATCAAGTAAACATGCAAGAAAAATATTATTATGTAAAACGGAACCTGCAATCGGTGTCATGCACTTTCATATCGACATGTGCAATATGTGTAGCAACAAGGCTGTTAACGATAGTTAGCGAAAGGAAATGGAATATAAATTCGAAACGAAATAACTTCATGATCTGTCGATGATTCTGACAGTCTATTCGCTCGCGAGCCTATTTCACGAGTTAACGGCTCGTGAGATCCTCACTTAGCGCAATCGTGCTTGGCACTGCCAGGAATTCGCACGAAAGTCTACTTTGAATAACATCGAAATTCCATTTTTAAAAGACCAGTGTTTGCAAATCGAGTTATACTTATATCAAGGTTGTTCTAGTATCGATCTGCCCTCGATCTCGTATTTCAGCTTAAAGCTAGAACTAAGACGCCTTATATATAAAAAGAAACTGTCCTAAGATCCTTTGCATATTTCCACCTTATTTCCGCATTTTTAAACTAATTCAATGGCGCTCCACTAAGAATTTCATTTACATTTCAATCCCCTCTCCTCTGATAATTCTAAGTTTTTAACTCTTGTCTGCATCCTATTTATTATATTCAATATTATATTCTATACATATAATACAATATAATATTTAATATAAAGTGGAATATGGAAGTATCTACTAAAATGTAACTGAACCACCCTGTACAATTCCTCGGTATTTCCCACTTCAATAAATACCGGGAAATACATATAGCGGTGAGGGTCGTCGCCGCTTTACCTAGGAGATTATCCCTAGGATATTCTCGTTTATCCCATAGCCGTCCTGCCGTGTCCTGGTATACCTGGCCGACCCTAAACCCATCAGTGGGGAATTCCAGGGGATTTGTGGTGGTGATATATAAATGCAGTGTCTTCTAAAGCGCTTCACTGAACACGCTTATTAACCCTCGCTCAGCGAATGTTCGCTCATTCTGACCCGATTCGGTCTTACTTCGTTGGCCAAGGAAATCATCCTAGGTAACTGTTATATCATTATGCGTTTCTTTCAGAATCGTAGATATTTCCTGTTTTTTTCTTATGTGCAGTACGAAGTTTAATATTCTTATTTGTCCATTTTCAATAGTTTCATGTTAGGTTAAACGATGTATCATATTATACTTGAAAAATTGATTGTTAAATTCATACACTTGAACTTGTAAACTTTATTCACTGACGTTATTTAACAATGCACGAAAGCGAAAGATGGCAGGGTAAAGTATAATATAGTTCAAGATGTGCTTGAAAATTCCTGTTTAGCATGGGAAAAGGGCGGCTAATGAAAAAAGGGCGTTCCGCCCTTCCGAAAATAACTCTCCCCGTTTTCTTCCATATCCGAATGTTCCACTTAAGTAGTGAAGAGAGCAAGCGGAGGGAGAGCGAGCACACAGAGTTCACCGGGGGAAGCGGAAGTTTACTTCGCCCCATAAGTTCCGAAAATCCTATTAAACTAGGACATCGCAGACGAGCTTAGCGAACTCGCTCTTTCCCTTAATAACGACGTCTCCGCATCACTCACAACTAGAGCGCATCTTTATGCAAGTATAGATTTTTACTTATGTATTACAGATTCTGGAACGTCAAGCGAATGAGTTTCGTATGAATCGTTTAACAATTTATACATATTTTTGTTATCTCGTGCAAAATATTATAGAGAATTAATTCTGTGTATTATACACGATTTATTTAGCGTAAACAAGCGCTGTCTAGTCATCATCATCAGTGATCATTCCAGGGAATGCGTAATCAGTCTAGCGTGATTTCCTAACACGAGTCATAAACTCGTTGGGATGTATCGATCTCCTCCCGGTCCGGCTGCACGAGTAACCTCGTTATTTGACGAGTAATTTACTCTAATGACATTTCTATTAAAAGATCTGCCCTGGCATCGAACTGCTGTAACAATCTTACAACTGTACTCGCTATACCGGGTGGCGAATATTTCAGACTCTGCGATAAAATGGAAATAAACAATAATGTGGATGTCATTGTTGTGAAATAAAAAATTGCCAAAAGTATTTATTGTTTTGCATAAACCTTTGTAATATAGTTAATACATTCAATATATTTCTCCTTTTATGGGAACGTTCAATAATTATGAATATGTTTTCCAATATTCATATCATACAACCCAATACTTTTTGATCAGAATCCCAGGATGATTTTCAATGCTAAAATTAAAAGTGTGCCATCAGCATCCATGTATAAGGAAGGCGTACAAAAGGTACTATTTTTCATCCTAATTATACGCTTTCATAGACGCTCAATCGAGTTCCAACGAGCACGAATCCCAAGGTAATAATTCATCCTCAAACAATACTTCATCAAAACTTCAGGGAATTCATAAGAAAACTCGAATTACCCAACAACCACCTTAATCTCGTGCAATTCCCAATCGAAGCACTGTGTACTGGATGCGGGCTCCATAAAGATGCGTATTCAAGGAGCGCCAGTGTTCCTCATTTACTTTTACGATCTCCAGTTCATCGAAGCGCTCCGGCATATCTTTATGAGCATGAGTACTCCGAGTACAGTCTGATTCACATGCCATTGAAACTTTAGAGTCTCTACGATCTACATAAAATAATAATGATAAATTATTCAAGCAATTCAATTATATAAAAATGTTCCTAAAATCTTTTACATTTTACGTATTATAATATTATATTATATTCTCAATGAAATGGTTCCACGAAACTTAACAAAGGGAAATGAATCAACCTGTACAGGATGATGCTTTGAATTTGACCTTTTATTGGACACTATGTATACGATATTATATTAGAGGTACAATATAATATTATATATATAATGTAGAGAACCTGCAGGAATGTAGGGAAACATTCATATACATTAAAACTACTGTAATTTATAATTATTCTGTATATTTATACCAATCTGTAATCGACAGTGGTAATTTCAATGGCAACTGCAACACCTTGTATATTATTAATACTATCCATAAAATGCCAGCCACTCGAACGTTTCAGGTAAAACCACCCTCACAAAACCGCCCTCGTCCCCATTTATCCACGCTCAAACCAACCGCACGCTTGTCATTCCTCGAGAATCACAAGCAGAGCATATTATATTCGGTTCGCAATGCTAATTGGCCGAGGATTTCTATCGACAATGGAGTGGTGGGGGAAACATGGTGGCGAAGAAGAAAATCGAACGGCGGATCGGCATAACCTCACAGCTGCTGAAGCGTGCGCTCTCTCACCTCGTTCGTTCGCACGGTCAGCCGACCCCCATGAACTACGCCGAGAATTGAGCTGAACGCCAGTCGACACACGGCGGCGCTGTAATTCTATCTTTTCCATACTAAAACGTAATATCCAGATACCTGCTGGGAGCCAAACAGGCCCTTTACTCGAACGACCATCAACATTAAACGTACCACGCCCGATCAAGTGGCTGGTTTTAAAATTCGATTTGACTAATATGCACTTGTTTGTTCTTGTTAAAAGTTGAAATGAAATATGTAATATTTTAATAATTATCAACAGGTTATTTTGTTTATTTATTGTCGTATTAAATTGAGAATTACCTATGTCCAAAACCGGAAAATGTAACCTTCATTTCATAACTGGTTATTGTAGGAATAGTTTACTGTTAATTATACTCATGTTAGCTTGCCATACATTATTCTCCAGTGTAATTGGTACCCGACACAATTACTTATAATCCATCATATATTATTTTAACATAGTCGAATTTGTCAATAAAGGCCTTGTCAAAAATAGATAGACAGATCGGTATGGGTGAAGGGTTGAGTTGAAGCTGGTGGTAAAGGAGTGACAAGAAGTCAAGGCGGCGTGCAGGTCCGATGAGGGATGAAGGGCGGCGAACTCTCGAGCGGATCTCGAATCTAAAACGGCATAAAGGTAGAGAAAAGCACGGCGGGCGGCCAGGGGAGGCGAGAAAGGGGAGTGAGAGATAGCATGGTGGTCTCTCCTGAGGGAAAAAGCTCAATAGAAGAAAGCGCGGGAGGGATGCAGGGAAGATGATGATCGGGCCAGGGGAGGTGGGCTTGCGCCCAAGGGCGAGTGGTTCTCCAAATAGGGTCCATCGGCCCGAGAGTGTAGAAAAGTAATCCTCGAAAAGGGGTTCGTTGTCGGGCTGACGGGCGGCGCGCTGTTGCCAAATGTACGGTGCGCGCCCGGCAACGTCAAGAGCGCGTACACATACATACATATACAGATACCTATACATATGTATGCATACAGGGAAGAGGAGCAACGACAGCCAACCGGAACGACCCTCTTTCGAGAGAACGTCGACGTCGTCCGTACACGAAACCCGGGGCCGATAACACTAGGGCGCATACTGCCGATGACGAGTGCACGTCGAGGATGATGATGACAAACGGAATGACGACGCCGGCAGTGTTGCCGGGAGAGTGCGCCTCCCGCGAGGGGGCTGCAGAGCAGACAAGGAACGAGCGAGATGCCAGGAGGAAGCTAGGTAGAGCGGCCGAGAGAGAGGGAGGGAGTGAAAGAGAAAGATCTCTGTATCTCCCGGCAAGAGCCGAAAAAGAGAGAGAGGAGATGAGTGGAAATCGGGCGTAGGAGAGCGATCGGTATGGGAAAGGAGAGAAAAGGAGATCGGATGAGATTGGTCGAAAGGCAAAGACACAAGCAGGCGAACAGCAGCGCCGAGAAACGAATACGAAGCGATTCGAAAGCAAAAGCAAGCGAAGTGCACGGGACATGCGGCATAAGCAGAGCAGAGCAAAGCAAAGCAGAGCGGCGCGGAGCAGAGCAGCGAGAGCAGGCAGGGGTGGCGGGCCAATTAAATATGGCGTCGGCGGTGGGGTGTGGCGCGGGCGCATGCGCAGTAATATGGTCGATGGGGGGAACAGGAATCGCGGGCAGGACGGGGCAACGCCGAGAAGAACCGGCCGGCGAGCGCAGAGAGAGCGACGAGTACCCGGCGTACGTTTGTGTGGTGCGTGCCGTCGTCCCCCCGAGAGAAAGAGTCGAGCAGCTCCCAGTGTCGAGAGAGGCCAGAGAGCGCAGCAGAGAGCCGAGAACTCACCTCCTCCGGCGTCCGTTTTACCCGCAAGGATCTCTCTCCTCGCCAGTAGATCACCGGCCGGCAGCAGCTTCGCTCGCAGCGAGATCACGGAGACACGGAGAGCTGTCCAGTGGCGCCCGGTGGCTGAAGAGAGACGAGCGGCAGTACAAGAAGCAGAAGAGGAATTGTCTAGCTAGCGAGGGAGCGCAAGGAGCATAACGAGCGCGCGACACGAGAAACATGACGATGGCTACTGAGAGCGAGACTAACGGGCCCGAGAGCAAGGAGATCAAGGACGTAAAGGAGATGAAGGAGGCGCTGAAGGACGAGCAGCCGCCGGACAACAAGCAAGAGGAGAAGGACACTGGGAAGAAAGAGGAGGCCGCCAAGAAGGAAGAAAGCCCGGAGGCCGGAGCGGCGGCGGCGACAGCGGCGTCCCCGGCTAAGAGCAAGGCCGTCAGCGTGCACAAGACCAACTACGACAAGGACGTTGTTTATCTCTACCAATACTCCCGCTCGCCGGTCGTGCCCTCCATCTCGCCCTACTGCCTCAAGGTGGAGACGTGGCTGCGACTTAACAGCATCAAATACGAGGTGAGTCCACAATCTCATTGTCAGTGCGCTCGCACCCGCAAATATCTACAACTTATATATCCGCCGGGTTGAGACCGCCCCTACGTTCTCTCAGCATCCTCGGCAAACGTGTGTGCACCGGACTAGGCTACTGACCTGGCTCTCGGTGTGCGTGCCTGTCTCCCTTGCTTGCCCTCTCTCATTCTCTCTCTCTATGTATATGTGTGTGCGTGGGTACGTGCACCGACCCCCTGTACACACGGCCTCCTTTAGCACGGATTCGTGCGACACTGATGAAAATTGCGCCGGCTTTGCCTACCAGAGTAAAGAGCTCCTAGACTCTGTAGCATGAAAACTGTCGGAATTTTTTTTCGTTCGATCTGTTTACTGGGGTCTTTCTGGTATTTATGATGCTCTTTATGGCCCGCTCGAATTTAACTCGTAGTCCAATGATTGCGACAAGAGTTGGATGGATCGTTTTAAATGGAATTAGTTTGATGTAGAATATTGTATGCTCTTGGGGAGCTCGGTTTTATTCAATGCAGTGTATGGAGTGTGATTTGGGAGTGGGCGAGCGTTTGCCGAGATTTGTGGGGACCATAGAGAGGCGAGCGAGGGTGATCGATGCCTGGAGTGCATCGGGCTCCCTCCCTGGGCGTCGTGTTTCTGCATGGGCAAGCTGCGATGCCTTCCTTCTCGTTTCCTGCGCCGCAGTACCGTAGAACCGGAGCCACTCGCTCGGATTGTTTGTCCCACATTGCCAGCTAGAAGTAGACGCTCCCCGTAGACGCGGGGAATTGCTGCTTTCAGTGCTTGGCAGGGAAGCCTGCGAAGACCAGGCGGGTCCTCTTGCAGATTGTGCCAAAATGGCCGCCCCTGGTAAAGGTGTTGTTGCCTCCCCGGGAGAGCTTTAAATATGTATGCCCTTCGATGGAGTGTGCCGATTGAGTTTCCCAGATTTTATCGATCCTTCGTAGAAATTCGTGATTTCTCTGGAATGCTTTTGTCACGGATCGATCGATCGCTCGCTGGTGGTCGTATTTCCTTACATTGTACTCGACTGCCGAGCTAACGGCGACCTGAGTATTATTCCATGACTATTTTGCATATCTTTTAATACGTTGTTTTTTAATTCTACCTAGAACTAAGTTTCGTTATTGTTCTTTCTTGTAATTTATTATGGCCGCCTGTTTATTCTATCTTTGGGTTGGAATTGTCACAGTGTTAACGGTATTGTTATTTAATTTTGGTGTTTGAATTAAACGAGGGTTTGGTTTACGTTTAAACAGTAGATTTACACAGACTGGTTGGTTTGTGATTTCGATTTAAATCTGTCCCGTTCCGTTAGGAAACAGTTGGGTAGAATTCGGTAGCCCGCCACGGTGAGGATTTCAGACGCAAATATTTATGGGAACGTCGCAGTGTTTACGTCCGGGGTTGTAGCTTGGTGATGATAACGCTGCTGCTAGTCATCGTCCGAGGGATGAAGCCACCGTGCTTGCTTACACGAACGTTCTCTAATTCTACCATGGATTATTCTTAATAAAAACCTGGACTAGTAGTTGGTGCATCGGTTGAATTGCAATTCCTGGGGGAATATTTTCCCGTTATCCGCTGGGGATTTGTCGATTTTCGATAACTCGCCTCGCTCCGCGTCGCCTTCTAGCGAGTGGAAATGCCCGCTGCATTTGGGGGCAATAACCGCCGAGGGAGGTTACGCTCATGATTAAAAACAGTAAACTCAGCCTGAGATTAACAAAATATTGCAATCCCACGGCAATGCATTTTTACTATTCTACAAAGAGCTACCACGAAAATTATGTTGATTCTATAATGAAAAATGCCCTTTAATTTAAATCCTGTTTCGTTCTCAACGGAATCTCTTCTGAGAAGAATTTATATATCGATTTAAATTTATATCTTGAAATACGCAATCTCCTGAATACAATTGTAAAAGAGCAATTCTCCGATTATATTATTCTATTGACCGTCGCTCGGTCACTAATGATTCCACAAAGTAAAATCATATTCATAATAAATAAGCGGTACAAACTGCACAAAGGCACGCAAAGGGATGCACTTCTCATCGGCAGGATTTGACACGTAGACGCGGCGTCACGGTGGCTTTGCAATTTCGGCGAGCGATAGAAAGTCTGGAAATATATTTTCTCTGGCGGCGAAAGAGTGGCGTAAAGGGGGGCCCCATGGCAGTGCGTGCATTCCTGGGGACTTTTAAAACGGGTTTGAGCGTGGCGCGTGGGGAGAAAGAGCGTGTGCGTGTGCGAGGGAAGTCCATTGGAGGGCTTCCAAGTTGAACGCGCAGCCAAATGCCCCCGTGAGCCTTGATCCTGTGCGCGCGCGCGCCCGCGCGTACGCCTCGCCATGCTTGATGGGGGATGGAAGGATCCATAGAAACCCTCGGGCTTAGGCGAGACTCGCTCAACGAGATTTACATGTCAACTGGGAGAGCCCGGCCACTTTTGTTTGACCGTGTACTATCGGAAACAATGCGTAATCGATAGCGCGTCTACCTCGGCACGAGCATGCACACTCTCATGCAACCTATTCTACTGGCTTTCTGGGAAATCGAAACGCCCGATTCCCAATTTTCCAGCAAGCTCACTCGACCGGTTTAAGGCCCGAACCTTACGCTGTGTCATCCATTTGTTCTATTCTTGTATCGATTTTGAAAACGTCAATCGAAGAGGGGGAAGCATTCTTTAATCTCGAACTCTTCGGTATCTTGCATGATACTATAATATATTTATATCGTAGTATAGAAATCAGTATTATTAGTATTACTTTTAAGGATTAATACAAATATTTTAATTCACATTCAGAAGATACGTATGCGATATAAGCGATCTATAATAATTCATTGCGATGCTTCAAATAAAGTTAGATGGCAGACAAATAAAATATTCAATATTCGTGTGCTATTCTTGAGCATGTTGTACGTAGTCTGGTTATGATGACTTGTAGCCAAAGATAAAGAGGGAGAGAGGGATTTCCCAGCGGCAAACTGTGAAAGAAGAAAGAAGTGGCGACGTCTTTTTTCTTGGAAGTCGTACTTTCTCCAGTGTCAAACGGCCGGCTCATTTTTCTTCCGGACGAGAGGAGCCGGCGCCGGGGTATTTTTAGAGTCGGCCACTATTCGCCGAGATGCGACTCTTTCGCAAGCGGATATTTTGTATTGTCTCGACGAGAGCCGGCCTATCTGCCTGAGTGTTTACGCGAGTTTTTGCATCGATTTATTTTTATCGTGGCATTCACCGGGGAGTGACGCTCGCTTGTCCAGTTCAGTAAAGTGGTTCTATGGGGCACCCACTGCCCCTTAAGGTAGTTGTTATGCTACAAAATATCCAAAAGTAAAAACAAAAATACTGTACCATACGAAATAGACTTCTGACATGATAATTGTGGCAACGCTGCAATTTGTCTCTTGAGAAAATAATATTCCCTGAGTGGTTACATTCTTTTATCAAAACCATCAGTAATTATGAATATTCTTTCTAATATTCTCATTCTCCTTTGTCTTTTCTTTTCTCGAAAAGCTACTGTTTGAGTCCAAAATAATGCGCTTTCGTAGACAGTGAGCCGTGTTCAAACTGGTATATCTGTTTGTTGTACAGATTTGTTAGAAGGTCCATAAAATTACACACTCACTTTACAACTTCCGTTCACTCCGAAAGGCGGATCCTTATATTGGCTCTTGGAGCTTGTACAGCTTTGACTGATAGTTCAGGATGTAGCTTGAGTGCATACACGTACACATAAGTTGCACGTGTCTCTCTTCTCTCCAGGCAGCCGGCGCACTCCAGAGGGATCGCTCGGCAACATCTGTTGAACATAACGCTTTTCCCTGAACAAGGGCCAGATAGTGTTTGTAAAGGGACGTAACGGATTTTTGGGAAAGATGCCCAGACGTAAACCACTCGGCTGTCAGCAATACTATCCATTCGACATTCGATCTTCCAAACCAGTCCACAAGTATTGCTCTTATACATGGAATGATACAGAAATTCATGCGATGAATTACACAAATGAGACGCTTTTCATCCAGTGCATGTTTCAGTAACTCAATTCACTGATTTCAAAAGGAGCGTAATTATGAAGCACGCATTGGGTTTAAATCTGTTTAATTAAGATTAATTACTATCGAAGAGCGCTAAGTGGTATATCAAGCAGTGAATATTAATCTAGCAATCAGTCACTGCTCTTCCAATCAGCCTGTGTTTTTGTTATTTCATGGCGCCACTGTTCCCCTGATAAAACTATATTTACGAGCACCGGCTGCTTTAATTTCATATGGATAAGATCACGCACAGAACTGGAGTCATTTGGTGTGGATGCCCAATTAGGGGGCCTCTTTAAACCGGATTTCCAATTACTTTCCGGGAAGCCTGACACCACCAGAGAATCCCACGGCGCGATAACTCTGTGACGGTTTTGATATATGCGCTTTTGGTATACCCTCTCTTTTCATATCGGTGTTGGATGACGCTAACTTTACATTGGTGAAACCCTCAGGATTGCGTGAGCGTCGCATGATAAAAGGCAATATTCGAAAGTTAGGGTGAAGAGACCCTCGAAATACACCCACTATATACTTTCTATAATCTGACAGTCTCTCACCCTAATCAAGATCTTTTTCCTACGGTTTACTATCAGATCAAAGTTAATCTCTCACCAACAATGGTCACCCTAACAAAGTTTATATACACTAGAATTTTATTCTTCAATAAATCTCTTTATTCGAACTAAATATTTTAAGTTAAAATCGTTTCGGTGTAATTATCTAAAAAAATTGATTACAAGGTTTGTCTCGGACAAATAGAAATCCCAATCTAAATAAATCCGCCTAGGAACTAGAAACACGATCATCTGGAATGATTGAATACTTTCAATCACTGTCTTTCATTGCCCTCTCGTGGATCATCATTTCGAAGATAACGGGATGATATTTTTAGACAGCGATTATGTTTTATGTAATTTATCAGTCCTGCCGAGTGCACTGGCGTCTGGACGCCTCCACTTCCGGCAACCGCTTCTGGTTTGCTCGATCGTGACTCGAACTTTTCTCCTACGGTGTATTCCCTCTCTTTCATCGTTCGTTACGGCTCTGCCGAATAGAGCGGCCGTTTCCTCCGAGCTTTGATTGATATTCAAGCGGCGACGACGAGCGTGTCTTACCAGGTGACGGTGATGCCAATCAAGCGGTGCTAACGTCCTGCACGCGAGCTATTAGGTTTACTTGATTTATGGAAATGCTCCGCCCGTGTCGACGGGCCCTTTGATACGTTGGCCTTCGACTTTAATGGATATCGAAGCACGCCTAATTACGTTATCGGCTAATGTCCTCGGTCCCGGCCCATGATGCTCGCATCTGAATTTCTCATGTCATCGAACCCTAATGTAAATGCGTGTAACGAGATGAAATATGTGTAAATATTATTATGCTATTTTTGATTGAATCATGAATCATGAATCATGAATAAGGAAAGGAAAGTGAAGGTATTAATATATATATTTATGAACATGTTTCGTTTTAATAATTAGCGCAAGAATAAGGGAAATTAATTACGAGGCGCAATGGTCTGAGAACATAGCTGAGTGATTCATTCTTGCGATAAATTGGCGAGATAAAATGTTGCAAAACAGAATAAGTAAAATCTTATCAGTGTCAGTATTACAAAATCTTGAATCTGTCATTGTAGTAAAATATCATTTGAACCCTATATTTGACAGCGGTAAATTAGTGTTTATATCAAAGCAACAGAAATATGGCAGAGTGATTAGTCAGGGCGTTTGCATTGCGCAATTGACGACGAACCATTTGCGAAAGAAAACAGCACGTACGTTGCACCGGCTCACGGAGACTGCTAGTACATAATTTGCGGGTCTCTGCGAGATTGGAAAAGCTCGGCACTCCTTTGTCCGGTAGCAACCGCGTATAATGACTGATGATTGTATTCCCATGGATGGGGGCGGCGCGTTTTCGTAATGAGCGGCGGATCCAATAGTAACGCGGCAGAATTGGACCAAAAGAGGTCGCAGGTAGTGAGGAGGAAGTCCCTATTGAACTAATCATCACCAAGATAGGTATAAATAACGCGTGCGTCAAGCCGGATCAATTGGCACCATGGTCAATTTTGTTCAGTTACCACTCGCTCTCTCCACTCCTTCCGAGAAATCCTTTCTACCTTTCTTCGGTCCGCTAGTTGTGAGAATCTACTTCTCCTACGAATCATTTGATATTTTGATGACTTATTCAAAAGATTCTTATTTAAGCATTTATCTAACATTGAAATGTAAAATTGCAATCCTAAAAGTGATTAACTATTTTATTAGAAAGATATGGTGCTGAAAAGAATATTCTCCCATGAAACTACATAGTTTAAAGTGTACAAAGTCTGGCAGATTTAGATCAAGTCTTAAATAGTTTCTAGTACAACTTCCTTAATAGTTGAGTAGGTCGGTTTTATGTCTCTTAATTAATTTATTTAATTACTGGCAGATCCATCGGAGGTTTCCACTGACTGTGCATCGACGCACGCTAAACGGAAATAGATTTAATGGTCCGGAATGGTAGCGTGAAAATCGACGAGGCCATTTCTGTTTTTCGCATTCACTCGCGCGTCGAATGGTCCTATTGCGAGACATTTACAAAAACAGTTAGTCACACTTGGCTCAATGGTGAAGGTTCGTTAATTATTACGGAGAATCTGGGACACCAGCGAAAGCCATAATTATCGAGTCAATCCTAAACATTGATTACTGAAGCGTAACCAAAGTTCTTGAAATTAATTACCGTGCCGTTGTAAAAATGCAATTGAATTTGAGTGCTTTCCGTTTGCCTCTGTAATTTCGAAATTGAAGTTCTTAAGAGTAGAATTGCAAAAAATATTATTAGCAAATGAGGTGCGTGCTTCCGCAGCCGATGGCAGTAGGAAACTCGGCAGGGCGAGAATGTAGGTTATGAAAGAAGAGCTCTAAGACAAGGATTCTTTGTGCTGCATTGGCCTCTCACGCTTTCTTGACGTGGTGCACTCATTGGTGCGAAAGTTTGCAGGTCGCGGCCAAGGAAAAAAGCATTAGTCATCGAACGTGCGAAAACCCTCTGCTCTCGTCATTAAACTAACGTCAGGGAATCAGTTGGCCCAAGTGCTCGACCTACTCTCTGCATGAAATGTGTTACTTTCGTAGTAGCAAGTAACTTTTTTTAAATATAGGTATTACGATATTAATATCTCGAATTCGAAAATACTCGGAAACGACATGTCTGTATTAATATTAACGAAAATGTTTTCCAAAGGATTGATGGGAAAACAATTTTTTATTAATTGTAAAACCCACTCGCTTGTCATTAACAGTAATTAGTACTCTCAAGTATACTCGAAAGTATCAATTTTGCAGAGGTAAATAATCAAGCATTCTTTAATATAGCGCAAATTCCATATTTATTAATAATACATTACTTTATCTCTGCTTTCGTTCACTCATTCGTGATACAAAATTTGGATTTTGATCGAACATCGCAGAGGTCATATAACACTGCAAGATAAAGCTTCGATTTTTCATCATCGTAAAAACAGACTTCGCAAGTTATCGATATTTCCTATAGTATAAATCTTGTGAAATCGACAAGAAACTTTACTGGCAAATGGTCGTGCAGAAGATGGCGTAGTAAAAAATGGTATTTATGGGAGTCTGTCGGTCGGAGGCTATCGATCTGTGGGAGAAACGTCGCGCCGGTCGATTTTTCGCCGGGTGAAATGTGGGAAGGTGTGTGCGTGCGCGCGCGCGCGCGTATGCACAGTGCGTTGAACGAGCGCTGAGCGCGCGCGCATGCCCGCACGAACTTGTCGAGCCATTTACGCCCAGACAATCGATTGTTTCCGACGTTTCACCGTGGCGTTGAGCGCGTTTCCGGCCCGATTTGACCGCGATGCACAGCCATCTAGTGCGAGGAACCGACCGCGAGAGCGATTCCCGCACTTCCGGAAGCCCCGCGCGCCTCATGATTCGCACTCTTGGAAAAGTGAGTCAGCCACTCACTGCACCTAGTTTGGATCTAACGATCGAGCAACGAGCATTATACTTTCATGATGCGGTAATGAGGGAAAGCAGATCTCCCACTTTACTGAGCGTGGTAAATTCGATCGAGGCCACGCATCTCACTTGGCAACCTTGAATTCTAAGGGAAAAAAACATTGAATCGACTCTGAGAACACTTCTCTCTACCATTGGGATTGTAATTGGCGATTCGGAGACATTAGTGCTCGTCACTCTTTCTCTTTATTAAGGATTTTTATCTAATGATTCCGAACTACTCGTGAGAAAGAACGATTTCGGTTAACACATATAACTTTATGAATGTTTTAGTCTTCAACAGTATTACAAATTCAATTTAGATCTTGTTCAGCACGGAGGCAGAAAGTTGTACGCGTCCTTTTTAGTTTTGGCGTACCCTGCAAACTTTTATCAGACGGCTGATTCATGTTTCTTATTTCCTTACACATGAAAAGTTCAAACTCTTCTAAAATATTCCTACATTTAAACCATCCGTACAGAAACTATTGATAGAAGCTTCTATGACAGAAAAGTTCCATAGTGCTTTCATTTCTATGCACCAGATTTACTATAGAACAGAAGGAAACTTTTTAGAACTATCAGATCTACTAGACCCATATAAAAATAAAAACTAAAAAAATACTACCCAGTGACAAACATTTATCATACCATGACTATCACAAATAATTACCAAGCATCATCCGTATCATCATTATCTGTATCAAACTTACAAGAGTCATATAAAAATAAAAAATAAAGAAATACTACAGACTAAGATTTATCATAGCACGACGACCACGAGTAATTGTCGAGTATGTTGGTGTGGCAGGGCGGGTCTCCGAACCCAGTGCACGTGTGGGCAGAGCCACGCAACATATGTATACACAGAGGCACATGTATGTAAGGCACGAAGCCCTCGGTGAGTTCGGACGCAGGCCACAGCAGGCTTCGTTGGCAGGGAAATACACAATACAGAGATGCACGTGTGTGCCTCCTTGCGAGATTCAAGAGCCTTCGAGCTGGGGCCGCCACTTACACACAGCTGCGTTTCTCTCCACATATACATACACATACACACACTTATCATCCCTAACGTTACACCCGATCCCGTAGCTTGTGTGTCGCCCGGGCCATCCTGTACTAGGGCACACAGAGCGTTATGGGGTAGCATGGGATCCCACGATGACTCACGCGTGTGACTCCGTTCCCGATATTGTCATGCTACCACCCCTCGCATTATATTATACTGTTTACTCAATTAATCTTTAGTGGAAGGGTTCGTTACGATCCTACGAAAGTACACGTTTCCCGTATTAAGTTTCGCTTGGATCGACTGGTACTGTATTACACATTTGTATACTTCGTGTGTACGTTAATAGTAACTTAACTCCAAGAATAATTGATTTTTGTAATTATTGTTGTGAGAAAAATCGTCTAACGATATGAAAAAGACTTTTGATTAAATTATATTTTTTTAATTACAGTTAACATACAATTGGAAAATAATACTTCAATAAATCTTGTATTATTATTGCTTTCGAGTGTGTTCGTATAAGAAAGTTATTACTGTAGTAACTATATTTACGATACGGTTTGTCTGGCAAAGTAAAAGGAAAATCGCGCTGCAGTTAGGACGCGGGTCAACGGGAGTGACCAATAACGGGCGCGGCATCCTGGAGAGACGTTACCGCGCGTTATCGCTCACGAAGAATGCGGCTTCATCCGCTTTTTCCCCGGTGTGTGCGCGCGCGAGTTCGCTCGCCCAACTATTCGGCGAATTGTCGGTGTGCCGCGTTGAATTCCTTGCTCTTCCGCGTTCTTCTAAGGCGGCTTTTGCATTGGTGCAATAATCAAGAGAACTAATTGTATATACAGGATGGTTCACTTGCCTTTAATAAGCTCTGTGGTACTCCACTTTCTGTCAAGTATAATCTGCCTCCGCTAAGGAAATTTATTTTTTCCTGAGAAGAACATGTTTTTGTTTAAGAATTTTTCTTTTAAAAATAGTGCGTGTTCGAGCACTTTTTTATCCACTGTATATTATTTTATACGCGTTATACATATAATATAATATTACTACATACAAAAATCGGAAAAAAGTTGGATATCATTCATTATCCTATATACAAAGCAATGTATATTCTATAGTGATGATTCATCGGCAAGTGAAGAACCATCACGTCGTGAAGCATTTCGGATTAATTTTAAAACCGCTTAATTTAACCCCACCTGATACATGAAGGGTTAAAATACGAGTGTCTACATTGGCAACTTCATGGCTTCGGGTCAGCTTCGCCAGAACGGTCAGTCTAGGCCACTGAAGTATGCTATAATCAGTGATCCTAGCTTTATACTGGCAACAAAAGCAAGCAACAAAGACAAGTCACTGACCCTGTGCAATTATCTTGATTATTAGACCGGTGTAAACGCAGCCTTAAATCTGGCACTGACTTTTATCAGAATAGAGTAATGTAACATGATTCAGTAACAATTTCGATACAAACATACGTATTGAATGTTACGGAAGGGTGTTACGTTACAGTGATACAAGACAGAGCGAACAAAAGCCGATGGTTTCCCGTAAAGCCCTACGTTGTCCGGAAGGTAGGAGGAGATGATGATAAAAAAGAAGCGGTACATCTTAAACACCCTTGGGTTCAAAAGCGGTGTGTCTACGTTAGGTATCGGGACGACTTTAATCCGCAGAGGCGGTGCTTCTTAATCTGAGGGTAGTAACCTTTCAAACTAGTATTCGGTGGTACCAGACGACGTAAAAGAACTGCACACCCCAACCGAATTATGTTGAAGATATCGTCAAATCTATTTCATTGTACGAGTTATTTTCGAATTCTAGTGGATCACAGGAGAATTAATAATTGTAAGGCATAAAGAATAATCTCTGTTCGTAATATTCCATTTTTAACAGTCTCAAAAAACGACGAGGTCAAATAAGTATAAATTTCTATGCTACTTACATTTTGTGTTTCCTTTCCATTCGTTTCGACAACTTTTTTTAAATCTTCATTTTATGTATTAATGACAGCTCGAAACATGAATTAGCATTAACTTGTTAGTTTCGAATAATTGTAATTCAAATAATTAATCAGTGTGATGTGGGGTGGCCGTTTGTGAAGTTCATGGTGCGTTGAATGGTGTCATTCTCGTCGAGGGGTGAGCAATTTGTTTCTCCGGCCTGTTTAACGCCTGCGACACTGTCATTTCGGGACCGCCGCTGGATTAGGGGACGCTGTACTGGCAGAATGGTTGGGAACTGTTGAAAAGCATGTTCGCTCCCTTTGGCGAGCAGTCACATGTGTTCCGCAGACGCATTGGGGCTTGAAAGCTCGCTTCATTCTCTGACAGTCCTCGTCAAGAGTGTCCGGCCAGATGGAGAATTTACAGCAGTAATTAATGGTCTCTTTTCATCAGTTTTGTTTCGTATCAATCTCTTTAGACTTCTCTTTACAATTATAATATCCTCCCAGTATTTACGATATATTATAGTTTAAATCGGAAAATGATTATTGTTAATATGTCTGCTAGTTAATAATTATACTTTATTGTGACTAGCATTTCATAAATTAAATCGACAGTTGTTATTATATAAATGTATAACTGAGCAGCAACTTTTGAGATCAAGTATATGTACATTTATCAGTGTGGTTTATTTAAAGATGAACTAATGAATGTGTGAGATTGCGTTACGATTGCGCGATTTCACGATATAATGATTTCGCAAACGGAAGCGTTAGTGAGCAACAAATTATAATAAAGTATAATGAATCATAATGAATGATCCGGCGCTTGGCAGGTGTCAAAACGCCGTGACACCATAGCAGAGCGCCGAGTTCAATATGTAGAAACAGAAATTTGAGTTCGCCGTTGTAATCCAATCGTTTGCGTAACTGGTTTCGACACTCGTGAATTTGTGGCAGAGATTGTGTGTTGCAGGGCTTGAATGAACACCAGACCACTCTGTATCTCGTTTCGCAGGTTCAACAGATTTTCTAATTTAACGGTTCATATTTTCTGGCGTATGCAGCGACGAGTTATAATTAGACTGCGGATGTTCATACAGTTGCATATTTTAATGGGAAATAATATGAAAGTTATATTGAAACCTATGCTTGAACGATCTTAAACACACATTTTTTTCTATATTTCATGTAACTCATTAGCATATTTGCAACATTTTATTTAAAAGCTTTGACTTAAATTATACATGAACATCCACAGTCTCGTTTTAGTATTGCAAACAATTTATTCGTGCATTTGCGAAGCGGTTAGGGTCTTTCCTCGAACCTTCGCATTTCGGGCGGAACGATTTTCCCGTTGTTCGCTTCACGCTTCAAAGGGGAAGCGAGCGAGCACTTTTTGACTGAGGGTCCAATTAGATAATGCATACGCACGAGGGGGAGTCGAATGGAGAGAGAGAATGAGAGAGGAAAAAATCAATAAAGTGCATATGTACGCACACGAATTTCACAGTGGTAGTTCGCCGCTCGCCCCTGGGCTTCATTCGTCCTCGTACGATCCACGGGGAAAATTAAATTCTTCTCTTTCGAGACGAAAGTTTTATCCATTTGCCGATGCCGACAGGACTGAAAGCTCCTAGTGAAAGCTCCACTTACAAAACTGCAGCTCCACTGTTAATGTAATTAAATTTCGGATAGAAACTCCGAAATTCTATGAAAAAAATCCGCTATACTATTTCGGAGTTTTAACTCCTAATTCTTTGTTGAGAATGTCCACAACCATATCTTTTAAACCTTGGTCAAATTTGTAAGATCAATTTTATACAATTTATTCCAAAGACTACAGAAATAACTCTTCCAGTGACAAATCTGTTTTTATTGATATATGCAGAAAATATGAAGCTGTCCAATTCTATTCAGGAAAATTTCTGAAAAAACAGTAAAACTGTTTTTAGTTCTCACACTCCAATAGTAGAATTCTTTTTATATTCGAAAGATTCTATTTTCTTAAAGCCTTTAATTCATTGGGAGACATTCCGGGACATCTGTGGCAATGCTGGTGGTCCAGGAAGCACGTTTCCGGAAGTTCTGCTTGAGTTCGAATGTCGGTCTTCTTGGTAGTTTGTATTTGGTGCGCAGTATGAGTATAAAGTGAGTGTGCGTCGACCTGGTGCGCTGGCTGCTGCCGGTCATCGAGAGAACTGGGTGGGGCGAGTTGGTGGCAGGAAAAGAGAAAGAGGAGGAGAAAGATAGCTCTGAAAGTCGCTGCAACCGGTGCAGCTGCACGCATCTCTGACCTTCGGTGATTTCAGTGGCGTAGCTACTCGGGGGTCTAATCCTTTCTTCTTCTTACATCCAAATCATATCTGCACTCTTAACAATAAATACCTTTTTTTTTTTATTTATTATATTTTTTTAGCAGTCATATGAATTTAGGATTGGCACGTGCTTTCTTTGTTTAAGTATCGTATTTGCACTGTGGCATTTAACAACAATAGAATTTTTTAATTACGAATAAGTATACAAAACTCAAGATAAACTAATGTAATACCGACGATCTTAAAATTACGTGGTTCGATGTTGTGAGCTAGTAACAAAAAGGACGTAATAAAGTTGAGATTGAAGATTCCTTAATTTGTGATTCCGATTTCTGAGGATTCTCATCTGTGTCGTATTGTGGTTTCCTTGCATTCTAAAGCAGAGGAAGTGCGTCGCAAACTTGTCGTTTCTGGCATTGATACGTTTCTCCCGCAAGATAGAAAACGAAAGAAGTTTCATTATGCACGAAACATGGGGGGAGATTGCAGCGTTGGAATTCTTTTCTTCCACTTGGGAAGAAGACGCAACTGGCGGGGAAATAATCGAAATCTTCCGGATATGGAATAGGCTGGGTCGGAACTTAACGAGCCATGGAATGAGCTAAGTCATACGATTTGAACGCAATTCCCAGTGAAAACGCAGTTAACAACATACCGGTATTTAAGTTGGAAGATGCTGTTAAATGAGCTTTTTCTCTTGTTACTTCGCTTGTCATTCTCTTCCGCTTGGGAACGCGCTCGGAATACACTATCGTTGCGATGTGACGAATTCGCAGGTCATTCAATGACGTGGGATCGGATCTTCGCTTCAACTGATACAATACTGAATCCTACTGCCGGGTAATTAGTGTCCTGGAAATTCGCTTGGGGTCAAAAGGAAAGAGAAAAAAACTCATTGAATTGCTAATGACTAAATTACAGAAAACACAATAATACAACAATGTAGCAAAATGATACATTTTTACTAACACAAGAAACAACTTCCAGAACTAAGTAACAGAAATTAACTTTTACGTTTTACATTCCCCGCACTGATGAATGTTCGCTTTGTAGTTTGACAGTATCTAATTTTACATATTGCAAAATGACTATTATCAATGCGTTCAATAATTATAAACAGTACCGTAACTTCAAGTTTCAAGAAAGAACATCGTAAATATCAATGAAATATTATTCAGAACAGTAGCAATACAAAATCAGTGTAACAAAACTAAGCCATAAATTATTACTACAAGGATTCAAATTATTACTAATCGGCTAACAATCAGTCGGGCAATTCTCAGAAGAGATTAAGTCAAATTCAGTTCGGAATTTCGGTTGAGGGCGCAGACCTGAATGCGTGCGTCTCAGCGGCTGCCTTTCTAGGAAGGCGTTTTGAAAGGCCGAGAATATGAGGGACACACCACGGACTGAGACGAGGAATAACTTGTGTAAAGAAAGAGTAAGAGAAGCGAACAGAGAGAGAGAAAAAGAGAGTGAGAGAGTGGCCAGGCATGTTGAGTCGAAGGGAGGCCAAGAGACGACGGGGGAGGCTTGCTATACCCACATCTCTTCTACCTGCACATTTCCGGCGATTTAAAGAGCCCGACCTGCCTCAAGCACAAAGTAGCCGCGCGTATTTCCCCACTAACAGTTCGCTCGAGTAGCTCGCTCCACTCGTAAACAGGCTTCCAATGAATTCCTATTAGATACTTTGTACAGGGTGATACGTTTACCTTGGAATAAACGATGTTTGTATTGTGTAATATATCACAAATATTAAAATCGTAAGAACTATTAGTTGTTATTTAGCAGTTTGTGTATACAATAATTTATGTTTTTTGCATACTTTTGCAAATGGTGTTAATGGTGGACAGTAGTGAAGCATACTACAAATATCAAAATTTATGGGACTATCAATCATGATTATTATGATAAAAGTGATTTATCTTTGCAAAATTACTAAATGGCGAAAATAGTCGTTGAGGTAACGCAATTTTAACACCCTATAGACACTTCCCCCACCCTTCATTCGCACTCTTCCCGATGGGAATTCATGGTGTTCTATTATTATCGCACCGTGCGACTGGAAAACCGTTTTGCGTCTCTAACATTTATCACTGCGCACATTGGGCATTGTTTGCAGTGTTGTTTTTTTATAACGGCTTCCGGAAACGTATGAACGAACGGGAAATGGTGGGGTAGAGCGGATGTGTTTGTCTTATTTCTTCATTTGTTTAAAGTCACTTTGACTTTTAATGTGAGATGCGAATTCTTTAGGATTACGTGCAGGATGATTCACCTTGCTTTGAGTCAACACTTTCTGGTATTCACTGCAGCGTATAATTCTGAATTATATAAAGTTGTATAATAAAATATCTCAAATGATTATTTCTTACGTATATGAAAATAAGGGAAAACTTGAGAAACATTTATATACAAGGAATATTACAAGACAATTGATATAAATATAAATGTTATATTATTACAGAGTGAATAAGAAACATTACCATATGTTTTGATAGGAAATAGGAAATGTTATGAAACCGTGTAGCAGTAATCTCATACGGTTCGCACGTTAGCAGCATCAAGTAGCACAATTAGTAGCAAAATTCGCATAACGGTGCTAGTCCGGCCGTGACGTTGCCGTTCCTTATAATGTGAATCAACCTTAAACCGGCATGCAGTTGCAGTCGCTGCACCTGCATATCTTCATGCTCGCCAGAAGGAGAGAGGCCACTTTAGCAGCCCGATATGTTGAGTAATCTGCATTTTTCCGATGCCTCCGCTTGTCTCACCATTCTCCTGTGTGAATTCGCAACGAGGATGGGATATCCCATACGCGTACCATGGGATCCCCTCGTGTTGATAATATCGACATCTCATATCCCATCGATATGCCTCGTAGAATCCCCCTGACAAACTCAATTGCCTCATACTTTAGGGAAAACGTTTCATACGTGGGGAGAGAATTTTCTGGGAGAGATGAGATAGGAAATGTAATTTCTACAGGGTGATTCACTTCTCTTTGAATATAGATGTCGAATATAGATTGCTATTATTGCTAACTGGTTTCTGCATTCTGTGTATTATGTATGTGTAACATTGCATCGAATGTATAACGTAAATAATATATATATTGCACTTGGTGTAGTCGATTTGTCAATAATAATTATATAATATAAATAAAGTAAAATCACAATCCATTTATTATTAATAATACTTCAACGAATGTTACCCATTAATAATAATACCAATGATAAATTTAATTTGTCACGCAAAATTAACAATGCACGTCAACAAGTATTAGTAATACAAGGGAATAAGAAAAATTAATAATAACATGTATGGCTGTATTAACACGGACATACATTTCTGCATAAGCCGGAGACCGCGACCTATGCTCCAAGGAAAATACTTTCTCCGCTCGGCGTGGAATGTGCCACAGTTTGTGTAGGCCTTTAGAAAGAATGTGACAGGCCCGCATTTGTTAGGGACTCGGGCAGCCAGAAGATGGCAGTGTTTCTGGTCTCCCAGGATGCAAATCCGTATTCAAGCAGCGTACGAGCTGCCAGCAGGACGAGTCGGGAATAAGCAGCGACGGCGCAGAGATTGCCGGCTAGAGATACCAGTGGAGACAGAAAGTAGCGAAGGCAAATAGCCGATACCACCAGGGTGCATTGAACCCTGTCTGAGCCTTCGCCCCTAAATTCTGCATAGAACAATCTTAGTATTGTCTGCCAGGTTGAACTATTGTTCTTACTGTCCTTGCAAAATTGCGGCTATTTCTATTAATGGGAAGGACAACGAAAAAAAAATAGTCGATGCGACCAGGGTGAAAATAAACCCTCTCTGAGACTTCGCTCCTAAATTCTGTGTACAATAATCTTGGTACCGTCTGGTAGGCAGAGCTATTGTTCTTGTTCTCCTTGCTAAATTACGAATATTTGATATTTGATTTGTTGCTCTGTCTAATTGATTCTCTATCCTGTATAGAGTTATTTAAATTGATTCATTGTTAAAGTACACACAACTAGTTATAACCATAACAAAAATACCATGAAAGACTATTAATAGCAAATGTAAAGTGAAAATGTGTTGTGTTTAAAAAAAAATTATTCAAATGTATGAAAAACGTACCTGGAAGGAAATTGAGTGGCTTCATTTAAAAATTGCGGGTATTTTAATAGATTCATTAAAGATTGAAGGCAGCAAAGAGAAATAGTACAAGTCGGAATAGGTGTGCTAAGATTGAAGCAATAGAGAAGTTGCAGTATGTAGCCATTGGCACGTCAGTGTAACGCGCAGTTCGTCTGGATAACTTCACCGCAGATCTTTTTTCCCCGGGCAAATCAATACCGAGTGGTTCGTCTTCGTACCAGCAGCTGCCCGCTTCCACCTCGCAGTTTTCACGGCAAACTGGCTTGTGAGTCCTGCGCACTGACAATCCTGTATTTCACTCATCCGACATATCCTCCTTTTTACCAACGATTCGTACCAATGCGGATCAAATTCAATTATACTTCAAGACAAATTGGAAATGCTTCGATCCTGAAACACATTTTAGTGATTGGTTGAACAGAAACGGTTACTGTTTAAATAAATTTTACGTAGAGTGGCACTGAAAATGGAATCTACAAGATTTATAGGATCGAATTTAGAGTAGTATCAATTTCCCTTTATATATCTTATCGAATCCAGACATCCAATACTGTCTCCCATTATTATACTCCTAATTTATTTCCTATTTATTTTTCTATACACAATGACAATAACTTAATACAAAAAATAAATAGTGTCAAAAATCATTCAACAATACACAACTACAACTTAATCTCCAAACGCAGTCAAACCTTCCTTTCACAGTACTAAAAAGGCAAACAAGAAATACAAAACTACGGAATTCAATTATAAAATTCGATTCCCAGTCTGTCACTCTCTTTCACATTCTCCACTATTTCCCTTTCGAATCGAAAGCTCAGCAAGATAAAGAAAAAGAGTGAAGGGTTGGCGACGTGTGTCGATCGAGTATGACCGGTAGTTTCGCGCTACGCCACTGATGAATAGGCTGTCCACGAAGCAGAGAAGCGAAGGAGGCTGCTTTATATAGCTATGCGAAAGCGCGCATATCGAGTATTGCGTCTTCCAATGGACACGCAGCGTTCTCTCTGTCTCTCTCTCTCGGTCGCTCTTTGTCTCCTCGAGCGGAAACCGCGTGGCATCCAGCATAATTCAATATGTATTGACGGCCGTCGATGGAAAACAACTTCCACGACGTGTCCCCACCCCTTGTCCCTCACGCATTACCTTCCACCCACCCCCCACCCTTTTGCCATCTGCTTGTCTGTCTCCTCTGTCTCTTTACGTCTACGTGAACCACATTCTGCCAGCGCGTGCAGGCTTGCAGCAGAGCCAAATCGAAGCCGTTTTGCATATACCTTGCGGCCAGCCTGATTGGAATGTCATCGATATTCTCACCCGATAGAAAACCCCTAGCTGTTAGCTAGCTTTTTTTCCTGTCGGGATTCCACGCCTGATATGATGTCCCTTTGCATGTAGAACAGTGAAAAAGAGGGAGGTAATTGATTTCTTTTTGCTGGGTGTAGAATGGTTTTGATGGGAATTTGTAGTATTGTTTATGGTGTTTGGAGTTAATGGGTTGGTTATTTTAGTGGGTTATTGGGAACCATTGGTAGTATGGAATAATGTTTGGGAAACCGAGTAATTGTTGTTTTTATATATAATGAAGGGGATAATGTATTGTTTTATGAGAGAAGTTTAATAAGCACTGGTGTATTCAAATATGTGGGGTTTGTTGAATGTTATTATGAGATGCTTTTAACGTTTCATGTTATTGTATTCTGAATATTAATTGTATATTATTAAGTTTTTTGTTATTAAACTGATTTCCATGATTGTCAGTGATTAAGAGTGTACTAACTGGCGACCAGGGAAAATATGTTTGTCTGCAATCAAGTGTTATTACTGGTGCGGGTAAATGCAACGATTCCCTCGAGTTCCTCAGGTGCAGGGATTGAATTACTGCCAGTTACGTCTGTCTAAACAGAGGAATCAAGTTATCACGATGCTAAAATTAGTACAAATGCGAGTGTCTTCCGTTCTGTCGTAAACATTGTGTGCAATATGTATACGTACTGTTAGATCACAGAATTTTTACGGTTCATGTTCGAAGTTTTCAAGGAGTAATTAACTAGTTGGTTAACTATACTTTTGAATATCCTTTGAAATCGAGAGAAAACTTTCATCAACTCCCAAACGAGTTCATTAAACTGAAGTAGATTCACAAAAAGAGAATTCATACATTTTTCTATTTCTCCTAAAATTATAAGAGCTTTGAAATGCATTATTTCCAAATGTTTTCGAGCGTCGAATCAAACTTTTAAATGCTAATACTTGTTTTAAAAAGTGATTAAAATCACTCGTAGATATTTATACAGAGTTCATATCTCGTCTGCAAATACTCAGTTCGGGTTATTTCGAGTATAGAATGCGGGAGGGAATTAATCTTCTCTGGCAAGCTTGATTTGGAAAAATGGGGCGTTGGCTGACAGTGTGTGAAGAGCATAATGATTTTCTGGGCGACGTGAAAGCAGCTGAGGCGTTGGGCGTGAATGGTGGTGCCAGCAGATGTGTATTCCATTGAATTCCGGAAATTAACTTTAGTGTTGACGCGTCACAGAATCAAGGGGGAATTCGTCTACCTCAATGGATGACTATAACATTGAAGCCGCCCGCCTAACTTTCATCCTCCTGCCAGTTAAATACGTCACTGTTCACATTTAGTCTCATTCATGCGTCATTGATCGCCCGGAGTTAAATTCACATAAGTTTTCCATTTCCCCATTTATCTTCTTCTCTAAATTATTACAATATTGAAATAGTAAATCAATTATTTTTTATATCAAATTTCATATTCCTTTTCGAATACAAATTGAATATATTTCACAAAGTGAATATGAAAATAATTAATACTGTTAACTGGTGATTGTCGATAATCATACAAATGAATAATTAATATTCTTCCCATGTAAATTCTTCTTGCGGTATACTTTTATTGTAAGCTTATACAGTTATCTTTTACAGTAGCTATGCGAGCCTATGGATTCATATAACTGCTTGTGCATTCAATGACTCTACCAGTCTTTTTCCTTATTGGATTATTGATTTTATGTTAGTGCTCATTTAGATCGTATATGTTACCCTTGCTGCCACTTTGAATACTTCTTTCGCGGAGCTTACACACCTACAATCGTATTATGCAGGCTGTTCACCTTCGCCGACGTCTGAGGTGAATGGCCTAGAAATAACATAACGAGCTTTCTAGTATGGAGCGAGGAATATTAACTTACCGAAACCCATCCACGTAAGCAGTGTAAAAAAGTGAAAATTAGTATCATTTCAGAGATGGGGACAAATAAAATTCGACACACTCATTAATTTCATTATGCAAAATATTAAAATAGATTATACAACAATTTATTTTTCTTGTTTCAATCTTGTTTCAAAGTACGCAATAAATAGAAATATGATTTATAATAAAAATGTGCCAAGGACGTGACAGACGTTAGTGAATATATGGTAGTATATTGACGAGTCCTTTAGCATTCTTCTGCATTATCCTTGTAATTACATTCCATTGGTTAGAGCAAAGCAATATGGAAATACTGAAGTATCTCTGGAACATCAAGTCAAGAATCCGACTTATTGATATTTCTCTGATACCGATTGTGTTTAACGATTCCTGTCGACAATTCAACGAGCGACCTCATTAATAGAGTACAGATGTCTATCCAACTGCATATTCTAATAGAAGAGTAGTAATAAAATCGTACCTTTACAGACATTCATTTTGTATTCCGAGAAATTTATATTCCGTATAATTCATAGCATCTGTTTCACAAAGCATACATGCAAGAGTCAATGTCAAATTCTATTCCTTACCTTGATGCATTAGCAAATAGTGTATACAAATATTATGCACACTTCATTAACATATCAGATAATGCATACCAGGAGCAGCTGACTCTTGTCTATCTCATATGCTGCGTTTGTATTATACTATCTGTTCTATCCGATTTCGCCTGGATGACATTTTATCTGGACGTTAAAAATGCTTTAATTGAAAGAATAATAATTCACCATCATTAAGAAATTTTGTTAAACTTTTTCATTGATGTCGTCGTTTATATAAAAGATTATTTAGGAATATCTGAAGTAAAAGTTTAGAGTGGAATGCCACCAAACTATTGAATATAACAGCATATTGTGTTTGTATATCCGACATACTTTCGCGTATTTTGACATACTTTAAGTGAACAAACACGCTTAGAATGATGACTTATTCAAACACTATTGAAGAAGTCTGCCGGTTCGACGAGACTCAATAGGAACGTTCAAGATGAATCGCCGGTGTTGTTCGATGGCAAATAAAGCGCCTCTGTAACTGGTACTTGTCCACTGAGAGCTTTCGAGTCTTTGGCATGCCGGTGATAATTAATCTGTGCGATCTAATGAGCCACAAATTAGCGAGTTCCTATTATGATTAAGCTTGGAATGCCTTTCTTATCACTGGGAGCGATCGGAGAACTAGATGCTAATTATTCATTGCGTTCGTGAGTCATCGGAACAGCATATCCTGGAATTCATTCGAGCACCGAACAACAACTGTCGCGCATCGGATGAATCGCGTCAATAGTGCACTCATTCACACATAAGCAAGCTATTCTTGTTAGTGTGTATACCTGGAATTCTTTACAACAATGCAGGAAGTCTCGTTTTTACTGTTAGCTTGTTATACTTCGTCGAATGCAATGATTTCCCTCGGAACATGTGATATTCACATTCAGTTGATTACGATAAGTGAAAACAATTTTTCACTGACTTGTTTGTAACTGCTTCATGTATGTTTTATTTTAATCATAGACATTTAATAAATTGTGATTTAAAACTAACTGATTTTATTAATGATTAATACTAGAATCGATTTATAAATGAAACAAATTCCGTGATTGTATTACATCAATTAATTAATAATCTGTGTTTTCCCGAATGAAGTTGTTGAATTCAACAACCAATAAAACTGTTATTTTAAAAGCACTTGACTAATAGTATTGCATTCAGGTTTGTTTGCACGAAGAGTAAATCATACGAGTGTACTGTTTGCCATGGCTGATAATAGAGTTATCAAACATCATAGACGAGGCCACACAATAGCAAAGTTTGAACAAGCTAGTGTCAGGAAACTAAGATGGTCTGACGCAAATAGCAGAGATAGACTTATATGCGAATCAATAGAACTTCAAGCTTCATTCACACCGACTAACACAAGCCTTCTCACTGCGAGAACAATTGCACCCGGAGCTCATTACATTTCCTGCTACAGTTCTGCTAAACACACTGGGGATAATACTGCCGCGAAGTAGCAGCCAGCAACGGCAGCAGCTCTCTCTGTAATCGGATTACACTGCCTCATTTAGAGAGTAATCCAGTCAGTCGTGCAGACACATGTTCATGAACTCTTATTGGAGGATAAACAATGTAGTCTTCCATAAGGATAAGTTTAAAGTTTCTTAATTAGCCTTTAAACTTCGTAATTAATTTAGTCTGTTCTTATATCAATTTTGAAAGTTTGTTGAAGAACTACTACGTGTTATTAATATATGTGATTATTTTCACACTTTTATTTCACTCGTATTTCCGAAACTTTCCAATATATTTAACATTGCTTATTAAAGATCAATAGTTACTATAATAACTAACCATCAAATAGGTAATAAAACGTCTTACTTGTGAAAGTTGGTGAAAAATGGATTTACGTATTATCCACCAACGATCTTGATAACTGGGTTCCATGGGCTTCCATGGGAAGCAGCATATCCGCTGGAGATCTGGCTCGGGCGGGGATTGATCGTCATTAATCCCGACGAATTGTCACGTAGCTCCGGGGAGTAGTGTCCGGTTGGCGTTAAAGCGACCGCGTCCTGCGAGAGTTAGAAGCTGAGACTCGGATCAGACTGCTATCGATGCGATAAATATATGCGTGTAATACACCTTACCCGTAATCTGTAAGGTGATACCTTTGATATTACTGATCCCGTTACGCGGTATTACTGTGGCCGGCACGAGCTGAGTCACTCGACATTTAAAATACATAACTTTTGCACCTGGTGCACCTCTCAGCCTTTCTCTCACTGTCTGTTTAAACCAGTTGTTGTACTACAAACTCTCCGAAACTTTAATATAAGAAGTTAATATTACCTCGAAAGCTTTCTCGTAGAAACATTTGCCTAGTTTTCTACACTTTGGATTGTTACACATACATGGGAAATATGAATGTAATATAGAGCAAGTGGTGCGGTAATCGTGGCAACGCTCTTGTTTCAGTTTCATGAGAAAATGCCATTCTTTTTGGAATTGTCTTTTTAACAAGACATATGATTTTTAATCATTTTAAAATGTTTGTCCTGCATTCTGTGAAAAGAATCTTGTCGGAAGTTTAATATAATAAATTGACAGTAAATACAAAGGACAGTAGATAGAAAGTAGAACAATTCAGGAATTTCCGGTAGAGAGGTGAAATGCGTCTACGGAAAAGGAGCGGCTCATTGTTAATTCATATCGCGACGTACGCTAAGTGTACTTCAAAGAAGTATGCAGAGAATGAGGTTGTCACAACTTCAGTCTGGAGTAATGATATTATTATTCAGTGTCTAACTTTGAATGGCCAGTTCCTTGAATGTGAAACTTCCTTTCTAAAAAATGTCAGCAAGTAAAAAAAAAGCCATTTGGAACAGCTTTAATTTAAATTATCCAGATAATTACCGCTCTTATCTTCAGCTAGTTAATTCATTCATGATCTTTTGTTCCTCGAGTCATTCAAATCATAATTTAAACCCCTTTCTATCGGCGTGCACACAGCCGTTGTATCTAATGAAATTGAGATAACGGTCAGCCGGCGGTTAAACTAATGGCGGAATAGTCAGTAAAAAGCCCAAGTGATTTTATTGGCCCCGTTCGGAGCGGAACAGCAGGCACACGTACACACTCATACACGGACAGTTTGTAGAGCACATAGCCGCGCGTGGGCTATCGCATTTCGCCGGGAGAGTTCAACGGCACTTTGGTACCTTTGAGAGTTAATTCTTCGGTACAAGTTGTGTTTCTTTGATTTTTTTTCTTTCCTACTTTTTTCCATGGTATTTCCATGTATATTGCCAAGTACGCGAGCACTTCATGTCCTCTTATTAGGCTACTTGCCCGATCAGCCGTTTGAAACATTAATGTCGACAGTTTCTTGGAAATCTTATTGCCAATTACGCAGAATTAATTTTTCTGTTAAGAGAAGGTTGCATCCACTCATTGGTTAACGGAATATATGGGAAAAAATATATAATTAGTGTATAGTTACTATACTAAAATAAGTAATAAGAGACGCAAAATGCTACCTTCCTGATTGAATTTTTCAATTAAGGGAAGCACGAAGTCAGTGGATCGGTTAACGGAATATATGAGAAAACAGTGTAATAACTAAAAGAAGTATTAAAAGAAGTGAAATATCATTTTTCTTGCGTTTTTAATCAAAATTAAGAAAAAATAAGTGATAAGAGTAGAAAATAATGATAAATTATTTAATCATCCCATTCATCTCTGGCGCAGCATGTTTTTATGTGAATATCATTCGGCTTCCCTTGCCTGTTCTCGAAACTGTCAGAAAAATTCAGCTGTGCAAAATGCATCCCTATTCTTTTGGTTTCCCATCGCACTCCTGGAACTCGCTGAGTGACATAAGCGATCTTCCGAAAGATAGCTGCAGGTACTCAGGTATCGTAGGCGTTGTTGTCGCCAAGCCTCGTCAGCCCAAACTCAACCACGGCCTGCCTCTCAGGGGCCAACTTTCCAGCTCCCAACAGTACAACATTTTGGCTAACTGGAAATTTTAAGCTATTTTATTAGCTAGCATTATTTATCTATGTTTGCTTGTACACAGTGCTCTATTTTTTCGTGCACATTCACCGCTCCAATTCGTAGAAAATAAGCGCAACTCCAAATAACGAGTTCATTAGATGCGTTTCGCAATTTCTTTGACATTTCGTGTTCCCATTTAAACTGATGAACTAGTTTCGCACGCTTTTTCCGTATTTCTGAAAACGAACGTGTGCCGTTGGAGAAAAAAAGGCGCCGGTGAAACGCGCTCGTTAGCAGTGCAACGGGCGCGAGGGAAATTGTAAAGTTGTCCATAAAATTGTTGCACCGGGGGGGTAAAAAAAGGGGTACTTTTATAAACGCGCTCCAGTTAGAACGACACTTTTTTGCCGCGCCGTCGGCTTCCAGTATTTAACGCTCGCGAGTGAATGTTCATTCCATGTGCTACTTAGCCAGGTTGACTCGTTGGAGTAAAATACTTTGAAATACAAAATTCCATATATTTTCGAAACACTACGATTTTAAAGAACTTAATAAACTGTGTTCGCTTTCGATATTTTCAAAGTAAATTCACGCTCCCCTTTTTTTAAAGGAAAACGTCTTTCTTTTTTTTTCTTCATACGACAGGTAATTATGTCGGAGTAAAATACTCTGAAATACGAAATTCTAAATATTTTCGAAATACCACGATTTGGAAGAACGTAATAAACTGAGTTTGCTTTCTACATTTTCAATGTGAATTGAGGCTCTCCTTTCTTAAACGAAGACGTCTTCTTTCTTTCTCTTGCTTGTAGCGAAAAATGATGCGACCAATGACTGCATGCGCGAGGGTTGCGGCTTCTTAAAATAGCTGTCTGATCTCCCGAGTCCCGCATATCTCTCTTGCTTGAAGAACAAGCATCTTCAAGCAACATGGTCCAGTTATCGAAGTACTTCTACTGTACATGCTAGTATTCGACGCTTCTATAATTATATACTTCGAGAAAATAGGTCACCTTCAATCAGAATCGTACATCAAATTTTTTCTTTGATCTTTCTCGAATCTCTAAATTGAAATTCGAAATCCAGAGTGATTCATTTCTCTTGGAATAGAAATACAGATACTACAATATCTGCCTGGGGTATAATAATGTATAATAATTACACACAATACACAAAATAATAATCAAGTCTAACCAAACTATTTTATTTCGTAAAATTTTAATCGAATGTATTGCGCTCAATACATCTAGAATAAAACAGAAAACGAGTATTCAATTTTCTTTGATTTCCAATCGAATGCAAGACACTACTTTGTATAATAGGGCTTTCACTTGTGATTAAATGGAATCATAGTGGGTACAAAATTGCTAGTAGCTGGTCGTCCAAGACTAAACATTACAATTAACTAGATCTCCGACTACTTTAGCCAAGGTTTTCCCACTAACGTATCAGTCTCACTTGTAGCAAAGTGTACTAAAGTAGAGCGACAGCAATTAGTGCGGTAAGGGCGAAAAGTTGGCAGAGGGCAAGTAGTGATACGGTGGAGGCAGGAGAGTGAAAGCATGGGGGCAGCGTGTCCACTTTATCCGACCAAGTTTGATTAGCGAGTAACCAACCGTCGCTCCAGGGATCGCATCCCTTCCGTTCCGTGCCCACACGGGGCCAAAATTAATATCCTACCGAAATTAACTTAGCTTCATTGAATTTGCCCTGACCGGCCGAGTGCTCCCGTTGTGCCATCGACCTTACGTAATTCGACTGGAACAGAAGAGACCTTGTTATTTTTATTAGTTATTATTACTTACTATTATTGAAATTTTTAGTACCGTTGTATTACAATTTACTGAGTTTTCTAAATAGAAAATGATTTAGGTAACCTTTATGTTTAAATCTAAAGAAACTATGTTTTTGGAAAGAATTCCATACACTTTTAGTCATACTATGGCAGACAATTAATTATTAGTTTCAACCCAGAGGTTAATATTTTCTGTTTGCGTGTTACTTCTTTCTGACAGACGAAGAGGAATTGGGTTATGGGGGGTTAAGGTTAATTCGAGCGGATTACGTCAAGCGGAGGAATTCTTCTGCCCGCACATATACAAGATATGGCTGTCATAGAGCCGTTTTATGCCTGATTGATGCTGCGGTATTACGTCATTGGCGTTGATAAGAAACGGAAATGCCTGGGCGCGTTAAAAATAATCCAGGGTGCCCCCGGAATTTGAGGGCCACATTTTTCTTTCGAGATGACGAAACTTTTTGGAATTCACCGCCGACATCTTCTAACAGCTGGCTAAACTTTATTTCGAGCGGTATTTTTCTGAATTAGATAACACTTCCGATCAATTGGTAATTGGAGCTTCCGGGCGGAAGTCACATCTTACGTTTCGCCAGTCGCTTTCAGTTATCCGATACATCCTTGATCGAGATTGCAGACTGCTCACTGCTGATCAGACACTTCCAACGAAGACAATTGGCAGGTGCGAGCTCGGAGAAATTCTTTCGTGCTGGCAGCAAAGGGTTTTAAAGCGTGCGAAATAAGAGCGTTTCTAATTGTGCTGCTTTGATATTCAGTCTTGCTTGATATTTTAAATGATTTTTAATCATTTATTCCTTTTACTGTATTGTTTAAACTTGAATTGTTATAAAGAGTGTTTATATAAGTTGGAAAGAATATTGTAACGATTCTTAGAAAAGAGAGAAGGGTCGAGAGCCTAGTGTTATTTATAGCACTAGGAAGGTGGCTGGCAAGTTTATAGCTTACGATATCTAATATTAATCTTCCAGGCTTAATGACAGTCTAATATTACTTCGACAAACACTTTTTTGATCGAGAATTAACAGTATTTCAATAGGAAGTACACAATCTTGAACTTGATAAAATAAAAAGATATTTAATGAACAAAAATATAAAAGTAAACGGTGATTTACGAACAGTTATTTTGTTAACTTAACTCGCAGGAATTCCACATTAAGATCGAACTTTATGGGGTTGGCCGATCTGCAGTGTCCTTCTTCCCATACATTCTCACGCGACAAATAAAGTTTAGTTGCCGGACCGCGCAATTATGTAGCGGCGCTCTCTCAGAGAAAGTTAATAGTGCCGTTAATAAAGTTATAATCGGGGTAGCCGGCTAATTAAATTACACTTTCATTGGATTACAATGCGAGCGTTTGCGGCTGCAGCTCGATTTCACACGACACTAGAGTCGTCGTCAATGCCACTTACTATCCTTTCGAAATTTGTTAATAGTTCAACTAGATCCCACACTCCGCTAACTTCATTTCCTTTCAGTAACTATTTCTTCGTCATTCTTCTTTCAAACGACATCAATATTTCTGTACTCGAGTATCGTTTCCACAAAATATTTCATATATAAAAATATATAAAACGGTGAATTTATTGTGCACAAACAACATCGATATTAATTTTTCACAGTCGATGAAATTAGAAATATGACAGTTTGCTGGGCATTAATTGCGAATTCATGTAAATAAAATATCGTTGAATAATCTCTGTTTGGAATATACAAAACGAAGGATTTATTATACGGAAACATCGTCGATATTAATTTTCCCATATGACGAAACTAGAAATGGTACACAGTTTGTTGTGTATTAATACAACAAATTTATTACAGATTCAATGAGTCCAGATAAATAAAAGACAGTAAAAGAAATATGATCGAACAATCATTGCTTTCAAGTCCATATCAATGATAGACTGTCGTTCATGATTGGCGGAGTAGAAGAAGCTTTCTTCGACAAGGAGATTTCCAGTAGAAAGCTTGCGCACTCGTGAGCAGGCGTGCCGGCATACCAGTGCAATGTACCCAATTTATCCCCTTCGCCGCGGGTCTTAATTAATTAATCTTCCAATTGAACCTCATTACCGCTTATCTTATCGCGGTGGAAGCCTCGAAAGACTCAGCTAGTCGAGCAGGCCTGGCATTCCGGGAGCGCGAGAAATTCGTTTTGTCGCAGGGGGTTCATTGCACCGCTCGCTGAGAATTGAAGTTCCCGGCGCGCACTTCGGCTCCCTCCTCTGCCATAACGCTTTCCTGTACAACATGTTTCAAGCGCAGTATTCTTCATTTGCCTTTAAATAACCATTACTATCATTTTAATTTAATAATAATGTCCCAACTGTTCACATTCTGTATATTACATACAATATATTATATTGTATTACAAATTAAATCACTCTTTACAAAGTATACTCTAAATTTACATTGCAAAAAAATTCACACACACTCTGTTTAACATAACACCGCAGAAAGTTGTGACAACCCAACGACAAAGTGTTAAACGTTTTCACTCATCTCCGATTCATTTGCACTACCGGATGCAAGACATACGGGTTGCTGAATATTTATGAGCCTAACAACAATACCTAACAATACCAATGACAATGTCTACTTTCTACGTGAATGTTGAAGGGTTGCGTCGAACGATACCACAAATTTATGGGAATGTCTAGACAAAGGTGGGGACTGCCGGCTAGGAAGACCTATTCTAGACGATGGGTATCGAGCACGGTCGCGCATAGAATCGCCTAGATCGAATCAGTCACCGCAAAACTCTGGACGGCGTTCAGGCATCGGATTCCAGCCGGGCGGAGCAGATCGAACCGATAGAGGTGTGGGAGTTCGATAAAGGGGAGCACCGCTCAATGCCGCAGTGTGCATTCATAGCATTGACTAACTAACAAGTCGAGACGCTCTCCCGACATTCTTAATCGGCTTACTGGCATTGTTGCTCGCCCATAATTCCATCTCGAGTCAGTACGATCTATTAATAGTAATAGAATCGAAAGCTTTCTCATTGATTCTCTGTCTTTATGTTTCACTTGAAATCGACTTAATTTATTTCTATGCAATTCAATATCTTCTTTGTAATATTTATTAGTTATACAGAACGTTGCAAAAGTAATTCCAAAAGTTTGAAAGGGTTTGGGAATTATTGTTAATGTACATGAAATTTCGCCTTAGTTGGTTATAATCCCATTTGAACTCTTTCATATCGAATTCCGAAGTAAGCATTCTGAAATATCTTTGATGAGTATTAGCGCATTCGTTAATTCGAATCTGTTCCATTTATAGAAATGAAGCACAACATGACTGTAATTCAAGTCTAATTGCGATGCAAATATAATGATTGGCCGATAACAGCGGATGAGTATTACTCATAACCGGTTCGACTTGCTTACTCTGATTCACTAGTAAGTAAGTGACCCGCAGTGTCATTTTCCTCATTGATGACGATCTCGGCGCTTGGCGATAAGGCGAACTAACAGAGAGTCTCAAAATACGCATTGCATTACAGCTCTTACTCACAGGACACCTTGGAAAGTCATCTTTCTCCCAGTTGTCATTTTATTATCACGCAGCATACACATTTGTGATGCTGTAATCATCGAATACAGTCATCATTCGAAACTTTCGTTTTTCCTTCGACTCGTTCATAAAGCGAGCAGGACGGATAACAACCACTTATCGTTCAACATGCTTTCGTAAGACTAGTTTAACGACTGCGTGAACGAAGCCCATTGTTCGCTGAGAGCTTTCTCGAAGCCGACGCTTCCCACGAAACACTTGTGGGATGCGCGCATGGAGAATTCCAGAATTCCAGTCGCCAGCCAGTCGCTTTATGAGCTTGCGGCCTGGCGTATTAAATCACTAGGAGAGACGCAATGCGGTGAATAAAATAAATTATTAAGCCTGTGGAATTCTATTGTCTGGTGGAATTAATTAAATTCCAGACAATGTTTGTATTATAATAAACAGAGGATTAATTCAAACGAGAATATTACCCTAAAATGAACTATGTTTCATACTTATGTTCATCTCACAATTTTCCTTCGAGTAGTATTTCAACTATATTTTCCAGTTTCCAGTCGATGGTACATCGGCAGCAGCACCGATGAATTTCAATTTCATCGAGTGACTGCGAGGAGAGCGAGTGTGCGCGTGCTCGCCTTTCAGATAAGATTTCCATTTCACAAGAGAGTGGAGCTCGCCAGAATAATCTGTAGTTAGAAGTAATCGAGACGGCCGCTCGGTCTATGACAAAATAGAGGCCGGATACGTGATCACGTAAAGTACGATCGCGGTCTTATCGGTTTTACGGGTTTAAGCTTGCGCTGGGCTGCTGACTTTTTTCCTGCCCGCCGCCGGGCAGTCGGATAGGATTTCGATTCCACAGGAGTAGAATGAAGTACGCGCCATGGCGCTCCAAGCCTTTCTTTTTTTTAGACATCGCTTATTGAATATTCAAAGGATTGATAGATTGTAAAATTTTCACTGAACAAAGAATATGCTTATTAAGCTTGCGCCATGGCTTACTTTGTCTGCTTTTAAAATAAAGTCGTTTATAGAATATTCATGAAACTAATAACTTATGTAAAGTTCTCGAGGAATATATTTGTTAGAATAAGTTATAAAATTGCTAGTAAATGACGAATATATTTATAAAAATGTCTAGCACATTAAATTCAGTATTACAAAAGAGAATAATATATTCGAGAGTATTTGCAATGCGTAGAGATTCAGGTACGTGAAGAATCTGTCTGAATTCTCCGACAGACTCTCAGCCATCCAAGGATGGATTGGCGGCTGTCTGGAAATCCGGAGCCGCCGATTCGAAATGAAATCAGACTCCCATTGATTTCAGTAGTCTGCCTGAGGTTCCAAAGGGACTAGCTTCCGGATCTACTCGAGGGTGTACTCGTCGCAGATAAGATTCCCACTTCACGGGAAGTTCTCGGCTCACCGCAATCCCCTTAGGAGCATCTAGGCGGGTCATACATAGAAACATACATAGATCGACTTGTTTTCTCGAGTCCCCTTCACAGCTAATCTCACCTTGTTGCACTTGTGTTCAAATTCGGGCTCCTTTCATCTCCTTGACAATAGTATACCGCCTTGGTATCAAACATATTTCTATGTTTTATATATTTTATATATCCATATTGTGTAAAAGGAGTTTTATACTACGCAATGGATGCAAATATAATAATAGTCTTTAATAAATAAAATGTGTATAAAACAAATGAAGGTATGGGTAGAATATTTTAATTCAAGAACTATGCAAATTGCTCTTAGTATCTACATTTTTTTAAAGCTCTAATAACTCCATGCGTGAATAAAAATCCTGTGTAATATTCTGGTGTTTTATACACAATCCAGAAAAAATATAAAATGCTAACACAAGCTTATATTCTATATAATAAGAATTTTATTTTTGAAGCTTCTGCTTATATTAAAAATTCGTATATAAAATATTTTAACTCTTTTGGGATTGGATAGCACAACATAAAGGTTAAAGAACTACCGATCGAGCCAGTGCATCCACCTGATAAAAATCCGGTTGGTTGAGATAGGCGGCGAGTAGGGAACAAGTTGCTTTGGGCGAATAAAGAACTCGGTTAGAGGTCGGTGGCCGACCTACCTCGACATATCGACTTCCCAGCGCACTATGTATATGTACATACTGTACATAACTCCTTTGCATTGAACACCTACCCGCTCCTCGACACCTTTGCCAACGAAATTCTACGTTAGATTAACGTCACCATCTACACAACTTCCGTTAACAGTATGCAACATTTCCAATTCCAAGTCCTCCTAGGAATCGAGATATATTTCTGCTCGAAAATCGAACAGGGTTGCACAACAGAAAAATGTTAATGCAAAGAAATAGAAAGAGTACGAAAATAAAAAGTATTTTTGTAGGAAGTACACTTCAAAATTATTCATATTGTTAAAGGTGTGAAATATGATTGAATTTTACTCAGCTTTGGTATAAATGGAACTGAAATATAATTATTAGACAAGAAGTTTTCTATCATTCATAGGAATAGGTAAAATTTCGGTTATTTATAAAGGAAAGACTGTTTTATTCTGGAACTTCTAACCAAGGCGAATTAATTGAATCACAGTTAATTTAAAATTCAAACACTGTTTCTGTGGAATGCTCATTCGAGGTGTGCAGAATTAGCATACTTCCGCCTTGGAGGAATAATTCTGTAAGTCGTGCAGCATACTGGCACGATGACAACTAGTGAACATCACGCTCGATATTCACTGGGTGATGCCGGTGATGTGGAAATACACATAATTCCTTGGCCGGTTGCCAGGACACAGGTAAATAAGTAGCAGCAGCGAGCCGTGCCAGGTAACCGATGTCGTCGTCTTCGCCCCTGGAGAGCCCGGAATATACATAGAAACTCTTCTACGAGGTCTTTGACGCCCCTTTGTTTACCCTGGCGCACGTCGCTTTTACATGCTTTGCACGTGTCTTGCCCTAGCACACATATCGATAGCTTCTCTCCAGGCGAAGGCGAGGATTTTCCTTTAGATACGTGCAACATACTTCTCGAGTGAAGGATTTGGTAGAAAGTGTTTTTAGAAAAATGAGATTCAACTTAAAGTGGGTAACATAAAAAGCCGCTAGAAAGTACCACATTATTTCCATCATATTTATTAGGACATTAATTTTAACGAATGATATTTTAAATGTAGTAAATATAATCGCAATGTATTTTCAAAACGCTTAAAGCTGCCAATAATAACGAAAGGGTTAAATCGATTAAAAAGGTGAAATATATACGTGACAAATCGGTGCTCGCTGCCTTGGTATGAGTGATTGATATCATATCGAGTGCAATAAAGTTATGCCACTGATTCGATTACAATTTGATTGTCTCGTTCGTGATCGTGGGAGTGCACTGACGCAAAGCGATGATGCAATCCGCTCGGCGATGGATGATGGTATTGAGACAAATTGCTAGTGTATAGAATATGCCACTCGCATGGGGATCAATATACACTTGACGAGAGGAGCTCTCAATGGGTGATTGTACTGCAGTGTAAAACTCTTATTGAATTTGTTGGAGGTTGCATTAAGCACTGGCAATTTAAGCCTGGTTTCAATGTGTACTATTTATTTTTAAACCAATATTATTACTTTGCGATGCGATATAAAAAGTATAAAGCATATCCGTTGAATTATATGATATAGTAAAAATTTCATTTCTTTCACTTTAAATACAGTAAAATCTTTCTTGTTCTAACTATGTAATTCAAATTTTCTATTTGTTGAATACTGTTATACACAGTAATAGTATAACAAATGATAATAGAAAATTTAGATTCCCCCATCAATGATTCGAGAATGACGGCAACCACGGCATTGGTGTATTACGAAAGACAGGAAGGTTGAGGGAAAATAATGTCCCCGGCGCATATTATCACATGACAAACCGTGTAATAATTGTAATAATAGGTTTTCGAATTGCACGCTACTGATAACAGGTTGCCACAGCTTATTTATTTCTTGGCCCCGTTAAACATTCTCCACAGAACTTTATGCACATCGCTGCCAATATTGTTTAATTCTACACTCGTATTTATTCATGGTAATTTATCGTGCAACACCATAAATTATTTGCCCATTTGTCCGTTCATTTGTTCATTTTGCGGGTCGAAATAATTTCAGTAGGCTTGGTAAGCTGATATTATTGAATTGCCTGCGGCGTAATGAGAATTACAAGTATAATTGTGTGAGAGATTTTAAGAATAATTTGTCTGTAAATTTCGGTTTATACTTTTACATAACATTTTACAACCCAGTGGCATGTATTATTTAAATACCAATTGGAGTTTTATAAACATTTCCAACCACAAAGCGTTGTGTTTATCGAGACTGCTTCACATTTTTGCAACCCATTATTTATATTCTCTCATATCAGACAAAAATTACATTACATCTATCAGGACCGGAATCCTTCGTTGTATTTTATTCATTTACATTATATTTCATTTTCAGCGAGATTGATATCGCGTTATTAACAACTGTAATATGTAACAATTATTCGAAACAGTATAATTGAATTTCTTCGAAATTCACTGTCTCTTTTTTGCGTTACATTGAAACAGAAAATCGTCGCGAAGCGTGCAAAATGCAGTGTGAATATTTGCCGAGGGGTATGTCCACGGGAAAGCCGGGTTTTTTTTTAATGCACTATACGGTTGAAGGATCGCACACGCCAAACCCAACAACGCGTTCAAAAACCACACGCTGCATTTGATGTGCAGTGGGACGCTCGAAACGCATGGCGGCACAGTTGGTAGTGCGTTTAAACAAAATAAAAGAGAGGATCAGCCGCGCTAAAAATGTTTTCGTTTCATTTCAATTGCGCTCTCGGTTGGTGGCAATGTGACGTGCGAGCGAAACAAGTCTTTGTCTCCCATTGTTGTACCAATATAATAACTGTTCGGTGAATGGTCAGGAATGCCATGGGAAGAAAAAATGAGGAGTAATGGCGTGTTGGGTGCTTGTCTGTCTGTGTGTATGTGTGTGTGTATGCTGCATTCGCCACTTTCTACTTTATCTTCATTGTCCGATCTAAATATAATGCCTGGTTCCGTTCGCAAAAGTCACTTTCACCTTCGATTCACGTTAATATCCGTATCTTGGAACTTGTTGCCTGATACCAGTATTTACATACCCTTTTGTACTGCGCTTTTATGGGCCGTGCAAATCGCCTGACTCATTCGTACGGCGCGCCTCTTATGCATTCTTGTCTTTCAAGCACGTTATACCAATATCCAATGTCAAAATATTTGCATCATGCATCACGTTTCTTTCATTAAATCTGCAAGTAAGACAACTTGCAAAAAAGCTTCGACGAAGTTTATGTTATCTTGAATAAGTTTAGAGACGCAATAACAGTATTTATTAATTATATGAAATTTGAAATATTATTAAAAAAATTCTAAACTTTACAATTCAATGTTTAGGTGGCAATGATTGTGCAACATTAAATTAGTGGGATTCAATCAAATTGTTCTTGTTTCACGGAACTTCTATTATGCTTTTAATCACTATTCCTTTGAGTAGCGTGAACAGAAACCGTAAAAGCGTCATTGAATGGCGCGTGACAAAAGGGGAAGGTCGATTCGGTTTTCCAGCGATTTCTCACCTCAGCCGTGACAAATTGTGCCTGTCAGGATTAGGATATGCCAGGCAAGCGAGGTTAATGGGTTTTCCGGCATATGAACAGCTCTTAAAAGTCCTGGTCACCGTAAATCGATGATAACGCGCGTGGTTGACTCGGATTATCGGCATTTCCACAGCCTTAGCCTTTTCCAATGATATTTAGCACTTCTTAATGATGGGCGTTGATCTCACCGTGAATAATGGCGGCTTTCTTCGAGATGAATCGTCTGAATTCGAGCGATTCCCTGAATACGCCTGTTTGCTTGAACGCCCTCGAAGAACCTCAGCCTTTTATCCTTCAATTTTACAGACATCGTCGAATAAAGGTCGATTCATATTATATGTCGAAATATTCTTGTACAGTCATTTTCTATGGCAAGGTTCGGTTATAGAAAATAATACTAACGCATATCATTTAATTGAGAACATTAGTTTGACAGGAGTACCAAATTGAGAGCCACTGGGAGGGCCAGGAGGTCTTTTGCTCGGCGCAAGGTATAATTTAGTGTTGCGAACCTAATTGCTTAGTGCGAAGTATCAATCAGGAGACTTGGTAGAGTCTGCTGCCAAGTACTAATATTGTAATACAATTTTTCTTGTATCTTTTGATCGAGAAGATTAATTTGACAGGAGTGGCAAATTGAGAGCCACTGAACAGGAACGCCTTTCTTAGTCACAAAGTAATAACTCAGTGTTTCAAACGTAATTACTTAGTGCGAAGTATCAATTGTAATTCTTTCTTACATCCATTGATTGAGAATATTAGTTCGACAGTACAGTTAAATTGAGAGCCACTGAGCAGAAGCTCTTTTCCTTGGCAAAAGTTATAATTTAGTTGTAAAGGTAATTGCTTAGTACGAAGTATCAATTGTAATTTTTTCTTATATCCTTTGATTGAGAACATTAGTTTGACAGAAGAGTTCAATTGAGAGCCACTGGGCAGGAGGTCTTTCTCTCGGCACAAGGTATAATTCAGTGTTTCGGGCGTAATTGCTTAGGACGAAAGTAACGATTGCGGTGGTGGCCAGATGCAGGCGGTACCCGCCGCCGCCCTCCGACGGGAACAATAGTCCATGCACGCCCACCTTTCCTCTAATAATAAATGAAAATCTGGTTACTCGCTGGAGTCGCGCGCGTGTGCTCTGCTCTCCCCGCAACATGCTGCCCGACGCTCTTTTTCACTCCTCTCCTGTATAACCCGCCCTGCAGGTTTCACCTACGTCTACTGCACCGGCTTTTGCGCGCACTGCCTTCATTAAAACACACTCTCCGCCTCGACCACTCTCGTTCACCTCCTCCTCGAATCCGTCTGCCGATAATTCCCTGTTATTATAATTACCTTATTTTCAAACCGATTCCCCAACCGGCACGTATACAATTCCACTCAAGAGTATTCGGTTCTTCAAATTTCCAAGAAACTTTTTAGCAGAGTTTTTTTTTATGAAAGACAGGTTTAACACTATTAACTGAGATTTGAAGGAACTTTTTGATAAAGAAATGTAAGCTTGTTTATTATTTCGAGAGATAGTTATAATAATTAATACTCATTTTTTATAGATAGTATTAATATTTTCTAGACGATAACTGATGAGTTCTGCAAAAGGAAAAGTAAATCATGCAAATGAGGACTTCCTTCGGAACCTCCAGCAACAACAGACGCTTGCTTTGCTTGATTACAGAAATGCGGAATTGCATAATTGTGCACCTTCGCCTTTCATTAATCTCCAACGAAGGAGAATGAAGCACGAACGAACGGTTGCACTTTACGACGAAACGAGCCGCTGTCAAGTTGGGTGCGCGTGTAATTTAACTTAATACTGTCAGTGTCGCTGCGGCAACACGCGCTACTTACCGGCGAAGCCCTGCATTCGGGACACGTGGTGTGCTCGGAGATTTATGGCAATGGTTGGACTCTGCGATTTCACGCAGCCACGCATGAACGAATCGGTTGTAACTTTAATTGATTCCGTTGGGATTCTTTTCCGATGCTGGTGCGCGCGCGTGTCTCGCTTTAGGAATTCATGGAATTTTGTAGAAAGTCATGTAGCAATTCCTGCATCGACTACATGAAAGTTATTGCAATTCAACAGTCGTTATTACTTAATTTCGATTTTTCTATTCTTTGAACAGTTCAAGTTTGTTTGCTTCCGTTTAATATTTAAACAAAAGTATTATATACTTTAGATTATAAAATAAAATAATAAACCTTCCAATCTACCTATTATTAAATCATACTGTTTTAATGTTACGAATTTTTTAATGTTGTTCAACATTAAACCCCGTATTTTCTATTCTCCATGGAATTCATTTTCCTAGCCCCTTTTCATATTAAATTCTTTCGCGGACACCTTTCACCAGACACAAATAAAAGCGCGTCGCATTAACGTATGTGTGCCCAGACGTGTTGGCACATCCCACGGGAATTGGCGGCGCTTTCCAGACGGGATGAAGTATGTCGGGCACGCGCAACATTCGAGTCACGCTCGCACCAGGCGTCGGATAGCATGGTGTCCCAGCAGCGAAGGTGTCGGCAGTGTGTCAAGCACTCATTCGCCCGGGGACAAAGAAGCTAGCCAGGAGGGCCATTGTGCTGCCAGCCGGCTGCGTCAATCACGAAACTGACGTTCCCCGTAATTAGCCCGATAGACGTTTAATTGCGAAGAAGCACCGACCGACGAATGTGGTACTCTCAGCACAGATTGCTGTAAGAACTTTCAGCGATTTCACAAATTGATGCGGAAAGAGCAAGCTCGTTTAGTTGATGATCGTAAATCATTCATTCATTGAATTTTTCTCTCACTTTCTATGGGCAGAGAAAATGCCTAAGAGTAATTACTTAATAAATCTTACGGTATTATTTGAAATGATGTTTGTCATTTGAAGATTTCTTAATGTATTTTATGCTTTATGGTTAGTCTTATTATAGTGGTGTTCGTTTAATTAATCATAAGTCAGTCATTCACTGACTTTTTCTTACTTTCTATGGGGAAAGTTAATTCCTAAAAAGAACTTAATCAAACTTATGGTCATTTTATATTTTATCGTTATTCTTATTATAGTGTTTGCTATTTGCTAATTGGACTTGTCAGTTATTAATTAAGAACAGATGCGCAGTGAAGGTAATTGTGGTAGTTAATACGAGAAATCGAGACATAGTGAAAATCTGGTTCAAATATGTCTTTTCTTGTAAAACACTAAATGGCGATTTTCTCTGTCGTTGTAAACATTCCTTCGAGAAAAGTGGAATGAGTTGTTTAAGAAAGGAGAACAAGCAACAACATTTTTTTCTTGGATGAAACTTACTTTTTATGCATTTCTCACATTTATCTCATAAATTCTTGTATTTTGAACTAAAGTGCCCAACATTTAATTATTAACATATGAACAATAACATACATAAAAATTCTGCATATTTCATCTTCATAACAGATGCTCCAAACATTCCTGCATGTCTGATATATTTATTGTATAAGCTTGTGTATTAATCGGTATGATAGCATATTGTGTTTGCATAGTTCGCATATTTTAAATGCATAAACATCCACAGTTATTTATCAGACACGAATGACGAAGCCGACAGTTGGTACTTCGGTGAATGTATTACTGGTGATTCACAAGTTTCCTGAATGAAAACGATCGTGGTTACAGTGTTACATCTTTCTTACTATTCATTCAATAAGAATCCGAGGTTCTCGGAAATGGGTAATTAGACACTTAATAGTGATAGATATCACAGCGTTCATGACTATGATAATCACTCCTCGGACTCGCATAGGATGTTGCGTAATATTAAATTCCGGTGGAAAGGCACTGTAATGCCGCCATTGATCTCTGTGAGAGCCAACGCAACAGTTTCGTATTTTCCTTGCAGAAATGTTTCAGTGACATTTTTCTTCACCGACGATTTAAAGTTTTCACCAAGAACGCTTTAACTTTTAACTATAACACTTTTCGTCCAACTACTTCGGAAGACAAACTTATTTATTTCAAGCAACTTGCAAATTGCAGGAGGAAAAGTACGCACGAATACATCGCGTGACTTTTGCTTGGTAGCAGTTCGAATTAGAGGAATTTTCACTTTGAGGTGGCCGCTGTCTGCTGGTTGTCGGGCACGTCTGTCGCAGAGTGTTGTTGAAGAGTTTTAAATTGAGTTGCCGGCGCAAATTTGGGAACTTCGAACGACCAACGGCGTGGTTGAAGTTTCTGCTGTTTGGGATAGTTAGACAAGTTCGTTAGCAACTCGATGGAATAATACGATATACGCGCAATTAAAATTATTCACTGAAATGGCTGGAATCGATGCGATTTTAAAAATACACTCAACTACAATTAGAGTTTGAGTGGAATTAAAAAGTCTGAAATCATACATGGTATAATTTACCAAAATAAACCAAATTCAACACAGTTTCTTACTTTTCTCTGCTTTACACGTACGAAATAATTTTAAAAATATTTATAAAAACACTGTCTGACCGAAGAATTTAAGGAGATCGTGTACACTAAGAAGGAGATATCGGAGTGGGAACAAAGCAGTATGAGCATAGCAATGCGAGCAGACGCTGGTGCTTAAAATTTAATTGTATGATTGCGCATCGGAATTTCAAGTGCGCGCGAGCAAGGGGCAACGGGCTGTCGAGTAGAACGAGCAAGAAATTAAGCGACCAATGGCGAAACGCGTCTTGGAGTGCAATTGTCTTCTGTGTGCCATTTGGATTCATGAACTTTTGCAGATATTCATACGGCAAATCCGAAATACGTCCAATGAAATGTGATTTAATAATATAAGTGAAGCAGAATGCGACCCACGTCGCTGATACGTGGGATGTCCTGATACATCCTGCTGAATAATTTTAGCACTACATCTATGAGGTACAATCTTCCGACGAGCACTCACGATTATCCATAATGTTATGATGTCATCTTTGGTCATAGAGGAAAGCTCAAATTAGTACTTGCTTTTTCAGCATATTACTCTTCAGCATTAAATTAAATAGTGTGGTTTAATTCGACATATTAATGGTGTAACTTTTGAAACTTTCCTCGTAAACAGTTCTACAATGATTTAATATGATTCAAGCCCTGCTCTGATAATCATTTTCAAAATAAAAATTGTATAATAATTATAATTGATTTTGAATTCTGTCAAATTGATTCAATCGATCAATTCGTTCACTAAATTATACATATTCTATAAAAATATCTGTGCAAATATTTGGCTTGAATAATACAATTTTGCTATTCTCTCCGACAAAATTAAAAATTTGTTGTATTAACATAATCCTTCGTGTCACGTTTTTGCAATTTTTTCGGGATTCGAAACTTGTTTCGTCGGACCTACTATGTGTCCACTTGTAGTTACCTAACAGGGCAACGTGTTAAGAAGGCAGAGTGCACTTCCAATCTGCCGGAGGCACTTACAACTTCGTGCTCGCATTATCGGAGGTATCCGACTGCTAACTCGGCCACTCGTCAACTCAATGAGTTTTATACGCCATGAAATTGATCTGGGGCTGCGGGTGAAGCTTGCTAGCCGTGCTATTTTACCACTGCTGAGGATCGCGGCGGGGCGCCCATTACGAATATTTATGGTGGTGCACACGACGATTCCTCGGGCGCCCAACAGCGGCTTCTACAGGATGTTTCAAAGAGTGTCATAAAATATAGCCAGCTTGTAAAGTATAGAGAACATGATGAAGATGAAGATGGATATCTTTAAAATTCTCATTTGAACTTCTTTTTGGAAGGAAATAATAATAATTACGTGACAGGATGAATCGAAGGTTTTTAAAGAAATTCTGTTATTTAGTTTAATTGATTTCTTCCTTTGAAGAAGAATTGTCCTTCGAGATTCACTAAATATGAGGCTGTGACAAAATTATTAAATAACTCGGAATTCAGTGTCAAACAAGAATTTTAAAATAGTCAACTTCCGCTCCGTTTTATTCTGTAATAGCTATAATATTTTATGACATTTTTGGAACACCCTGTATGGCTTTCTCCCTCGATCTCTCGTCACTCGTACTTGGCCTCGTCTTTCCCGGGCGTAATCGAGCGGCAGAGCGATTTGTTAACGGTTAGATAGGCGAGTGGACAACTCCAATGAGACCGTCTTCCCCCTTCTTTCTCTCTTTCTCGCCTCTCCTCTCCCTGGGCGATTTAACCCTTCAAGTGTGTGCAGGGTGATTCACTTGCCTTTCAATCAGCACTGTTCGCCGCACGCCGCTGTGCCCCGTTACCTTGGGGGAAATGGTCACCAGTCGAGAATGCTAAAATTTTCAGACCTTTGAAAATGTCAGTTTCCATTCCTTAAAATTTATCCAACTGTCATTTATTGGATGAAACCAAGGTGACAGTGGAAAAGTTTTGTAGATTAAAAGAAAAATCAGAAAATGTTCTTATGTGAGAAGGTAATTTAAAATTATATTAAATGTATCAGTGACTCTTGTATGTTTTTAGTTTCAAGTTTATTGCGATAATAAGTACCGACAGGCAAACGTTATTGTCCACATTAGTAAAAAAGATAAGTGTATCCATCTGTGAGAGTATACGTGTGACAAAAAGAGACATATACTTCGTGCAGGATTTGCAACAGTCCAGAAGCTTGCGACAGGCTAACGTAGACGTTGATTACTGCTCTTCACTTTCGAGCGAGTTCCCACGCCGATACCACTTGACTGCTTGCATTTCTCCCTCTCTCTCGGGCATGGCTTTTCCTATAATTTGAACACGCACTAATGGCCGAAAGTTTGGCGGAAGTACCCAAGCCGAGAGGGTTCCGGCGAATTTTAATTAAGAGCTGCGAATGTAACTAGGAGCCGCAGTGCTCGCCGCTCTCTGGAATTTTCCGGCGTAGTTTTGTGTGTTGGAATTCCATTTCGCCAGGAAATTCCGTTGCTAGCGTCCAGGCAATTGCTCGACCACCATGGATATAAAACTTGATAACGAACTTTTCCAGTCGCTATTCCACTTAGCGCCTGAAAACTATAAAAACTATGATTGGCTTGGAGAGTTTATAATTTCACTAGCGCGGTGAACTTTAGCAATCTAAATCTAAGCGAAGTTGCGTTCTCTTCGCCGAGCTTTTAAAGTTGCATTGAAATCAACTTGTGGCGGAAAGATAATCGGATGTGCGATAAACAGTTTGAGTGGTATAATAGGAGTTTCAGTTTTGTTGAGGTAAACTTGTTTAACGTACCAGAAGGAGTAAATGAAACTATCGAATCAGGAAGACTACCTTGTTATATCACGGAAGTAATCCCATTGAAAGTATCCACAACGGGATATGTGGATCGGCTGTGTACCCATTACGGATCAATAATTTCTCGTGGTAAACTAATAGAGTTTCTAATAAAGTTGGAAATTGCATCACTGGCAGCTATCGATCAGAGCACGTGAGAGATGAGATAATGAAGAACTTCGTACAATATCCAATATCAGCTTAGTTGGGGATTATGGGAGCATCAGAAAGGCCTTCGACCACAGCCTGCCGCCATAGAATCTCACACTAACCAAATTCCATTTATCTTAACCCTCCATAAACCAGGTGAAGACCCATCACGCCATGAGTAATGTGGGCTTAATTTTACCCCGAACTTTATCAATCTACAAACATATATCATTTGAGTAAAATCAGCTCATTTATAGTTAAGCCCATGTAACTCACGGTGAATTAAACATTATTAAATAGAAGATTGATAAATAAAGCACAGCTACATTGTAAAACTATTCTCTGATTTAGTCAGTTATTTCAAAGAGCAAATCTTCTGTGGAAAGGCCTGTTCATTAGGATAATACAATGAATCTTCCAAGACAAAGTATGGAAGACGAATTTTCGGGGAAGAATCGTCTTGTAACTTGTAGCTCGCAGCTTGCAGAGCGGCACATTGCAACACCTGAAGCTCTGCCAAGAGGCAGGTTCGTTGTACTTGGCAGTCGGAGCCACACTCGCTTTCGTTTTCGGCCGCTATATATGTGTATATGAAACATACATGTATAGGACTTTACTATTCAACGTTTATGAGTGCGATAGCCTTGCCACGATTCTATTTTCGTCGTCATTCACTACTTTCATCGGCCATTTCCCGCTATTAATGGAAATTGCGTGATTGGTTGGTTCAGCTGAATTCCGCTCTTTCTGGATTTTATTGCAGGCAAAGCATAATAATTATAATAAAGGCATTTGCATACTAATTACATTTACAAATTCATCGTATGTTACAAGTTCAATGACCGTAACAATTATAATTATCACGGTATTGAAAACTGGAATTTTCGTGCTGGTTCTATCAATTGAATTTTATCAAAATAATTTAATTGATTCACTTGTTCAGCAGAATGAAATAATATATATTCTACAAAAGGATCTCTCCAAACATTTGGCCTGAAGAATACTGTGTAGTGATTCTCCCCAACGAGAGCACGTCGTGAGTTCGCTGTACCCGCGGCAGAGTCAACTGCTCTTGTTTTTGTTTTCGTTGTCCGGCGAAAGGGGCAAAAAACGCCCTAGAATTGGGCGAGCGTGTAAGCAAAACTGGGAGCAAGGGGCCACGAAAATAATCTCCGTCGAAGGGACAAAAACAAGTCACTGCCGGGAGCAGGAATCGATAAATCAGAAAGAAACCTGCTAAAGTCAGGAGACTCGATCATTAGCCATTGAGTTAACAAGAACAAAGAAAAAGTAGCAACGTTCAACAGAAACTTCGAAGTCCAACATAAATTGAAAAACATTCCAACTATCAATCACCAGAAATCACAGCTCACATTTGCATGTCACGAAAAATAACAGATGAGCAAGAAACCGGCGGAAATCGGGTAAAGGTAAACCCGACAAAGTTGAGAAGGGCGTGAAGAGAGAACTTTAGTTGAGAGGTGTGAGTTAGTGAAACAGGGCAGCAAGAAGAAGCAGGCAGTGCAAGCGAGTCTGGCAAGAAAGTAAGAAAATAAGTGAAGAGAATGGGACGAGTAAATCAAGTATGTAGAGTGTGGACCAGTAAGAGAGCCGATTAGCCCTTGAGCAGTCATTAGTGGAAGTTTAGGGTTTGCTCGATGGTGGCCCAGGCCCAGCAGTCCAGCAATCGAGCAAACCCGGCAGCAACAGCAACATCAAGACAAGCGCGCTCGTGTAGCGGCAGTTAGCCGGAGAGAGCAGAGCAGCAGCATCCGTGCTCGGCAGCCGATCAATACGAGGCCAAGCTGTTGCGAGCTCGGCTACGTGGAAGCATGGGACAGAGACGAGAGAAGAGAGCAAGAGCTGGGAGAGCCGAGAGAGTACAAGCAGGATCGTCGCCATCGACGAAGACGGCGAAGCGAGCAGCACGTGAGCACGAGGAAGAAGCGAGGTACTACGTACGACAGCCGTGGCAGCACGACTAGGGCACAGAAAGAGCGAGAGAGAAAGATTGCAAGAGCAAGGGAGAGACAGGGAGAAAAGGATTAAGAGCGAGGGAGAGAAGAGGAGGTAGAGAAAGGGTAAAGGAGAAAGGCGAGGAGATAAAGAAGGCGTCGGTGCTGCGTGGGTTACGGAGGGCGAAGGAGGGAAAGGGACGACGACGTTGCCAAGCGACGGAAGCTGCCTACCGCCAGAGTTCATCGCCCTCCAGCTCGTCTCTTCTCTCTTCCACCCATTCATCCTCCTCCGCTCAGCCCTCTCCCTCTCTCTCTCTCTATGTCTCTCCTTCTCTCTCGCAGGCTGCTCCATCCTCGTTTCTCGATTTTAAGCTCGCCTCATACTGCGACGTCGACGTATCGCGCGCACGGATGTGACTCCTTTTATTCTCGCTGGTGCTCTTTAACGCGGAAGTTTCAGTTGAATCGGCCCGATGTGCTGTCTGTGTGTTGGCTGGTGTGAAACGAACGCGCGCGCGCGCTCGCTCGCTCGTCGCCGTCGCCGCCACTGCAGAATCGAAGCCTTCGTATCCGGCGCAACGCTTGTTAGGAAATGCGCCCCCATGCTGCCACGAGCTTGCGATTGTTGTATGGATGACTTTTCATAGCGGCCGACTCGGCGCTCGATGCTCAACGAGATTTATGCCGTATAATGAACCCCAGGGGATTTTGGGGTCGCTGGTTTAATTTAAACGTCTGCCTTGAAGGGTTGGCTAGTGACCTGTGTGTTGACTGCTAGTAGTGGTACTCTAGTTGCGACATGGTAATTATGTCTGCTTAAATAGATGGTACGTTGTAATCAATCTTACTCGTCATGGAAAATAGTTGAGGTAGAATTCAATGAAAATTATTTGAACTTCGTAAAGAAAATTATAGCACCAAATTCCCCTTCGTTACTTAAAACATTGATAATACTTTAAAACTTTAAAGCTGGTTACGTGATTTTCTGCATTGGCTCGTATTAAACTCATCTACATTGCAAATCAATCTTATTCTACTCGAAATTATGCAAAATTTAGTTAAAGCGGATTCCTGTTAACTGTAATGAACATTCCAGTTTCAATCGATGTACTAATGAATGTTCGCTTTCCCGAACCATCTATTAGTTAGCATTCGTAGTTTTCGACAACTGTTGCTCGTCTATCTGGCAAAGTGTCGAGGTTCGCTTCGATATTACAGCTTCATCGAGTGAATTGAAATGCAGTATATCCCGGCAGTGTGGGTTGGGCTTTACCAGCTTGCAGTTAGTTCCTCCCTCGAAGCTCTTGCTCGCACCGGCTACCACTTGTTTCGCCCTCTTTCTCTCCCAGTATTCGCCCGCCCATCCTCTCTCGCTCTCTCTAACTTCTCCATGCATTCTCCGCTCTCTTTCTCGCTCCGTCGAACTTCGTTTCGATCTGCCGCCGGCTGCACCCGTCTCCTGAAGCTTCGCATTATCTGCTTCTCTTCTCTCTCCTTTCCCCGCTTTCTCTCCATGTCACTCTCTCTCACTCTGCCCCTCTCGCCAGTTCGTCTCGATGCTTCACCCTTTTTTTGCAGAATTCTGCCTCCTCCCAGCTTCCTCTCTGTGCTACACGCTTCTTCTTTCCCGGCTTATTCTCATTCCTCCCTCGCCGCACACCCGCACGCACCCACTGCCTGCGTTTCCTCGGTGTTTCGACTTCTCGCCGGCGAGCTAGCTTTTCGCAAAATCCCATAACCACTTTCCTTTGAACTCTCCACTTCTCGGCAGTTCCCCTTGCCAGTGGGAACTAACAACTCTGGCGTAAAACCACTTGGAAGATTTTAGGGTCATGGAAACTGAAATATATACGGCATATATAAATATTAATTTAGTTCTATATTTGAAGTATTAAAAATGCATAAATATAAGTTAATGCTTTCTCTATTTTTGATCGTGCTAAAAGGACGGCATCTCTATAAATGTCTGTAATAGTCAATGAATTAGTACAACCTCTGAATTCTTGCCAAATGAATATAGCAACTTTAAAATCTATATTCCGATTATAAGCTCGAATCGAAGTTCCTTTACACCCAGCGAAACTATTGGTCGACGTAAAGATAGAGAACGAGAAAGAATTAATAGAACATAGAGCAATCCTCTTACTACTAACAATAAGAGCTCTACTCGCCAGGAGGAATGGGAACTTGCGGTAGACGTCTTACGCCAGGAGTCTCAGGCATTTTCGTAAAAGCTCATCCCCGAGAGCAGACATTCATTTTCCAAAGCTGCCTTTGAAAGGTGGGCGGAGCCTTTCCTAAAACGCAAAATCAGCTTGCTAGGCACTAATACTTACACGTACTAGTGCAATATTAGTAAGAGTGTGTACCCGGTGAAGTTTTGGTGATGCCAAGCTCGAAAGCGGCGTCTCATGGCCCTTTCTTCCCCGAAGCCTCGAGCGTTCAGACGTGTCCTCCAAGTACTTACGTACGCAGATCGACGTAGATACGAATACTCCAGCGTGTCGAACAGACACCATGCGAACAGGCTGATCCACTTGCCTTTGCATCAGCATCGTCGCGCACCACCCCTGTTTCTATTAGACGTATATGTATAGTGTATTATCTGCATTTTATAATATAATATTCTATACAATATACAAAAGATAAATTTTTATAAATTATTATTTTAGGGTGGGATTTTAAAATATTTACTTATTCAGGTGGACGATTTTGGAGAACTAATTTTCACTGCAAAAGAATTGAGCATTATTCTATGTATTATTATATTTTATTATATCTTACAGTGTGTACTCGACAGTTGTACATGTATAATATAATATTATATATAATATACAGAATGTAGAGAAGACTTGGCAACATTCGTATATAATTCAAATGTCGAAATTATTTTTAATTATTCTGTACATGAGCGTGGTGATTCAAAGGCAAGTGTATGAGTCTGTATATTCAAGCGACTCGTCATTCCACGGTAGGAAAGGGTGGGTTGAGATTGTGAGAAAGATGTGGAGGGGTCAGAGGAGAGCAGGTGGCCCGCGTCAATTTGGGCACCCCTTCGGCCCCGCTCGACTTTTCATCCCGTGAAATTGACACTCACTCTTGTCCCCATATTTCACTGCTACTCCTCCTTTTTTTCCATGAGTCTTCTTGCCTCGCCTTGTTCGGCCTGCAGCTCTTCAATCGTCTCGGCTTTTCTACCCTTTCGCCTTCAACCTGCTTTTTGATCGTCTGGTTTCGTTAGCCCGCGATTGTTTCGCCAGGTTCCTTTTTTTGCTAGGGGAAGGCTTGGATGTTTGAGGGATTTCGGGCGGCGCAGACGGGATAACTCTTGATAATAGTTTTAAAGCATAGGAAGATTCATCGAAAGGCGCATCTGGACATTTCGAATAATTTGAATTTATAATTATTTTTTTTTACTAATGCAAAGAATATTATAATGAAAAGCGTACCATGTTATGCGACAGATATAATTCATTTCGATGTAAGGGATTATATATTTTGCTTATACAACAGTTTTGATAAAATTAAAATAATGGATGGTTTTGTTAAATCCAAAAAATACATAAACGAAAAAGCTTTACGAGGAAAGCAAAGAGTTTGTTTTGGGAAAGAAGAATTATCATGCGTTTGGATGCATTGCTGTGTGCGCAATATGAATTATAGTTGTGGATCAGATTACGCTGATATAAAAAATCCCGATACATGTCATGTGGAGATAGGATTGATTTATGGGTGTTATCGGTGAGCTGATAATTAATGTGTACGTTTTTCTGGTCGACGCAGCTGTGATTTAATGAGAACGATAGTGGGCCTTTGTATTTTCGGGTTTTCGGTATCTGTTGGTATGCGTTTAGGGAGACATTTTTGGGGGGAATTATGGGATCCGGTGGTTCTTGGAGAGCCGAGTGAACACTTCTAATCAATTCTATAGTGCTTGGAAGACTGTTGACTTGTTCGTCTGGGCCTTTCAAATCTTTTTTGATGGAGTTAGGTATCCATGCGGTGCCACCCTTCTTTTTCGTCGAGTCTGACTTTCCTCTTGAGCTGTCTGGTCCCTCCGGATTATACATTCGCACACTCTCCTTATCCGTCTCCCCCTTTCATCCTCTTTCTTTTCTTAAACATACTTGTATTCCCAAAACCGTCCCCCTTTATTTGTTATCCTATCACTCGTCTTTTCCCTTCAATCACATTACCAAGTATGTCTTTTTGAAACGATTTATAACCAACACTAAAAAATGTAAAAACAATACCTTTTATTAAATTTCAAAATCCTTCAATACAAATACATCGAATTTTAAATTCATATATGTATTTTTAATTTAAATCACTAAAATTCTGTTGTATTAATGGTTGGGGTTGAGGAAAATCCATGATTTCAAATTGTCAATGCCTGCGACGAACGAGTCATATTGTACGACTGTAATGAAGTGTGAACCCCCGAATACCCAGACTGGCATTTCCGAGGGAAGCCTACTTCTGCATTCTTCTCGCCCCATTTCCACCCCCATTAACCAGAGAGCCGTGCAGATTCGTAAGCAATCATCCCCCGAACCAGCGGCTTTCTTTTGCATGGGAAAGAGGTTGGGTTTACGAATGTGCGGCGTTGCCCCTCGTTTGTTAGTCACCATTATCGTCTGACACCAACTCAGTCGTACGGTCCATCGTCATTCGAATCATCGGCATTATCATCGGTGCACAGTCGAGTGAAAGGGTTGATTCGGCATTGTGTGTCACATCACAATGATCGTCCTTCTCTTCTTTACCTTCAACTTGCTCGCTTTCGATCAACCAGTCCGATTGTCTAACAGCTTTTGTCTTGCAACGTCTAATATCGATTTAGACACGCGTAAGGTGTCTAGAAAGTTGCCGATAGCTCCAGTGAAATCTCGCAAGAAGAGATATCTCGATCGGACAGTGCCATAAGTTGCGGTTACTTTGGCACTGTTCGAACACGGATCTACATTTCTCTCTACATAGACAGACGCTCATTCGATGTGACAAGTGCGGGACACTTGCTTATTAACCTGGCATTAATGTTCTTAGTTCTTAATAAACAGAAGAACTGTATAGAATTATTTATGTACTAAACGTGTGAATAAATATAGATTCAATATTGACAAAGAGTCATTGTACAAGTGGTAATTCTGTAATTTTCTATTTTACGGAAAATTGTATTATTATTACACATACCGGTTAAGGAGAAGACAAAGAAAAGTTATACTCCTTGAATAATCTTCTTTCTACGTAAGTTATCAAAATTTCAAGCTTTTCTTAAGAAAAGTGGATTTATCCGACAACTACTTTAATGTGCTAAGAAAGAAGCCAAGAAACTCTGTTTCTTTGAATGGTAATTTAATTACCATTTAACCGACTTGGAGAACAAATTCCGTAAGTCACGAAGGAAAGTAGATTTGCCTGGCAACTAGTTAAAGTAGAACAAAGGATATCAACAGGTAACCGGCGTTATAAGACACTGATAAAAGAGACACGTGTTGATCGCAAAACTCTTCGTGGAAGCTTCGCAGAAGAGATATTTCTATTGACAGTAACCCAAGATGATTCACATGTGAAAGCAATGCGATATTTTCTCCTGCCCAGTCACAATGGCGTGCCGATGCGCCATTTGTGCTTGTAAATAGAGCGTGAGTGTGCAGGTGGTGTACTCATATTTGCTCTGCCATTAAAAATAAAACCAATTGACAGCAGTGCAATCATGATGATTACCGAAGTCGGTCAGCCCCTTGGCGCACATCGTCTAATTTTAAAAAGCTTAATTTATTAAGGCCTACTCTTACTAAAAGATTAATCTGGAACTTTTTGTTAATACGTGCTTTTCAAAACGTTCGCACGACAAATTACCAATATGAATAAACCAAAACGTTCAGTAGCAATGAACAACAAAGGCTCAGTCGTCATTCAGAAGGAGCAAAACTTTACATACATTTTAATCATGTCTGATCAAAACTGTCATCATTCCACTTACACAGGTTGTCAGATTTCAATCAACGCCCTTGCATTTCTAGTAATAAGAATCGATATTAAACTATCAAAATAGTTTATTCACACAGAGATTCTGTTCTTTTGTTGTAGAATGTGGACCACAAGATGAAGTTCCGCTCGAAGAAGGGCTTGCTGCCATTCGTGGAGCTGAACGGCGAGGAGATCGCAGACAGCTCGATCATCCTGAAGGAGCTCAGCCAGAAGTACGGCAAAGACTTGGATGCCAGCCTGACCTCCGAGCAGCGCAGCGTCTCGCACGCAATGATATCGATGATCGAGAATCATCTGGTGTGGGTGGTCGCGTGCTGGCGCACTAAGAATCTCGATAGGGTCATCAAGGGATACAAGGTCAACCTGCAGCACGCCCTTGGTACCCGCATACCCAATGGCATCCTGAACTTCTTGTTCAAAGTTACATTTGGGCGCAAGGTGAGTCTCGTCTACATTTTCGTTTTCCTTTGTTATGATTTATTACGTCACACAAATGATAATTAAACATGGAACGAAAATTCTGTGACGATATTAATACTGCAAGCTTTTTAAATTTAAATTTGAATCTAAAAGTGAATCATGTTAAGTGATAGTAAATTATATAGTTGATGGATGATAAAATTGACATCGAAATAGCTTTAGATTCGAGATAATTTTTTAAAGCTCCCACACGTAACAATAAAGCGCCGCAACCTACTAAGTGATTGTCATTAAACATTTCGCACGGTCATTTCGGCAAGTTACATTATAGTAATCTGTATTACGTAAGAAGCCGGTTTACAGTAATCATGGTAAATGAGATCACATTTACTACAATAGACAAAGCAACGTATCCGATACTCGATTGTTTCGTCATTCGATATTGGGAAAGCAGATAATGCGTTATTATCGCAATCGGTTTTACTGAACACCGGTTGGAGTAATTTAATCCAATTAGGCACATTCGTATTGCCGAGCGATTTAATACCCAAGATTCCGTAAATCGATTCTAAATGGCCATGTCGAATGTAATAGCTGCTAAAGCAGTTATCATGGCGTACAATTGAAAAATGGACGTTAACTGGCGACTATGCTCACTCGTAATATAATTTGTTACAGTGCATAAAGAAGGTGAAGGCTCAGGGCATGGGAATGCACACCCCCGAAGAGGTGACCGAATTTGGATGCGCTGACATTAAGGTTCTCTCCGACATTCTCGCTGACAAGCCATTCTTCTTTGGTGATGAGCCAACAACGGTAAGACCTCATTATTACTACACCCTCCACCTGAATTGCGGAGTCATTACATGCTCCCATGTGCCACTTGAATCCTCCTCCATGTATTACTAGACTTTAAATACTGTTATCTGTGTTAATGATCTCGGCGTGCATCCGAGGTATTGCAGACAGCGTGTTGGGTAATGAAATTCCCGTTCTGTTTAACTGAATTATTTTCTAACTACTGCAGACTTCTTATAACATTTCGTGATTAATATTCTTATTATATGAACGGATGATTGAAATATAGAATTTATTGTAGTGATCTCTACAATAAATCTACAGTTTAATTCAGTAGAATTGTTATGCTTTTTATAAGACACACTGTTTGTCGTTAATAATTTTCAAGACAAACTGACGGAAAAACAGGTTCATTGCAAGTATTGGTATCTTATACCGAGAAAGGATAATTACACGGTATGCTTCTTTCTTCCCACCAGTTGGACGTTGTTGCGTTCGCCCACCTCGCCCAGATCCTGTACATTGACAAAGAGACATCGTACAACCTGCGGGACTACATGCAGGAACACTGCCCTAACTTGGTTGGTCACTGCTCGCGCATGAAGGAGCGTTGCTTCCCTGACTGGGACGAGATTTGCTCGACCCTCGACATGAACACCCACCTACCCAAGCCGGAGAAACAGCAGGAGAAGGAGGGCAAGGAGGAAGAGAAGGAATCGAAGGAATCGAAGGAGGAGAAGGAAGGCGACAAGGAGAAAGCTGACAAGGAGGAGAAGGAAGTGGAGAAAGACGAAGTTGACGAGAACAAAGAGAAAGAGAAAGAGGGTAAATAAAGCGGGCCAGGCGCCACCGCCGCCAAGGAAGTAACAACATATAACAACAAATCGATTTAATCGGGGAGACGAGAAACAAAAAATCACGGATCTAAAAGCGCGATTAATTCTGGGTGTGATGATCTTCTTCGGGGTTGTTTGGACAGAGGGTATGTGGGGGGGTGGGATTTATTTGGAAGGGAGGGAGGGCGGGGGACTGGGCAGCGCGATGCTTTGCGTTAGAGTAGCTAATGCGAGAGCGGATGGGGTAGAATGCGGTATGACTGGTACGTCTGAATGTACTGTACGAATGTGACGCGGTATGCCTGCCAATCTGCGAGAGAATGATTAGGAAGGAAAGTAGGGCGAATAGGTAGAATGGCGTGTGTGTGCATGTGGACTCGAGTGAATCTCAGCCGAACGGCGGTGTGCAAGGGCGAAGAAGGGCATAGAGAGCACGAGTGCAACCAAAGGGGGTTGGGGAAACGGGGATAGAGTGCGCATGATAAACGATGGCTAGGAATGCGAAGGGGTACTCGCGATAGAAGATGGACGAGGGAGGGGGGGGGGATTCAGGTCTAGAGCTCTCTACTTATACGTATAGATATTAATAGTCTCATGTATAATGTTCATACTTCGTTTATACGTATACGTTCGAAACACTTTTACGCCATTCTCACACGGACACCCACACGACACCCGAGAGAATAGAAGGACTCTTTCCGACCCAGCGCCCCTTTCGTTTCCTTCCCGTCTTGCGTAACTCTCCGGCGAGTTGCGAGACTGAGCGCGAGCATAAGAACAGATGCAAAGATGAGCCGGGGAGCGACACGAGGGGAAGCCTATCTTCATAAGTCATTAGAGTCGTAGGTTTCGCAATATATCAAATGCAATAGCCTGACGCAGGTGGGATCTTCAATGAACCAGTGGCCAAATGCAATCTATGTTAGGAATATGTGTGCGCGTGGCAGCGAATGTGCACAACGCGCTCGGGACTCCGACTCGCGCAACGTCTCCGCGAAACTCGCGTACTACTTTGGGTGCATTCGCCTGTTTCTTGAATCGCTCGGCTCATTAAACAACTCTCATTACGACTTTCGGCTGATTTAATTTGCGTATGTATTTGACTCACTATTTATTAGTAGCTTCTTTGACATGTGCACAGCAATGTGCCCTCTTCCTTTGATATCATGCATTCACCGTCAGGTGTTCTTTATCGTAATTGACGTGCGTGGCGCTTTAGCAATTTGTGTAGCATGTAATGACTGAAAGTGTAGCTTGCTTGAAGTGACACAGTGTTTGAGATCTCAAGAGAAGGTGACTGCACCCTGGCTCTCGCCGGGGCGAACCTGGCCATTCTCGCCGAGTAGGTAAACATGCCCATTCCCACGCGCGCATCGCGTGCATCGCCAGCTTTTACTGTTTCTTGACGACGTACCAACGAGCGAGGACTCATTTGCGATTACGGATCGATGACACATTTCTTATTGCTATTTTTATTTGTATATTGTAGAGATATTGTGTATTGTGTAGCGTGCGGAGATGCGAGGTCCGCGCAGGCTGAACGCAATCCTGATTCAGCCTCGGTTCCGCCGCGATTTTATTTCAGTTTTATTCTCGTTCTTCTCTCAGCAGTCTCCGTCTCTCTATGTATTCCATTATACGTCTCGTTTTTAATCCAGAACATGGTAAGGACGACCTCGATCTCCTCCGTCTAGGTTTTCCTTTCGGTACTCTGAACGCTGTGCTGCCCCGTGTTATAGTTCACTAGACGGTTTTCTCGAATGTGTAAGAAAAATTACTTTACATAATATACAAAGTGTCTTTCACGCATCGAACAAAACAGACATTTGATGTATAATGTTATCGAACGGGAATTGAAGTTTTTCTATGAGGCCGCCGTGAACGGGCGGCCACAAAATATTCCACGAAGACACGAAATATACATTATATTTAAGTAGCATACTCTTATTAACGACGATTATGATTACATAAAGAACAAAAAAACAATTAGTGTGTGGAGCTGTTTATACTTAGGATGACGCATACGTTTACAACCGTGGGTACATTATTATGAATTATTACGAGTACGAGTAAATAATATAAATTAGCGACAAAACCACTTGGACAAGACCATAACGTTGCAAGCACAGTAGGTAGGCACATCCAGTACAGTAAGACTATTGTAAGAGGAATATTAATAATAATTATAATATGACTGCTCGTTTTATGCTCGGCGCTATACATTTCATTGTCATTATTATATCACCATTTATTAACGATATACATACGAACAAATAAAATGTGTTTATAAATATAATGTGATCTTTACGAAATCGACTGATCGTTTTACTCCACCCGATTCGAGTTTTATTTCCCTTTCCCCATACATGAATCGTTATCGAAATATATATTATTTTATACTTACATTTTCTGTTCGCCCTGTTGATTCAATATTTTCACTTCAGAGCTATTTATTTATGAATGTATTTGTTTAAAACCTATTTCGTTAGAGGAAAAGAAAATTCAGGAAGGTAAGGCGTTGCAATAAAAATTCCGTCTAATTAGACCAATCGTTGTTTATTATCTAAAATTTGAAGATATACATAACAACGTACGATTTATTTGCCAATCAAGTTTGATGCACCAGCGTGAGTTTCATCTAGTCGGCATATACCAATTCCGATCCTAAGGGTTAGCCGTTCAGCATACAGATATGTTTAATATTGCTATAATTTAAGAATACAATTTGTGTGGCACACTGTAGTTGAAGCTTGTGCGCTAAATGCGTTCGCCTTAAAATGTTAATTCATTTGAAGACAATATGTATTGTAATTCCGTCACAATCTACTACGATATTCGTATCGATACGAAACGATTATGGAATTGCGATGGTAAGTGCTATAATGTTCGAATAATGTCGCAACTCTTGGACACTCTGTTAAAATTTCTTTGTAATTTCCACTATATGAACGGATTTAATCTAGTTTTGGCATCCGAGAATTGCTGTTTTTCATTACAAGTCTTAAATTACAATTAGAATATTAGCCAATTTTCAATAACTTGATCCGAAACGTTTAATAGTCGATCTTAAATTAGAAGTGCATAAATTTTTGTTGTATAACAGTTCCTAATAGATAGCTAAACGATGATCTTCTTATCGCTACAGGATTAATCCTGGAAATTTGAAACACATGTATACTTACAGAATGTGCATAGCGCACAATTTTTTGGTAATTGCTTAGTGTTACTAAGCTTTTTTTTGCAGAAGTAAAACTAAACCGCAATTTATGGGATCTATAAAAATAAACTTCGACTAATATTACGTATCGCTAGTGATGCTTTTACTTATAAAGGAAACTACAAATGTTAAAGAATAGCTGAACCATCATGTCTGTTCTTTAGCAACAAACTAAGGTCTTTTTCAAAAACACCACTAATTGTAAACGTAGCACATTTCAACGTTTTGGTCGTTACAACAAATAATAGCAATTTAGTATGGCGCTCAAAAAATACGGCTTCGCTCGCAATTACAAAAATATCTACACACCTTTAATTGGAAAGTTGTGACATTTATTTATACGCCCTTATCTAGTGGAAGTACAGTGAACCTACCCTTTAATACCTAAAACGTACTTTTTAACATGAGATTCTACCTAAACCAAATAGCAACCAAATGTTCTTCATAACGATAAGTGTGGAAGCATACGCATGTACTCGCAAGAAGTTATACAAAACAAGCACAATATATTCCATTAATTACTAATTAATACGGGTAATACTAAAACTTTCAGCAATAATGAACAACAAAAACTTCCTCAATAATTCTGCAGTGAGGGCACAGCTTAACACTTTCAGTCCTGGAACCTTTTTACATTCTTCAGAAATTTCGTTTACTTCTTTTTCTATGTAAAATTCATTAATACTCATTAATTCGATTCGATAAATCTAAGAGTTTTGCCGAGACTGAAAGTGTTGAGATTCCAATTTATATGAAAGTTCTATTTAACAACACAGCGTCAATATCCTTGAACGGATGGTCCCAGCTAGTCCAATACCATATCTATTGCAGCCCTTGCGTTAGTAGCATATAGAACATGTCTTCAATTATGCTAGATGTTACGCAGAATTGATGAAACCGAATATTATACAAATTTAATGTTTGCCTTTTGAATTTATCTTGCTAACGCCAGCTTTCAGGCAATACTTCACAATAAAAAGTTAATACTACATCATCTGATAATTAATGAGTGTGCGAATAATCCAACAGAAATCATTAAACGAATGAGATCATTTGATGACACCGAAGTAAACTATTATTTCTACAAACTAGATCAAACTGTTTCACCTATCTAAGATTACATCTCGTAAATTTCTTTTCTCGTCGAAAACGTCGAATTTGATTAAAATCAATTTATTTACTCTTTCTAGTCAAATAGCTGCACACGGCTGCATGTATGTATGCACTAGTATAATTACTTACATTTTCGTGTAATCGAACAAGAGGTAGATGAAATATGATCATTATTTATTAATCCATTCCTACTTACTTTTTTCGTCTTTCATTGCAAGCACAGCCGCGCTATAGTTTGTACTCAAGCGAATCGCATCCTGGACCACCGCGTACTATTTAGTTTGACTTTCAACCTCGTATACTGCTTTGTTTTTTTACTAAAGTGCAGCTGGCTTAACATTCCCGGAGCAACAATGAAATAGCTTATCATACTTTCAGTTCGTTCGAACATATTAACGTGATACTATATTGATAAAGTGCTAAATGTATCTGTTGCTCCTTCTATAGTAACATTCTTATTTTGCAAGATAGATTCTTCTTATTGAGAAGAATAAACTTTTTTGTGATTACTTGAGACGTTAATGGCATTTCTGAGAGCACCTGAAATACGTAAATACAGATTTACATAATATTTGCGAGATTAATACTTCAAAAAGTTATGATGCACACATTTTATCCTATGTCTCCTCTTAAAACGATTATAACTAGCGCGCAGTCTCGCTACCGATACGAAAAATAAAGTATAATTTTTAAAGTAGTTTGTAATAGTTTCTGACACAAACTTTATTCCGCAGTTAGCTTCGTAAAGCACACCAATCACTGACTCATCTCTCGGATGGTCTGGATTTGGATCTCACCATCTACTCAAATCATTCCGGTTACACTATACCGGGCCAGCCGATAAATATGAAAATATCTCATCGCGCAAGCTTGGCTCCAATTGGCTATCACTTACGGGAGAGCCTTAAATATGATCGTTCTAATAAATACGTATGGACGTAATTTGTTGAACTATAAGTTTGAAAGCGTGAAGTTCTTAAGCATCTAGGATCACTTGAAGGCGTCTCGAAATGTGGACAGTGGAACTCCACCATAATCAAACCATAGACATATTTACATCTTCAATTATTATAATTAATCAATTCATATCCACGAATATTCAATCTTGGTTTATAATTCATAGATATCTGAGAAATGGTTCGTCTCTCGCATACTACAATAATTTATATCAAAGATCTCCAAGTGACCCTAATGCTTCTTGTACATTATATTATGAAGACTCGATGCTAACTCAACCAGTTCGATAAGTCATACCGCGGAAAATAAGAGATCGTTACACGCTTTAATTGCAAGTCTTGAAAATATTTCGAAGGATCTTTAAAAGCAGTAAATGCGAATATTATCACAATGATGCGTCCATTTGTTGTTGCTATTCTAAGCGGACGGTAAGAATGTAAAACAAAATCTTTAACAGTATGAGAGAGTGTACAATATAATGTAAAATCGCTTACTATAAAGCTGCATATGTTAATCATTTTAGGAATTGCATTATATGATAAAACTTTTAAACTTTTCCTCTTTCATCAAAGAACATGAAACTTTGTTATAACTTCAATTCAACTGCTTTATATTTTATCTTAAAATTTTGATTTGTAACTTCATATGTCCAAACGCGTTTATACATTGAAAGCAGTGCGTATCAGTTGTAAAGATTAATGTTCGATTATAAAATTAGAAAAATGTCAATCTGGAATAGATGCAAAAAATTCGTCGTTAGTCTTGAAAAATATATGATATTCGCAGTGTTGTAACGCATCATTACTATCAACAATTGTAATTCCCCTCTCTTTTCCATCTCGTCTTTTGAAAACGAAGGTGAGTGCAATGACGATGAAGTGCTAGTAGATTCGCATCAACACGATCTTACATATAATTGTACGTAAATGTGTGTGCGTAGTAATTAAAACGATGATCTCCAAGTATTTTGCGAGGCATATTGTTTCCTCGAATCTTAATAGTCAACACAGCTTAGTAGTTATCGATTCCAATTCGGAATCATTTGGAGATTGTACTTCTAGCTTTTGAAGAGCCTCTGCTCTCAAATGCACAAGTAGCACCATTTCGATTCTTACACAATCACGTAATACGTGTTAATCCAATTAAATCGTACAAAAGCCCGTAATACGGACTCGACGAGAGCAATCCCAAATCATTAAAATCCTCGCAATCTAAAATCAGAAACACCCCACCTTGAAACAGGCTAATCGAGTACTCTCAAACATATTCGAACACTTCATTCATCGATTTTCATTCCCATGAAATAGGAACGCTGTCATTGTACAATCACGGAGTACGAAAAACGCTCATTAACAATGACGATTTCAAACTGTGCATAACTCCTGCTCTTAACAATTATTCTCACACTATCTCGCCGTACTGCGTGTTGCAGGCTAGTTCAGTATGCGATTGTCCAGCATCTTCGCAGTGGACAATCAACATTGCTGTCTCCTCGAAAGTGTCATCATCACAAGGCTGTGCTGATCGATGCCGTAGTTGTCGATTGCACGCCGGACTCGGAGTTTGGTCGTCCGGCGTGTGGCTATAGCTACGTGGAGGCCGCCAAACTGATCGAAGTTGACTCGGTGACAGCAGCACGGGGCTTCACGTCCAAGGAATCGTAAAGTGGGAATTCGCAGCAAAGTATGAACTTGAGGAAATGTGGTACTTCCACATAAACTGACGGTGGAATAAGAATGAGCGGTGACGTCGACTGCTTGTAGTAACGATACTCCGCGTTGCTGGAACCAACATTTCTTAAATTAATACTGTGCTTGTTAATGTAACGCTACTGTTGATACAATTCTGTTTATCAGTGAATCAGACGAGTATGCGCTCAATACGAGTGGTCTTGCAAGAACAAAGAAATATCTGTATAGAATCAGATCTCTTCACTGAATACATTGATTGTTGTCATTATAGTACTAAAATATGCAGAATGAAATAATTACTAGCATATACCCGTCGTTTTTTCTAAATATATTTTAAATAAAGTAGCAAGGTTAATTGATTCCTTTCATTTGAAACATTCATTTTAGGATATAAAATTTACACTTACTCTCGGTATCTTTCATCAGATGCCTTCTCTAGAAGGGGCATTCCGGATAGGAATAGAATGATAATTGTCGTGAAGATAGGGGAGGCAATTGCTACCCATTCCGCTCCCTCAATCACATTCAAGGAAATTACAAAGATACCCCACCAAACTACAATCTCCCCAAAGTAATTAGGATGCCTTGAGAATCGCCATAGACCTGAAAACATATCATTAAAGATTCTTGATTATCTAACACACAGTAATTATTATTATATTTATCAATTAGTAACTTAAATTAAATGCTCACCATCATTGCACCATTTTCCATTATTAACGGGATCTTGTCTGAAGGCGAATTTCTGTAAATCGGCGTAAGTTTCCACTAGCAAACCAGTTACAAAGAGACCGGTCCCAGCGCTGTCGAAGTTCGTCATGGTTTTCGGTGCCGGAGGAATCTTGTGCCGCGGTGAGTTGATGATTATCACTGGTAGACTCACCACGTATACCCATACCGCCTGAAGATTAGAGTTGTAGTTGTAAAAATGGCAATAGTTAATGCTAAGTGATTAAGTTTTAAAAATTAAATACTTGTGATACTTAATTGGATATTTAATTTATGATATTTATAATACTAGTCAAGTGTTTGTACGATGTAGTCTTTGAGAATTGCTTACCTGGAAGGTCCAAAAGACAGCGAATCGTATGACATTGCTACGCCTATCTTCGAACCTTTTGTCACGACCAATCTTTATAATACGGTACAAAAGGTAACCGGAAAGCCTCACACCCCATAAGCACACGAACACCGTCACCATAAGCTGCCGGCTGTCATAAGTCTGTAAAAAAACAATTTCATCATTTAGATTTCAATTTTAATCAATCGTGCTATATCTTTTTTTAATGATTTTTCTTTTATTATTTTAATTTAATCTCTTTTTATATTTTTGCATGTTTTAATTAATATTAAACACACTAGTTATCGAAACGAATTCATAATGGTTCGTCGTCCCTTGAAATATGATTCACTTGGCACAGGAAAGAATAATGCAGACTTCAGTGAAACTGGAGCAGCAAGCTCTTGTAAGTTTAAATGGCACTTCGCAAGTCGGAGCTCGCTTTCACTTGGAAATGGCATCGCTTTTTTGGGAAACGTGAGAGTGCAATCGAAGTTCTTTCCTAATGCCTTGATGGTTAATAGGGCGTTGCGGTGAAGTGGATTTCTTAAAAGTTGGGAGAAGCTTGGAAATTTGCAGTCGAAGCAGTTAACAGGTTCTCCGTGTAGCAGATGAAAACTGAATGATTTTATTAATAGATAGCATGAAATAAATATCCAATTAACACTTTTGCATTTCATAGATTTTTCAGTATAATGTTTCTCAATTTTTAGTATATGCTTGTTTCACTATGTGAGAAATTTAACCATATTACCGGATGAAATGTGAAGGGTTCGTTGTAAGAAAATAGAATGGCGTTATTAATGCAAAGTTGATACCCATCGATTTATTTACTTCAGATTATTAATAGCACTGTCATCAATGAATCTAAAACGAACTCGTAATAAGTAAATATTATAAAATAAAGTAGTATGAAATGCTATTGAATTCAATTTTATTAATTTCATTTTATTGATGATAAAGTTGCATTCCAAATATAATCGACAATATTGATGCATCAATCTAATACTACTTCCTGACATCCTTTATAAATTTCTCTATTTCTTGTTTTCATTTTTCATAAGATTGATCTTCTTGCTCTTGTTGGACAGGAGTCTGCGCAGGTAGTTACGGAAATCTACGATTTTCCTTCGCTTTTCTGTTAGCAAGTATACTCGGTCTCGTCGGAAAATTAAACGCTTCGGCTGTCTGAGCAGTCTGGTATAAGAAGTACCTACTTTAAAAGTACTGCTTCCATTTCAAGTAGTTGGTCAAGTATTATTTCCCGATTCCTCCCGACTGCTTAAGTTTAAGCAGCGTGTATGCAAAACACGAATTTATATATATGTTTGCTCATGTATGTTGGTGTCGCACCAGTGAACTTTACGGGGAATTTAGTTCTGAATAATTAGAACACATTAGAAGATCCTTGAAATTATAGGACTCGCTTGAATCTGAACTTTTATTTTGTTTTTCATTTTAATGTAGAAAATGTGTTTTCCAGTTTTAATTATTAAATGTAACTTTTCTGCACACTTCATGTCACTATCATACATACACAACTCCATCTTTACCAATATTCCATTAGTTTATCTACACTTTTGTCCACTTGTTCGTTACTGCAAAATTTCGACTACAATGGAATGTCAGTGCACGTGACATATCAATGGAAATGTCAAATAGCGTTCTATTGTTTTTAAATACGTATTGACGAACATGTACGATACAAGTTTTCATTGAAGTTAGTTCACATTTTTTTAAAAACGTTGTCTTTCACGCTATAAATCTCTTCTTTTTTGAAGTCGGTTAGAATGATACCATAAGGCAGAGCGCCCGGAGCTCACTGATCACTACGATTCCAGACTCCAGACAGTTTTGCGTAATAAGTGGCGCACGGCCGAGGATAGTAAGAGTGCTGGTTATAATTAGAGTACCTTGCCCACTTGTCCGAGAAAGAAGGTGAGGAGCGCGAGGATGATGAAGTTGGTGCCGCCGGCGAAGTCCGTCAACTTGTCCAGTTGGAAGGTCGCCGCAATTGTGAAAAAGATCAATTGCATCCCCACGGTCACGATCGCGCTCACTGCGAAGTGGTCCTTGTCCAGGATATCCACTGCCATCCTTGCTCGTAGGCCGAGTGCACCCCGGGACGATCAATTAGTCGAACATCTGGATTGAGTAGATCAATCGTTTTGTTAATGTACAATGTACAAATATCCCGCTGGTAGAAATATTTTGTGGTTGATTTAAAAATATGTAATGAGAAAGTGATACTCGTTAATACTATGGATTGGAATTCAAGAAGATTCAAGAAAGTTTGAAGAAATAATTTGATACGATTTCGATCCAAGAAAGATGACCCATTCTCTTGAAATATATATAGTATATTTGTTTCGTAAGAGCATCACTTTTTCTTACTTCAAGCGACGTATGTTCCAAACAAAATTTCGGGGCTTTCCGTGAAGCTATAAATCAATTTACTTTGGCAGCTGGCATGTTGCACGATGTGCACTTTCTTGGGTTGAATTTCTTCTGCATTGAGACCAATGCAAGAAAGCGATTTTTTTCTTTCCTCGAGTGCCAAGTTCAACATTTCTGTTATGATTACTACAATAGAAATGTTCGATATAAATATGGAAGTGCGGAAAGATACTTCGGACTTTTGAATTGAAATATTCGATAATCAACCGAATAATTCGCAAGATCTCGTTCCCACTTCTCAAACTCCTTCTCAAGATCTCGAATTATTCATACGTCATTGGGTATTCAAGTTGCTCCCTGAAGTATTGTACAGTCTGCATTCAGCAATTTCTGAACGCGCCACGAAGTAATGAAATCAGGCGGAACTTCTGATGGAATTAATTTATTAACTAATCCAACCCATATTAGAAGCACCCTTGAAACGAATGCATATACGCAACATACATATAGTGGCTTGTAATGCATTTTTCTTCTTTCTATGATTACAACATCAGTCAGAAAATTTTCATTTATTGTAAATTTTTGATTTCTTACTATATTTGCAATATGAGCAATGGAACAGTTTCGTCAGCAGCTGCACATACATACACACATACATTCACGGAGCATATTACGTAAGTTTCGGGGCAGAGAATGGGAGAATTAGCATTTGAAGTGGATGTAAACGCGGCGAGCGAAGAGGTTCTGGCACTTCATCCAAAGCTCTTTCAACCTTTTCGGAAATTCTAAAATAGCGAAATAGCCGATCGATATGCAAATGTACCCCGCCAAGGACAGCATTTTCAGGGCACATTTCCGTCCAAGGGTAGGTTCTGATTGGCGTTATCTGTTCGAGACTAGCCTCGTGTCTATTTAAACTCGTCGCATTGCAGGAGGGAAAGCTTCTCTTCTCCTACCAGCATACCTTCATTGAAGTCATGATCGGATAAAACCTAATCGTGACCTTCTCCTTGTAAATAGGTGTTACGAAATATACTTAAAAGTGGTAATCCCTTAATGCTAGGGTATCACTGACAAAAAATATCTTCTTCACTTGTTCGCTAATCCAATAATTCCACGATCAATTGACTTAATGAAATACTAATACAATTATTATAATTAAATTGTCGCGAATCTATTACAAATTCAAGTTGTAAAAATATTATCTATTTCGGTTTTTTATTAATATTATAGTAATATTATTATATTGTGTATCTCAAAAGAATAAAGAATATACAAATATTAAGTTCTACTGTAATATAATAAACATTATAGTTCGTGTAAATCCGTTACGAATCATAAAGAAAGAACTGAAGGTTTTTGTGATGCAAAGGGTGTCAAAATCCTGCCACATGCAACAGTGGAGCAGAAAAAAGCGCACGGAAATCGAATTCCCTTAGGACATCGAGATTGCTTACAATGCAGTACTAAACCGATTCAAGCCAGAGCCTGACTAAAGACTGCGAATCAATCGGGTGTGCGAAGACGATGTCAGCCTGGCAAACCTCCACTCTCGTCTTTCTCGCGCATCCTTTAAGTACACCAATAAATGGCTCTGATCAGAAACGAACCCTTCTCCCATTTACGTAACTTTATCGGCCCAATTCTTCCGCACGAGACACGATTGTTTCATTATTTCCCAAAAACAATACTCCTCCCAATCTACAATCGCACATAAACAAAAATACAGCCACTGTCGATTAATTACAAACAAAAAAACAAATCTGTAAATAGAATAACACCTTAACAAGAATACTCTTGAAAAAACTTCACGTGTCATCGAGAGTAACATTTCAAAGTAGCCTAGAATATCATTAAAACTGAAAAGCGCTGTCGATCGGTGAATGACAAAAAGCAATGAATAGCTAATTAATAATCAATGCCGAGCACCTGGCACCGATGACTTTTGTCTGAATCCAGAAAAACCCATTTCTCTCTCTCTCTCTCTCTCTCTCTCTCTCTTTTTTCTTTCCTGAGCCGAGTGTACTCGGTATATATCACATCACTCCGGCATTGTCCCGGAGGCAGGACAGTGTCAGCGGTGTCAGTAATGACAAGAGTAGTAGGGCGAAAGGATCTGCAACGGGAGACTGTGATGCGAATTACCTTCTCGGCCGGTGAGAGCATCGCCTCGGTGATATCGGCAGCGTTCTACTGCGTTCTCGCGCACACGCCAGGAGCACACAGGGAAAATTCAATGTCGTGTCTAAAACGAGAAAGCCATGATCACGTGCTACCCGGAGAGCCGAAGAGCTGGGCGGCCGCCTCGCGATGGGACTCTCACGCGTTCTACGCGACGACGACGGTGCCGAGCGGAGCGTAGAGCTCGCCTGGAGCAGCCAGCGCGCGCTGGCTGGATATCGCTTGCTTCTTCCCCTACTTCCCCTTCCGCCCAACTTCCCCTAGCCCGTAAACGTCCGTAACTACTTAAGTAGGCTACCCTCTTTCCTCGATACTCCCGATACTCATGCTACTCCACCCCTTTATTCACCCTGGCACGTGAATACGACTTTTTAACCGCTACTCCGTCTATATTTCCCTTTGCAATACATTTCCCGTAACTACTTTTACAGAAATCAGTTATGAAATTTGTTTTAAAATTTCTATCTTACCATCTAGTTTTATGAAAGTTATTATAAGTTTTAGATGGAGGTATCGTGTTCGTTTTAGGGGTGGAAGTTTATGGGTTTTGTTAAGGGTTTCTTTGGGAAGTCGCAGGCGTCGAAACGGCTGGCTACGACACTGGCGTGTACAGTCGAAAACGGAATCGGAAGATTGATGTTCGCGCAGACAACTGTAGATATGCTTTCGCATAGGAATAGGGGTGGTTTCAGCCACGTCTGTACCATAGCCGATTTCTCTTGTAAGAGTAGTGGTGGGGGCATCCCTTCCCCGGTGGAATATCCGCTCCCCTTTGGCGCCGGTTTAAGCCAGAGTCACGCAACAAATGTGCTTAATGATTGAATTGCCCGCCAAGACAATCTTAAAAATCATAAGAAACCAGAATCTGTCTTTTCTTTCAAGTTTGATTGCAATCATAAGAAAGTGTGAAAGTATATACTTTCTGTTGTTATTTCTGCCTGTTCTGCGCACTTAGTTGTAATGATTAATATGATTATCATCGATTCCAACAGTAAGCATCTAATGAGCATCGATGATTATAATGAATTCGAAACATAGTACTATTAAAATAGAAAAGCTTGAAGGATGGGTTTGAAAGACCCAAACAGTAGTGTTACGATTAACTTGTTGATTCTGTTTATTAAACTGTTAATAGTAAATCGAGATACGTGTATCTGCAAATTAAACGAACAATACCTTGTAAGGTTTTATTGTACAACCATTCGTAACTTATAACTAATACTTTAATGCTGCTGACAGATGGGAGAGGGGATCCGAACAAAATCTCAGTGAATGAGTGTTATCAGTAGAATGTGGCCATTCACATGACCGGCCTACTGGCTGATCCACTAGTAGATAGTGGCAACGATACTCTTACACACCAGGCAAGTGTGAGGAACATGTGGCAGTTCTAACCGAGCAGGGTGAATCCGGTAATCGTTTTCCTCACACCCTCGCTGCGCTCCCCTACTCTCATGAACTCTACCCTTCCACATCCGAGTTTCCCTGGACCCTACGACCGCAATCCGCGCCCATTGGTCGACCAATCAATACGTGTGCGCGGGCGCGACTGCTCCCTAAGTCCGATTGTGTAAGTGCTGCTTGCTGCTATTTATGCCTCCGATTGCTCAGGTCTCCGCTAATTTTTAGCCGACACTTTTTCCCTATTAGCAGCAAACCTTTCCCCTTCGAGTAGGCAGCAGTTATTCGCTTGCCGCCCTCGGTGACTGACTACGCTCCTGCCTTGCCACGCCTTGCGCCGTGATTTACATGAGACATCACAATCACGACTCGTTTGTTTGGAAATCCCGGTAGAAAGCTTGCACGTGCTTTTGCGGCTTGGATGAGCTCAAGTAAATGAACCGATGCAGCTGTTCGTTCAGAAAATCTATTGATTGTGATCCGCCGGAATTCCTCGTATTCTCGTTTCGCGTGTTGTTTTGTATATTTGAGAATGAATGTTCTGTTTCAGTAGATATTTTGTGGCAGTATTGTTGCAAATGGTATTGCTGAGGACTGTTTGCTATGAATAAGGCTTTTTTGTTGAAATATCTTGTAAAGTAGTAGGACTTTCTAGGTAGAACTCATGGGAGTCTAATAATAATATTAGACTGAGGAAGTTTGTGCAACATAAAGGATTTTTGCTGTATGACAATCAACTATATGTAATAGTTTGATGTCTCACATATTTCGATTACGTTTAAAAGGTTCTGGACATTCTTACAGCTCCTGTAGCTCAGGAAGGAATCGAGGTCAAAGAGCGGAGGAAGTAGTATAAGTCAATAATTGATCAGCCGCGCCGAGTTTTTGGATTCCAGCCCGTTTCTTTTCCAGTTCAATCAATTCGAATAAATTCCATAGTATTTCTTACAACCGGCAATGAAGTTTGTTAAATAGTACATTTATTACTGCGTATATATTTTACTCTTCATTATTTTTTTCGGTATCGTATCAGTTTTACCGCTTTTTCTAAATCCAAAGAATTTCTAACAAGTGTAACGGAACAATTGTAAGTGTTGTACCGAAATCTTTAATCAAAATTACTCACAGCAGCTTCGCAACACGCATGTATAAAAATAGTAAGACCGATGATTTGTTAAATCAATACACTGTCTGTCGCTCAATTTCTAACAGGATGTGTTGGTATTCTCTTCAAAACGTGGATACCACAGGAAACGAAAATGATACACGACTGAATTAAGAATAACTTATGTTTATTTTATCTTATACATAGTCATATTAATAATGTAATTACAAACAATAACTAAGTATACCTTCATCTTGCTTGCATAACATGCATAAATACAATTACGTTCGAAATGCGTGTGTGTAAGTGCGATCCGTTTAAAAAAATCTTAATGATTGAAACAGAGTGCCTTTAGCACGATATATATATTTCCAGGTGATTTCTGGAGTACATTATTTATTGCGAGATCGGTAACTTACGAACATAAGTTAACTTCACCGGAGTCGCGTTATTCACATCATGAAGTTATGTAAAAAATATAATTATGCCAAGGCAGGCCATCCTTAGATCCCTTTCGTTTAAAGACCCTACTCCCATCATCAAATTAGAATAAGAAAATTGCTCTTATTCCCCCTCCTTCACTTTGATTACATCACACATTACGCTCCAGGTATTCAATCTCAATCTTTTATAGAATATTTAGTTTAGGATCTAGTGTATTTTCCCCAAATGTGGAGCATGAACACGGAGGCGATAAAGAGAAGTGACATCACGAGAACAGGCATTGGTCCACTGAAAAGAAAATTGGTACAATTAAATATCTCTCATGCCTGTAGTATAATAATTATATAATTATCTCTTTCTTCATATTAGAGAAAAGCTATACTTTACCATGGTAAAGAAGCAACAATTTACCAAACTAAGCTATTGTTCAATAAGAACAGATACTTAAACCCAGACATACAACAAACTGTTTTTAACTGAGTCTTCATAAGAATAGAACTATCAAATAATAATAACATATTATGATCCACATTCTCAACTCACACACATTTCTAATATATACTCAAAGTAATAACCACACATTGCTCCAACAGGTGTAAATCATACAAAATGAAACTTGAACCTCGCACTTTTTCACTGCCAACATTACATTGACCAGTGAACAAATACAAAGCATAATAGCGTAACCTAGCTTCCACCATTAATTACATTAGAGAAATAGCAAAGCTTACACTTTGATGCCAGGGGATTCGTCAGTGTAGAACCTCCACATGCCACCAGAACCAGCACCGGTATTCCTGTTCCTGGGAGAGGTTGTCGAGGTGGTTTTCCTCTGCCTCACAGTGCCACTGCCACCTGTTCTAGGTGCGATGGCTTTGCTGGGTGATCGGCCACCACTTCCCACAGAGGTTGCACTAGGTGCAGCAGGCTGTTGAAATAAAAGAAACGATTGTAAGGAAATAATATGTAATGCGCTTAAAGAAAATTTATTTCAGAAAGTACTAGAAGCGTTCCGTTTAACTCGCGAGTGGTCCAATGAAAGCCCGCTTGTCGAGATTTTCGCGTTTCATTGTCGTTTTCCAAAAGACGATCGCATTAGTTCCTAGTAGCGACTTGGAATCGTTAAACGGTCGATTCCCGTTCTCATAATTGCTTATATGATGCCAATTGAATTCACCAACTAACAATACGCGCATATGTTGTCATTCAAGTGATGCTTACCATTTTCCCGATGAGGTTGGTGAACTGTCGGAAAGTTGTATGGAAGACTCGTGTAGAAGTATTTCTACTCTGACTGAGAATCGGTAGGATTCCAGGGGTGGTTTTATCCTCTTTCGAGCGGAGTTTCCTGTCGCACTGAAGACGAATCCAAGCGATACGAAGTGTCACGCAAAGCCACGCGGTGACAAATGGAGCTGTTTACGGGGAGGTTCGAGCGTTGGCCTGCTCTGGGAAGCGACGTGTCATATTTAGTCTGACCACGTGGTGCGCTGCCGACACGTCACCAGCGCCGATGCGTTCACGACGACGCCATTGCACGATCGCCGAACTCCTTGGCGCGTGAATCCTCTCTGTTGAACATTTTCAAATCGGATTCACGCTTTCGGGATTTCGAAAACTTGAAATTAATGTTAATGTAAGATTCGTAAAAGAAAGATGTCTGTGCGAAAAGACTGGCATGGTTTAGATTATGTATTTTCGAAGTGTTTGAATAATACAAAATTGCAGAAAATGATAAATGTTGAGATACTAATGCAATGATTTATAAATATGTAGAAAGATAAATAAGATACCTCTAGATATGCGTAGAATAATTGTTAAATATTTGTTTATTTTCAAATATATTTAATTTTATGTTTAAATATGTTTAATTTTAAACGGCAGTCAGTAAAGTAGAGGCCTGCAAATTCGATATATGATAAAAGTAGAACGAGTTTCTAGTCCGCGGTTCATAAGAGCTCCGCATGGTTCGCTTCGATCGCCTAGTTTGAAAGCATCCATGCTGTGCTCGTATTCAGTATTGTTATTACGATATCATTAAATCTTTCAAGTATTTGAATAGTGTCTTCTATAATTTAAACTTAAAGTGTCTCCTGTGGTACTTTGAAGCCCGTCTCTCCGAAGCATCTATTCCAAGGTTTGGCATCCCTGAGACTAAGTTGTATAAGCCGATAATCAAGTAAGAAGTTTTCTCTCCTCTGATATGTTTCTCCCCTAAGAATACTAAACTTTTTCCACGATAAGAACATAACCATTTCGAATATCGTAATAAATTTGAGAGACGTGACAAGATGCAAAGTCTTACTTTACTACGTAAAATAAACAGAATCTTAATTCGAAATATTCACTATGGTCAAACTTAACCCATTCACAGTGTTGGAAAATGGGAAAAGCACTACAAATCACACGCAGAACGTAGAGTGTATTAAGATTTTATTACAATGATCTCGAGAAGTTAGAATATAATTAAAGTACAATCATTGCGGATAATTAGTTACCATTTACAAGCTATAAATACGAAAAGTCCGATATAAAGATAGTACAAGGTAGGCTAACAATAAGCTGCTTCCTAGTAAAACGTTATAATTTATATATACTGCAGATAAAAGTCTGACAATATCCACTCTTGTTTAATTTGCCGGATATTACAAAATATCGAAAAACGAGGGGTAAGCCTACACGCATTACCTGCACCCATCCATGCATCACACTCCACGTTCCTTCGTTCCTTCGTTGAACTGGCATTCTTTTCCAAAGTCTACTTTCATTATCATAGTAATCATAAACGTTGCCAACTATCAAATGCATTATTCATCTCGCTTCTGATCAAACACAAAATAATGAGTGGCAGTTCGAGATGCAGAAAGCTTTGTAAGAACTCAAGAAATACCACTTTCAATATAAATTTCTACCACATTCGATCGCAATATCACGCGAGAATTATTGGCAAATATCAAAGACGCCTGTCCTTTGTGTTTCAAATGAAGCAATAAACGACTTCGAAGCGTAGAATCTAATCGGTCGAAATGGTGCTACGTTTCGCGGAGCACCGCTAAGTATCAGTGCATGCAATAATAACTCTTACGAAGTAGCATAATAACCGTACAAATTCCGTGTCAAGTGGAAACGAGTTGTCGAAATGTATGGTGAGAATTGGTAAAGGGAGGATGAGTAGAAACGCGCAAGAACTAGTCACGATGTAGCAATGCGTAAGAGTGTGTGTTGTGAAAAATCCCGAGTCCTCGGTGTCAGAGAGAATGGAATAAAAGGTGACGTTCTTAATCTACTAAGAGTTCCATCTAATACGACTCGTACTATCATTTGGACAAACTTTCAGTGCAATGATTGATGAAACGACGCTATAGTTGCCATACGGTGAGCCGTAACACCATAACCTCTCCCAATGACAAACCCATCGATCGTACCATCGACCCAAAATTCATCGATCCAAGAAAACCTGCCCGAATTATTGCTGGTCCGCTTCGCGTCCTCCACCGGCAAAGATGGTGCAAGTAACTGTTTCCAGTAAATCTACGACGGGAGTATAAAGCGCAGTGTGTGTATGTGTATCGTTCGATAGTCGATACCTCCTTTACAAAGTTAATTAATCCTTCTAGAAACGCTACGTCGGCTCTATCTCGGCCGGACAACTTACAACAGTAGTTGTCGGAAGATCTTACAGCGATGATAAATTCGTAAGACGCATAGAACGCGATTTCTCTTAGCAGGCAGGGCGACCGAGTCATCCAAACACTTCCCCATACTTGGACAACTGTGCCGCCCTGTTCCAGCTGGAGTGAGAGACAGAGTAAGTGTGTTTCTGTACGTACTAAGGCTAACAGATCCATCGTATCGCTATGATTTCGTTACTTTCGAGAACGTTCGAGTACCTAGACGAGATTGTTCGAGTAACCCCTAAAGCCGGAATATACCTAAGCCTGCGACAGTAGTACACCACGCTATTCCGGTTTCCCTCCGAAATAGCGTCCTTGATTAGTGGCGATCGATGATGGCGAAGGAATTCGTCCCACGCTAGTCTCCTCTCACCCTACGAATACAAACGTTCCTCTTAAAGGTAATAGAGTAAACCCGAGGTTTTGGGCGTCGGTTCTATTCATTGTATACGCCCGAATCACTATGCAAAAGCGGCTCCTCACCACTGGCCTAGAATTAAATTGGACTTATCTAGGAAATAGATTATTTAGTGTTGGTACTTCGAAGTAAGTAAGCGGCGAGTAACGCACATACGTGGACTTCCTTCCGCGCTTTAGAGTCTCTCTCGGATACTCGCTCCTTCCGTACGAGAGACTCATTAGATAAAGTCAGTTAATTAAGAAAACTCGCCCGACGACAGCTTCTCCTTAACGTGAATAATTAACTTACAAGAACGCCGCGTCGTTAAAGCAAAATTCGATAGCTAGTTCGGAGAATGCTGAATTATAATATGTACAATATAGTAATCCTTCGTAACACTCTGATCTAAGCACTTGTCGAATACAGCGCAACGGACTCAACAGAATCTAATAAGTTAGAGTAGTGTTATACACTTGTCTAAGAGCGAATCAATGCTAATTCATCGAATTCTTAGTGCAACTGATTATATCCTTAAGTACACTTTTCTTCACTGTAGAATTCGTGATTTTCTTGCTACAAAGCCAACCCGCTTGATCAATGCGTCGATAAACCAGTTTTTCTTCGAAGCGATCGTTTACTTTCGCTCTAATCTCGAAGTTTCAACGAGCGCTATGTCATTCGAGACAAGTGTCGAGGGCGAAGGGAACGCTCTCTCCGGAAAAGGAAACCTTCCCCGAATTTCCTTTGCAGGCGAGATCGATCTCTCTCGCTCTCCCATTCTCCCAGGACCCTCGCTATCTTTGCCTTACGTGATAAGACCTTATTCCTACTTTTATCGATTGCCTTTTGAACCTTGAACTCTCCGATACACTCCTGCCACAGAACACGTAGCTTCTTAGTAGACTTATATGCGAGGCTTCCGTACTCGATAAAGGACTAACTTTAGGTATCATAGTTCTTGTAGAATCTAACCGTAAATAGTAATTGTCAGTGTTTTAGACGCATGATAGCGTCGAGTGCTATACAAAGTGAGAGTCCAGCATCGAGGAGGATACGACTTTTAAGTCGCGGTAAGTGTAACTTAGAATTAGAGTTCAAAATCTCAGAGTTTGTCGATAGCATTAGATCATACGAAATTCGGTAATCCTAGTACTTTTGTCGCAGTATAGACTATCGAGTAAGCATATAGTGGGTCGCCTTACGATGGCAATAATCTCGTTGGGTAAGCGAGAGACGTATGTTGTGTATATCTAAATACGTTGCACAGAAATCACAGAGTGGACACAGTCACTATGAAAAGTGTGTGCGCGATTCTCGAGGAGTTTCTCACTATGGACATAGAGTCCTCGTACGATGTAAATAGCAAGCCTAGAGTATTAATTGCATATATGCCTTATTGGCTTGTATGCGATAGGCATTAAACTACCCCAGCAAATCTCCTAATTACGCGTTCTGTGCGTCTCGTTTTCGCACGCGTGTTACACGCCCGGCTCGATACTTTAGTCGATTTAACAATTGTCTTTTCTTATCCGAGCTCTAAATGTACGCGAGAGTGCAGGCACTAAATTGTCGTAGATGCAATAATAAATTGGACTATCGAGAGTGCTCTCGCTCGAGACGATAGCACTCACTTTTCTTTATAGAGTATTTACGTACACGTACATATTGCAAGCGACTCGAATCCCGAAACTCTTGTGCGACCGAACAATGGTACATGGTGTATTGTATAGTCACTGTTATAGATGTGCGCGATTTCAATTGGTCGAGCTATCCTACGAATAAATGTGTCTTTTAACACGCGAGTGTCTGTGTGTGTGTGTATGTGCTTCTCGAGGCGATTGTTCGTTTTACGCGGCACCCATTCGATTTCTTACTGCTCGTCTTCTCCTTCCTGATCGTCTCTTCGCCAGATTGATTTATTTGTATCGGACGATCGAACTACTAATGATTTTCAATCGATTCGCGATTAAGCACGGAATGAGAAACCTTTATCAAGTAGGATTTCGCTTTTCCTGCATGGAAAACCAATACAAATTTAACATATGAATTATTATATAATGCTGTAATTGTAATGTTAAATCTTTGCTAGGTTTTGGTTGAAAGGATCGATCGGGCGGAGAGAAATTCGGAATGGAGGCGTCGAGCCTGCGCGATGCGCCGTTACTTTGCATTAGATGGAGTGCAAATTGTCTCGACTGAGAGTTTAGATATACAGGACTACGAGTAAAGCTCGATTCACATTATACGGAGCATCAACAACTGTACCAGCAACGTTACATGGATTTTACTATGAATTAACAATATCCACTTAGTAATATTACAATTTCACTTCAATATTACCCACAATTATTTACCAGTTGTTCATTAATCTTTTTTGTGATAACGTAAATCACACTTTCAGGTAATAAAATGATTGTTATAATATTTTAACGCTGCTTGTCCAACGTTAATATTCTATACAATGTGAATCGTGCTTAAAAGTGCTTAACCTAGTCGCTTAAGTAATTCTCATCTTCGATAAATAGAGTACGACAGCGCGAAGCGTTATATATATATATCCGGAATGTCGATTCAAACACTTTCGTCTGGTCCCATTCGTGTTGGCTTTTCTCGAAAACCAATTTCGGCGTAAAGGATAATCGCTTTACCCGACACCGTTACTAACCCCTCACCTTCCCTTTCTCTTCACACTCCGACGAAATCCTGCCAAAATTGTTGGATCACAACCGATCGTTCGTTCTTCCGCTTTTCTCTGCCATCTTTTTTTTGGATCGTTTTCTGTCTGCTGACGAGAAGTCTGCGCGGTTTGCAATTACTATAACACCTCGAATGGAGCGAGTTCGTTTTTATCACCCGTTTGTTGATTATACTTGCTAGTTTTCCATTTAAGGGAAGCCACAATCGTGCACTATGCGCATAGCAAAATGCTGAATTTCAGGAGTACTCAAAATGATTGAAAAAATAATAAATGCATATTTTTTTTTTCTCCAAATATTGGCATTATTTTCGTTATTTCCTCATTCAATGTGTTTAATGAGTGGATGATGATTCAGTATGATTATTTCTAGATTGTGGTTTCCCTTAATCACTCATACTCCTTAAGCCTGAATAGCTTTCTAAGCGCAGCGGCGTCACAGATTTAGGTCTCTAATGAATATAGAACTCTCATCAGACCAGCTGACCATCCAACATTATTACTATTCCACTTCTCCTCGATCTCGAAATCATCGTGTCCGCTTGATTGTTAGGTACACTATACAATTCGCGATTACGAGACGCCAATAAAGCGATGCGAATCTGCTGGCATGGTTTTCAAGTTGACTAATAATAGTGTGTATACCGCTTTAGACTTTTATAGATGAATATACGCCTCGGGAAGGCCTACTAGAGATAGATACAAAACGCGCCCCTCGTTATTAAAGGTCAGACTGATTTATGCAAACCCCCAAAAGGTATGTCCAAATGATTTCGACCAGTTTTTTTCTCTCCTACCAAATCCGGAAAGTGGTCAGAATCATTTGAACATGCTGTGCATTCCCATAAGGTCACTGACATGCAACTATTGGTTGCGCAAGTGAGTAGTTGAATGACGATTACAGACCTGTTTCGGAAAGATTTTGATTCCTAGCGTAAAGATTATCATCTTGATTGACATTTTGTCAGTCATACTCATATTTGTCACTTGTTAAAATCTGATTGTTCCATGCAATTATTTCATTACGCAATTCCTATAAGATCGTATTAGTAACTCATGCAACTATTTATTGCGTAATTAAAAATGACGTGTAAGCATCTAACAGAACTGTCCAAGACCCACTTCCGGGATCAGCATCATCCAATAAAAGTTCCTTATCAAGAGAATGGCACATCTGATTGGATGCCGATCCGAGCAGATATTGAAAAGTCCTGTACAAGGATTGCATGCTAACATTTCGAGGGTTTGCATAAAACGTTCTATGCTACACTGGAGTGTGAAGTAAAGTAGCGCAAAGCGACACGACGAATCTTGCGGCGTCATTTAGTACGACCGCAACTATAGTATTCTTTTTGGTCCAGAACGCATTGTATACCGGTAAAAAGAATTCCTCTTCCTAGCCGTTCTTGGCAAACCATGGTAAACGATTCCCTAAAGATTTCCGTCCCCACTTCCGGGACCCTTTTTTTTATCCAGCGCGAATAGAGAAACGAAGGACGACGAGATATTGTTATTGTTAAAGCGCTCTCAGAAATACTCGCATCGACTTACTCGTAGCAAATGCGATGCGAGTACCGAGCGAGTGCATTGTGTGGGAACACCTTCGTCCGAGATTAACTTCTCCATAGAAAAAGTAATGATTCACCCGGAAGTCGATGTGCATCCCTTGTACGCTCGATAGGTCGATTTTCTCGAACTACATGTACATAGATCATAAAAAATACGAGGGAGTTTTGTTTGCCCGGTGATGGTATACTCTCTGTATAATGTGCGATTGCGCTAGTAAAAGTATTGCTTTTGCGAGAAATGTAGTAATGCTTTGAAGGGATTTGAAAAAAGATAGTTTGTCAAAAAATGTTTTGTTTAGATGATAATTACGGACTGTTGTCACGAGAATCGAATTATGTTTAAGCGAGAAGTTCGTCAAATGTATTTCGAAACTTGTAAATAATCTCGTGTATTGTTGGAGTCTATGTCTCCGAAGAGAACAGCGGCAAGCAGTGTCCGCTTCGACGGTACGAGCAGATTAACTCTATCGATATTTTTCAAGTAGCCTATTATAGATGCTTAAACTCTTTGACTAACTAGTCGTGTGTGCATGGCGATCTCGGAACGTTCGAGACTCGCTGTAGAACCTCGAAATCGCTCAGGGTAATCGATAGAATAGACCCTGTAGAGCGGTGGAACGGAAAAAGAAGGGAGTTTGTATGAAATGTACTCTTTAGAAACAGGCCAAGATCACAGTTACGTCGCTGAGAACTGGTGTTTTACGGTGTTCATGACGAAGTCGCACCCCGGCGCGCGCGCGCGCGCGCCCGCGACTCCTGGTAGAAAACGGACGAAGAAGAGATTGAGCGGCTTATTCCAGCACCGTGAGTCGAAACTGCAGGCAACTTTCTTCAGGTTTTCTCCGTCGTTGCAAGGAACGCGAGACTCAATCGAGAAGTGGCCGGAAGTAACGCGGGAGGACATGTCCGCGTCCGCTTTTTCGAAATAAGAAACTCTATGCTGAAGTAGATTGAAAGAAGGCGATGTCGAGTGGAGATTGACGGGTTTGCGTCAAGCGAATTCACTGGCGATTAAGAACGGAGTATAATTACACTGAATAAAACAAATAAACGCACAAGCAGTATTTTTAGAATAAATGTTCTTAACAAAGGAAACTCTTCTCTTTAAATAGAAATACATTTTCTTATGAAAAAATAGATTTCCTTGAAGGAGATAGTTTCCTTTATTACGAAAATTGATACTAAAAATACTAAATGTGCGAATACTGTTTTTAGCCAGTGTATATTCCGAGTGTGTAGTGAAAAGGCGCCGAAAGGATGTAGGCGATCAAGCTATGGGGTTCGTTGGACTTATGGCTTCGGTTCGAAGATCTCAACGGTGACGCTCTCGAAGCCTGTGTCCGTTGTACCATTGGTGTCTTTGGGCGGTGATTTGTTCGACTTGGCTGACACTGCCGATGCGTTCCCACTGCTACCGCGGCTCCCACGTCGTGATCCTGTTCGGGAACCTGCTGACAAAGGATTCGAGGCTCCAGAAGGACGCACTTCGGTCGCAGAAGCGGTAACAACACAAAAAGCCAATATCAAATCTTTGAGCAACACTGCCAGCGAGGAAAGTGACGATAAAAGCTGATCTCAACAAAGAAGGAATAGAACTCTTGAAATTTCGCAATTCCAAAGTTATTAAACGAGACTCAAAGCATTTGATTTAACTTCGTATCGTTGCTATATGTGCATGCATCTACCACTTCAAAAGATGGCCGAAGCCCCATCGTTTTCGTTTTTCTAGCGCATCGTTGAACTCAAAATTGTCTAAGTATAAAGTTCCACTAACAAGATCGATGTTTATTCATACACCTGGAATATTCATCTCAACTCAAACTTATTATTTCACGATCCTTTACATTCTCAAGACTCGCATTAGTTTCTACAGACTAGAAAATGCTTCTGGTTAATTCCCCATTGGGAAATGAAATTGCAACATGAAAGAGCATTGCATTCGCGCCTCTTGTTAGTGAAAGGAACTACAAAACCACGTATACCTTACCGCTTCTATAAGTGGTTCTTTTCACTTTCAACTGAAATAAAGACGCGCGTGTGTCGTGCTACGCTACAAGGCTACATGAAAGAAAGAGGAAGAGTGCATTGTCTCTCTCAGGAGGATTATTCTGATTAACGAGAAAGAAAGAGAGAGAGAGAGAGAGAGAGAGAGAGAGAGAGAGAGAGAGAGAGAGAGAGAGAGAGAGAGAGAGATATGCTTTTGGTTCTTCCAATCCCGTTCATTCTACGTATCTTCTAGGAAATTAAATGTTCCCAAAGTATCCTTTCATTGCTTTCCACCAAGTCAAACGGTGACTGAATGCAAGCAACGACCTTTTACTGTAGCAAGCAACTATGTATGTAAAGAGACGTGTCCTATAAACGCCGATGGATGTTACTATGAATCTCTGTACGTTGCTGTGCAGGAGTATCTATGTGTGCACCCGCGCGTGAATATGTGTGTATGGCTGTGTGTGGCTGTGTGTGAAGCGACGAAACAGACTGGTCTATAATGGTAGAACTCCGAGGACTTCCGGAACGGAAATAGTGACGTATCCCAAAAGAGGGTAAGTAAAGCTACCAAACAAAATGTTCGCTCGTTTCCCGTTCTCATGTTACACGAAGAGGAAGAGATACAGACACATATACTAACGATAAGATATACATCGCTAGAATTAATCGTAGATTCCTTGAAGGACAGAGACACTTACCCTCTTCGAAGGACGCGTCAATTTCAAAAGTGTGTGTTTTTTTTTACAATAGAGCACCTCATAGGTCCACAGTACATGATAATCAAGAACAACGGTCACACTCGGGATCATTAAAGACTACTGGCTATAGATGGTCGACTGCAAAGAGAGTCAAGTCTATTAAAAAGAGGAGCACATGTTTTGTAACAACAAGGATGCATCGTTCCAGCAATTCTGCCTTCATTTATGTGTCTTCTTTAATAACGTTTTTTAATACTTTCAATGATTAAAATTGGATTGTTGTTTGTATGAGAGAAATTCAAATTAATTAAAGATATGTGATACATTTCGATTTTATAGAGGAAAGATTGAAAGGAGGTTTTCATTTCATTTAGTTGATTGACAAGCGCTTTTCACAGTGTTTGGAAAAATATATCTGCAATGCGAATTGTATCGAATGTAATCCAGGTTTCGATGGATTGAAGAGGAATGTTATTGCGAAACGATGCATCGAAACACATGAGACGAGATGCACAGTAGAAGGTGTAGAAGTAGATCGCCACCAATCTACCCTCTTGGCAGGCATTGTGCATGCGAGGATCGTGGTTAGGATTGGCAGTTTATAAGGATCGCAATGGGAGGTCTACTGAGAAGTCGGTGAGACAGGAATAGGTAATTCGCCGCCCACTAGTCTCGAAAGTCACTATGTCCTACGAACTGACGTCGAGTGCCCGACAGAAATCACACTGATTATTAAAGAAACCTCGTAACAAACTTTCTTGGTACTCCAAGCTTTACTCTCCACAATTTATTAACTAACTCGATCCTAATCAAAGGCAAACACAGGCCCCGAGACTGTAGCATAATTGCAGAAATTGGTAGTCCTCGACTATAGTCGATGTTGCGGAACATGACGCAACTAGCAAGCATGCGACTCTACACCGCTTGAATAATTTTCTACCGACTTCAACTCTCACTAATTGCCGTCGAATGCGGCAAACTTTTCCCGGCAACGAAGAAAATTGAACTCGACGTTCCTCTTAACAATCTTCAATAACCCACGAGTTCTTCAGTGTCCCTGAAAACCTATCGAGTTTACCAGATGAATACGAACTAATTCAAGGTTTTGTATTATTTTCCAGGTGGTGGGGACGAAAGAGTGCGTTGACTTTTATTGGAACTTGGAGATATTGAAAGGATTTTATTATGAAGGGAATGAAGATTGGAATGAATCGTGTTCCGCAGGGCACTCGGGCCAGCGAGGAGGCGGCAGGCGTAAGACGGCCGGTTGCTTTCCTTCTTTCAAAAACAGGGCATTGGAATAAACGAGTTGCTTGCTTAGTAAGTGAATGAATAAAAACCCGTACGGCTCACTCTGTGCTGTGAGTGCTGAGAGTGTTTCGCACCTTGCGAGGCGTTCGGCGAATGGGCTCGCAACGAGGCCATCGAGGGCTGCCTCGAGGGGACTCGCACGCTCGCCCTCGAGCCGCGTCTCTCCTGCGGCTTGTGCTCTCGCAGCAACGACACGTTCATCAGTCGGGCGTTCGGTGTATTGAAGATTGTCCGATTATCACGCCAGCGGGCCCTGCAAAACATCTCACATCTCATACACTGCCTTCGAGAAGCCTGTCAGGTCGATTTTAATATTAGCTTTAATACTAGAATTACCAACGGACTCAATATTCTTTGTTTAATATTTTTGTATGCTTATTACTTGTTTCTAAAACAATTGTGTTAATTCGGTTTCTTCCATCTGAGATTCCTATGAATTATCATTGAAGGAATGACTGACGGTGAATGTTATATATGATTTAATTTTTAGAACAGTAATCTTATCTCACATTTTTCATAAATTTATCTAAAATTCAATAACGTGTTTATGGGGAACAAGTCATTTTAACTCCTTTCGTAAAAGTGGGTTAATATTCGATAATTCTAGCGTTGACTCTACGGCCGAAACTACCGAATTTCATGACCCATTTTCTTCCAGGCTGTCCGTGCAATTTCAATGAAATTGTGATTTAGTGCTCTACAAAATTTGAATGAAATTCTGATTTAGTACTCTATAATAGTGCTAATAAATTCAATGCAGCATCCGGAGGAAATAGGTCAAATTGGACGAAAGTTTAATTTAATAGTTTCTTAGGTCACGGATGCCATCAACGAGTATACTGCCACTTTGTTCGTCCTGCCATTCGTGTTTTAACAAAACATATTCTACTAGTACATACAATCTGTTGAATCAATCGTTAAATTGCCTATTATTTCAGTTTAATTACCAAGAATTTAAAAGTGTACTTGTTAACCTTATAAGAGGAAGAAATGGTGCTGAACAACGAACAGTGTGACAGTGAAAGTACAAATAAAGAGACACATAAAATCAAATAATCGACAGCTATCGCGTCCGCTCGGCGTGAATCCACTTCGAGTCAGCTGCAAACACTCGCCGCTCGAGCACCAGGTTATTCTACTTCTTTTACTCTATGTGTGCGTGTATGCGTGCATCAGCAATAGCTTGCTTGCAAAAAGTTCTGTCATTATTTGGAACTGCCAAGCGTAGTGCGCTGTTAGTCGACGAGTGGAGCAAGTGTACTTTCCCGCTTAGTGCCTGGAGCGCGCAGTTCGCATCGTTCAGCTCCGTTTATCCGAGCTTTTCAAGCTGTTTACAAACATACAAACACGCCTTTCCAAGCTAAACTTTTCGCCGATTCGGCGCCAATTGTGTCTCTCACACTGACGACAGTAATGATTTCTGCTGAAAGCTCGATTTTACTCTGAGTTCTTACAAAAAAGCGTCGGATAATTTGGGGAAAAATTTGTTTTCTTAAACGCTCATTGAACCAGACGGTATTCAATTAACCAGTTTTCAAACTACAAGTAGTCCGGTTCTATTCAAATTAACCCAACATACTTCACAACCTTTTGAGCCAGCGTAAAACTTTTTTATTCACATAAATTCGAATAAAAATTCACCGCGGTATTTGTTATCACCATTTCATTGAAATAGTATGCCAAAGGCCAAATTTTCATCGTTCCATTAAAAACGAAACGATCTATCAAGTAAAACAACGAAGTGCATCAACAACGGACGACAGCTGACAGGTGGTAGGATGACTTACTTGCTGAAGAGTCTGAGTACCACGCAGATGATGACAAACATGAGCGCCATGCCGACGAGGACGCCGATCATCGCTGGATCGATGTACTGAAGGGACGGCGGCTCTTTGTGCTCGGCTGAAAAGGAAAACGCACCGAGCATAAAACGAGGCCGTATTTTTTAATAGCTGGCATGACTGACGGCTTAATGAATGCCGCGAGAGGAATCCCACGCATTCGGAACATCCGATTCCTGATGGACTCATATCGGAGGTGCTGCGGCAGTCAGCGCACACCCAAGAATTTCATTAAAAAGAGGACGCACACGCCGATATAACTGCGGAGATCCTAAACTATTTGAGGAATACCAATGATTGGTAGTATTGAGACTTGCTCTTACCAACACAGACGATCGCCCCATCTGCCTGGGTCACCGGGATCTTCTCGAAAATGCAGATGCACCTGCCATCTCTGCATTCCGTCTGGCTGACCCTTGCCTCGCACTGCTCGTGAAAGAAGCATGTGTCGTTCACGTTCACCGCTGTAAGGTAGTACAAAGGAAACTAGTACAAAGCATTCAAAGCCTTGCCAGTACGACTTAAATGACTAACGACGTATATTTTACGTTAGAGCCCGTTCCCACCTCTGGCGAAACCTCCTTTTTAGAAAAAGCCTGCGGGAAACTTATCCGCAATTACGACTTTCTCGTACAGGCTAGAAAACTTCCTGTGCCACTAATTTGAGACAGTTCCAGGCACAAAGGCAAGTAGGTCTGAGAGATTTCGAAATTTATGTGTTCGTTTGTTAAGTAAGGAATTCTAAAGCGAAGTTGTCTAGTTTCTAAATGGTGGATTATTTATTGTAATAAATTGAAGAGCATAATTTCAATAGTGAATAGAACGGTTTCAAGCATTGAACATTTTATGGATCGTTTAATTACGAGAAGTCATTAGTAGGAAATTTCTTTGGATTAAAAGATCGTTTGTGTTCACTGCCAATTGATCAGATTCAATACCCATAGAATCTTAAGAGAACAGTGTCAGGCTGGGATAATCTAAGAGAATCCAGTTTATTGAGGCGGCAAAACCTCTTCGACATCCCTTTCCTTCTTCAGTGCCGAACAAAAGACCTCATTGTTTCGAGATATTGTCGGCACGTCATTCAATTACCGTACAATGGCCCCCCGCAATAAACTCGCCTGGCGGCGTGTCTCATCAGACGATCGCTTGTGTCTATCTAACCTCGAAATATCGACTACGACAACGTAATTAAGAAAGTCCTGCTTTAAAAGCACCTTTTTTACTGCTTGGCTGTGACACTTCATGGGAAGCTTTCGTTACATTAGACTTCACAGTTTCGAAGGACAAACAAGCTTTTTCATTTTTCACTACGCTTCCTTTTATTGTATATCGCATTGCTTGAAATATGTACAGGCTCTTCCAATAAGGGCTGAAGCCCTGTAGCCCATTTTCCTTGATATTAAAATGTCAAGAGAAATGATTCGATTGGGAGACAACGAACGCTCTAAGTCGATTATTACACTTCGTCGATCTTTCCAATTTACTAAAGTGGTCGCAATTTCATAAGATTTATCTATTTCTTTTGAGAATATAAAAATGGAATCCAGTGACAATCCATAATCGGTGAAGCAACTAAAATTAACAATCAAGATTAATTGGATTTTTCAGTAAAACGATGACGCAAAAAGAGCAGAGGGTAAAATGGTCGATGCGAGAAATAGACAGTCTCCGGGTCAATCTAAAGACAGAACAGTCGTAACAACGATTGAATTAATAAAGATACCTTCCATTGCACTAACTAAATTTCCATTCCCACTGATTTCACCAAAAACTGTCCGCATATTGTACGAACTCTCCCTTTATTCGATTTACACGATGAAAATTCACCCCATTTACAGCTATGAATTTTTCCTAGGGTTATTCCAGTCGAAATGTTCCAGAAAATTTTTACTCCACAAAATCTTACGTTTCACAGAGCATCACCCTTCCACTTGCCATGCATACGTGCATGTTCTTTCATTCGTAGTGGGAATACAAATGAAAGTGGGTGAGGAGGATAAGGTAATACTTGTTGCTACGGATTCGCAGAGAGGGCGGCTCTGAAAAATTTGCAAAGCGTACAGGGAAAAAAAAACGGGGTTAGCACGTGAAACGAGATTAACTGCACGCATGTGAGCACGCAGGCATGCACTGACGCTGTATGACGTACTATACTCATTCGACCCAGTTCGATGGATCGATCTGCCGGTTTTGTGCGCAAGAAAAACGGGCCTCGAATCCCTGGGAAGAAAATCGTTGACCTGCTAATAGGCTGACTCGGCAATATGTCGATCGCGTGAAAGAAGCGCCTGTTTGGCAACTGTAAATTACGGGAAGAGCAAAATGACAAATGAGACTTCGAGGAAATCCATCGGCATAATTGCGTGCTGGGTATAAGACTTGGTTCATTTTCCACTTCTGTACTACGAGTGATAAATTAAAACTTTGTACTGAAGATATTAAGTCTGATTTTCATGATGATTAATCGAAAAAAAATTATTTTCTTCGAGAACTTTCGGAAAATAAACATATGTATTAAAGAATTCTATAATTTGTATTTCCAGTTGTTAATTGCGACACGATAAGTGCGATTCCCATGAAGGTCAGGTTGTTCTGTCGAAAGACTCATTTCGCAGAACATTTGCACGGCACCGTGTCGTGGACTAGTTGGTAGTTGGTGGTACGTGGGCACTCGTCCAGTCTACTCTCAAAAGGCGACTCATCATTTCGAGGCGCGCGCGTATAAAGAGCTGAAGAAGCAGGCATTCAAGGGGTCATCCTTAGGAGTCATTCCAACTAGAACGCCGCCTGCTACGATGAATAGAGCCTCTAATTCAGCATCGGGGGTATTTTTGTTAAAGGCTAAAGGCTATTGCCCATAAATACGACGATCGTTTATCTCGAAATGGCAGTTTGACGAGAAAAGTCAAGGAAATGGTGTCAGCAATATTTCTCCATTACCTCTTAATTGCAATTGGATAATAAATTTAATACTACAATCTGACAAATGAAAATCTCTTCTAAAATATTAAACATGGTAATAGTGAATTTCGCTGTTAATGACTGTTTCACGAGGAAAGTGAAATGCCGAAGATGTTTCTACCAATAATAGATTTCGATGTTCTTTATAACACTCACGATGTCCGCATTTGTCAATGTGATTGGTAGCCGCGAATTCCTCCCTGCAAGCGCACTTATTTTTCTTCGTTTCGCAATATGAACCGTCAAAGCCACATTCCCGGTCTACCTGACAGTCATCGCCGAATTTCTTCGTCCCTCGCCCCGCCAGATCTGTAATCAGAGATGCGTAACCTGTACATGTGCACTGATTATATTTCTCGACTCTAAGAAGATAATTAGTATTTTATTTATTAACAACTAATGGTATTCCCAATTACAATAATAAAATAAAATAAAACGAATTTATTACACACATTTTCTAAGTCTGCTATTCTTTAAAAAAGGCTCTTCAACAATAAAAAATATCGAGAAGCAGAAACCAGGATATTATTTAGAAACTATTAACTTTGTACAATATTTTCCTCCACGCCGAACACAATTTAACACTGAATTTGCAAACTATGGTGTGAAATATGTAGATGACAAGTGCGAGTCGGAGAATTCTCGCATGGAAATCATTCGCAAATCACGTTCGCACGAGAATGATTTCCCCGTTTGGCCCTGGAACACGTGGGACTGGTGACTCCGACATTGAATGCTCGACTGGAATGACAATGGGCGAGGAATAATGGGATCTGAATAAAACTCGGGGATAATATGCGTTGTATTGACTAGGCCAGAAGCTAGGATAGAAGACGTAGAAGCTAAAGCGATTCCCTCGCTGATTACAAGATCGCCGATCCATAAAAGCCTTGTCGACGAGATTGGACAAGATTGCTGGAAAAATTGGGCAGCCTGAGATTCTTTAATGACTACAGTATATTTTTATTACCGTCTAGACAGTGTCAATATAGCTTTCGTAGTACCAAGAATCATAATTATTTTATGTACACAAGTAATACGAAGTTTCGTCAGAGTAATAATAGATCACTGAAATCAATTATTATATCACTGAAGGCAAAGTCACATTGACATTGCTATATTTTCTGAACTCATACTGGCATACACTTTATTTTATTAATCAAATAGAATACTGTAGCAAATAGGTAAAAGTCTGTCTATGAATAATATGACTAATAGACAGGCCAAATTAAATAAATCTGATTTTATAAAATTATTAATTACTGAAAATACTCGCTGATTCTCAGAGTAATTCATTTACGTGCAATAAACATAATAAAACGGATTCCACAAAGTTACTAGCGGATGAAAATACTCGCTGATGCCGACTTAAGCGTATCACCCTGCACGCATTTGATATTAGTGCATGGTAGAAACATTAAAGCGAAGTGCGTGCCCATAAAGCACGGGGCGGGAGGGGGCAAGCACGACAGTGCATACACACTATATACTACGATCTTAGTTACTACCGCTTATGTACCAGGTTGCACATAGTGCGTGCTAGCCTATATACTTAAAGCACGCGTACATAAAATGGGTGGACGAAGTCGCAATGGTCACGAACACCCTTCTCGCAATTCTGTATACGTGTATATAGAGTGGTGCGTGCGAGTTTCCTTTCACGATGTCATCGAGACGCCACGTCGGCGCCAACCAACCAACCACTTCGTCCTGTAAATGGCGCAATTCAAGCCGCTCCTATATCTACTTCCACATCTACTTCTAACATTCGACTTTTTTCATGCCATCCATGTCCCCCTCGAGCCATTCACCGTTCGACCCGTACGATATCATTCTACGAACCGACGTACACAATTACACGCCTCGAGGCATAGTTTTGCCCTCGAAACACGAGTATGTCCAAGCCCGGATACTTGGCCGGAAAAGTAGTTGGCCACCTCGGGGAATTAGAATAGTAAGTAAGCGGTTCGTTTTTTTTGTGTTACGAGTATTAATCTCTTTAGGTAATCTCCCCCTTTGACCCTACTGAATTATAAGATAGTAATCAAATTTTATGTCTCGTTAATATTACGAATGACTTATCCGACTGTCATGCGTGTGGCTTCGAAATTATATTACAGTATTATCGTTTTTATACCCTGACTTTTTATATACACGCTAACAATTATTTAATTTACAGAATAATAAGTAGTAACAATGATCTTGTAATTCAAGAGTTAAATCGCATTAAAATCGAATTGTACAATTACTACAATATTATACTTCAGTGAATTGTATTCCCTTCATCTCTAACTTCAACGAAGTCTAGCATATTATTCGCACATGTCAACTTCGCGCATCATGCCTTTTGATTAGAAAACCTATTGCAGAGCGCACTGAATAAAAGAGAGAAATATCGGCTAACTGAGAATGAAACGTGGTGAACGGAACAGACACCGTATAAAAGACTGGTCCCATAAATCTCGATTGACATAGCAGCGCGTAAACATCAGCAATTTCCGAGTGACAGGATGGAATCTGGTCCTGCTATTGGAGAACCCCCGCGGGCATCGTCGCTCGGTTGCTTCGATATATATCGTTTCGTCGGCTGAAGGCGTCGATTCCGGCCCGATATTTCCTTTTCAGTTAGTTTCGCCAACTGCTGGCCAGTACGCTTGAATTCATCGTGTCCGAGGCCGACCTTCGTCCCTTCAACGCCGCTATACACCAGCTTCTTCCGCGCCTATGAGCCCTTTGTCACGAAGCTTTCACCATGCTTCCAACGAGTATTCAGCGCGATGTTCAACGGCGCTAAAGGAACAGAATTGCATTGGCACGATGGCATTCGTGAAATATGAAACAGTTTTTCGAGTTTCATGGTTTACTGGTTTCGGTATGATGAAACAGAAATCTTGCGACTTGGGAGGATGAAAGACTAACTGTGTTAAGATAAAAGGATTGTGTTAATGATTCGTTGTTTAAAATGAGAGGCAATGTAATTCTTGTATTTAAAAATATGAAATAATTTGTGATAGTGTAAAATAGTAATAGACATTGTAAAATAATTAGTTTTGGGAATGAATAAGTAAAAAGGTTTTCAATTCGACAAACCTATCATTCGTTACAATTTGATTCAACATTGTTGTAGTGTTCCAAAGTATATAACAATTAATGCGTATTTCGACACGCACTTGACCGCTTTTCTTCGTATCATATATTCAACGTTGTGGAATAGTTGAAAATCGAAGAATGTTCTTTTACTTCTTCACGGTTGACGCGTTCCAAGGATGGCTGAAGAAATTAATGAATGCGCGAAGTTAAGATTCTTCCTCGCTTTCCAATTAGTCAGGTAGAACTGCGAATACTCGGGCTTTTCTTCTCCGGGAAATATAAAAAGGAGGAAGCAGAGCGACGCCCGGCAACAAGTAGTCTCGAGACATAAATTAAAGGAGTCCGGTAAACTCGAATCGACGCTTTCGCGTCGAGCCTCTAATCACTTGATTTACACACGCTCAATGAACATGAACGACCCCGCAAGTTCTACAGCCCGAACTAAATGCGCTGTAAAGATCGCATAGATGCGATGTAAAACTAGCGGAGGCCGATTATAGCCTGGCTATACACTGACTATAATCCACGTATACCACCTTTAAACCGAGTGTCGTTCTCACCGCAGATAACTCGACAAGAACTTCTGTTTAAAGACTGCTCTTGTATTCACACACATGTGTCCATGTTGCACACGTTCTATAAGTGTGCGGATTGTTAAATTGCTCGCATTGTCTGTGCTGGCCCCATTTTTTAATAGTATATGTCCGGCTATCCGACATGAACGAGTCTCACATCGATTACTCGATGTGCGTGCTGCGATATCGTGAACACGTATAATACATCGCTTTCAATAAGTATGAAACATAGGCTTTTCCAGGAGAAGAATGTATTTCTTTATTGGACTTCTCTATTCTTTATTTCGCAGAAAGAAGTAGGCTGTTCATTTTACAGGAGGAAATATTATCTTGAGATTATGATATTCTGCAATACGTATGAATTTTAATTTATAGTATCATTAGAGTATTATAATGTTTTTAATCATTTAATATACTTCTCGTTGATGGAAAATGTCTAAAAAGTAAATTATTATTACTTGCTGAGAACGAAATAAAACACCATACTGTTTTATATGCTGGCATCATGATATGGCGGTCTGACTCGCAATGCAGTAATCTACTCGCGCCAGAGGTATCATGATCATTTTAATAACAGTCGCACACGCATTAATTTCCTCGCACAATCCCTAGTGATGTAAAAGAACCGAAATTACTCGGATAAAAGGTATATCACAACTCACAAGATTACACTGTTTTAAGTACGAGCATCGGGATATGGCGGTCTGACTCGCAACGGGGTAATCTACTTACGGATGGAGTTTAACTCACGTAAATGTCCGCACGCTTCCTAGAAATGTTATTACTCAGAAGGGCTATCATGTACCAGTTCGTTGTTAATGCGATTATAGTCCCATATTCCGCACTACTAAGGACTATTCCAATTAAACACTCATCCTGTCCCGTCCAATTCAGTCGAGTTATTTGCCAACGGTGCGCACTCGATTACACTTGTACTCATCCTTATTATTTCATATTTGGGTAATGGCTGATTCTTCATTTATTTATCATGGATTTCTGTGTAATGGTCTCCGTGGATTTCTTTAATTTTTTATTTGTAAGCATTGCATGGAACACGCGTTATTGATAGTTCGTACTGCCTGCATGGCACGTTGCCCATTGTTGGGGATGCGAGTGTACTTCATTTTGCATATACCTATCCGCAGTCTAACTATTATTAATGGCTGCAATCCGCCGGAAACACGTAATCCCGAAATTGCAAGGTTCGTTTAACATATACTAGATAGTATCGTTTGTGCTGGACATATGTATACAGTAAATCACTATGTATGAAGCTTACGATTAACGATTGCGCAGTCAATTATCAGAAATCACGAATTATAAAACTATCGAATCTGACCATGAAATGAAAAAGGTAGGATTATCTTCTAATGACAGAACTGTGAGAGATATTTAGCCCAGAATCAAAATACCCAACTATTTCTAGCGATAGATACGTTGTTAAAATACTCCATTTCATGTTTCCGAAGAAGCATTTCAATTATAACAAAGCTTCACTTAAAGTGAAATTCATTGAATCATTAAATTGCCTTCTACCAACTAAACTATCAGGAACATTTACCCCGGAAGCTCAGAGGCCACCAATTTCCCGTGGTAACTTCAACTTCCTAAATCCTTCCAACACACAGAATAACCGCGGCAAACCGGAACAAAGCCTAATTAATTTACATGGCCCTTTTCCCTTTTCCAGGCAGTGCGTCTCCCTGTATGCTCCAATCAGCGCTGTGCTCTGTTAACCGCATGGGTAGCTTGTAACCAGCATTGATTTATTAATTGTCCCGTGACGCCGGTGCCGCCCGTAAAGCGTGTGCATTGTTTCACAGTCGCCGGGGGAATAAAGTATGCATATACCATGCGTTTGACGAGCGCATACTTCCCCGAAGATCGATCCCGCCCGTGCTTTACCCTGATGAACGCGGCGAACTGGCGCAGCACGAGCACGCCACATAATAACGGTAATGACAAAAAGTGCCGCCAGCAGTCGCTTATGCCTGTGCATGTCACTATTGTAGCTTTCTCTGTGCTGGTACACTATAATATTGCGTGCAACCGAGGGGGTGTCGAGCTACCCCTGCCTTGGTGTACGAAGGTGGACGTAGAACACGCGAACGCTTTCGGCTTCAACCAGTCTCGATCCTTCAATTCAAACATGAATTTTATCATTTATTAAAAGGAGATGTTTACTTAGTACAAAGATACTTGGTAATCTTGTTTGATTGATTCAAAGGTTCTGGATTTTATTATTATAAGTTTAGCCTGGTTTACATTCTGCCAGATGTGTTTTATATTTTGTTGGAGGAAAATTGATCTGAAGATTGTGGTTTTTATTGTTCTAAGTAAAAATTAGTATTGTATAGGATGACGGTAATGTTTTTCTGTTCTGTTAGTTTATAAATTGATGGATTTTCTTGTTTGAAAGACTTTCTCAAAAAGTGTCTGGTATTCTGCAAAATAGATGTTGGCTTCAGAAGCACCATGTATGGAGCGCAGGCTGAATTATTTATTATCACCGCAGTAATCGATACTATAAAAGCATACGAATACACTCGGGAGTACAAAGTACATGGTAGGAAGATGTAAAGCGACACGATAGGATGACACGGTTCTAGCTATCGAGGATAATGACAGTGCAGTTGATGCGAAGCATAGATTCAACTATTTCCAGTAGCCACTTTTTTCTTTGGTCTACATCATGGAAAACTTTCATGGTTATAAAACACAGCAATAATTTGTCCTATTTAAAATATTCAAAGAAATTTAAATTATCAAGAATAGTAATATTTGACATACCAATTTTGCCGAAATAGAATTGCAAATAGCTGGAATGATCCGATTCATGCGTAGATTATTAGCGGCTGTAATTGTATTGAACAAGGAAACAGTAGACTGAGCGATCATTTGCCTTTCAATCGATAATTACCGGTGGGTTTGTTTCCCAAGCTTTACAAGGGTTGAAAGCTCCGATAATCTGACACTCACCGACTGGCGGCTGTCACCAATAACTGATTGACTCGATACATTTGACTGATTTCTACTCCAAAGAAGATCATCCTTACGCTAGGATCTTAATCGACTATCGATCATATCGAGATTCAACACGTTGACAGCCTTTGTGCAAGTTGGTGTTCGTATCTCGAGCGAGTGCTGAATCATTGTCGAGAGTGCATCTAATCATCTGCTTCATTAATTATTTAATCAACCGGAAGTGCAACACTCGACTAATGCGCATTTTCTCTTATAATATAATATTAAACTAGTTGGAAGTTGCAAACCCATCAAGAATGACAGTGAAAATAACTCTTGATTGACAGGCGTACGTATTTCTTAGTGTCAGTTATTTCTTGATGAGTTGCTGCTTGATTATTTTTTCTTTCATCTATCACAGAAGTATACATATTTGATTTATCATTTGACAGCATATAATTACACGCACGCCGCAATAATTATCAGAAATATGTTTGTTATTGTTCAGTATACTTCACTGCGACAAAAGGCTGAAAATAAATTATATTAGCGCAAGTAAAAGGTCAATTATCATTACGATAATTATTACAGCCAACAATTCTTTAGGTGTACTATTAATAACTGGACATGCGAATGTTCGCTTTGTAATTGTACAATATAGAATTATTCCCATTGCGAAATGATTATTATCACTACGTTTGTTAGAATTCGGTAAACAGGATACGAATTAATTAATTTAGCAAAAGTAAAAGGTCAGTGCGATGATTATTATAATAATTTTGCATGCCAGCTGTCGACATTTAAACACGCGAATATTCATTTCTCACTTTTCAAACATATAATAACAATATATAATTTATCTCATATCATAATTATTATTATCCATGCGGTTATTATTATCAGTATACTTTATTATTATAACTTCAGTATATTTTTCTGCGACGGAAACGTCCTTGGCGAGCTAGGATTATAGGGCTGCAGGCGAGATCGTTTAACGGCAGTGATAGGGAATCGAACAAGCGAAAGTAAAGGGAGAGTTGAACGCTATCGTGATAGCTTGGGTGGCCGGAAACTTTTGAGACCAACCGCATATAACACACAATGCCCGTCACGCAGTATATGACTTTGAGAGACAGAGTTAGGTGTGTGTGTGTACGTGAATCCGCAGTGCAGACTGCAGTAACTCCAGCACGAGCGTTGTGCTGCGAAGCAGCCGGTCGTTAACCCGCCCCGCTCTGCTCTGCAATCCCCTAACGTTCGGTGAACCGAAAAATATTGCAAATCATAAACTCTGCTCGTTCGATTACCTAATAATCGGAATAACTGCCTCTCGAGATTGAACGACATCAAACAATATTACGGTATAAGCTTTGCGCTACGGTAAGCGAACTTTTGTCCATGCGTGGCTCGCTTTTATGCTTTACTCTGAGAAATTGACACTTTTCAAGAATAGTTCGAGAACATAAGTACGCAGTGTAAAAGTTTCATATATCTTTCGTATTCTTCACTTTCCCAGGTCAGAATTGAACGATATGAAACAATAGTGTAGTTTTAACTTTACATTGCGACAAACAAGTTTTGTCACTTTTATACTTTTTCTTGTAATATTGAGAGTTTTCGAGGGGAGTCGAGAACAAAGTTAAAACACTGTCTTTCATGTATTCTTGATTCTTTCTCTCAGTCTCGACACTTTTTTAAAATCACACAAAATTAAAAATTCTATTCATTCTTTATAAAGTACAAATGAAAAAAGAGATGAAAGAAAGTAGAAAGAGAATGTGTGTATATTTGTGTTTGTATTTCTACCACGCAAACTTCCGCGCTATCCAATGCCGAGCGTATTTGAAGTTCATGAATTCCCGGCATAAACACAAATATGTGTTCGCATGGAGTTTGCTTATGGCATCCAGTATTTTTTCTACCAACAAACGGAATGTTGATTTTCAATTCCCTTTTGAACATGTACACTGTGTATACAAAAAAGGGCGGACCAGCCAAGAACCGTGCAATATCATATCGAATGGAACAATCCCCGAAATGCATATCTCAAACATATACATATAATCCTGCCGGCTCGGCGAATGCGGCAGCTTAACGTACATATAAAGCACACATTTCCATAATGCGATTTGGAAACGGCCGCGCAAAGTTCCGGAAGCGATTTCACTTCGGTCTACCGCAATATTCTGGCGAGAAGTCACAGGAATTGAAATTTATCGAGCTTTTTAATGCCAGACACTGGATCACCTTTTTTCACACTGATTAAAAAGATTGCGGGAATACACTTGTTAACATTTTATGAGGAAATATTGTTAATGGCATTTATATTAGTGGATTACTGTTTCACTTTGTATTTATGAATTCACTAGTTCTTCTTCCACTTGAAGATAGTCACTTAGCACTATTTCTTTGTTAGCTTTTCGTAGTCTAACAATAAATTATTCCAACAAATAACTCTGTTAATACTCCTCTTGAAAGTCTCACTTTATCACTTTAAATAAAAACAATAATCACTGTCAATAACAAACAATAGATTGATCAAAAGGAGTGCATTTTTCACAAGCTTTCTCGCATCTGTCACTCACAAATTCATAAGCTCTGTGCTACTGCGAACTAAACGTTCCAGCAACGAACTCGCAAGAACGCAGTAAAAAGCGGAGCCCCAGAAAAACTGGGCGTATGTGTGCGCGCGCGAGTGTAAACAGGGGTGAGTGTGAGTGCACTCATTCACTGAGACTGAGAAACCGAGGAAGGAGTGACCCACCTGGGCGTGTATTTTAGAATGAATTCACCTTAGGCCATGTCCCAATTACAGTCTAGTGTTTGATAAAAGGGTGGATACAATACACGGTAATTCTTACGAGGAGACGCCTTCGTAATTAAGTGCCACGGCCTATTTGCCGTAAGTGGCTTCCTCGCCGAAAATAAGTTTCTTTCAATCAAGTGACGCATCACGTTGCCCTTTCTCCTTGCTGAACCCACTCTTTTTTTAAACCATTTACAACTTCATTTCATTGCATCGAAGTAGTATTCTGTTTGTATTTTTAATTCTCTCACTCCTGACATTTTTCATTCTGGATAAAGATTATTTTTGTTCTATATAATGAATGAAGGAATAAACAAATGTGTATATACAACCCGTGACAGATTCACATACATTTTTTAACCACCCACGATTCCATTTAATGGCTTCGAAGTCTCTTGTTTGCATTTTTGATCCTGCCAGTCCTTGCATTTTTAATTCCGAAGATTATTTTTGTTCCGAAGAATGAATGGAGAAATAGGTGAGTGTATTTATGTCGGTGTCCCTCTTACAAGTCTCACACACACTCTCACGTCTTTTCAAAGCCCTTTCCATTGTGTCGCTTTATACACTGAGGAGGATGACGACTGAGTTAAAACTATTTTTGAAAGCAAATATGTGTTGAACTTTAATACAATCATTTTTCAAAGTTTAAAGTCTATTTGTTTGAAAGTATTAAATCCCATTTATGATAATAATGGACTTCAAATGAAACTCAAGGCTTCAATATGAAATGAATGTCGCATTCCATTTGTCCTGCGGCATCTTATTGTCGCTGCACTCTTTCATAAATAAGGACTTTGTTTATGGTGAAAACACCCGAAGGTTCCTTTATTCGCACGGCTGCCAAGAACTGATCGTAAGGCCGACCTACTTGATGCGGGATTTACGTAGTCGGTAAATAAGGATTTTTACGCGCTCCGCATACGTAGTGAAGAGTGACGCAAGTCTAAAATACGAAATTGTTCTGGCGGCAGTGCAGAAAGCTCAATATTTTCAAATTAATGATCTACGTAGTTATAACTTTAAATCAACTTATGCTTATACTAAAAATATAGATATTAATTCCCTATTAAAATAATACACGATTCTAACACACGAATAATGAATATAAATAATGATAATTTCGACTTGTGTCACTTTTCTAATAATTTACAAACACGTGCTGAGCATTAAAAAATATTTATCCTCTGTGCAACATTACGTTTGATTTTTGTAAATGTAAATGGACCTTTAATTATCATATAATTAGCTAATGTGTGATCATCATTTTTCCAAGATTTCTATCTGATGCTAGCATCGTTATTTATGTATGTTATGTTTCTCAAGCACTTCCCATGTCACGTATATTGTTACACTGTATATCGCATGTCCACATTAATTAATTAAACGTAGGAGCTTCTCTACTAAATACGCGCGAGTATTAAGCCGAGTAGTGTGAAAAGTAGTAATTTACTGGTAGCAGAAGAATTCATTATTTTAGAAACAGGTAGATTGCGAGAGAGTACTTGCTTCCAGAATGCCAGGCTCTATTTTAATATTTGGACCATGTCCATGGAGGCGGATATGAACATGGTTCCAATCTCAGTTTCTTTTTTCGCCCTCCGCGAGAGATTTTAAGCTTAACCGACACTGCTGAAACCGCTACGCCCAGTTAAGCCGGCTAAAGAGCTTGGCCAAGCTACATGTAAAGTAAATTGAATTCTATTCACCCGGCCGATTGTTATCCGACATTATCATAATAAACTTTTCATTAAAACTTTCACGCTTCACGCTTCCCTATTGAATGGATAGAGGAATAATTACTTTGTAAATGTCGGAATTAAATAAAAAGTTAGTTTATACATTTATCTTCCCGTTCTTCTTAATAGTCTAAAATTAATTATATTCTTTTCACTTGATGACTTGTTACCCCGTATTATTGTAATAAACTTTTCATTCAAACTTTTTCGCTTTCCGCTTCGGTCTCATAACGACAAAGAAACTATTATCTTATAATAGTCGAAATTAATTAAAAAGTAAGTTTATACATTTAACTTTTACGTTTTTATAAATAACATTTCATTAATATTTCAGCCTTTTATGATTTTACTTACATTTTACGATCAGATTACTTTACAACTAGACAGGATAAAATGAAAACAAACGAGATTAGTTAATATTTACTCTTCGACATTTGCGTATCATGTTTGCAATGACAAATTGAAAGTTTGCACTCAGAATTTTACTGTTTGCGAGTGATATCGCAAACGCGCGCCGTATGCGCTTAATGGATTGTCGAGGACATCTCAGCGAATGTTATCGCTCGCACACAATGATCCTCGAGTGCTATCGAGGCGCTCGGGAATTCGATTGGAGAGATTGAGTGTATGACACTCAGTGCGATTGAATCTCCTGCGAGATATCCTTGAAGCTGTCTTCCACCACGATAGAAGCCCATAGACACTAGACGCCTTTCCCATTGTTCGGAGACGCCGGATTCCTATGCTTTCCGGTGCTAGGAATCATCAAGCTAGCAACTGCCGGCACGAATTTCTGTCACGGTCGACAACGATGATTAATCAATCGACTCTCTAATCGCACACTCACACAGAGATATTAATAATTGGAGGGAAGTATAGTTACAAGCTAATCCTTGATACAGGTGAATCAGCTTCGATGAAGAAATGACGAGAAATGACAGTAAAATCGATAGAAAGCAAAAATCCCGCTCCAACGAGGAGGTTCGCGCTTCAGAAAGCAATGACACGTTCATTGAGCACAATCGATCAATGGTAATCTTGAAAAGTGTTTCCACTATGATTGCTGGGTATCATTAACCTTCAGGCATGAGAATCTAACAAGATTCTAATGTAGGATGATACAATAGACAGTTGACATTAAATAAAATAAATTACTTGACCTCATAAAAACTTAATTCGATGAGAAATTAAGGAAAATGTAATTAGAAAGATATTATACCAATTGCTAGTTTAAAGAGCACTAAATGTATGTGAAAATGTCAGTTTCCTTGGAGACATTAAATAGAGCTTAAATCGCCATCCTCTTCGTCCCCGACCATAAATATATCAAGTTTGCACTTAACTGCTTTATATCACGTATAATTTGACGAACTTTTCAAATTACATGATGCAATTGTACATCATGGGGCAATTAACAGGGGCGAGCTTTCGAGATAAAATACAAGTTAAGCTGCGACGTAATGAAGACTGTTTCATGAACACTCCGGGGAAATACTTTAAATTCTACTGGGACTGCCGAGTCTCCGCTTGTTACTTCGCAAGCTCCGCATACTTAATCAGGACACTCTCAGTAGTTACAGCAGCAATTTCCCAGGCTTTCTCTACTTACTACTTGAAAACTCGACGGCTTTGTTAGTCCGGCCTTCGTCGGCTGGAAACTCCACTTTCCACTTGCGTGTACTTTGTATCCAGCAAAGGAACATTGGGAAACATTCATGCTTCCCTGCCATATTTTCGACAACCTCTCGAAATGTTCCGTGCAAGATACGTATGAGACACAAACAGTGGAATATACAGGAAATAAATTACAGTAATGAAAGGTTATCAAAACAGACTTGTTTTAATTTCAATACAGTAAATATATTATCAACTATTGTATATGTACTCTGAAAAATATGCAGAGCACACGAATTATGCAAAGCAATTAAAATGAGAAATAGATATTCTCCAAGGACGAAATAGCTTTCTAGGATGCTCGTAATTTATAGTCAATTGAATGTAAGAATATAGAATTGCACGAACATCCGCAGTAGTGAAACCACTTGGAATCGATGACACGGCGAGGAGAGTATCATAATCAAGGAGAGCTTTGAGAAGAATATTTAGAATGCTTATCATCTTTATGTCGTTCAATGATGACCCCGGGCAAAATAGATCGTCGAGTGCACGTGACGATTGCTAGCAAGCGCGCTCTCGACTGATGCCAGCCATCCAATAATCAAATGAATAATAAATACTTCATCGTTTATTCATTCGTCATCGCATACACACGCTGGCCAAGCAGACTCTGCTTTAGAAGAATTCTGCGCTAGTCAGCACTGGGGAAATCGGAAGAGCAAGCATGATTGCTTGGCAAGCGTTTTTCAGCTGCAGTTCCGATAGCCCCATTCCCAGCATCCAATTTATTATTAATTACTAGATCTTGGACTTTGTTAATTATCATACTGCTACGCCCTTCATCAAACATAAATAGTGACTTATTTTACTTCGGTTCTTTTATTATTATTGTTTTATACGCGATTGAGTCTTTTGATTTCACGGTAGGTAATAATAATCAATATAATTAACAAATATAGATTGAATAATATCTTTGTAAATGCATCGGTAATGATGCTTTCTTTTAATGATCAGCTTTTTAAACTAATAATTGAATAACAATAAGAAAAATATAAAACTATATGCGCAATAAAAGATATTTATATCCACAATGACAAATTATATATAACACATAGTACTCTCTGATAAATAAAACAAATTTCCTCAACTCCCTTATAAATAAATAAAAATCCATACTATAACAAAAATTCACCACGAGCTTACTCATCAAAAATCTAAAACTCAGAAAGAGAACTACTAGCATATGAGAAACTACAACTCACCCTGAATGGTAGTGAGTTCCGGCGAGTCGGGTAATCCAAAAACCTGCTGGTCATGGATAATCCACCAGGAGACGAAGAGGGCGCAAACGAGCCTGGTTCCGGAGGAGTTCCACTTCCTCGAGGGTGAGAAAAGGGTGAAGGCCGAATTGGATGATCCGGAAGGTCGAAGGCAAGGTGAGCCGAAACTCGATGCATTGGCTTTCTCACAGGTGGATGTCAAAGAGGTCAAAGGATTGGCGATGTTTCTACGTGTGTTTGATGCTGATGTTTGATGAATCGACGGGGCAGAGGTCGACGTCTTCGAGGTGATCGAGCTGGAGTTTGCCGTCGGCGCTCCGACGGCGGCATCACCCACGATTCCGTGCATCTTCGCCTCTATGGTGCGACACTCCTCGCGCACCCTTCCTGCTCGCGCGTCGCACCTGCACATACGCATGCACACAGAGAGCCCGAGACACACAGACAAACAGAATCAGAGTAAGTGAGACGAAGAGAGAAAAAATAGCAGTAATAGAAGAAGAAGAGATAGATAGATAGATAAATAGTACACAAACAGACACAGACACAACCCGTTGGTATCGGGTAGCCGCGTTAGAAGAGAGGAGCAGGTCGTCTCACCTCTTTAACGCAGGCTGATGATGGGCTCTCGATCCTGCCGTACCCACTTCCGGTATCACATCTCCAGGCGATCGGCGCGCGTGCTATCGATCACGCGCATATTTCCACGCCTCCCGGAATCCTGCGCCCGCCGTAGAATCACGCTGCCAGTGCCAGTCGACGGAGGTCGAACCCCGTGAAAAAAAAAGGAACTAGGTCTCCAGAGAGGCCCAGGGGGACGCCTTCCCCCTGCTCAGTCCCCTGCTCGGTTTACCACTTCGACCCTTGGCTATCGGCGAGCCACCCCCTCCCAAACCGCCAGCCGCCACCCCCTCCGCTGGTGGACCGGCGGCAGGAATCTCTGACACTAAGCGATCTCTCGACGCCCGGCGTCCCCCGGCGGCGACGACGCCGATAAGGATGATTCGAGCGAGACAACCCTACAGCAGACTATCTGCTTTTCAGGGTGAGTTTTAAACCTGCTCGTGCAAGAATAACACCGGGGGCTGCTGCGCTCGCTCGCTCGCTCGCTCGCTCCACGCCGACGGTGCGACGAGTGTACGCTCGCGATTGCTCTGGCTGCACACAAGCTGTGCGGGGTGCGCGCATCCGGCACAACGGCGGCGTCGACTTGGCGCAACCCGAGACCGACGCGGAGCCTCGCGAAGACGCTAGGGCGCCGACGTCCTGCGCAATACAAACCTACCCTGACGCCGCCACCGTCCGTCCACCCACGCACCCACCCGCGCGCCACGCTGCCGAACTTACCACCCTCCACGTTTTCAACGTGCCAGCCACCCTCCGCGCGCCGCTCTCTCTCACCTTTCTACTTTTTCTTTACCACCCTCGACAGTATTATGATATCGTTCTGGCACTGCGACGTAAGTGGATAGTGTCGGCTCTGAGTCACCCGCCATAGGTGAAACTCCCACGGTGGTTGATGTTCTTTGGTTGTATATTCTTCACCGATCTAGGGTATGGCACATGTCGTCTCTCGACAGCGTAGCTCTGATTCCTCGCACGACGTGCATTTGCTCGATTGGAGGGAATATATGGTAGAAAGGGGATGGAAGAGTGAGTTGAGATTTTTAGGGCGGGTTTTCGTATTTCTTAGGTCTTATTGGTATTCGAGTAATGTCATCGTGAAAGTTTTATTTTTTTAGGGTTTCTTGAAGTTTGTGTTGAATTTAAGCATGAGTTTATTTTTGCAGGCTCTTTTTTTAAGTAAACTGTGACTTTCTTTGTAAATGTTTTGTTTGGGAATTAGCAAAGAAGAAATTTCAAGGCAATTGTTTTGAGTAATTGTAAACGAAGGAATTTGGGAAATAAGTTTTGTATTTGAAGAGAAAAAATAATTATATATAATTCATCTCTTTGTGAATTTTTCATTTGCAAATTAGCAAAGGGATGAAGGTTGGATGTCTGTTTACATATTTACGGCTGGGGAGGTGCAAGGACAAGTTCGGTCACGAAGGGTTAATGGGGTGGGGTAGGGTCAATGTACCATTTGTAACTACTGTCTTATTTATTCTGCTAGATAAAGTATCCTTGGCTTGCTTTCGTTATAATGAAAACCTGTCTAAGCGTGGGTTATGCTGGCATCGCAGTGTATTACTTTTACTTTTTTATTCTACAGTCTAATGAAAGAATTTTGTATGGCCACAAGTGGTGCAAGAATATCTTGTATTTTATTTTGTAATATATTTTAAACTACACTGATATATTTTGTATGTTTGCATATGTCTTTCATCCTAATTAATAGAACAAAGTCCTGAACTATAATGTTCTAATATTATAAATAATCACCTTTAAACCAGGTTAAAAATTACACACTTTTACTTCTCAGTATACCACTGATATATTTATCACGTTCGCATGACTTTTATCTTAAGTCACATATCAGTGAATCATACGAAAATCCTTAATACTACCCACAAATGGTGCAACAAGGTCTTGCACTACAATATACCGATATTATAAAGTAACACGATTAAATCACTTTACAACTCATAGAATTTTCATATTCTGCATACCACTAACATATTTTCGCCATTTGCATGATTTTATCTTAACTCAGATGTCAATGAATCATACGGAAATCCTGAAAATATCCAGAAATGATGTATCCAGCCTTGTGTAAAAGGCAATTAACAAATAGTGTGATGCATCACAGTAGGAAGAAAAGGCGGCTGGGTGTAAATGGTGCGACAACGCGCGCTAAATTAAAAACGACTTCCTGCCGCATTACACGAGTAAAGTGAGTAGGTGGACTCTCCACACGTAAGAATGGGCGCTCGTGGTAGTAATGACGCAGTGCAGGGAACAGGCGATTAATGCCTTACAAATACCGGCGGCCGCGCCGCGTTCCCGAAGCGCACACACGTATTGTATCACTATAGCGCCCGAAAAGATTGTGATTCAGTAGCGCCGGCTTAAAGCACGCGCTGTTTACCAAACTAGTTACAGAAGCGGTTTGTGCCCTTCGTTCTTGCCGCAGTTACAGTTACAGCTTTTCCTGATTTGTAACAAGGCATTTCTATATCCTGAATATCGAATCTACTTATAAGCAAAATATTTTAATTACCCCGAAAGTACCAAAACTTATTCACTATTCAAAGTTTGTCAATATGCTGGACTTTCGTAGAATTATAGAATATTTATGTGAAGTGTAGTTAATAAATATAAAACAGGATAATTATAAAGTCTGTAAGAAAAGTGAACTTTAACAGATAATCGAGGCTGATAAAACTAGACCTACACAAAAACACGATAAGCTTGAATAGTTGGCTGTACTAAAAGTAAATCAGAATAATAAAAAGTGTAGAATAAAGTTCCAATAAAGAAGAAAAATCTAGCACGAAAAATAGCATAATGAAATAAAAAGTCGTATGTGTTGATGCATCGTGATGGCTGCTCTATGTGAACTATAATAAAAGATACATAAATCTTATTCATACAATTAAACAAAAGAAGAAATAAATCTTAGGGTGCAAACTTTCAAAACTTTCCAGTACGAAGAACTTTCGGAGAACAATAGAATAATCATCCTGAATGTAGTTAACAAAGAAACGTTCTAAATCCAACATACATGTTAAGAAAACGAACGATAGAATAATTGTAAAATAAGCTACAAAGCTGACATTTAACTAACAGGCTAGTAAAACTAAAACAATACAAAAAACGTTATAAGCTTGAAGGAATTGCCACGCCAATAATAAATAACAAAAACCAAAGGCAGAGTATAAAGCACCAACAAAGAAAAAAGATATACAAGGGAGAAAATAGCCGGATGAAAAAAATATCGTACATGCCGATGCGAAGTGATTACTTTGTGAACTGTGTAAAAGATACACATGGGCTTTGAGTATTCAACATCCCAGTCACGCTTACGTATACATTCTCATCGCTTCCAATTTTCGTGTAATTACAGCTCATATCTAAGTTCCATCCACAGAGAATCTTCGCCGTAAGAAGCAAGCTGATTGGACCTACTTGGTCCTTTGTTCCATGGGAACGTCCTTCTCTCGCCCGGCAATGAACTTACGTAAGCTTCTCTCGTTTCACTGTTTTCCTCTCTTTCACTCTCGTTGCAATCCTTCTGTCGCGTAAAAGCATGCTGGCTTCCATTAGCTACATCCGCTGAGGCAAGTGCGAAACCCTCTTAGAGAAAATGGGGTAAGCATTTAGACAGTATGAAACTACCTGTTCGACCGCACAAGCTGCATCCAAAAAGCCAAGTTGCAGACGGTGCGACACGCGCATTAAGTGAATAAGGAATTGAGAATGGTACATTAAAATCGATCGTATTTACATTTGATCTGCAAGGAAGCAGTTGAATGCAGAGTTACGCGAAGAAATTTAGCTTGTGATTAAAGTCATTAATTATGTATTTTGTGTATATTTTATTATGTAAAACGATGATTCTATGGCTAATTGTAAAATGATCTAAAGTAAACAAATAGGAAAGAATAAATCCTCGCCGAAAACGAAAGTGTCAAAGTCCATTTCCGTAAAATCTAGCGCACCCGTTAACCGCTGATCTAACAAGCGAGGATTTACGAAACCGACGATCAAGTCGGTTCATTCCATCTCAAACAGGAAAAAGCGATCAACAAACAAGGTTTCACCTATTTTTTCTCCAAACAAGTCCATTATATAGAGGCTTGGAAACTCGTCGGGCGTGCCTTGCCGGAAAAGGTATCAAATAAGTGGTCGATTACAGTAACGTTCGATCAAGCAGAGCTCGATTAACTCGATGATTCGATTGGAGCGACCAATCGGATTGAAAGTGAAGTAACACTTTTATTCTCAATGGAAGATTTAGAAGTCTGAGCATTGGGACAATTACTTTCGAATACGGTTCTAACAAGTCACTTTTATTTCACCCTCCTACAGTCATCCACTTTTACAGTCATTGGTACGATCATCCGATGAAATGACGAATTCGTTGACAACCAATCGACAGAAGCGCCAAATCTGAAATGGATCATTTGTTAAAGAAACAATCGAAAATGTGGCAAGCATCAAATTATCGAATTACAATTAACTCACGTATTGGATCATTATATTGTGATCATTGACCGACACGCGCTACAAGTCCAGACCAGAAAGTCATATACTCTTTGAGTACAGATCCGCTGCGAATAAAAATCCATAATGTTACTTAAACAATTATCAATTATCCGATTGTGAGTCATTGTTATGTAGAAATATTTGACGATATAACAATTCAATGACAATACCCAATAAATTGAATTCATAAAAATACTTTAAATCAGTACAGTTGATATTACTTTTTCATATACTATAAATAATACCAGAATTTTATAAAATCTAGGTGAAATAAATTGCGTCGGCTTACGTGAAATAAACACGACCGCGCGAATTCGGTGGTGCATTCCAAATTAATATTGCTTGTTGCTTATCTCGTGGATCCGCGTGTGTCACAGCACTGCACTCGGGGTGGGTGTTTGTATTTTCGGTTTGTGCAAACGAGCCAATCCACTGGTCGGTGTCAGCGTCCCGAGCTTGCAGGAAGAATCCTTTGAAACGGTCTCCACTGATTGTCACTGTACCGCAAACACATATTACAAATTTCACTCTGTCTAATATCGACTTACATAATTTTCCTAATAGATGAATGCTGGGAAACTTTAACAAGAATAAGTCTTCTTAGTAAAATCGATGTAAAAAATTATTAGTAAGATAAATATAGAAGGAAGTATTAGCTTTTCTGATAATAACGAAAATATTGCAGTTCGTATAATGTTAACATAATTGGTTTCATAAGAATAAAGTGGAAGGCTAACAAGTGTTTTACTTAGAATGGAATTGAATGTCAAGAGTTCCCGCGCGTATAATTAAGTTAAGTGCCCAAATCCGTTGAGTTTCTAGCAGTTTTTTCTCTGCTTCGATTTTACTAAGAAATGACCTACAAATTTTTATGTATATATAGTTTGCCCTTTCCACGGAGGAAAACGTACTACTAAACATAATTGGAAATATTCCTCGGGGAATTGGATTAACGAAATTAATGAATGTCATTATTGAAGATACCAGTAATTTGGGAGTTCGGTCCATACTCGGAGGCTGAGGCAGCGAGGGTATAAGGGTTGCTATTCAAGGGTTGCGTTCTCGCCTGGCCGTGGTAGGGCTCATTTGGCCGAGGTTTTACACAAGCATCGACCGGTGCACCGTCCGGGAAACTACTCGTCAGACACAAGCACGAGAACAGTGCGAATCCGAAGGTGACGGCATTCTTGGCTGAATACATTTTCGCACCCCTTACGCTCAAGAGCACTCCGAATCAGATATGCGAATTAGATGCTTGCGCTCAAGTAAAGGGCAGCGAGCGGGATAAGCGTGAAAGAGAGAGGAATCACACTTGCTAGCCAAGTGCTCTTTGCTGAACCGTTCGAATCGAACTACTGATCCACTCGTTCTGGGAGTAAGTCAAAAGCCAACAGTTCCCACCATTGAATTATGGGCGAACTTGACTCGCTTTTGCAAATTGATACTTTCACTCGGATCGTACATGGCAGACTATGCTGCCGGCTAGTAGATCCTGTCTACACACCGCAGACGAGTATTAGAAGTGAGCGCAGGAGTCCTTCGCTTTGCTAACTCTCTTCGTAGAACCTTCTTCATTCTCTCCAATTGAGTTGATCCATCGACTCGTATGAATCTTCGCGTCCAGGAAGACCTTGAGTCTATCTCCTATTTTAAATACATCGCTTATGGCAGTTTTAATATTTTGAAATAAAGCTGACCTTTAAGTAGAACTTAGTATCATCTGTACTTTCTGTACTTGCTTTAGCAATACATGTGGTAAATTAATCGGGATTTTGGGTGCTTAATTTTTAAATTGCTCGTTTCTCAAGAAATTTAAAAGAAATTCTACTCTCTCCTTTCACCTACTTGATTGACATGCTGAATTGAACTTTGTACTTTTGGAAGTCAACCCTCGCTGAATTTACGTAACGTTACATCTATCATTGCCCAATGAACTGTGCCACTTATGAGAAAAATTGTTCCTCGTCGTTTTGTTATTGTCGATTGTACCGATAATGGCGATATTGTATCAATATAATTCACTTAAAAATTAATCTAAATATTGATTGGAGCAAAAAGATTGCATCGTGTTTCGACTAATCCTTCGTCGACTTGCGTGTTTCGCCAGTCGTTCCTTTCTCCAAACATTGAATATCATATCGAACGCCTGTTCCCATTTAAAGGCAAGCATTCAGAAATTATGTTACACGATGCGCGCGACTGGTGCTATTATTGACCTTTGCGCGGTTTCTCTCGTGTCCAACTGCGACGTATCATAACAAACATCGACTCTATACAGTAAATAATATTCTCGCAATTGCAGTAGAAATATTGTTTTATGCTGAGCAGGAAATATTACTAGTTAACTGTTGACTATTTCACTGATACTATCTCTAATAATTATAACTGGACTTGGACTGGTCTGTTCGATTTCGAAATGGCACATTCTTGAGAGCGCCGAGCCTACCGATGAAAGATATAGATGGCCTTGTCAATTGTCATTTAGTTCCTTTCTGTATAACGAGATAAATCGAATGTGTGTGTGCGATTAGTTTTCTACGGAGTTCTAATCGATGTTGTTATATGGGCAGTATTTATTAGCCAAAAAAGTAGAATGAGAATATTTTAGAAATTTATTCTTGTGAAGGTTATTTTTGGTCTTAATTATAACTACTGTTAAAATATTGCTCTGTTAGTAATACTCAACTCGTTCAGTTTAGAGTGATTTATTAATTAAAATATAAAATGTACATTATTCTGTCATTCACTCTTTGACCGGGTTTAAAGGGAAACAAATATGAGAACTTAGAACAAATTGTCGCGCTTATTGTATTGAATTCTTAAATCGTCCAACTTACCGACGCGAGAGTCAAATTGTAGAGGTCTGTACATTTTGATATTTAATCACACAATGGAAGTGTCGACATAAGAAACAATCTCGCGCATCTCGCACACTTACAACAATCATACTGACACATAAATAGGAAAGAATGGACGACGCTTGGAATTGTTCTATTAGGATGGTGCACGTACTCTTGCAAAAAAGTGAGCCGTGCTTACAGAACTTCTATTGCCATAGATTAAAAAATATTATTTCCATAAATTACATAAACTCTGTCCAAATTGTCACGTAGGCGTCACAATCAGTTATTGTTAGGCTACAATGATATTACAATATCTAAGTGTATAAAGCACAACATGTACAAATAAACATGACGATTGTTAAAGCGCACCTTGAAAAATGTGCGAGTCGAATTGTAAGATTTGTTACTTCAAAGGATTTGCGCACTCTTGGAAGACACCCTAGAAATCATCGTTCTATTTAGTGCGCTAAGAAGGTCTATTCTGTAGTGTTTGTGCTGGGAAACGAAATAGTGACCATGACGAAAATTTCTTGAATCTCATAGACCTGAGACACTAGCAAAAATTAGATTACATTATTTTTTTTAGTACCGATACTTTTAAATGCATTCCGAATGAAGTCGCGTTAGTCTTGCTTCTGCAGAGCGGAAGAATAATCATCGTTTTCGATTACTTCGATAGAAGAAGGTCGTGGAAACCAGCCACGTGTTCGCACATTTACAGCGTCTCCTGCATCTTTATTTTGCTTCTCTCCAAACAACCAGTGCCTATGTTAATGAGATATTTCCATTAGTAAACGAGACTCCTCGATACGCATTCTGCAGGAATAAGAAGTCACATCGAAACGCAATATATCTTACTTTCGCCAACGTGTCACGAGGACGGTGTCGCCTATGTTCAATTTGATCCGTGGCTCATCCGTACAGGGTGGATGGCATAAAACATTCCATCCATATTTCATGGAGAACCAGGAGCCAGACACGGCATCAATAATTCTATACGTTCGAGCTCTCTTTCGCTTCTCGATTTTCTGCGCCAGTTGCTCCCGCTGAAATGCAATTGCCATGCGCAATGCAGACGAAATGAAGATAGACAGCAAAAGGAAACACAGTGATGCATAAACTCGTTCACGTTAATAGCTAGCAGTTTGTCACAATTGAAACATGAAATTTAGTACTATGCGAAGCAGGAATGAAAAAAGATGGATCTTTAACTGCAAAATAGAATAAGATAGCTCTACTAGTTTTAGAATGTGATAGCATGTGAACGAATTCGTGAGTCGTTGTATAAACCGAACACAAAAAGGTCGTGTTTTTCATTACCGTCAACGTATATTGATCGCAACCGGAGATGACAGGCCAAGTAATGCCATCTCCTACTGGACTACAGTCCCATGTTAATACTTGTTTCACGTTATCGCGCCATCCTAAGGAATAAGGATAAATAAACTTGTCTCTGGTGCCTAATCTTCTGCAGTGAGCCTTCTCCAATATCCAATACTCGATTTCCGTCCGATTCCTTAGTATCGCGTTTGCCTGATAGATAAGATAAAATGCATTAAACGAAGGTGACAATTATACGAGTGGCAAATTAGCAATATACCTGGAAATACAATAACATTCCAACAGCCAATACCACGCCGATGGATAGGCCGGTTGTGAAAATGACGAGAATCAACATAAACAACGACGGTGGTGGGAACGGCAATGGTTTCAGAGACAATACAGTCGCGACCCAAGAAATTAGTAAAACAGTAGATATGCAACATCCTCCAACTGCGCTCGCTAAAAATGCAGTAAAGTGTCCATGATTATTGTGGCCCACGCAATTGTTTATCCACGGACAGTGGTGGTCCATCTTCATGACACAGCGGCCACCTGCAACAAAGAAATCCCTGCCGTGCAGTTAAACTGAAAAATTTATAACGTACACTCGTAAAAATACGTATTGCGAATACTCTCACACTTTCTACAGTGGTGGGATCGCGGCGCCTTGTATCCCTCACACGTACTGCAGAACTGCAGGAACTGGGTATCAGACAGATTCTCCTGTGCAAAAAAAGAAATCGTCATATAAACAGTTATAAAAGTAGAATGCATTGAGTAACGAGCAACTTACAGGCATCCATTTGGGCGGGAGAACGCCGGGCCCTTCATAAATAGCACTAATAAAATGAAAGAGTGTGGAGGCGCTCAGGAAGAAAAAGAGTAAAAAATTAACCGCCGCAAAAACACTCTCGTTCGGCGACCACCATTGTCGGCTGCAGTGTATCGTTGTCAATGTAATTGTCTTTATAATACCTGAAACAGAAACAACAAAGTCACGTAAATACCTAGTATAAATCACAACTCTTATTCAAACCAACTCGGGGTAGCCAGCAGCGCAGCTACTGTGAATTCGAATCACGCGCTTTTTTCTCCAAATGCACGCGAGAACAAAATGGCCGACGTCGCTCGTCGAAACAGAGGACGATCGATTGCCGCACCTCCAATTTCCCTTTTACGCACCGAATGCGAGCTTACGGACTCGAGTAAACCATCACGAAAAAAGTCTGTTGAAGTTGTTGGATAGCGGTAGAGTGCCTTTGTTAATTCGTCGGATAAAAGCGCTCGTGAATACGTGCATGTATCCGCAGTACACCTACCCAGGGCAGTAAGCGGACCCCAATGGCATATTCTCTTGAGTGGACTAAGGAGCATCGTGCCACGCGAGAACTGTCAAAAGAAATTCGTGAAAGTTCCCCGAGCGCTCCAGCGGTCTTCGTCGACGAGGCAACACCGGCTGTATTTATCTATCGTCGAAACTCGCCGGTCGTATTCCCTTTGACAGCGCATCCCGTTGTCTCTCTGCTCTAGCCGTTGGCAGCCATGTTTACTGGCAAGCATTGTTGCGCAGCTGTGCGCCCTGCACTTTGAGATTCAAATTTCACGAGAATCCACCTGCGACTCGTGCTAGAGCAATTTGAGCGTGTTCGGTAAATTTGATGGATTCTATGACAACATTCTAACGTGCAGGTGCCACACAACTACTATTCGAAATCAACGAGATTTCGTTGAGATCGAATATGAGACTATCTAGCACCGAGCGTCGAGTAAGAAAACAAAAAGAGAATCGGCAGCATTAGTCGGTTGTAGTTGTTTATACGTGACTGGTGGTGGTTGAAGTATTTTATGTTGTTTATTGAGTAATGAAACTCAGTTAATGTCAAGAAAAAAGAACTGAATGAACCTTGTTTGACACTTATGTCTACATTGTGATTTAAATCACCTGAATTCGGCCGACAGACTTGAACAGTCGTGCAGTATCTACACAATGGTGCTGTAAAAGGTCACGCATCATTTCACTCATGGCCTTGAACTGAAGCGGCTCGTATTATGCTAGCAAAATGGATGTACCCAAACAGGGCATAGTGAGAAACGTCTGTGCAGTGCGATGCTGCTCAAGGACGTACCTGCATCCAAATGTGAGGTTGTTCAGATTCCCCAAGGACCCTGAAAGGTATACGTGTATCCATTGTACATGTAAAGTAAGAAGTAAGAAGAAATGGCACGTACTATTGTGCGAGATTTTGTTTTATAACTCTTGAAGTCCAGTCATGTTTGTACAGTTTACAAGGGAGTCGAATATTTATGTTTCCAGGTGTAAGAAATGGGCTACTGCCTGTAATCAGATGATATTATATCGGTATGCTTTAAAAGCTGGCTCTTGCCTAGCCAAATCCTACTACCGAGTTTGCAATAGACACTTTAAAGATTATGATTTTACTGACTTTAACAAGAAGCGACTAAACAGCTGTGCCGTGCCATCATTGAACTTGACTAAAGAGGAGATACTGAAAAGTACAGAAGAGAGCAATCGTGCGCAAAATACTAGCCAACAGTTTGAATTCATAGGTGAAATACTAAGCCAGTGATATTGATCACTTAATTATTGGATGTGACACTACAAGAGTTTAACGGTTTCAGACATTGGAAATGTTACAAACAGCTATGTTGGATCAATTAATGCACGTGTTGAGAATCCTAATGAAAAGTGCTGCCAGACAGAACCCTTGCAGGGTGTTTCGGAATCAACACAAACGGATGGCAAAGTAAAGAGTATATCAATGCAAACCCAAACAGCATCCCGCCTATTGCATAAAACACCACGATACGAGGAGCTTAAGAAAAAAGTGAAGTTTTTAACAAGGAAAGTGAGGAATCTAGAAAGAAGACTGGATATTGAAACAAAGAAACATAAAGCGAAGCATGAGATGTTAGCAGAAATACTGCAAAAGAGATGAAAACCTTAACTACACTTGTTGTAGGAGTTTCAAAGACTGTGTTACATAAACATCTATTTTTTAATGACTCAAGTGATATCCTTCTTATTCCATTAATTTCTTACTATTTTGTACTGATAGCATTAAGTATAATACCACAGTAAATTAAATTTTCATCTAATCAAGTTATACTCCTGCCTACTAATTATGAATTACTGTCTTAAGCAAGGAAAAGATAGCTTACAAAAATATACATCTTTTAAGTTCCTCCTTCATGCCATATACACTATCGCGAGCGTTCTAAAGTATAGTTTTGCCAATGCTGCCTTGCTTATTATTTGGTGTAACAAAGGGAAGATGTTATATATTCCATAGAATGAATAAGTGTTACACTGACAGATAATGTTATGATGCAGAAATGATTAGCAGAAATTGGTCGATTGAAATATTTCGGTAAGATTTCAAATCGAGCAAGAAAACGAGTGCCATGACGATAATACGGTGATGTGGTTTTAGCAGATTTTATTTAAGAATAGCGTGCACAACATAAAATGGCAAATCCTTTCGAATATGCTTATGTACTACTTGATAAGCATTTTATAAATTGGCAACAAGTACTCGTATCTACGGACTTTGCTAAGATAGTAACATTAGCAAAGTTGTAACTACGAGTTTCTTATAATACAGTCGTTCTTTGTCTTAATGATTCTCGGGGTCAGTAACTAAAAGTAGATAGTATATATAAAGCATGTATAATATAATATGGTATTCGTAAAACCTAAATAATAAATACATTTTATACAGTCACAGACCATTTATACAGAATGTCCAAAAATCAAGTGTGCTGTACAGTCGCAATACGATCGGCCCCAATCGCAGACGAGCAGACAATTTAGGGAATCACAATTTTGAATTGAAACTCGCTAGGTAACACGAAAGATAATAATAAAGTGTGTTTGTGTGGTCTGAATGTGGGCACCGAAACGGCAGTGTGCCTCAAACATATCTGTCAGTCGTGATTAAGTCGTCGCATATAAACAACTTGTCAGGTTTTGTCGTGAAGTCCTGTTTGGTGTGAATGTTCAAGAAGTCTTAATTGTCAGGCGTATCTCTTCTTCGGGCTTGGCAAATTCATCAAAAATAACGACGCTGGACCAACATAATCAATGCTTACACGGTTCTTAAGGGCACTCCGTATAGAACAGCCTTACAATTACGAGATACGTATTTACAGTAAAAAAGTTTCATTGGTCATGTTCCTACCTAGAATAGTAAGAGAATGTGAGTACCGCGTCGTGTAATGTCTGTGGTGGTTTGATCGTCGAGTACTTCAGTCATTCAGTGTCTTGCCAGTTGTGCAAGTATCGTAATTCACGGTCAGTCACACGTCGGACGATGTCGTTGCGTACGTCTACTTCGCGTGTAAATTGTCGTCTCGATTATTCCTTACGCACTTATCCATTTCTACTTAAAGCGCTAAAGTACTTAATCTTGTAATTTGGGATAAACTGAACGCCCCCAATAATGCCAATTTACATGCTGGGTTTTCGTGCAACCCATTCAAACAAGTTTCTATAATTCTCTGTTCGTACTGGAAATTCAAATTACCAAGAAGCAATGTTGCGCATTTTGCACAAAAAACAGAATAACAAAGTAACAAAATCTATATCAAATTTATTCCCACGCGAGTTTGTAGATGATCATTTTGGCGAATGTCACATTGACGTCATGATAGGAGGGCGTGTAAAGTAGCGAAACACTATGAAAAAAATACTAGGGATATTGTGATTGAAAGGATAAGATCAAATATGGAGCGGGTTCTATTGGAATTATCCTGGTGGAAAGAAAAATGTATTAGCGCAAAAATATACCGCTCGTACTTTCGATTGCTTTTCGAGCTCCAAACGGACGACGTTGAAATGCCTTTCTACAATGAACGACCGTAAACGCAGCGAACAAAATGAGATTATACTCAGAGACCTTCAGAGTTTCACTGGAAGCTGTTGTTATTAAAGTTCAAAGCCTTGAACAGGCAACTGAGAGGAATCCGGTGCCGCAAACTGGAAGTGATCACCTTGAGCTTGAATCGACGGCACAATCCTCGTATCTTCTTCTTGAGAGTTGAAGAATCGTTCAATTATATCATATGCTTTATGATAGATATCGATATTGTTATGCGATTGCAGGAATTCTATTTTTTCAATGCCTGAAAGAATGATGTTAATTTAAGTATTGTACGTCCATCTATCATTTATCATTTGGATTCACATCTTTGCTCCATCTTACCTTCGCATTCTTCGATCTCGAGTGCATATGGATTCATTCCGACACACACTCCTGCATCTTGTTCACCCAGCTTTAATATATTCTCTAAACCATTTAAAGCAACTTGGACAATCTTTGGGTCCATAACTGTAAGTAGTGCGCACAATGGAGGAATGCATTTCTGCTGAACAAGGTAACGAATTTGATCCGCGGTGCCACCAGTAGTAGCATTAGTGATAGCCCACGCGGCTTCTTTTCGCGTTTTGAATTCTGCCTTCTCCAATATCTCAATCAATACGGGGAATATATTCGCGTCTAGAACAGCCTATTTCAAGTAAGAAACCACATTATTTCCTTCAATTCTAAAACAAATATAAAGCAGCGAAATGTAATAATGAAGACGTACCTGTATTTGTTGGGGATTTCCAGCGGTAATGTTAGAAACTGTCCAGCAAGCTTCTTTGCGAACAGTTTCCCGTGTCGATTTCATGAGATGTAAGAGGCAATGCAAAGCACTGCAATTCAGTACTACTTGCGTTTGTACATCGTCACCAGTGACTATGTTTCCTACAGCACGAAGGGCTGCACTCACAACTTTGTTCTGCTGATGCCTGTATAAACATTATGCATCGCGATAATTTTACATTGCAATATGATTATTCCTGCCATCACATTGTTTTGGTTATTGTGCATACATTAACAATTCCACGAGTCGCCTGCAAACTCCAGCATCGATGACTGCCTGTATCTTCTCATTCGGTCCGTCGGATAAATATGATAGGGCCCAACAAGTGTCGGATAGGACGTCAGGATCATCATAATGCAACAGATGCGCCAGTACCGGCAGGCATGGCGAGACTTTTTGAAACTGGGGGGGTGGATTTTTGCCGCGACAGAGATTTGAAAGTGCCCACACAGCATTCCGCATCATAGACGACCGAGTGGATTTCGATAGAAGTCTGCATGAAAGGATTAAAGTTCTTTATAAAATGTTTGAGACCCAAAAGTTTAAAGTAAAACTTAGCGGCTATTTTGTGGATGCATTCAGATTGCATGAATGGAATAATTTAAAATGGAACGTACTGTAACAAGGGTGGTAGAATACCGCAGTCTAATACATGATCCCTACATCCCGGACTATCGCCCGCAATATTGCCCAATGCCCATACAGCCTGCTCCTGCACGTCTTCGTATTCTGAACTAAGTAACGATATGAAAGTAGCCACAGCTCCTGCATCAATCACCACACGTGTTTGTTGAGATGTTCCACTTGCAATATTTGTTAAAGCCCATGCTGCCTCGAACTGCAAACACGAGTAAATAATAAATATCTTCCGCTCTTGGATTCAATGCTAAGTAAGCTGTCCATTGATACTGTGAACAGACCTGAAGTGTATTACTCGTATTATTGTTTAGAAAATCAACAAAACGTGGTACGATGCCAGTCTCTATAACTTCCTCAATTGGAGGATTTGGTTCTCTAGAAAGTAATCTTCTAAACTTCTGTGTAGCTGATAACTGATCTTCCACTTTAATACTATACAGATCTTGTATCATTTCAGATGTGATACTTGGGAGTTGCTGTAACATATGAAAACAAGCATTAAGTTTACATCTTTTCAAGTACGCTTCATGCCCTCGCGTAACACGATTCGTGAAAATGATATAAACCATATGTTTATTATTACCAGCGATTGTAGCGGTTGAACCGAACAATCACCCGGCACGGAATTCTCGTCATCTGCGACAATGTTGGGAACATTTCGCCGCTTTGATAACTGTTGGTCACGTTTCTGCTTCCGCAATTGCACACCTTCTTCTTCTCTACGTCTTCTCAATTCCTGGAGGTCCAAGCCCACATTTTTGTATCGATACTTGTGTATAGGTCCAGTCGACATCTATCGAAACCAAAGTATTTCCAAGTCATGAAACATGAAGGTCATGAAGATGGATCCGCTTAAAAACAGTTTTTATAAGCAGAGACAATATTTCCCTAAGTCTCACAATTACTGCACTTTAAGCCGAATAATATAAAATAGTTATATCAATTGCAATTTATCTAATAGTTATATCACTGTGTAAGGAGCCAACAATTCAAGCGCAAATCAAAACAGCCAAGAACATTATAAATAACTAAATAATATATCAATCTAACATGTGCCAGTCTATTCTATTTCTAGATCCGATCTGTACATATAAATCATGTAGCTACTCTGACACATTTGGATTCTGTTACATACAATGTAGAACAATAAAAAAGTAACAGATAAATTGTTCCAACTAATATATCCATCTAGACTTTTAAAATCAATCAAGCACTGTTGGCTAACACATTGCTCCAAACAGAGATTTTAAGTACTAAGACTACACATTAAACAATCTCCAAAGAACGAGTGATTCAGCTCGACATAGTTGCATCAAATCCGCAGAAAGACACGAGTAAAAAAAGATTGACGGGAGAGAATTGCGTCGACAATTCTCACATTGATCCTCCCAACTATCATGCTACACGTCTGACGAAGGGTTAAGTATAGCTATTGGCGAGGACGTACCGCTGCAGGTAAGATCTAAGGAAGGTGTGCGATCAAGGGCGAGCGCGAGAGCGCTGCAAAAGCAGGGGCGACGACGTCGCGAAGGATATTCGAGAGAAGCAGCGAGCAGCAGGAGATGTGTAAAAAGAAAGGAACAACGAGTGAGTATAGCGCCAGACCAAGCAGAGTGAGGACAGTCCGGGGGGACGTGGGAGGTGTGCGGAGCAGTGCGGCGGCAAGGAGAAGCGAGCGAGGGGCGCGGGAAGGGTGGCAAAAAGGTTGGTCGGGGGGAAGGGAAGTTCTCGAAGATGCCAGAAACAACAAAGGAAAAGCAGACCGAGAATTAAAGCGACGCAATCCTTCGAATGCCAATCTTCTGTACGCAAAGCCATTTTTCTTGAGGAAACTACGCGAGAGATCGAACGCTCCGTTCCGAATGTCGGAACGATTGACGCTGTTTGGTGATCGGTCTCCCTCGCATCGCACGTACATTCGAGCAATAGATCGCGTTGGACACGGAGCCGCCTGCTCTGGGAATCCGATCCTCAACACTTAATACTTACGGCTGCTAAATCAATTCGGAGCAACCGTTAAACGTAGGATCTCATAAGAGTAGCCAGTCGAACACCACCAGACCCTTTGCACCTCCTTGCGCACTACGACAGACGATCGGGAAACCTTGATCCGAAGCAATCCGAAGTATCCGAACACCAACGCGCAAGGAAACACGGGTCCGACTTGCAAGCCGCTGATAGGTCCGTTTGAACGACCGCACTTATCACTTATGTATATTGCGAATTTTAATTACGCGACGATCGCCAACTCGGCTATTGGCGCCGCGACGACGAATTGTAATGTTCGCTAGAGCCGAGGGAAGAAAGAGACGGAGAAATCTGGGTGACTTACGGCTCGCTCAAGGAAACGTCAAGTCTCACAGGTCAGGCAGCGGAAGCCCCGGATCTATAGGTTATGAGCTGCGTTCGGAAAGTACTTAGGGTTCTTGCGCACTGAAAGAAATCAAGCGCCAAGCAACAAATAATTTCCTCGCCCATTGGCCGAGCGACGAGTGTGTTATATAAACAATCCGCATATCTGCTCCGATCTGGACACATGAAACTATACTGTGAATAAATCAGGCACGTATCCGTTGTCTTTCGGAACACCTTGACCAATTCGATGAGGCATCTTCATACGTCATCAGGCGTTGTGACGCAAATGTAGACGATCGAAAGTCGATTACGTTTTATGGGCAAACAAATGTCTTTCAAGACCTACTAGTTGAAATTACAGACTTATTTTCATATTCTGTTTCCTTCACATGAAAAAATGGGAGCATCGTGCAGGAATTGCTAGGATTGTGTCAATTGAGAATCACGAATAGATAAGTACGATCTCTGTTTCTACAGCAATCGATACTAAACACTGTTGTTGGTAAAGTAGTACTTACGGACACTCTCCGCGAGATGTCCAACCCAGCCAAAAGTTATTGGATTGATGAAATTAATAAAGAAAATTGCAATGTTACCATATCTTTTAAAAATATGCTCCAAAAAGTTCTCGTTTCACCCACTAGAACTTTCATTGATTGCGCACAATGGACAATCATATTCTGCAATAAACTAGTGGAGTGTGATCGTCCAATCCTATTGAATTAAACCGTTTCACCCATTAAGAACATTATTCTCAGATCTAAACATTTCTGTATCGCAATTTCACGTGGATTACTTTGCAATTGCTTCTATCTCGGAAAATCAGATCGATCGCCTTGAAACGTTCATTCATTTACAGCATCCATGACACGACGGCCATTTGCGACACACACCTGGACTCGAATTTCGAATTTAAAAGATCAGAATTTGAACATCGTCTTCCTAATTAAACTATTGGAACATTGTATTAATTAAAGTAACGAAAGCCCATGTTGTGATGAATTTTCATGAACGTTTTCATTTGTCAAGGTTGTTTCATTCAACAACGCTACAAATTGCGAGATTCATCCAAGCTGTGAAAATTATCAGCCATTTCTTCATACGCTTCATGGTACGTGTTAGAGTTTCTCAATGAGTTACATGGCTATCAAGCATGCAGGCAGGTAAGAACGAGTGATGGAACGGGTGGTAGGTGTGGCAGGGTTCCTTCCCTCCACTAATCGACTCCACCCATCTGTCCGCCTATTTCCCTCTTTTTAGAGTCGATGGCTACGGATAATTTCATACGTGCATCCTGCAATCTTCACCTGAAGATAAAGTAACTCTCTATGGTGCCTTTTCATACAAAGCTCAAAGAGAACGTTATCTTGGATTGTCAAGTGCTTTCCTTATGAGTTTGAACTGTAACACTTCGATGATAGCAACGAAGCTGTAAAAGTGCAATGGTTTAATATAGAAATTACGTTACAATATCATTGCGGTTTTTCACTCGCAATAATAGAATTCAATATCTCATTGAAGCAAGCATAAAACGATTAAAAAATCGTGATGATTTACACTTGCGATTTGTTGTCACTGCAACAAGGGAATCACAAATATAGAAATAACATTTTTATGTCAATTTTCAAAAGATTTCCAGGTGCGCAGGATGAACGGGACAAGCGATTGGTTGTAAGAAATAACATATCGGAACATATTCTAGAACCAAAAGATCTGTAGAGGACGATTCAGTTGCTTTCAAATTTGAAGTATCGTCTTTTTTTTATCAGGTTTCGGTAATACATAGTATATTATAGACTACGCATCCTATAATATTAAATATAATATAGAAAACGCAGAAGAGAATTATGAAACATATCACGTACAAAATGACTAGACAATTTGCAATGATCGTTCATACAAGAGTGTACACTTGACAGTAATTCAAAGGCGAGTGAATCATCCGGCACCTTCAGGCTCAGCATTGCACTCGTCCAACGTTATCTCTGAGTGACACGTACACAGATACATCGAATCAAACATATTCCAGGGCAGCATCCGCACAAGTTCCAAGTATCGTCCAGGTTCGGCTCAGGAAGCCGGACCAAACAGGCCAAATCGAGTGCGACGGCGATAAGGTTGCAACTGTATGCGCGCAACTGGCGCGAGAAAGAAGAGTAGAAGAAGAGGAGGCGAGAAGCGTAACGAAAGCGGGGCGGTGGCGTGCGAAGAAGGAGAAGACGAGATAAGTGCGTGCAAGGGAGCAATATGAATAGCGGTGGCATCTGACAGCGAGAGGAATCAGAAGAGGAACACGGGGCGAGCGGAACTAGAGCGGGCGTAGCCGTGCGCGCGCGTGCCGGTGCGTCACACGCGAAGAGGAGAGCAGAGAACCGGAGCGGAGCGGCAAGCAAGCGATATTGGTGCGCGCTCATCGAGACGTGCACACACGTATACACACGTGAGCGACGGCGACACGGCGTGGGTTAGATTTCGGTCCGTCTGCGTGGATTGATAAAGATTAAAGGGAAAGGGCGGCGGCGGTAGGGGTGTTTTCGAGTTAGGCGACAGAAGTCACCCAGCGAAACGAATCGGGCGCACGTACGCGAAGGGAGATGATGTCACATAGGGGTCGCCCCTCCGATGTAAATACATACAGATGCAAGCCGGACCGTGATGCATCGACTAGGCACAGTGTCGTAGAATCAGTATTTTCCACCTGAACGCTTTCCCTTTGACTCTCGCATTTCCACCATTGACAGTTACTTTAGTCTGTTTAAATATTATTCTTTTTGAGTAATAGAATTTAAAGAGTAATAACTTGTAATTATTCTTGTTGCAAATATTTTCTAACGATCTTTTAAAGACATACTGAAATAGTTAATAAAAAATAACAAAGAGGATTTGGTTCATTTCTGTTAGTAGCGTTTACTAGTTCTCGAAGAGTCACATGTTGCGATAGCGAACGTACAATGTATCGAAAGTCACTCTCTTTATACTGGTGATTCATCTCACTTTGTTTTACCTGTACCTTTTGCGTTCGAGTCATTGTAACAATCGGTGGTGAGTAACGGAGGGTCTACACTCTCTCGCATTCTTTGTTCGTGTGCACTCGGCGATAGCCTTTGTGTATGTAAACCGCCGAACAGCGGCTATTTATACGAAAGCTTATGACCAATCGGGTTACTTGAGAAGATATAGATAGATACTCCTTCGCAACCTAGTGCATAGTAAAACAACAATTAGTTTCTAGCTGATCTTCCTTGCAAACATGAAAAATACATAAACAAGCGTTAATTTATAAAATTTCATGTCTTTTTCAGTCGCGAATTTTCAGTCAGCCCTCCGTTTAGTAGAACGAACTCCTTTTCTGGCTTTCTGTATTTCAATGACTACAACATAATCACATCTATCAGATTTGAAACTTAAAATCTAATTCGCAGGCTCCAAAAGTACTTGAATTCCGACTTAAAACAAATGAGCTTACTAACTAAACTGTTTGTATATCATATTAAGTAAAATTCCTCAGGTCAATGACACTCTCTTTACCCCAATGACTAAGGTATAATTTGCGGGAGTTGGAATTCGAGATGAATCCGCAGGCTCTGAAAGTAAGGGTGAGCGGTGGGATTACGAGGTGCGCTGTGCTACGCCAATGTAGAAGCGACTCCATACGGATGACTCACTCGATCTCTCTTTCGTTCGCAGACTCCTTTCCACGCTCTCTCCCGTATGGTGTGCTCCCGTACAATAGAGAATGGTAAACTGGCAGTAAAGGTAACTCTTGGGAGAACAGGAGAGCCAGTGATGCAGGCTCGCCGCGCTTACTCCCCTTGTTCTTCACTCCCGACTACCGATCGGACACGTGCCACGATTTTCAACCCCGCTGTGACCGCTTCACCCTCCACCCTCCACCCTCCACGCCCGCTCCCGTCATCAGCAAACCCCTCGGGCGATCATTGGAAAAAGTTAACCTGGATTTATGCGTCCTTCACGAAATCACGGCCACCTTTTGCGGACGAGTGCCGACGACAGATCGCTCGCATCCTCCTCACTTCATACTCGCATCCCCCTATCCTCGAGAATGATTGGCTATCGGCAAAGAGAGAATTTGGAGAAGGACACACGCTTCGATATATTTTTAAAGACCTCGAATGAGTGTTCTGTTAATTAGATGATGGAAAAGATTTATTTTCAATGTGTTATCTTGGGAATTATAAACTGTGATTATGTGATAATGCATGATAAATATATTTAAGAAGAAGAATATTCATGACGGTACGATTTTTCTTTGAATCATCGACTTCGATTTTTAATTTCGGTTGAGTTAAATGTATGTAACATTATTTCTTATATTTGACTTTTGTGATAGAAGAACAATGTTACAATAATGTCTAACCAAAAATGTTAAGAATAATCAAAGAGCATCGAACAGACGCGTAAGTTTTTCAATTCCATAGCAAGCGATGCGAGATCGAAATCATCATCGTAGGTGCACGGACGAAGCAGACTCTGCCCGCCTGTATCCCGGCGAAAGTCCCCAATTAAGCAATTACCGGCTAATCGAGTGGAATTTCTAGCACGGAGGAACCCGCATGCTCGTTGAAGTCGTTACGGTCGCACGGTGATGGATCAAGGTGGCCGGATGACGGCAGCAGTAGGAAAAAGGGCCGTCTGATTGAATGCACGTGGGCCCACATTTTTCGATCTACTAAATTGTCCTAAGGTACAATAGGTAATACCAGTCGCATCCAGCTATCGAATGACCCTCCGCCAAATTTAGATCGCAGATAATAGTTTCATTCCGCTCGCAGCTAAGTGAAACGATGTCTTTTCAAGCGATACCACTTTGTATGCGTGCCTCGTTTTTACTCGTCACGGACAGTATTTAGTATTCAGGCATTTTATATGGAATTTCATAAATTTACTGAAATGCCATATATGAATTACATAGGGATAGGTTTTTAAAATCGTATTGGTTCCCAAATAACACTTTTGCTGGTATTTCTATATAGAAAGGGCGACGTGTGTATTAAATATAGTTGGGCAATTTAAAAAATTTCACGTTCAAATTATGCATTACGTAAAGCTACTAAAATCTACGCAATTTCGTGCATGTAATGATTTATCGTCATATTATATATTTTTATGCATTAACAATCTGTAAATCTATTCGAAAGATTCTGACATTACTTCTTACATCCGAACAATCACCGTGCGTCTTTTAAAATTTCTATAAACGAATATAATAGTATAAAAGAAACATAATTCCATAATCGAATTTACATACAAACTAACCGACAGGCAAACCAACCTAAAATCCAAGGTTTCAACGGTCCATGGATTAATACAAATATTGATTTGCAGGTCTCAGCATTACAACCAGATGACAAGACTCGGACGAAAAGCTTCGCTCACAAGCCGGATATTGATTTTTGCCGTGCGAAACGTGTGCCGGGAGCAATCGCCGAACGAACCGATTCGAACTCGCATTGTACCTCCTCTGTTCTTCTTTTATCCGACCGACTGTTCAGTCTCTGGCAGCCACTGTATGCTGGCGAAAAGGGTGGCGATCGCTTCATTGCATTTTTCGAAGGAACCACAAATTCTTCAAAAACTACGTCCTTATTGAAGGAACACTGAGGATATTGGTGCTGCTTATTGTTACACATCACAGGATTAATATTTGTCTTTCTATAATGGAATCGAATTATAGCGAATCAAACACTATATTATAACAGTAATATTTATAAACAATTAGGACAGAAAATAAAATAAATTCAAACTATTAAAAAAACAGACAAATACCACATTTCTATAATCTCCAATGCGATTATTAGACTTAATGGTAAAAAAACTATAATCTACTATATTTCTCCACCGGCAAACAACCATAAATTTCTTTATTTCCCATTCACCATCAGCATTTCCAACCAGCGAAGCCCAGCAATTATATCAAGAAGCATTGTCCGCCGGCGGTAAAAGACGCGACGGGAAAGCGGTCGGCTTAATATTAACCGCTGCGGGGCGAAGAATGAAGCGATGATCGGGAGAAGTCATGTCGTCCGGGGCCCGTTGGACCACGCTCGGGCAGAATCACGGGCGATTCGGATAAACGGTAAAAAGGGAGATCGGCATTAGAAGAGGGCGCAGATCCAACGGGGGGCGATCTGTCGAAGGGGGACAAGGTTGGTGGGGTCCCGAGGGGTGGGGGGGGGTGGCAGAGGGTTCGAAAGCCACAAGAGAAAGCGAGATAAAAAGCCTGGCAAGAAAAAGAGAGGGAAGATGAGGGCGCACGTCAGTATTTAAGCAGGATACACGGAAGGGTGGCGGTGCACGAGGGTGAAATCGGGTCCCATTGTGCTCAGGTGTGAGGCGTGTGCGGCGCGCAGGGATTGACGGACGCCGGGCTCTCTCTCTCTCTCTCTCTCTCTCTCTCTCTCTCCTCGAGCGAAGGGTACACGAAGGCTACTGCTGGCCAACTAGCACATCTACATGCACAGGGCACACGCGCCACCACCACACGTGGAGAACAAATGGGGGAGGGTAGCCGCATTACCGGCGCGCTTGCCAGGCCGGTGCAATAGAGAAAGTACGGAAAAGGACCCTGGTGGAAGGAAGAAGGGCGAGATGAGATTCGCACACGCGGCACACGACGTTGCTCCTCGCCCTCTCACAAAGGGATGGAACAGATTGGGCACCGTACACACAGAATCCTGCGCGCTTACCCCGTATATATTTTTCTCCCCGTGTTTGACTGGGAGAGAGGAGCACGACCACCCTCTCAGCCAACGTCCTACACACCCCCTTCATTCGTCCACCGACAAACCCCCCGCGCACTTTCCCTCGAGAGTAGCTGCCTTTGTCTAGGCCTGCAGGTACAGTCAAATACGATACTATTTATACTCGTTTCAGAGTGCGGTCACACGATGCCTGCACTTTCCAGATTCAGCAAATGAAGGAAATGTTGGATGGAAGAAGAATGTTCTGTGCTCTTTCAATGTATGTTTAAGGGTAACGATGTCTTTGTTTTAGTTTGTTAATGGGTGTTCTTCTATAAGTTTATTTGGAGAATAATAGGGTGTGGAAAAATTATTCTAACGATTTATTCCTTGAAATTTATACCTTTTGAAAGCTTGGAGTTACTGTTGGAGTACCCTGTATCAGTAATAATTATTGAAATATTTTATAGATACATTTGCATATAGATGTGTTCGATATACTTTATTTATCGAAATCAGATACTCAGGGAAAATTAAGTCAATTTAAGTAAGAAAGAGATTATTTGGTGCTGAACTGTTAAGGCGTCTATCTCAGAGAGCATGTTGTATTTTTTGTTTTCAGTTTATCTCGTCTGCCTTATCTGGATAAAGAACTTTTTACGATCCTGTCCCAAGGCGTTTCGACACTCAGACGCATCCATCGGTCCCCCTTTCCAAGTGCACAGGCTGAACGGAATGGTTGAGTGTAAATTTAGAAATTTCGAAGGCCCTGTAGTGTTCCCCTAGGAAAATCACCTTTCAGACACGCTTGGCGCCCTAGAAACTAATTGGCTGGTAGTTCCATAGTTTCTGGGAAACCAAGAACACCCAGATTTCTCTGTTTTTAACAACTCGTCGCCTCAATTACTACATAATTATCAGTAATACAGAACACATACGTTAAATGCAAAATATGTTAATATTTTTCTCTCGCATCAATCAAATAAATCAGATCAAAATGAAACAATGCTATACAATAAATGAAAACAGTAAACAAAAACAACATTTTGACACTTTCTTATCAAAAAAGTACTTCTAATTAAAAAAAATAGTTTTCCTCTAAAAGAGACCTATTTCAAAAAACACTAGATGTGCGACTACATTTCTCTCATCCACTGTAAATAAAAGTGTTAAAATGCTAATTTCGAGTTTCCTATACACAAGCGAATCTTCACTGATTGCTTTCCACGCTGGCGGTCCCATGCCAATTGACAGAATGACATCCAGCGTACCGACGATAGTCAGGACCCGGGGGTTGTGGGGTGGGGAGGAGTTGCGAGGGTGATCTCGCACATCAGGATCATTAGAATCTGGTGAGCATAGCTGACTGTACCTGGGAGAGCGAGGCGACTCGTTGCCGGGGGGATTCGACCTCGCCGCACAATCCGAGATCATCGGCGCGCGTGTGCGTGTGTGCACGTGTTTAAGAACTATGGCAGAGGGGTGAACAGTGATGGGGAGAAGCGACGAGAGAGAGAGAGAGAAAGAGAGATATGGAGAGAGAGAAGGAGAGATGAATGGCAATGGTGGTGGCAATGGTGACGGATGGTCGGTTGGGGGGTGGGTTATGTTCTTTCCGGCTGCATGAGCGTCTATTCGAGTTATTGCATTACTGGCTTAGCTTTGCTACCCCTGCGCTTATGCGCCAAGCACCCAGCCACCCCATCATCCAGATCCAATATCCATCCGCACCGCGATTGCATTTTGCAGTGCACACCTTTGCAGAATGCCTGCCTGATGGGATATCCCTCCCCCCTCCTCCTCACATCCCTAATTCCGGATTCGATCTCCTGATGAATGTACCATTGGAAGTTCACATTTCTCCCTTATTCTTTACTTGTTTCTGTTGTGGAGTATTATAATAGGGAAAGCTTCGCCAAAATCCGCATTGATACTTAGGTCGTAGTTTTCTATTTAAAAATGATTTAAAAATGTGACTTTAGCAATCTTTTATATATAAGAGATTTTATAACTTTATACTTATAATTTATTATTCTAATTATTATAAACGTTACTTTTACAATTCTTTTTAGGATATTTCATGCGTATAATAAGTACTGCTTGACGCACAGGTTGCCGAGCACTCCAAAACCAACTGCTTCCAAATTGTCCCCAAACATCTCTGAACACATTGTGTACACATGCAATGACTACTGTGGGGAAAGGAAACTGCAAACAAATCCTATATAAGTGAGCGAACGAGCGATAAGACGGGAGCGATATCTGTAAACTAGAAAGAACTACAAAGAGTTTCGTTTGTCTACGGTGAGAGACGACTCTATCGATGAGTCACTGAGTTATCGAATTCGTACGTGACCGTTTTTGCGGATTCGTTGACCAACGTGCTCTTTGACGATGACTGATTCTGACGTAATAACGGAAGAAAGATGCAGACGAATGCAAAATTAACTTACATCTCAGCGTATTACGACAGCAATAACAGTTTACGAAAAGATAGAAACAAATACAAAAAATTGCTAACAAAACTAAAAGAGGGTATATTAATTCATTCAAGTCGTTAATGACTCAATCAATACCCAAAGCATAATTCTCACCACTAAGAAAAGAGTTCATCGATCACTCAGAGACTTATCCGATTTGTATGGTGTCGTTTTTACGAAATCGTTGTCCAACGTACCCTTTAACGATGACTGATTCGAAATAAAGAAAGAAAGATGCAGACGAATGCAAAATTAACTTAAATCTCTCAGCGTATTACGACAGCAATAACACTTTACGGAAAGATACAAACAAATAAAAAAAATGGCAACCAAACTAAAAGAGGGTATATTAATTAATTCATTTCATTAATGACTCAATCAATACCCAACGCATAATTCTCACCGTTGAGAAGAGATGTTCATCGATGACTCAGAGAATTATCCGATTCGTATGGTGTCGTTTTTGCGGATTCGTTGTCCGGTGTGTCCCTTGACGATGACTGGTCCTATGGGGGGTGCAACGAGAGGGGGTGGGAGGGTTACAGATGAGAGGGGAAGACGAGGCTTCTGGCATACGAATGCGTTGGTGCGAGCTTACCTAGGGAAAGCAGAAAATCTGGCCCGCATGCGAGAGCTCGCAAAAGGAAGGTGGGCGCTCCTCTCGCTTATGGCCCCAGGCCTGTCGCCCATATGGCCAGCATCGGGTTATTGCCGCTGAGCAAAGGTAAACCATCGGGGAAACCTGGAGAGCAGGCCAGACGCACACCACCCTGGGATACTTGCGAGAGCTATCCCGATGCCAAGGGTGCCCACACACATTAGGGAAATCCCTCCTCGGACCTTCCTTCCTAAGTACGTCCTCCGCAGGGATTCTGCATGCTGTACACTGTTGCACCCACTGCTTCCTCCAGTTCGTCCATTGTCAATGAATCAGAAGAGAAATATGCAACAGATAGTTTTTTATAGGATTATTTAGTGGACGTTGTAGGATTTTTTTGATGGGTTCTTTAATTTTGTTTTTATAGAAAAGTTGTCAGAAGTTATCGTGTACTTGTTAAAATAATTAATTTGGAGTAAATGTCCTGGATTTTAATTTTGATACTTGAATTTATAAGTGTATAAACATATAAATGTGTATTGAATTTTATCCGCAATGGATTTTGTATATACAATAGTAAATGAGCGGGCGCCCTCTCGTAAATACAGCGAACAAATCGGTCCACTATTTAACAGTAGGATGAACGATCGGACGTTTCCATTGGTTGAAAGTGGACGCATTACACAGCGTACAGTACGCCCACTAATTCTAAAAAACCTGAACCGAGTATAACAGGGGAATCAAAGGGACAGCGCAAATATTTATCGGGCACCGATTCCTGTTTGTTACGGAAACACCGTCAGTGGAAAATAATTCGATACAGGATCGCGAAAAAGGTATTTGCTCAGCTGGTTTATTGCAATAACTTTTTTAATTAATGGCTATTTCTGGTAGAAATCTTTTATGCAAATGTTCCCTGACCACTTCCAATAATGTGTTATGAAAAAACGTTGCAATAAATATGAAAAATCCGTGATAAAAAAGGATTTTATATTTTTTAAATGATTTCGAAAGTTTGTAAATATAACAAACCTGTATAAAAATCTGTTAAAATTTGACTTGCATGTTTCTTAGTTAAATTGTATAAATTCTACTTCCAATTCCACTGCTACTTTACAGTATTTCTCCGCTCACTCTGTTTTCTTGCTCCATTTACACTTCGACCTGGCGGCGAATGATTGCGAGTGACGGTGTTGCGTAGGTTGACGAAACCTTTGCCACCGCGCTGCCTACGTAATTGTTTGCAGGGTACGAAGAATCAGGAAGATAGCACGCACACTAATGTTACTTCATCAATGAGCAAACACGAGGATCAGCCGATGGATGATAAACAACCGAGATTCTTGGACGCCTGTAACTCGTTTGCTAGCATTTCTAGCTCGATAACGCATTCCGGCTAAAATTAAACACGACGCGCCACTGAATTCCGATAATGAGCAGCGCCACTTCTGCAGGGGCATTAATTTTAGAATTCTACCAACCCAATTGACAAATAAATCGACTAGCAAGTCGACAAACAAGTCAAAAGAAACCTGGAAATACTGCACCACTATTAACATAGAATTCATTAATTCCAAACTACTTCTAAAATACACCTCACATTTTCATCTACTCACAATAACTCATTAAACAGGAAAGGAAATTCTCGCATAGTGAATGTTCAAGTATTACGAATCGCATTTGAATAGAGTTTTATTGGTCGACAATAAATCTGCGGACGAACATCGAGAGGAAATGGTAGAGTGGAGAATCAGTAAGCAGAGAAGCTCTCAATAATTTCGTGCTCGATAGACCGAGAGCGGCAACGGTGGCAGAGATTGCTGGGAAGGTAGAGAGCAATTATTGCTCCTGAAATACGGCTGTGCTGGGCGAGGTTATCAAACGGGCGACAAGAAACGATACCGGAGCGAACGAGCAAGCGAGCAAGCAAGCGAGCGGTCGCGCGAGGGCCACTCGAATTCGAGAGAGGAACGAAGAGCGCACAAGGGGGTGAGTAGGAAGCCAGGCAAGGAGAGAGAATGGGAGAGAGGAGAGCAAAGTGCACAAGTGGCAGACACATGGCGCACAGTTGTTCGAGAGGTCAGGTTTTTGTCCAGGAGCGTTCGAGTTTTACGGGGCGAGTCGGATTTCTATGTCTCTATACTTCCACAGGACAATTCATGCGAGCTCTCTCTCCGCTCACAGTCCTCACCGTGCTCCATTCATTATGTAACGCCGCACTCTAAACTCACAGGACGCATCGTAACCTCCAAAAAAAAAAGCTCGATAAAATAGAGCGACCGCCAAAATTCAGGGTATAAACTTATAAAGACGAAAAGCTTGTAAAGTAGAGCATCGTCAAAAATATGGGACGCCAACTTATAAATCTCTTTCCTCGCTCGGGGACCAACGAGGAACTTTTTTTATATATCGTGCTCCTTGAAAAAGTTTGTGTTCTTACCGAAAATTTCTTCAAGTTCTTTAATGTTCCGTGTCAGCGGCAAAAGTTGCCGTACGCTGCTGAAATATCGATGGTAGTGTACACCAAGTATCAACATGGATAATACCATAACATTTGGCTAGGAAATAGGCAGAAAAAGTTCCTCAGTAGTCTTCCAATGAGGACACAGCATCAAGTTCAGCATACATTTTTTAGCACAGATTTTATCGGAAAATTAACACAGATAATTACAATTCATCTTTCGAATTACATTCAATAATAAATTAAAAGCAGTGACCAAACTGAAAGATAAATTGTTAGTTAATGTAGTTAGTTAATTATAAACCAATCATATATGCGCATAAATTTATGCAAACATGCTCATAAAGCAATGTGTATCGCACGTTTCTGCTTGCAAATGTTTACCTGCAAATCGCAAGCGCTCTCCAATTCTGTAGATAAAAGCATTGCGGTCGTTCGTTATTACGAAACGACGCAAGCAGCGTCTGCCCGGGCTTGTGCTCGAGTAACTTCTGATTCTGCGTTGACCTATTGAGTACATACACATTGGAAGCGTGACGCGAACCACCAATCGCTGCCATAAATCCTCCGGTTAAATGGCAACTCTTCTCATTGGGAACCGCACACAACATTCGTGCCACTTTTTCCTTCACTCGACACGAAATCTACACGGGTTAAAAAAAAGCATTCACATGCAGTGTTTTTATAAAAATTTTGCAAAGAAGAAAACTCTTCTTTCTAAATAAGAATACATTTCCTTAGAGTTCTAATACCGAGTGTGTCGATGCTTTTTTTAGACACTGTATATATTCAACAATTAATAATACAATTAATTATTAATCATGCATATTAAATAATATCGTTTAGTCACCGCTTTATATTGTTATACAATTTCAGATTCGACGCACCAGGATAAGAGAAAGTGACAAGACAGTGTTTGGCAAAAACGAATGTATAAATAAATATCCGAAAAGTGTGTGAACGAAGGTCTATCAAAAGTGTTACATTGTTGAATATCATCATTAATAATGAATGATTACGGGTAAACATAATCCATAATGACAAGTGTGTGTGTGTGTGTGAGGGTCCAGCGTGGGAGCGTTGGAGTTCCGTGAGATGACAGAAGTAGAGACGCACGTCGAGGCAGAACGATAAAGAAAGTCGGTTGCGAATCGCGCCGTCGTGGCGCCTAATGGGCGGCAGCGTCGAGGGACACGTTTGTGGTGGTCATCCAGCCGACGCCGGGCGTCGGAATCCCGTAACTTCCCTCCTCCTTTTTTATTATTAAAGCTCAACCCTCATAAAAAGAATACCGGGAAAGTTTTCGTTTCTCATTGTTACCGATTGAATCCAATGATTTTTATTAATCGTATTGGTATTTTATCCGAGCTGTAAGTAGCAACTTTTCTATCTGGCAGCAGAAGCGTTACGGAGCTGTAAGAAATCATCGGTAAGAACTGGGTGAGAGAGGGTGGGGAAGATTGCGGAGAAGGGATGGCCGAGCAAGATTTCCTCTCCCACTCTTGCCTCGGAGTTAAACATCATTTTTGTTAAACTAAAAAATAGACTGGAATGAAAGGGTCAAATGCTAAGACTGGATTCTGTGTCACGGGAAAAGCATACTCAGGCATGTCCCGTATACGTCATGCATTTATTCATAATAGTTATTAATAACAGGAATATAAACAACTGCGGAAATCCTATTATATTCTTGTAAGTAAAGCTTGATACTTTAAAAATTTGTAATAATTGTAATAACGAATTACTCTTTCTGTGACAGCTATTTTCTAGTTTTACAAAAATTATGCTTTGTTTTTTAACATAGTGCCGCACTATAGCGTTACGTTTACTAGCATCCAGATTAAAAATTAATATTTCTTTACATAGAAACAAAGAATAAGCAAAAACAAAGTCAATAGAATTTTTGAACGGCTAGCTTTTTTCAAAGTCGAATCTCTCTGTTCTTTCATCTCTCAGGAAGATCGCAGGAACTCAAGGCAGAGTAAGCGCGCCAAAGGGAGTTTGGTGCGTCGGGTGTTGTTCCTGGCGACAAGGAGGGAAGAGAGCAGTAAGAGCAGAGAGGAGAGAGGAGTGACTGTAACCGGAGGGGCGGCCCGAGAGAGTGGGAGAGACACTGGCTCGTAGAGGTGGAATCTCTCTCACCGGAGGGTTTGGAGGGTCCGGAGGAAGCCAACAGGAGCGAAGGGGAAGAGCACTCGGCCCTACACTTTGCTCCGCTTTGCTCCACTGTCCACTAGGCTCTCCCACTCGATTACGGCGCCGCACTCTTTCGGACGGACTCGGTCGTCTCCGCAATGTCTCTCCAACGCTCGCTCATGAGAGAGAGCTCAGCCAGTGCTGTAACTCCACAAACTGTTTCCCACGTCTTCCTCTCTCACTGAGAGAGAGACTCTCTAACTTCATTTTAACCTGCGGGTTCATGCAACGCCGACTCAACATAGCACTTTTATAGCACCCGTGAACCAATGTTAGCTTTGAGCTTTCTATGAGAAAGTAGTTTTAAGTCGCGAGTTCCTGTAATGTCTATTCTGACCGTTGTCCGCTCGATATGTAAATTTTATATAATACAACGTAGTACTTTTACAGGTAACGTTGAAGTTCTACGGTTCGAACTCATAAGAAAAGCGTTGCGACCAATATTCGCTTTGAGCTTTTAATGAATAACTACTTTTAAGTTACAAGTTCATGTAATATCATGATTAGACCAGAAGAACCACCTTTGTTCCAACTCTCTGCTTTCGCACTCGAATTTGATCGACTCGAGAGATTATTCTCTAGCAGTTATTGAAAGAGATAGAGATTCAGATATCTCTCGGGTTGGAAAGCGGATGGAAATCGACGGAAACCGGAGAAAGAGTAAGAGAGAGGAATTAATGATTATCGAGCGGAATGAAATATTGCGATGGCGTGTGATGATGCATCGAGAGAAACTCAGCGCCCGGAAGCCAGATAGATTAAAGGGCAGACGGCTGTGATGAAGAAGTACCGAGGCAAGAACGATTGTACAGTTGCGAGAGGGGGGTGGAGAAGTGTTGAGGGGGGAAGGTAGACTGAGGAGTGCTACATTAGCTACCATTGCCAGAACTCATGTCAAGTAGAAATGGTTCGGTCATGCTTTCGCTCCCATACCGACACAACTTTGAACGATAGCCTCTGACCCTTGCTTCATGGAATTGGAATCTAGCAAGAAGACGCCTGGCCTACCTTGCTTCACCTAAAACTCTACACATGTTACCATCATGATTTCTACCACGCTGCCGGGAAAATCACTCGGCCTGGACGTGACTGCCCGCTTCATTCTTCTAGGTTTACTCAGCAACTGAACGCTCAAGTCGAAGTCTTAGTGATCTTAATTGAACAGGATTTCCTTGTTTTCTTATGCAGTCTCGACGCTCAAGTTGAAGTATTACTGATCTTAATTCAACTGGATTTCCTTGTTTTCTTGTGTAGTTTGAATGAAAGCAATGTGATCAAAACTAAAGTTGTCGCTTGATTGTATTTATGCCAGTTACGCGTTAACTTCTACACATGTTGCCATGATGAATTCTCCACACTGCCGGGGAAATCATTCAGCGTGGACGTGACTGGACGTGACTGCTTAGGCTCTCCTAGGTTTATTGGACAACTTGATGATGAAGTTCAAATTCGAGTGTTACTCATTTTAATTAAATTCGATTGCCTTATATTTTTTTACACGATTTGAATGAAAGAGATGTATGATTTACAATTAAACTACTTGGACAATAACAGATATAAAAATTGACAGTAAGATTTATGTTTACAGGTGAAAGTCCCATCAGATGTTGAAGAAAGCGATCGAGCAATTAGTAATGGAATGATTTCACGTAGACATTCAGATGCGTTGCCGATCAGAAATCATTGCTCGACGCCTCTCGCTCATCGCCGCATCCAGCACGCGCACTCCCGCTTCTCTCGAATATTGTCTCGAGGCGGTCCTTTGCCTTCATTCACTAATTCGCTAGCAGCTGCACACTAATAATAGTATCGGACACAATCGCCGCCGCTCTCTTTGCCCCGTTCCTCTCGACAGCCATACGCGCCTGCCGATTCCCCACCAACGGTCGAAGCAATCTTACTTCTAACACTGTTTCAATCACCTCTGCAACGAATTTGATTAAATAATATAGCAACTTGTAATCGGGGTTCATAGTTTATTCGTTTATGAATGTTGCCTCGATACGATATTGTATTTAAGAGTTCTGTTTCATTAGTTTACAGTCTTGCGTGCCTGATTTTGTATTTTGTGCTTCTGAAAGGAAATATACAGTGATAATTTGTAGTTTATTATTTTACAGTTTAATTAATTGTGTGATAATTTTGTATTAGACGTCTTTCTTCTATATTCCTTTTTATTCATCAAATCATTAATTGATATTATTTCACTTATTCAATTACCTTAAAATTACTTCTGCTAACTACAGATTCGAATTCAACAATCTGTGAATTTCCATAAAGCACGATTTCCAAAGTCAGCCAAAGAAAGAAGAAGCGTAGAGATCGAACGTTAAGCGAGTGTATTTCGACTAGAAGAGCAGGCGCAAGGGATGCTGAAGGAGCGGAAGTGAGATTCATCAGAGTGAAAGCCTCGGCAGGGTGCAGTTGCTGTTTTCGTACAATAAAGTAATCGAAACAGAGTCCGCTCACCTCGGACACGCCCCGCTGCTCCATGGTTGGCCGAACAATCCGTTTGTCTGGCGTTCAACGATAAAAACGACCTATCTCTCGAACGACGCGCACGTGCGTTGGGTTATCAGGCGTTTCGCCTGGAAGAAAACTCCGATCGACAGAATACTTCGAGCATAAACGGTAATTGGAACATCTTCCCGGTTGCGCAGCTACAACAAGAACGAATACGAAAAATCAATTCATACAAAAATTAGCTGCTCTAAAAGACAAGAATGGGAACAATACGGCTGTGTAGTGTATAACATTACAACTGAATGTATAAACTATAATACGATAAGAAAGATTGATTTGGGCAATGATTTGGCAATGACTGAATTGTATTCTAACGAGGTCAACCGAAAATCTGCTATTCTATCTCTTTGAATATATTTACACACACGTGTACACCAAATAATGGTGATTAACATACAACTGAATCGTCCTGTATATGTAATTTAATAACGCGTTAAGACTCGAGTTATGAAAGCAACGTTAAATAAATATTAACAAAAACAAGAAATCTACTTTTAAATACCTCACAATGCGATTCACGTGAGCTATAACACTTTAGGTGTTTGATTATGATGGTATAAAGGATTTTCTTAAAAGCGACAACCCTTAAGAACGAAGAAATCATTCGGGCAATTGACCACAGCTGGTGGACAATTGCCGCGTCATTAAGAAGCGACGAGTACCGAAATATTCCCCGATATACCTGGGACACCGCCACCTGGGCCGCAATTGCTGGGACAATAACAATAGCATTCCCGGCGCTCGGGAGTCGTTGATTGCGGCAAGCAGCAGGTAAGTGAATAACGATGTGACACACGTGTTTGGGGACGGCAATTACAGCTACGAAAATACATATACTGTGTTCATCTTTGAAGCGGGGCCTTTGAGAAGTAAGCAGGGCGAAAAGCAAAGCGACCGAAAACAAAAGTATACTCGAATAGGATGTATAAAGCAGGAAAGTGTTGGAGTAGCCTAAAGCACACAAACGCCCGATTTCGCTGTGTCAAACTGAACGAAGTCATGCAAAAGCTACAATGTAACATGTAAATGCTATGCGTACTTCAACGCTTTGTCTGGAAACATCTAGTGCGCATATGTTTGATCTAAAACACGCAGAGTAGAGTGCGACTTTTTAGCGAATAATACGAAAGTTACAATGTAAAATCTGATGTGTCCTCCTGGCCTAATAATCCCCAACCGTTTCTCGGTAAGAATCCAGCAATATCGGTCATGCGTGCGCTTCATCTAACACGTAAAGCATAGTTCGAAAGCATACCGGACAGGACCACAAAAACCTTGCAATACGAATACTCTGCATACTTCAACGCTTCACCCAGGCAATTCCAGGCAACAAAATCCGTGTACAGCCATTCACTCTAGAAAAGCGGCAATTGTTCAGGCAATTGTACTGTTCGTACGATGCTGTACGAGTACACCGTCGGCGTTGCAACCACCATAAGAGAGAAGATGAGCGCGCAGAGTGCGTAACGGAAGATTCACCGTGGCGACGTCTCCGTCGGCAAGGTCCGCGTGGAAGGGATGGCGAGTGGGTGTGCGAGATAAAGTGCACCTCTCTGGAAGGAGAAGCGAGGATATAAGAGTAGAAAGGGAAAGAGCGTGGAGAGAGTGGGGTGTAGGTCAAAAGGGAGGAGACAAGAGAGGAAGCACAGTAGGGATAGCATTACCAGGAGTTCGGCGAGGGGTTCGAGGAGAGTAGGAGAAGCGCTGGTCCAGATGGTGGGAGACGGTCGAACTACACTGCAGGTCGTAGGTAGGAGGGGAAGCATGGGGGCGGTGGCTGGTTCGTTGCGACCGCCATCACCATCCGTCCCATCCTATAGTAAGCAGTGTGAAGCAGTCTCCAATCTGTCTCGGTGTGTGTTAGAATCCGCTTTGCCGGTGCGCGCCTCGCCACTCCGCGTTGGTAGAGAGTACGAACATTCCTCTGTTGCCTACTCTTCTCTGCGATGCCCTAACGTCCGCTCCTCTCCCGACGACGCGTCTCTCTCTTTTTCCCTCGTTCCTCTCGGTTTTCTTCCCACTATCCATCCGTCTCTCCTCCACTCACCTTCTCTCTCCTCTTTCTCTCTATCTCTCTCTGCCCGTCTGTCTCTCTGTTCAAGTGCGTACTTACGTATTACTCTCTCGGCAGAAGTTACCGTGCGGCCGAAAGAGTGCGAGAGAGAGTGCGGCGGTCGTTGTGAGTGCGCGTAGACGCGGGGCCACCACGAATGAGAAGAATCGTCGCCAGTGAGGGAGAAGAAGGTGGCGGAGGAAGAGGAGGAGGTGGTAGAACGACGTATCGTTTTCTACGCGGCCAGTTCCCAAGGATATAGCCGGTGCACTATTATCTTGTTACCTTTTCGAAACCCACCTTGATCAACCCCCCACCCGACCTCCCCCCTTTTCACCTCTCGGCCCATACAGAGACACATACCCGCCACACAAACACACGCACACACATCCAGACACGCATCAATTCCCCTTTGGTTTGGTCAGTGCGTTTGATAAGTGCAGTGATCGCCCGAGAGAAGTCAGTGTGCGTACCCAAGGGAGAAGGAGAAAGAAGCAGAGAGAGAAAGAGAGCACTTCTCTACTCGGTGTGTGCGCGATACCCGACGCATCTCCGATCGCAAGCGGAGAATGGACCAAAGGTCGACGGGAGTGCATCGTGCGGGAAGCTCTTTGTACACGATCCAGCAGCAATTGCTACGAGAAGAGACCACCTCGACTCAGTAACCAATCAAGAGGACGCTCTCCGTTTCACACCTTGCGAACATCGCACGAGAGGATAATCGCCGACTCTGCAACGAGATTTGCCCAATAAAGAAATATCAACTTCCAATCAACTGTGCGTAGTGCTTGGGAAGTGCAGTTGAAAAGAAGCTGAGATCGCTGCAGGCTTTTTCGGCGCTCATGGGATTTTCTAGGCTCGCTCGACCGTGCGGAGTTGCTCGCTTATAACCTCTTTTCTCCGTACTCTTCCCCACCCCCCAGCCCACTCCTCCCCCCCACAAATCTATCGGGATAGAAGTGTGTGTGTATGTGTGTTTCATGCGCACAGTCCCTTATCTCGCATCCACACACCGAGCTTTGCCTCTCCTGTTCCGCCCGTCCCTCCTGCCCGCACACGCGTCCTTCTGCGATACAGATAGAAAGAGCGAGAGCGAGAAAGCGGAGAGGAGAACAAAAGGAAGAAGAGGATCACAGGAGATATTGGAGCTTTGGTGGTGCGAGAAGGAGAATGAGCGGGAGCGATTGACATTAGAATCGCCCGGGGAGAAAGAGTGGAATATCAAGGAAGAGAGAAGCGCGTGTGCTACTCTTGTGTTTTCGCATGCGATGCTGGAGAAGCGCACGACGTCGGTCAGCACTGGGAAGAGTATGTGTCAGAGAGTCACGATGAGCGCACACATGTATCGTTGCGTGTGAGAGAGGATAGAGAAGGTGTGTGAGTGCGTGGATGGTTCATGAGAAAAGAATTGGAAAAAGGTAGCTAGAACGAGGCGCCGTGGAAAGAGCGTTTGGGATTAAGAAAATCGAGTTCTTCGAGGGCGGCTAAAATCAAGAAGAGACGGCTGCGCGTAGAAGACGCTGAGGGGCTCTCGCGTCTGGCGTCGCGTAGGGTGTCTATGCTTCCCGAGACGACGATAATTCACCATCCCCGTCCCTGTCCCCGACCCCGTCACCGCCGCCGCTTCTTCTCTTCCCGCCTCCATCTCGAGCAGCGATCACGTCTTCGCCCGTGTCCACGTCCCCGTCCCCATCTCCGCCGTCGGCTGCTCCTCCGGCTTCGTCATCGTCACCGCCACCGTCGTCACCATCGCCGCTGCGCCACCTCCACGCCGGGATCATCGCCGGCGCAAGCTGCCGAGAAGAAGGTGCGGGCCTCGAGGCAGCGAGGAGAATGTGCCGGTCGTGGCACGGCGACCTTCTGAAAATCGCCGCACGCCGATGGGCGAACTCCTGAGGTACCAAGCCAGCAGGCGCCCCTTCACCAAGACGCCCGTCCCACTCGTCGTCGCCGTCGCTCTGGAGGATTCGTCGACGGCCGCTCGCTGACCAACGTTCCTCTTCGGCCGGCGGAGAGCGCTCGCACGAATATGAGTATGACTCTCGTCCGGAACATGTTCAAAGGTTAGTTGCTACTTCGCTTTGCTCTCCACTCGTTGTTTCTTTTTTCTATTGCGGATTCTCGCTTTGTCTTTCGCGCTCCACGCAGCTGACGCCTGCGCACGTGGCGCACTTCTCTTGGGTTTCTGCTCGTCGTGGGATGCGATGTGCGGTTCTTGCTGTCAGGTCGGCGTGCTCTATTTTTCTAGCCTTCAATGGACCATGCAAATCACTCTGCTGGTGGATCGACTTCACCACATGCTTTCGTGTCCTGTGGGGCTTTCTCTTTGATTCTGTGGCGTCCTTTGAGTAGTTACTACTTCACTGTTGCTATCTCTTTGTGTACATGCGGTATCTGGATTTCTAGATCGTCGGTTTATAGGTTTCTGTCGGGGATTAGACGAATAACTAAACTGTTGCTTGGGCGAGCAAATACTCCTCTGATAAATACAAAAGTAATTAATTTCTCGTTTGAAATACCTTTGTCATGGAAATTACCTTACAATTAGTAGATAAGCTTTCCTGTCATCGATTTAAGTATAATTTCGTTAAACTCGTTTCGAACCAGTGAATGTGAACAGTACCAAACAAAACCGACAATTGCGGCTTCGAGAATCGTGCGATTGAGTGTGCTTTCATCAACATTCTCAGACGATGAAAAAGGCTTAAGTTGGGTGAGAGAGCTCGCCACTGCTTCTTTGTATGGTGCCATTAAAGAGGCATGTGGCTGCGCGCAGTCGCAGGACAAAAGCTGTGGCTACGCACCTCCATACTTGCCAGCACGCAACTGCATACCTCGAATACCCATTACACTGGCACTGCCTTCGTCTTATGTGGCCGCCTGCCTGGCATGCTCCATTGCCGAGCACTACCTTCACTAAATCAAATCAAAATTTCATATCTCTTGAGATTCCAATTGACAGTTTTTGCGCCTTTCTCAAGTGAATCGAATTATTTCATTTGGATCTTGTATGGTTCACGAGAAATGCCTGGGAATCTTAACCAAATTAAATAAAAATTGTATGTCTCTCGAAACTCCACCTGGCAATCTTCGCGGCTTTCGAGAAATTGCTTCACGAGAAATGCCTGGGAATCTGGCTAATGCCCAGAGAGAATGACAACTTCATCATAGTAGACTGCCCCGCCTTTATCCCAAACTAGCTGTTCTAGGCGGCTTCATCCGGGTGACTTTTCGTTGATTCAAAGAATAATAGCTTCGTGCGGTAAACTTGTAAAGATCTTAGCACGAAACTCTTCCTTTTTTATTTTTGTGTATCGGCTTCATTCGAGTGAAATTTCGCGCGAACGTTAATAACAGTTTAATTTAAAGACGGTGCTACTACTTTTAAACTACTTTTAAAATTACGGAATTACTATTAAAATACTATATAACTAATAAATATTGCAGTACTTTATAGCCTTTTATTTGACTAGATTATAATCGCATTGAAATTCGTTCAGTTATTCCTAAGTTTATCGCAAACATACCGACGGACAAACGTTATCCTTTATATTAATAGAGAAGAAGAGATAGACAAGAGTACCGGTTTCCTAGAATGTATGTCTGCAGACTGCTTCACTTGCACCGTCAATTGCAATGATTCCTATTACAGAATGACGTCGCTTTCGCCTTGTTTTGGCGAATGCTGACTGAAAACAACTTTGCCCCTATTCTACTGCACTGAAACCTGTCAGAAACTCGTATATGATTATTGAATACATTACGTTCATCGAGCTTGCAAATTTTTATACAATTGATACAACTTCAATTGATTTATTTGACGTGTTGGAAACTGTGTTGGAAAATCCAATATACAATCCAAGTAACCTCTCGCTTGAATATTCTTGGAATATTGTATTCCTTAAATAGTGACAAATCACTGAAATATCTCTTATTCCAACAGTTATTACTGCTCTCCCTAATTAGTTATTCATAATGAATTGATCAAGAATTGTTTTCCAAGATACATTACATATTTAAACTCACGAATGATAGAATTCCGTTAAAATGATGACTCTAAGTCACAATTAGTTAAGCTACATACACTTAACCCACTTAATTGTTTATGTTGCGCGATGGCATCGATATACCAAGCCGAGGTACGTGACAGGCGTCTGCAAATCAGTATATTCAGGTTAGAGAAGCGGCGAGATATGTTTGCGGGGAAAAGTTGCAGAAAGGGATGACTCATGTGTGGATGTGCGTCGCCCGATAAGCAGGAGAGTTGGGCGGCCGGTATCGTCGTCCGTGCTCTGAAATCGCTCGGAATTGAGGTCCGAATGGAGGAAGAACTCACACTATGATTAACAAAGTCAGCCACTTTGCGCAAAGTGGCACGAGAGCATTGATTCTTGTGCTCTTATTCGCAGTAATCTTTTACGATACTGAAATAGCAACAGTATCTGCAATTACATTTGTACTTTTTCATGGTTATCGGGTTCATTATTTATTTACAATTATACGTAATGTTATAAATAGTTTTTGTAATATCGAATTGTATAATAATAATAATATTATTGTACTAAATCAGAATTATATTTCTAATTAATTTTTGGAGTTTCTTCATATTTATTTCTATGATTTTAACGCTAATAAACATTTTTAACACGTTGTTGGGAAAGAGTTAAAAATTCACAAGTTTTAACCAAGATTTAAGATCACTTTGAGTAGAAACGTGCCAATGAAAGTGCAAAAAGCATCGATTATTCCAGTGTACTTTTGCCATACAATGCAACTCGAACACAAACATGTATACTCGTGTATATTCGAACACCACACTATTAATGAGCGCGCGGTAATTAGTATTGTTTGAACAGCACATAGAAATCGCAGTAAAAAGCACAAAAATGCCACTCAACAAAAGCCTTTGTACACTTCAATATGAAAACGCGTCGTTTATCGATTCCTTCGCGTCAATCATCCTAAGTACAAAGCTGTTCAGGATGATGCGCTTGTTTTTAAATGAGCATTGATGTAGTACCCCACTTTTTGCCAGATTTACATTCTATGCACATTGTACATAAATACAATATTATTGGGTCACATTCAAATATAATTAAAATTAGTAGATGATTTATAATTATTCTATACATCTTAAACCTTGTAATTCAAGTGCAAGCGAATAATTGATTCCCATCAATAATTAAATTACTAAATGATTTACAATTATCTTATATAGTTTATAAGTTCGATTAAAGGTTGAATTACCTTGTACAGTCAAAAATCTTTCAACGCGCAGACAAAAGTCTCCCTCGCAACCAATCGAAATCCGGTGCTACTCCCACAGAACAGTTTCAGTTACGATGCTTTCATTATGGCGCTTCAGGTGTGGTGCGTGTATTCGTGGATATATTATACTCCCGATATAGCTTTCAGTCGAGCAGAGGAAACGTGCCGTCTCGAGAGAGAAAGCCTGCAAGAGTTCGTGCAACGTTGACTTTGAACGTTGTCCGTTCGACACGTAAAATCTCTGTGTTAAACTGGTAACTAAATTAATCTATCTTTCATGGAAAAAATGTATTAATCTATCTTTTTGAAAGAAAATATTCATGCGTAAACAAAAACTAATAATAATATAATGCGAACGAATATGAGTAGCCTTTAATTGTGAGTTTTCAATAATTGCATCTGCATCACGTATTCTAGTAATGCGATAATGTTAAATAGTCAAAAATCTTCGCCGAGAATTTCGTTAAACATTAAACTAAATCGCATAAAAGCTAATTAATCAATTCTTCAATTATAAAGTACTTCACAGCTTTTACGGTAACGTTAAAGTGTTATGATTCAAACATAAGAAAATAAGAAAAATAGGCCACCGTTACAATGTTCCTTAGTATAAAAAGCACTCAAAAATAACGAGCGCCAACCATCTGACAAGCATCCCTTTTAATCAGTCAAATTACTTTCCACACAAAACCATCGCATACACAAACAACAATCGACAAAATCTAGCATTAATTATCTCTGAAACTTCACAAAGCACGGCCAATTGAATCACGTGCATTTCAGTTAGTCTGTCGATCGCTCGGGGAAGAAAAGACAAAGGTGGTGGTATTTGAGGTAGAAGACGGGGTTTTCCTGGTTATTCGAGGGTCTCGATAAAGAGGCGCAAGATCGCCGAGGTAGTTTCTCAGTGTCTCGTAAGTGGCGACCGCACCCGGCAGGGCTCAACGACCTCGTGGAGAAGACCGTTGGCGGGTGTGCGCGCGCGTACTCAGCATCATCCTCGCTCTCGTCAACTGGCCGCGGCGCCAATCGACAGCACGCCTCTTCGCTGGCGGCAGATCGCACTCTGCCAGCGAATCAGCCTCGATTGCTTGCGTCATGGCGCGGCTCCAGTTTAGCGAGCACGTTGCCGCTCGCTTCGCCTGCTCTGACTACCATCTTCCTTTGAGAAAGAACCTTAAAGTTGCGTATCCACTTTATATCTCAAGAATTATATTCTTGACAATGATATTTGTTAAGATCCACGAACCTGAGAGTTCAGATAGACGTTTAGGTTGTGAGCCCTGTATAAATTGTAGTATTGTAGGTTAAATGCTAATCGTTAGCATTAACGGTGTTTTGGACGGAAATCCTTTTATTTTTAACTTCGGATGCTAATTAGTTGTTTAAGTCAGAAAGCTTGTTGTTTCCACCTTGGTCCATCGAGGTCAAGTTATCGAGACCTTAATTCAAACAAGGAATCTTACAAACATAACACGTCATAACAATACGATTCGCCTTTTTCGACAGAGAGAACTTTTTCGGCTCAAACATCCAAACGTAAAAGCTGCAGTGTGCGTTTAATGCGTATTTGGGAGATTGAATTGATCTTGGCGAGACTGCACGGTAGAGTCATTTTTTCAACGTGACTCGAGTCACTCACACACACGTAGAACCAAACAATCGGCGTGTCTGTTGGCACCCTTGCGTGCGATTGGACTGGCCACGCATCAATTTAATACGATCCGGCGGGCAAGGTTTCGTATGGTAATTAGCTTATTGTAGGACACGAGATTCTAAGCGGCTCGATGTGAATAGTTGATAATACAAATAAATGAAAAATTAAGTGTGATTCTGATTGAAAGAGATTTGTTGAAACAAATCTAGTTTAGACGAGGACTTAGTAGTAAATGTAACTATTCTATCGTAGCTTTGTAAAATAATAATGAGGAAGACTTCTCAGTCAGCTGTTGTTTACACGCAGAATCGCGCAAAAGCACTTGCTAGCTGCGCTGTACCCGAGAGCATCGTATAGTAAGCAGGAACCCTGAAGGGGTCAGGGCTGCGACCCATTTCGGCCTGTTATCGATATTCGCCAAGAGCAAAGTTCGTGTATTCCTAGCAACGTTATACAACTGTTAAGCACAGGTTCTTCGTAAGCTACTAGCAATCACTAGTGATTTTTCACGCAGACTTCGACGTATGTGAATAATTTCGTATACTAATAATCACTTAATTATATAGGATTTCTCGATAAGCGTCTCGTTATTAATATATTCTCATTGGCAAGTAGAAGAATTTATAAGATTTCTCAGGGTTGATGATTACAATTTATATACAATGTAAAAAATTGTGGCTGCTTTTTTTAATGCAATGACATATTTTTGTCGTGCGATAAGTTGTCCCCTTTAGCGACGACGATAGTAGGCGACTGTAAGCCAAAGCGGAGCAGTCCACGTTCTCGATTCGGGGCGGAAAGATATGTTTATCATAACACCGAACAATGAAAAGTTGTCGAATATTATTGATCAGTGTCGATATAACAATTTGAGTTTGATATAAAGAAATGATTTTTCAATCTTTTCTACAATTATTATAAATTCAATGTGTTGATTTGTTTGTTTTAGGCTGCAATGAGGACGAGGCGGGTGTTGTAAAGACAGAAGCGAACAGTGTTTGCATTGGCGGGATATCGATCACCACAAGTGTTACCGGATGCAGTGACGATCCTACGGCAGATGTCAAGAATATCGCTGGTGCAAGCACAACCACAACCGCCGATGATGGGAAAGAAGAGACGACTGAGTCGGAACGAACAACGGGACCTGAAGTAGAAACGGAAACGGAAGCCGAAGTCAGACCAGGATCAGGACTGGGATCTGGTCTGGTAGGAAGGCGAGGATCAGCCATAGGCACCGGCTCTGGAGTAAACGATGAACGCTGTTATGACAGTGGGAGCGTTATCCATAATGATTCAAGTATCGATGAAAATTCGGTGAAACGTCAGCAGCAACAAACTGGCGAGAAGTGTCCACATTGTAGCATACTTTGCCGGGACGTTCACTACCTCCAGATACATCTCGAGGACACTCATAAAGGCTTGCCTTTCAACATTGACAAGCATGACTTGAATACTCAATTTCCTCAAGTGGTATGTGTATTCGATTAAATCTTCCTCTAATATTACTTGCGAGAATTTCTCCAGCATTTCAAAGTGACTCTCTTCGCTTTGCGCTTTTGATTTCTCGTTTGTTCCTCAGTTTGTAATTGACAGTAGTATCGTTTCAAATATTTTCAGTCTTGTAAAGTTTGCAATAAAACTTTCGCAAATGTTTATCGCCTCCAGAGGCACATGATCAGCCATGATGAGAGTGCTGTACTTCGCAAGTTTAAGTGCCCCCATTGCGAGAAAGCTTTCAAGTTCAAGCATCATCTGAAGGTACATACAGATTTGTGCCGGCTAGTTTCTTGTCACTTTCGTATCTATCATTTCACTACTATTATTTTCGATTAGGAACATCTACGTATTCACAGCGGTGAGAAACCATTCCAGTGCAACAACTGTGGCAAACGTTTCTCTCATTCGGGCTCGTACTCGAGTCATATGACCTCGAAGAAGTGTTTGATAGTGAATCTAAAGAAATCCCGGCATGCGAATGTGAGCACCGAACGCGCGCCCAAAAAGCCACCGCAACCGTTGCCAGGAAGGCGTGAAGTGGATCTCCTTACGGCGAACAATAATACGTTCTTGCCAATCTTGCCAAAACTTTCTTCTTCGGACTATCAAGACATCCAGCGGGAAGGAGCAGGTACTTAGACGCACTAATCCTAATTGATAATATAAAACAGGAAGAGTGTAAAGATGCTAATTTCTTGAACTTCTACATTAGGAATATATGACATGCCAAGCTTGCTACCTCAAATGATTGGTTTCGGAAACTATTTCCTTCAGTCATCCTTGGGAAAGATCTTAAATCAATTGCATTCAAAGTACGAGTGCCATCGTGAACTCATGAGTCCATCGACAGCGGACTCGGAAGGCACAGAAGGTACGGAAGGCAAAGAATCCCCAGGGCCAAATGAATCTCAGGGTCTAGACGCTGTTCGGCGAATTTTGGAAACTGTTAACACCTCAGTTACAAAGCAATTATTGGAGGCCAACGTACGAAAACTATCTGTTTCTCCTGCACTCACGAAACGAGAATACGACGAGGATTATGAGGTATCGTATTAATAGCAGCCAATCTAATTTTGCAGTTTGTAATGGAATATGAGCATCGTTTTATAAACATTCTGGTTTGCTTGCTAGGATCAAGATAGCGAGATGTCTGGTGATATAACACATTATCCTGACTGGACGACAACTTCGACAGCTATGGACCAATGTGACTCGCAGAGCGAGGGGTTGGCCGCTAAGCTCGAAGATGTAAGTCCACCTGCTGCGAAAACGGATTATAAACGGAAGGCGGATGATACGTCGGAGGCGGACTCAGAAGACGACGAAGATGGAGGAAGCCAAAGCCAAAATGACGGTAGAAGAAGAGTAAGAGCTAGGTCGCTTATTGATGATGAACAATTGGCCGTGTTAAAGGGTTATTACGCTATTAATCCTCGTCCCAAAAAGGAAGAGATTATTATGATTGCAAATTATATTAATTTCCCCACTCGTGTGGTGCAGGTAAGTTTTGGTACTTTTTGAGTTTACATATATTTTCAACATTAAACATATAACTGAGCATTGTTGGTTTGAAATCTAGGTGTGGTTTCAAAATTCTCGAGCAAGAGATCGCAGGGAATCAAAGATACCGATGCTGGTGCCGATTGCAACCGAACAACCACTTGATCTGTCAAAGAAGGAAGTTTTGACGCGGTCGATCAGCAAAGACAGTGGTGAAACGAACGGTGCTAGCAGCAGGCCGGTATCACCCGCTGAACGAAAGGACGAGAATTCTGTGACGCAAAGTACGGAAGCAGAAGACTTGGAAGATTCCCCGCTCGTTATAGATGAAGAAACCACTGATTCCGTTGAAGTGAAACGCACGAATTCTAGTAATCCAGAAATTAAATTGAAGGTATATTGAAATGAATGTGTGCTTCAAGCCACGTAGCAAATATATGGCTGTAGCACGTTTCAAACTTTCCATGCAACTTTGTTTTCCAGGATCAAGCCCAAGTGAACTCCAAAAGTGAAAATGAAAGTCCGACGCAACCAGAAGCTTTATATCCTCCGGTAACGACGACAGAAACCGACCAGGGTGGTCTCTACTTCTGTGATCGGTGTGACAAAACATTCTCCAAGCATAGTTCCCTAGCGAGACATAAGTACGAACATTCCGGTAAGTTACTTTCAATAATACTAAAGATTCAACTGCTGCACAATTCCCGCTAATACGAATCTCAAACGTTTCCACTTGATAGTTCACTTGAAAAAATTTTATTTGACCTAGCGTTTAAACGAGAAGTGTCACCATTAAGTATTCGTGAGATTTTCAGTTTCATTTCTCGAATTAAGTAGAATATTGCTATTAGTGTATTTGGCAGCAGCGCTCGCCGCAATCTGCAGCAAGCTGGCATAATTGACTTATATAGTAGCTAAATTTTGATGAACCATTAAATAATATTGATATCAATGCAGGGCAACGGCCGTATAAGTGTGCGGAGTGCACACGAGCGTTCAAGCATAAGCATCACCTAACTGAACATAAGCGACTACACAGCGGTGAAAAGCCCTTCCAGTGCTCCAAGTGCCTCAAGCGCTTTTCTCACTCAGGCTCCTACAGCCAACACATGAATCATCGGTCCTCTTACTGCAAGCCGTACAGAGAATAGAAGTATTCCGTTAGAATCAACGAAAGTTGCCTATTTAGATAATTATGTAGGGTCCGTCTTTCGTTCCGTTCAGGGCTTGGCATTTAACTACGAAGATTATTTATTTCGTGTTTTTCGCGAAAACCACGGACAACATAAAGTCTCGATTATGATCTCTCGAGTAAACGACACGGTGGTACTTTGCGAAATTTTCTGTAATCCCGCAAGAACCCACCAGATATATGCGAGCTTCCGACGCTTGATGAGAGTTTATGTATAAATCCAGCGAAAATATTCGCAGCCACCTGAGGTAGGCGGGTACTAAACCAAAAAACTCGATACCAAAAAACGATACCAAAAATGCATAATGCAATAATCTATTATATACAATGAAATACATACATGTACGCGTGCGCGTGTATATGCATTAAAATGCATAATTATACATTATGTGCTAAATATTACATATTATATATACATTATTTTATACTATAGTATATATAATACATATTATAGACATATACAGTGTGTTTTGTTGAGACGAGCATCGCATACATTTATACTTGTTGCTCTCGAAAACTTGAAGAATCGTTTGTGCAAAGTTGTTTATTTTCGAAGAGAAGCACATTGCAAGGTACAGCTTTCGAAGCCAATACTTTTCCAGTCTGAGATGTTCTTGTTTCGAAATTCTAGATAATTATCGGAATTGCCCATTCTCCCCACATTTACTTATTACGCAAATTTTGCTTAATTTTCTTATTTGTTGGGATAAAGTATTACAAGATGTTCCATTTAGAAAATTCTTGTTTGTGCATATGAACTCTAGCAACGACTTTCAAAAACCCGAACGCCCGCATTTCTTTCTCGAGATCAAACGACTTTTGTATAAACGAGGTTGTTGAACCCTCGAAGGTATAAAAATTTATTGTGTTTCCAGACGAATAAAGCACACTGTATAAATTTGATATTTACATATGTATGTATTATATATAATATTTTAGTATTTTTATTAACGAAATACTATATACATGATGACAATAATAAGAAAAAACTAATTAACGTACAAATTTGGTAGTCACGCTCATACGGGGCATAAGATATTCAGTCGCGATGAGTATACGCGCAAAGACGATTGTAGAATGTTAATACTGACGGAAAGACAGGAATATTCTTAAGCAAAACCGAACGAAAAGCCCGTTGATTATCTTCCAAAACAATAGTCCATCGTCTTATGTTTGCGATATTCGTACTCTCGGACAACGAACTATGAGAGAGATAACCGTATCCTTACTTCCTCCGATTATTTGTCAGACCAAAGTCCTTCGGTTGTGTATGACATACACAAGGGATTTTTCACTTGATTGGCATAGAAATGTACAGTATTAAAGGGGTCCCATAAGCGAAAAGAATTATCGGCTACGGAAGTGATATGTCTAGCGATGGGTGAAAGAAACTGAGAAGGGGTGCCTGGTTCCATGAAAAGGTTCTATCCAAAGGTTTTGCGTAAGAATGTAAATATATATAAAAAGTCGCAAATCGATTGAAATTTTATGGACGAATGATCGATGCTTCGTAACGTCTTGCCGATCATTGTACTTACAACTTACCGGATAACGCATCGGTAAGAATCGCATGTATTGCTGTCGTTCGAAGTGTTACAGAGAGGGGTGGGGCGTATCCTAACTAAAGTACCTTAAGACATTCCGCGAGAATTGCTTGACACAGCAGACGCCCCCCGCGCCGCGCATTCTCTTATCGATTCTTGTATTTATCTTCCGTGTTGTACTGTACTTTCCATTGCACTCCGCGCTGATTTTTTCAATCCGATCCAATGGATACTGCGGAAGCCGTGTAGCGTCGCGATTATTCGAGAAAGGGCAGCGGTAACCTCGCAATAAACCTGTCGCTGAGATCTACGCCCCTATAGCAAACTGAACGATCTAATATATGAATATTAAATGCTTCCAATATTGTACTATTACCATTACTATTATAACGTTTTTATGATTTTATTCGTTGGATCTGTAGATAAGCGATACGTACGTATATACCAAATCGAGAGTACTCGAGAATGTATTTTATAACGTTTTACGCGTAAAAGAAGTATGCAGAACGAACCTTCCTTTTACACATACGGACACACACGCACGACAATAGTGAAGGAACGCCAGAGATGGAGTGATTCAGTGGAACAATTGAGAGAGTGATGCGAGCGATAATGTAAGTGCATAGGATGATGTGGATTGATATTATAAAGAACTAGGAGTCACGTGTTCGGCTAGTCAGGTCAGCAATCGTTAACAATTCACCGTCTAGAAGCTTCGGTTATCCGCGATAGGCATCGTGTCCGTACGACGAAGAGAAAAGATATGATGCTTATAATACTCATTTATTATAGTGTTAATAGTTAAGAAATATATTTTTATATCATTATAACCTAATATTATATAGTATGGATAGTACTATTTAATCCGGAGCTGCATTAAAGAAATGAGTCTGTTCCTCGATCGGCGCAGATACGTGAGATAACATTTATACTATTGCCTGTATATGGTTTTACGAGACCCTCTTTGCCTTTGCAGCTCGTTGTGTCTTTGGAATCATTTTCATTAAGCCTCGGTTCGACCAACTTTGCAATATTGGTTCACCAACCATTTTATTTCCATTGCACCCTCCAGTTTTTTACGCTTTTTCAATCAAAAGCAGTCTCCAACAAGATTTTTGATTCGCCCCTCGCTTTTCGTTAATAGTACACATGATGTCCCGGGACTTCCGTTTCACTTGACTTCCGAAATTCCGATATTCCATTTCTCATGAATTGTAAGACCAACGGCGTTGAAGTGACTATATAGAGAAAGAATACACTTGGAAACTCACGAAGACAATATTATATACGTATAGGTAAACAGATAGGAAGATATGGCATAAATAAGTCTAAAGTATATATATAAATTTAAATACGAGTATGAATATATAAATACGTATATTGAACGATGCATTCGCGCGTGTGTCCACGCCTGTATGTGCGTATTTACATACGTAGAAGCGCGTACATACAATACGCACGTGCTGGTACGTACGTAGAGACGATAAAACACATTTGCCTCAATTCGATAGCAACCTGCTTGCCTCGATAAAAGTACGTAATATTCAGTCACTCGAGCGATTGCGAGATACTCACGAGGTTTCGGGCGTCAGTACCAGTTGTCCTTGTTGCACCCGAAATTTACTACTGACAAAGCGCTCGATGGGAAAGAACACGGGGGCTAAAATGTGCAAGCGATAATACAAAAAATTGTTATAATTGTTAAAACAACGATTTAACGAGCACCATACGATGCCTTCCGTGAACGACCGAGCTTGCCTAGATACCGATATGATACTAGACTTACAAATGGAGTTGTGAAAGCGAGAATTTCGTTGTTCCAAGGTAAAGTTACTCTCGCGATGCTTCGTTATACCTATCACGTCGACGATACATCGTGTGTCCTCCTTTTGTCTATCTGTTCCTCGGGGGTGGCAAAGAGAATCATCATTGGCTCTCAATGAGATCGCAAGGGAATTGTAAGGCGGCTTCTATCGCGTTTGTAAAGCGAAATTGATACGTGGCATTGCGGCATTCGGGGGTAGTAGCGCTCTCTCTTCGCCGTGAGTCCTGCACGGCGACCAGCGAATTTCACATTAATTCTACCGCCTCGAATTTTATACCCACCTGGCAATATTCGCCCCGGAATCGCCGCGTGTGTGTGTGTATGTGTTCAGACGGGACGGCAAGTGGGATGTGTGGATGCGTGTGCGCGTGGGTGTGCGAGTGGCGCGAGAACACCGAACGGCTCTGAAGGTGTGTGTACAAAGAAAATACTCGATAAATACGGGAGACAATAATACACCGTTTCGTTTAAGGATTAGGCAGTAAGCATTACACAATAGCGGATAATGTTTCAGATGGGGGAATAAAATTTATAAGGAAGAAGAAAGCAAACGCCGGCGATGCGCGTATGCGTCCCGCTTCTATGTTGGGTGTGTGCGCACAGTAAAAAAGAAGGGTACACTGCAAGCGCACGTATGTACCGCGTACGGTAGCGAGCAATGTGCCGCGTGTGAGAGTGCCCCTCAGGCGCCTACCCACTCTATAAGGTACCGAACAGTTGCCTAAGTTTAGGGGGAAAGCCCTGCCGTATTATGTGCAGTGTGCGAACCCCCGGAGGGATGAAACTTTCATCGCTGGTCCTAACTGTACGTACGTGCGTATGATGAGCGTGCGAGTATGAGTCTATGTACCACATTTCGTTCTGCCCTTCCTCTCTATGAACGCGTCTGGCCAGTACACTACATCACGTCCGTACTTATCGATTGCATTGATCACCTTTCGTTAACACATGTCAAGCGCCGTGAAACCATATTTTTATATATAATACCTTAGAACGTGCAATAAATCTCGGAACTACTGAGCTTAGCGGCACTGCGGAAAATTGTACGTCGAGTACCCTGGAATTGTAGGTTCATTCGATGCCATGTAAAAATACGACGAATATATAGTGTATGGAGGTTCTTTCTTCTTGTTTCATTAGCGCGGCGAATGCAATGACAATAAGCACTCAGGGGGAATAAATAGGTGGGTATTATCAGTGGCGAGGCGAGGCGAGAAATATTCTTTGAGAGAGATCGGATGATTACATAGATTCAGACTCGCACAGCAGTGCGGAACTAGTGGAAATGGATATGTGAGTGACGCTGTCATGCAATATTGCGTAAAGGGAATCAAGTGGATCCTAATGAGATAATGAGAGTAAAAGAGAATATACTGGAAAGTCATAGCGGCGTAGCGTACGCGGTGCCTTCCCAAAGTGAAATATATAATCGCGGAATTATTACGGCTAACGGTATTGTTCGACGAGTACACATAGAAACGAGACACGCTGTAGCAGTGTATGTGGGCTCGCACTGACATTCGCAATATCTTCAATGTTGTGAAATGTGTTCGATCGTTCCAATATAGTTAAGAGACTTTACTTGCTTCCTTAGAGAGAACGGTGTGCAATTTTCCTTTCTCGAATGAAAACAAAAACAGTGTATTTTTATAAATGTATCGTCAATGAAGTATCTCAGCAATTTAGTAAGAGGGAAGCTCGAAGTACTACTAGCATTTATGGGTTGTTAGTCAAGGGTTGGGTGCTGCGAGCCCTACGAAGCTCTGCTTTCTCAGCACAAAACCAACGAGCTCCGTGCAAACAGAAACAAAAGTTGTTACAGCGACAAACAGTAGACAGGTGACAAGAGGGAGAGAGATAGAAGTCAGGAAAAGATTTACACGATGTATTGTGACGAAGTTCCATCCATAATAAATAAATGAAGACGTTAAACAGTTAGGCCGACTTTCCCGCCAGCTGGTGCCTTTTTTCTGCAGAACAAAATACAATCTTTAATTTGAGCCTATGATTTATTTAAATGAGACTGTCATACCACCATGATTAATCCTGTTACACCCCCTTCATTTTCAACGGTTTGTAAGTATACTTAAAAGCAGGTTATTAAAAAAAATGAGCGGTATGAAAACATGATCCTGCAGTAAAAATGAGGCTGGAGTGTAACGCATTCAAAATATATTACGGATACCCAAGATAAACCGTGATTCAACGTGCACGTTTTCAAGAAATAAGATTTATTGTTTCGCATTCGGCTCTATGATGGAATGAAAATAATTTTCCATAAAATGTTGTTACTTTTCACTTCAAATTCTTCAATGAATGTAGGGAAAAAGAAACGATTATTTTAGGAAGTAAAATTCTATATTATTTAATAATTCTACAATTGGAGTGCTAATTTTAAACACTGAACATCGACGGCGTCTCCTTTGTATCTATTGAGTTGTCTCAGTAGATGTAATTTTGTTTGTTTGCAGTGAGTAGTGTGTAGTTCATACGAAGTACACATGTTTAACAAAATCGGCTCCTGTAAACTTTTTACAGGATTTTTAGCTATTGTATTTTCATACAAATGGACAGCTTCTTTCAATTGTCCTGTGTATAACAGGCATACAGCCATGTTGTTGACCAGTGTAATATTTGCTGGATCCATCGATGAAGCAGCCTGGAAATACTTGTATGCTTCTTGAAAGTTGTTCTGTGCAACTGCTATTAAACCCATGTCAGTCAATCTTCTAACAGAAGATGAATTGTTCTGTTCGTTATCATCGACTAATAGTTTCTTTGCGTGAAGCACATCGCCGAGAAGAAGGTATATTCTGCCTAAGTTGGAATTCAGGGCATCTAACTGTTCGGGAGCCCAACTGAACGAAGTGCAGATCATTTCCAAAATTTCTATAGCCACTACATAGTTCCTTGCTATAACTGTACAATTCACAATGGAAATGAGTATTCTACATTTTCTGCCTTGCCATAATCGAATAGCATCCTCTTGTTCCTCTGTGGACAGTTTAGTTTGCACACCATCGCCAGTCAAACCATTTGTAAAATTTGCTATAATTTTATTGACTGTGGCTAAAAGCTTATACAAGCAATCCAAGGCTTGCTTTGATTTGCCACAATAAAGTGGGATTTCTGCTAGCAACAGCCTAAAGGCAAACGATGCCATAGAACCTGGCCGCGTGCCATATAGTTCAGGATAAAATGCAAAGTACATATCAGGCTTATCCAAATCTCCAAATGCCTTAGCTTCATTCTCAAGAATATCCACTTGCCGGAGTTTTGTTAGCAAAGCTAGCCTTGTGAACCACAATTGCAGAGAATGAGGACTGTGTTTGCTGGGATGGTTCATCTTGCCGTAACCCTGTGCGTATACTATTAATAGTCTAGCAGATAGATTAACTGCTGCTTTGTAGCAGCCTGCTTGTATGAGACTCCTTAAACCTCGTTCATCCTGAGTCACATCAGCAGCTGTCAGCACATTCCTATGAATGTTTTCCTCCTCTCCAAGAAAATGCACAGATGCACTTTTAATTAAGTCTGGCAAATCATCTTGTATCGCTAATCCCGGCATAGTAATGCAAGTGGCATCAAGAGAATTTGAAGCAATGCTAGAAGTGGCAATTGCTCGTAGTATTTTTCGTGTTGCTTCGGAAGGAATCCAAACGTCTCTGTGAACATCGTTAACAGACTTTTGTTTTACGTCGAAAATTTCACTGTCTTCGAATGCATCACCCGCCAGGGGGTCGATATTTGACATTGAAATCATGTCAAGGCTTTGAAGGGCATCCTCCTTTCGATTTGATATAAGTTCGTCGAAGATAGTGCGTGGCGCATTATCAAAGTAACGGGTTATGTCCACTTCCTTGCTTGCGCGACTGCTTGACGTGTTATCATCATCTTTCTTTGCACTCATTACTAGAATCAATGTCACTTATGGTTGTTGCCACGCTAGCGATGCTTTCCTTATTTTCGCTGTCATTCGTCGAATTTACTTTGGAATGTACCCTCAATATTGTTTTAGTTCCATAAAAACAATTCTATAAACATCGGTAGTTACTGTCTTTCATCGGACTCTTTGTTGTAGCATAGTTGTTTATTGTTTTCAGAGAAATATAATACCAGCAGAGGAGAAAAAATTATTGTGTAAACAAGTGAAGTGTCCTTCACGCCATATGATAGTTGACATCACTGACGGCAATAGTTCGTATGTTACCCGTTAGATAGTGTGCAAGAACTTTTGTAGGTTAAGTTGGACAATTGACCGCTTGGAGCGTGCTAACGTCAACGCGGGTATTTTGGAGGTGAAGATTGTTCGAGAAGAGCAAAAGGACATTTTCAATATTATTCTTTATAAAAAAATCGCTTTAATCTTCTTGAACACCAACTAACATATAAATATATGTACAGCATAGGACCAAGATATACAACTGCATATTATTGGTACGATGTTTTAGCTCTCCAATCGAGAAACTCGTCAAAATCGGCGTCATCCCCGCTGGAATCATCATTATCAATACTGTCTTGTTTTCTATCAGTCGCTTGTACTTCTTCTTTCCGTTTCACGAGATCCATTACCCTGCAATAGTATCATTTTTGTATTCTTGTTATATGAAGTACAATGCATACGTTTTTCGTTTTGATACCTCGACCAATGACGTATTTGTTCTTCAATTTCGTCTAATTGTCGTTCCGTCGTAGCTTCTTCTTGATCGTCAGCAATAATTTGTGCAGACTGCGCTGTTTCTTCCTTGATCACCTTTTGGAATTTCTCCCATTCCTCTTCTATTGGATTTTTGTATTCTACATTACGTACCTGGCGAATATGTATGTATGTATTATAACTTTTGCTTCCTCTGTTGCAACTTGTTTATTGTATTTTCTATTATACAGCCTTTGTTTACCTTTGCATCCAAAATAGGATCATCGAAGAATCCTTCAGGAAGAGCAGCTGGATTTGTCTCCTTCCCTTTATCTTTCTCCTTGTCCTTCTCCTTTACATCCTCCACATTTTTACTCTTATGTTCTACTTCGCTACTATACTCTTTACCACTATCTGACGTGTGCGTTGCAGTAGCACTGGGATGTTTGAAGTTATTGTCAAAAAAGTCTGCTGGCAAACCCGCAGGTACGTTTGCAGACTGAGTTGGCGCGTTCTTTAATATGCCCTTTATCTTTTTGGGTTCTGATGATTCCCTGGGAGGTGATAAAGGTCTCTTAAAGGTACTTTGTGATGGCTTTGGTCCAGTCTCTGGCTCCAATTTTGTCTTTTTAGCCAGAGCAATATTCTCCTTGTGCGTCTTGGAATTCAGGTGCACCACCCAAACAGTCTCGTTCTTCACTATCGTTTTGCAAAGTATGCACATTAGTTGACCTGCATCTGTATACGTGTTTGGCATTGTTAAGGATCATACTGCTTTCACAGAAAAAGTAAAATTTTTCATTTTACATTATTGCCGATAAATCTAAGAGGAAATCACTGAAATACAAATGTTCAGTAACAAATGAACGGACTATATCACTCCGTCTAACCTAAGATCATTAAAAATTATGATGAAAGGATATTTTGCTAACGGCGATTCAATTTTCTTCACGGTCGCCAATTTCTTTTTGTGCTCGGTCATCGCCTTACGCAAATCGTCTTGCGTTAACTTCCTTTTGAGGGCCATATTTGCGATTTTTGATGACCCGTCGAACGAGCGGAGGTTACAGTTTGGAAGGTTACGTGAGGTTATGTCTAGTGATGACTGTGGATTGACAACAGATCCAGCTGGTATTCATTGGAAGCACAATGATTGGAACAATTGAGTTATAAGATTCTAGCTACCAAAATTAGCAACTTTCAAGTGCCCGTTTATTTTGCAACGAACTTGTATGTGAAATTACGATACTTCATCCTGAAAATTATATTTTAAACAGATCTCATTGAGTGATCGAAAGTGCCTGTTTCTATTTTGTTGTTTCTATACGGTCAATTGTATATTAGTATGAGAATAAAGTGTTAATTTAATTTATTACTACATTTTGCGTGGTTCTTTCATTGGTCTACTTCAGGAATTACAACTCTCCGCGTAGCGTAATCAACTGCAAGTGCATCGCTGACATTTATTCGTTAATGCATATCGCGGGTGGCAATATTTTTTTATAATAAGTAGTCGGTTTGTTCCTTTTTATTTATAATATTCCTCCTTCTTTCTGTCAGTATAAAAGCCGTTTCATAGAAAGGTTACAGCATAACAGGATTTACGAAAAATCGTCGTTCTTGCTGGCCTCTAATACGTGTAACTGTAAGTTTACTGTCAGTATTAAGTGTATTGCATATTGCATTAGTAAGATAAGAAACTGATAATATGTAAGCATATCACGATTTGCTAATATTATACATTGCAATTGGAGCAACAAGTAGTATTAATATCAACCGCTTTTCTGTATAACCTCGCTCGTTTTGCTTCTATGATATTCATTAAGTGTCGAAATGAAATAAATAGAGCATATTTAAGTCAGTGTACACGGCAGTGTATATATGAACTTGTGTACACGCAAATTTCTTTTTCAATTACGATCGCTATCTAGAATATGTAATTTACACATATATGCACACAATTGCCAAGTCACGTTATCCGTTTTAAAACCTCCATCGGTGAATTCTTACAGTCTCCAATATTAGCCCTCAAAAGTGTAATTTATTTGGCCCAACGTTTTATTATTGGCAAGAATCATGGAGACAACTTTCAACAATAAATTGTCGACGAACGAGGTGTTGGCTGTAGTCGTAAGATGCATGCATTTTGCGGCAACTAAACACTCCTTTCAAAGGCGCAAGGACCTTTTCGAAACGCCGTATATCAATCATCCTATAGGTTGGTATATTACAAAATACTAAATTTCTTCCAAATGATTTTTGTTATAGTGCGAAAAATATGTGCTTTTTTAGGTGTTGCTAATATCTTGATCGACGAGGGTGACGTGCACGAACCAATCGTGATTCTAGCTGCCGTATTGCACGACACAGTAGAAGACACTGACACGACCTTTGAGGAGTTGGAAAAAGAGTTTGGAGCTGCTGTTTGCTCCGTGGTGCGAGAGGTGACAGACGATAAGGACTTATCGAAACTTGAACGCAAGAGGATTCAAGTTGAAAGCGCTCCGAATCGGAGCCGAGAAGCCAAATTGGTCACTTTAGCCGATAAATTGTATAACTTAAGAGACATCGTAAAGGGCCCGCCAGTCGGATGGTCTTTGGAGCGGGTGGATGAATATTTCAAGGTACTGCATTATTTAGATTATTGTCTTAGTATTTTAAGATCAGTAGATAGTTTAAAAATTACAGATTAGCTGATATTTTACTGCTTTTTACATTACAGTGGGCTAAGAAAGTAATTGACGGCTGTCGCGGAACCAATCCGAAATTGGAGCAAGAATTGGACGTGATATTCAATAAGTATCTAGAGCAAAATAGCCACGGCGGTTATCCCTGCACAGTGCCGACCTCAATGTTGTAGAAAATGGTTTGTTTGTGATTAGAGAGCAATTCAACATCTTATAAGGCGAGCATTTTTTAATGAGATCTTTGTAAATAGAAATGTGAATGATACCGAAATAAATTTTGTTCGGATTTATTCTTCAGGCAATTACTCTCCCCTTTTAACGGATTTGCTGTAAATTAGTTTAATGCCAGAGATATACTTTCACGACATTTCCTGCCGTCAATATTTCGACAGTCTTTATGTACTTAAGTGGCGTTAATTACAATTACGACTTTTTGCGTTTTTTTCCACATATGCTTTTTATTTGTTTTTCGTTTTTTATTTACGTCTCCGCAGAAGTTTCATACCAGTTTCCACGCCAGACGATTTGCTATATTGATGGTACAAAAGGGTATATTGTTTAGCTTTTCTTACAAAAATGTAGGTAATACACAGGAATCCGTATGTTTCGGGAATAAATTATATCGATTGGGACAATATTAAGATCATAGGTAGACTAAAAAATATTCGATACGTGTTTTACACGTGTATAACGTTCGTTAAAGTTATTGCGCGACTTTATCATGATGTTCTTCGTAGAAGGACTTCATGTATTTTGCTAAAGCTTCCGCCTCTGGTACCGAAATGGCATTATACAACGAGGCCCGAATTCCACCCACCGATCTGCAGATACAAGAAAGTATGTTGTAAAGTCCGATGTACAATTTGCCACAAAAACATTGCATACAATTACAGTAAATTGACTGACCTGTGTCCTTTAAGTTGAAGCATTCCAAGTGCGCTTGCTCCAGCCAAGAATTTCTTCTCGAGTTCCTCGTCGTTCTTTCCAATCCGGAAAGGCACGTTCATTCTACTACGTGCGTTGGGTGCAATAGGACACGTGTAGAATCCTCGTGAGTCATTAATCACTTTATAGACCATCTTACTCTTCAACAGAGCCAGTTTCTCCATTCCTTCGACTCCTCCATGCTCCTTTATCCAGTCGAATACTTGTCCTACCACGTAAATCCTGAAAGGAACGGAGGATATCATTCAAACGTTCATTTAATCGTATTTTTTACAGTCATCATTTCGCTACTTACTGGAAGACAGGCGGAGTATTGTACAAGGAATTTTCTTTGGCCATCACGGTGAAGTCAAGTACAGAAGGGCAAACAGGCATCGCGTGTCCTAGGATATCATCTCGGACTATCGCCACTGTCACACCCGCTGGTCCAATATTTTTCTGGGCACCAGCGTATATCACTGCAAACTAAACAAAAATTTGATATCGATTTCTTTTATTGTTTATAAGCGCCTGTTCATTGCTAGGGATAATGCCACATACCTTCGAGACATCGATCGGTTTCGTGAGGATATTTGAGGACATATCAGCAACAAGTGGGACTCCATTTGTTTGCGGTACGAATTGAAACTCGATACCTGTGAATCAACAGTCATGAGAATGCATTTCTGCAGTTGGTTCAACACTTTCATTGTGAGTGTCCTGTTGTTCTTGTGTGAATGACGATTTACTAATCAGAGTCGTTTTGTGTATACAAACACGTGTAATAAATCTTAGTGATTTAGATAAAAGAAATGTTGGCGAATGTTTCCAACAGGGAATGCTGAATCTTATATTGCTAGGACTTCATTTTGTTGGATAGTCATTAATTTATTAATTCGTGGTTTTAATTACCATGGACGGTTTCGTTGGCACAGTAATACACATATGATGCATTTGGATCAAGGTTCCAGGTTGCAGGATCCGGGATGTCCGTATACGAAGTAGTCTGTGGTAGAACCATGTTCACTTTTCCGTATTTCTTAGCTTCTTTTGCCGCCTTCGCAGACCATGCACCTGATAACATCATATTTGTTCATTGAGTTTCGAAGTGCTTACTCATGTTCTTAATTATTTATATAATTAATTCATATCACTGGTATGTTTAATATTTTTGGTTATTGGTTGGTTAATATTTTTCAAAATTACCGGTAACAATGTAATCGGCGGTTCCAGTAGTCATTATGTTTAAAGGAATGGCAGCAAACAAGCCGGTTCCACCACCTTGCATAAACAAGATTTTGTAATTATCAGGAACATTTCTGCAAGATTAGAAAGAATCATCATTAAGTGAACGCCTGTTAATCATTTTTCGCTGTTTTGCAAGCATGAACTTACAATATGTCTCGTAGTGATGCTTGTGCGTCTTCGACGACCTTCTTGAAATCATTCGATCGGTGACTTAGCTCCAGTATGCTGATCTGTGTGTCTCCATAGGAAAGCAGTTCTTCCTGGACTTTCTTCAGTACCTAAATATTAAGAATTGAATGGTTTAATGATCGATTTATAACAATGTTACATTGTTCAAAATAAATGGAAGTTGAATCCAAGATTACTCTCTTCCAATGTTTTGTCAATTAGTTGCTCCAGTAGTGAAGCGTTGATTAATATTTATCAGAACTCTTAAGTTATTTTTAACCAGGTGATTTTGATCCAGTATTTAAATGTGTGACGTCTATTTTTAAATACTATTACTCTAAATTATATTATTACTAGTTAGTTCAATGTATTGGAAAAATCAAATGTTCCAAATGAGCATACTCGTAAATGAGGCTTTGCGTATTAGTTGAATGAACTCCTGACCTTCTTACACCCGATAGATTGTCCATTCACCATATTATGCTATTTCATGAATTTATTTTGGCTTCATAATATTGGCTCTCACCCTTCCTTTCTCGAACCAATAGCCAACCACGAATATGTAAATGTATTATCATTGGAAACTAATATTTCGTAAAGTTGAATTGGTGCGATCTCTAATAAGTCTCGTGAATGATTTGATTATTTTTAAATTGGTCAATCAACGCTTTCGCCTGACTGGCGACGACCAGGCGGACATAGCAAGGAGCCGTGCAAGGAATTCACTCGGTTACTCTAACATCGAAGCATATTCAACAAAAAAATTGTTAACAGAAACATTTCCCTCATATAAAAAAATATGATGCTTTCAACACTTGAAAGTGTGTGTGGTGTTTTAAATGTTAAAGACGATTTCTTAATTTCTTGAATTTATGAATTAGTCTGTCTTGCACTGACTTCAGCGGATAAATCAATTTTAAATGATCAATGTTAAGTCTTTTAAAATTTGTTTTCGAACTCGGAACACTTTTCTATATAATTCTATTTCGTACTAAAACTCTTGTTAATACAACAGGTTTTAGCAATACGTTTTGAAGTGAATATTCTTCGGAATTTGGAATTAACAAAAATATGTATATGTTGAAATTGATACCTCTTCGGGAAGTTTCGCCGGTCCAGCGCCGAAATTGATAACATTCTTCGTTGGCTGACTCATTTTGCGCTTAATGATTGGCGAGTCGTGCACACTGGGCGGCTGTTCACGGCGTACTGAACCAGTATTGCAGCCGAGAGAGACTCGGCAGCCGGTGCTTCACATCGGTTATTATCTTTATCTCGTCAGCTCTCACTCTCATGGGGGATCTTATCACACTGTAATTTTCAGACAAGCTTTCTACTTCTACTTCTATCTTGTTGGTTTTTCCTTACCAGCTTTAATCGACAATGTGGTAAGAAGTAGTAGTTCGAATTTTTTCATGATATTTCGTCAACTTTGAAAGATATACTAATTTTTATTAGTAAAAATTGAGAAACAATGTGGGTTTTACTCGAGAATTTGGTTCGATGAATTTTTCTGATTAATGAAAACTTTTCTACCAAGTATATTCTTCAAATAGTTCAATACGCAAGATTCTGCAAAATTTGAAAAGATTGAATAGTTTAGTACTAATGTAATTATTTCTGAGAATGTGACTCGATGATATTTAAGGGCTTTCCTACCGAGCGCATTCTTCAGACGGTTCCATGCATTCAACAGGTTGCAGACACAGATATATCTTCGATGGTGTTAGTAGTCAGCGATTCCTGTTTGACGAGATTTACTAGTCAGGTTCGCTGGCGTCCCGGTGACCGCACGTAAGACTGTGGATGTAAATGTTCTGTGTTACTGTACTGCAAATGGAAGCCTGGGAACACTCTACTCATACTCTCTTGTACGTACTACAAAGCGAATAATTTCAACAATTTAACCACTTAAAGCACATTCCCATGCTTGTTATATGAAACTCTGTTTCCTTCTGTATCAGATAAAATTCACATATTTCGGTAAACTGTATACTATCAAAACCACGCTATTGAGTGTTGAAGTCTCATTGAACAGAAACATGCTATTATAGTCGGTTAAGATTTAATCGTGTTCGACAGTTACAAATCGCTACCCAAGTATACAAAACCAATCAAAATGAGTCGAAGCGTTCAATACATTTCATAATATTTGCCCTGTGATTTATTATCATTATATCGACTCCCAACGTGTTACATAGTCCTCTATAGAAATTAGAGGACTTCTATGAGACTTTCCGCATGATTTTCAATAAAAGAAAAATTAATAATAATGCGAGAAAGATTGCAAAATCTCTACAAGCGTTCTAGTAAAGAAAGCAAGCAGAGTTCGAAAACCAGTCACGCATGGAATGACGCATGTCGCATGGATCATTCTTGTTTTCGAAGAGGATCAGACACTTTTGCGTGGATCCCCCCCGCGACGTTCTTATCGGGCGATTGGAAAACATGTGACTTCTCGGCAATTATAAAATGAGCAATTCTGCAATTAATAGCAAATAGGGTGCATCGTGTTTATCGTTATCGGAACAAGAAATTTGTATGGCGTCATTTTGATGATATGAGCAAATGTGTGATAGTTAGCGTCATTTCAGTAATACTAATGATCCTATTATTTTCACTGGGCGATGAATTTTTATTTGTTGGACTGATTCTCAAGTGACTTTTGTTTAGTTGGTATAATATTTTCCAGATTAACTAATAGCTATTTTGAGTTAAAGTTTAAAGTACTTCTGTTTTTTGAGAGACTGATTATCTCTAATACACCGATTATTATATTTTAATCCGGTAAGTGAAAATTTATGCGAGAAGCAAGTATTAGATACGAGAGTTTTCAAATACAATTATATCAATAGATAATGCTCAATGGATGATCCGACTGATAAAATCTATATAAATGAATTTCATTGTACGAACTCGTAGACTGATAAAAACGACGATTACTCGACTATCGGTCGAATGAACATTACGGAAGTTAATCTCGATAATGTACCCTGTTTTCGTATTATTCTCAAGTAGCGGTGTTAAGCTAAATCTTAATAATTAATCGAATTTCGCAAGGACATGATGATTAGACTACTAAAACTTATGCTGGGCTAGGACAAGTTGCGAATAGGACAGTTCATTTATAATAATTCATACTATTTTTATGTTTATGCATCATTATATTGTTAATCACGAAATATTATCGTCCTAATTAATTATGGCAAGCGTCAGTTAGTTTCTCATCAAACTCGTTTTTTACAAATCCAAACCTAATATCATGATTCTGATATTAATAAAGTTAGTTGCAAAATGTTAGACAATTGTTACGTACTGCAAGCAATAGTAGGATTCAAAATCCGCCGGCGGATCACAATAACCAAGATGGTGCGATTTGCAAAGACGACGAACTCGCATGACAATTTCTATATCGAGGAGGAAAGAACGGTTCGATATTTCGCTCTGAAGTTGCCGCCAGTGGATTTGAATTCTGCGCATGGTCCTTTCATCATTTCAAATCCGCTGAATTCGAGCGTTCGATTAAACTAAAGCGCAACGCTCCAGAGGCACCTGCAAAGCACAAGGAAACTTTTAGTAAATTCATGAGATAAACTTAAGGAATTTCATCCTCATAATTATTATGATTATTGAGGCGAGTGGAATAGTTTCGAATGACTTGTCGCAAATAGCTAACTGTGAGGAGGAAGTAGAGACGGTTAACGAGCGGCGCGACGCGCATCGCGATCATCCGACGAGCGCAATGATGGTGACCTTCCGCGTCCTCAAAACGTCAGTCGACTTCGAATCGCCGGACTGTCAACGGTCGCAATTGCTCTCGACTATCGACCTCGCTCAGCTCGCCTTTCCCCGTAGAAACCGCACACCCAGGAGCCACAGAACAAGGTAATTTCCAGCGCGAATACTTTCTCTCCGGCGTATTCTTTTACAAATCATGTATCTCGCTCAAATCCACGCTCTCCTCCGTTCGTTCTCGTTCTGCCAACGTCTCCCTCCGTATCGATTGGCATAACCTAAAAGAAGCGTGCGATTTATAGTTTTAGCACTCGCTCTCCTGCGATAATTCATCTAAGCCATTTGCTTTGGCAATCGGAGGCTTGCTCATCCATAGTTTAATCTCTTTTCACCGATTTCGAAGCCTAACGGCATTGAGGCGGCACGATGATAGGATTGCGATGAGATCATGGGTGAACACTCGACACACGCGTGAATCCCCGGTGATTTGCCGAATCCGTTGACCTTGAAGCACTATCTAGCCTTGTCATGAAGAGTTCGAGATTAGACGATGTCACTCCCTGCGAAAAATCTTCCTTCGGACGGACGTAACCTTGGGGTTATTGATTTGGGATTTGAACAATTCCTTTTTTACAGTTTTCAAGTAGTTTATTGGGAAAATGAAATGCGTGGAATGCGTTTCTCCATGATCGGTTCGCATCGCTCGAAGTCGTGATGCATTTTTGTATTGAGACGAGTGCGCAATCGTCCCTGATTATTGGCAAATGTTTATGTGGAAAGATAGGCCATCCTCTTATGTAATTCATCTTGGAGATGAATAGATGTAGTAACGCGAAATAGAGTTGCGATTATCGCGTCATGCAAACTAGAACGCAAACACGCGGTATTCTAGCCTGAAAGTGTGAAATGTTAATGTTGAAATACCATACAAATATTTACTGTTTTACAGTCATTTTAGCATTTTTATCTGCAGCTCTGCATCTTTCCCTGATCGATAAGGAAGTGGCGCACAAAAGACTAAGTGTTCTATTTTTGCGATTAAATGAACAAAGTTACGATAGAAAAATCGTTTGCATCTTGCTTAAAGGTGCTCCCACATGATGCAAGTGTTGGCATCGGAGTAATTCCATAGCAATTCTATGGTGCAAACGTCTTTTATTACAATTATACAAAACTAGCCATTTTGACTGCGTGACTGAGTAGTTGTATGAAGGTATTTTTTCACGCAACTCTCTAGCGTCGGCCTGCGGTCCAAAGCTTTTTTTACATGCTTAACTATAGCATCAAATCTGTGAAAATACTATAGTTTAATATGCAAATTGTACGTATCGAACGGTCAAAGTTTAGAATCGCAGTTTGGGTGGCAATCATAAGATCTTCGATTGCGTTGACATGCAACTATTGCAACTACTCCCATAAGATTCTGTGTTCCTCATTCATGCAACTATATCGCATTGTCTAGGGGCTCCTTAATGCACATGCGCCCACCAAGTAAACCGTTGGACATTTTTGTACGCTACTTGGTGCGTAGGCGGTAGTTCCTTCTTGTGATAGGAGTGTAGTTGTGTGAGGTGTTAACTTACACCGTCGCCAGCCATAATTTCAATCCCATTGTTCTTTGGTTACGTGAGAAGCGCATCAGACATAAATATGCAGTGACTGCATAATGATGTGACGAATACCAATTGACATGAAGTCAGTATATCTCTGCATTCTGAATGTTCGATATACGATTGCCAGTGCAGCGCTTATGTAAGAGAAGCGTTGAAGCAGTTAAATAGAATTCTAGCGTTAATACTCAGACGCTAATCGGACTAGAGTTGCAAACAGTGCTCACTCCTAAACGTAAGACGATGGAATTGAATTGTATATTAATGCGACACTTTAAATCGTCTTTTCCATTGAATCATTTGAAATTTGAACGCTTTTCGTGCTCCAGTGACAGTCGTGACACCTGACATATTATCGAGATACCAGGTTTTGTTTTGAACTGCCTTCGAAAAAACGATATCAATTCCTAACGCTTGTATTTTAAATTTTCGCTCATTAATTTCATATCAAATTAATTCTTTTACTAGAAAAATTTATATTCTATTTTCTATTACCTGTTAAATTTCGCAACTAAATGATCCAATATCCATACTCATTGGGCATACAAAAACTACACAATACAATTAAGTACACATTCGTCATCAAATGCAGTTTTTCAACAGGTAAAGTATTTGATGACACGTAAGAGTTTTACTGGGACACAAAGAGCTAGCGATTGCAATTGGCTGCGTCTTACGGTATGAGTGGAATCAGTCGCCTAGACGACTGGACACTGGACAACTAGTCTAGACTAGACCGTAGACTACCTTTTCATGGTGGTACACCGGCGTCTATGAAGTAGGAGAGCACGTGTTCCCTAGTTGGGGGCGGCTCGACAACTGCGCGTTGCCGCAAACGCAGAGCGCAATCGCAAGCTGGCGATCAGCGTCCCTGCGCATCCTGATGCGTCGTCTTCGCAACCTGCTCGGCTTCCCTCTCCGCTTCCTCTTTACTCGTTCCTCATGCTATTTCCCCGATAAGCGGCCTGCTGCATGCGGCGCAGCACATGCAGCAGTTTCGCCGCCGGCGAACGCTGTCATCCTCAGACGTAGTCGCGACACCGTAGACACACTATTACCACTAATTTCGTTCTCCCATTTATTTGCGCAGCCTGCCAGAATGGTCTGGATTACCGCCGAAGATAAGGTATTACTTCGCTCATCGATCGATCGATCGAGCGCCAGTTTGCAGTGGATTTTGAGCTTTCAGTTTTCTTTTCAAGCTCGCACTCGCACCCTCGTGTATTACTCTTCTTCGCCTTAACTGTGTGCACCTGTGCGCTCTTGTGCTGTGTCTACCTGCGTTCTTAGATTTTGTCAGTTTGTTCTTTGTACGTGTTCGATATGGTCATTGCAGGCCTTTGCGCCAGCAAAAGTTGATTGTCTCGGCGGCTCTTTCTTTATTTTCATGAATGATGTAGTTCTTTGGCGTTTTCCGATTTAATTATATTATGTTATAATAGTTATATCTTGTTTTTTTATCTGATGGCGGTTTCTTTTATTGGAAATTCTGGTGTCCTGAATGGTCGGAGGTGGGGTTTGAAGTTTGCATTAGTTATGTGGACTGATCTTTTGCTTGAACACAATAAATCATTTTATTGATATAAAACACTTGTAGATATTTGTGTAGCCGTTTTTCTGTTTATTTTTTATTCAGCACGCGCTTGTCAGATCTTCTTCCTTTGGTTGTAAAACTTGTACGCAGACTCAGTTTTTGATCTTTTCGAAACAGGTTCTTAGAGGAGTGCGAGGAATTTTATTAGGAATTTTATTATGTTGTGTGAGCCAGTTTCATATTGAAGTAGCAGCTACAAGTGTGACTGACCCGGCTACGGTTCAAATTAATGCTATGTCAGGCTTCCTAGTAGCATATATACTTTTTGCTGGTCGACGTTGAAATTTTGCCCACTAAGCCCAATTCACGTCCGGAGATAATGGACGTGTAAATCCATCACCGGCAGCCTGATAATATCGCTGCATCACAAAGATACCAAGCCCAAATGCTATTTTCGTAGTCTTTTTGTTCCATATTGTGCATACAATGACACATATGGTATACTTTCTCTAACAAAATTACACTGTGGCCGGGTAAAGTTTCAAAATAATCTGAAAGATTCTCAACTCCACGAATTTATGTTATTCTGTTCTATTACGGTCAAAACTCAAAACAAATTCTATCCCAGTCTATTATTTGCCAAATAAAATCCATGCGAAACATTTTTTAAATATTACTGAAGTCGATTTCGAAAATATCCATTTCGAAAATCGCATATTACCGAACGTTGAAGACAATCCAATTTGACCGGAAACCTTCGGCCAAGTTTGTTCACCCTAGATGTACGTTGGAGTTGCGAATTCGGCTAAGACTATTTTAGTCGAACTTGTCTTCCGAGGAAGGCGTATTCTTTTGCGTCGAGGGTAATAGCAAGAACACGCACTCCGAATGCTATTTTTGGCTTGAATGCGCGCGCGTGCGCGTGATATCGTGATACACCTTGGCGAAATCCTGCCGAATAAGCATGAAAATATCGATGCTTCACGATGGACCGTTAAAGAATGTAAAAGTTTTTAAAGTTTGAAAACAGAATGGTTTTCCTCTTGATGATCAATATGTGAGCGATCCGCTCATTATTTTTAGTGTAGAGTACGCGCTTGTGTATGCGAGACACATCAATCATTTTCGCAAACAATGAAGGCTTTTTTGGTTGAGACAGTGGTTGGACACCGGTGATCCATCAAACACCGCTCGATTAAAAGTATTAACATTATTATTTCGTGTCAGCCCTTCGTAGGTAATAAAAACGAACGATCCCGGAACTAGCGATTTCATGAAATATTTATTTTCAAATTTGTTTGGATTGATTGTATTCTCAGTGTTGCATAGTTGTTAAATTGTTTTCCATATTTTAGACATGTGTGGTAGTATTTTAGACAAGTAGTAGTAATAGTAGATATGTAGTAGATAGAGCTGGTATATATATACTTAATGTGATTGTTACACGTTTTATTGAATTGCACAGTTTCATTTTCCATCACGTAAATCAATGTGCATTGAATTCACTTACTGCTTTGTAATATGAGTAATCTCACAATGTTGCACTCGTCTACTTTCTTCGGTATTGAGTATACTAAATACTAATATTTGGGCTATCGAGTATGAGTAATGAGTATTAATTGCCGTATTATGACAAGGATCCACCAAGTTGAATTAATAATTATACACAAAATAAAAGCAAAACGTCGTAAAATTTATTATAGAATCCAATTTAATCAAAGTGGTGATAACTTTTTTGATTGAATGTTTTGAGATCAATTTAGCACGTGATTTGTCGGGATACATATTATGCATATGTCCAGGTTGGAGAGTGATAGCCGTTTCTATTTAAGTGAATGTCACCATCGTTGTCTTTTTGATAAGATAAAACAGTAAGCGCATATGCTCTCCTGACATAATTACTATGTACACGGCATTATGCGGTGATTCCTGATATTTCGTATCGACAATACTACCTTGATACTATAATCTATCTGTTATATTTTTTATTGCATGCCAAAATGGTCAAATACGTAGTATTAGCGCACCGTAGTGAATAGTCAACAATCGTAGTATTATGGAAATTTATTTATGCACCGAATTAGTAGTATTAATGCGCTGCCAATTTCAATGAAGTACTAATGATTCGCAGTAACCCACTAACTGCCTCATCATTAGTGGCTCATGATTCTTTTACATGGCGACGCACAGCTAAGAATGCCTTTGACTTCAATTGATATTCTATGAAAATTACTTAAGACATGATTTACTATAATAAACAATTATTTCTCAGATGGCTGGTAAGCCAAACACTCAGGCTTTATACGCGCAAACCCAATTGGACCACATGTGCGCCCTGGATATCGACAGCCGGGCGTCGTTCGTGCGATTGTCCGGCATCATTTGCACGATCGGACCTGCCTCAAGGTCGGTCGAAACTTTGGAGAAGATGATTGAGACTGGCATGAACATCGCTCGTATGAACTTCTCCCATGGATCGCACGAGTACCATGCCGAGACTGTCGCCAACGTTAGACAAGCTCAGAAGAACTTGTCCGCTCGCTCGGGCATCCCCACTCCCGTAGCCATCGCTCTCGACACCAAGGGTCCCGAAATTCGAACCGGTCTCTTGGAAGGTGTACGTAATATGTTTGAGTAAATCTGTATTACGATGAATCACGGAAGATGCTGGAGTATAAATATTCATTAAATTACAGGGTGGATCCGCTGAGATTGAATTGGTGAAAGGCCAAACCTTTAAACTCTCCACTGACAAGTCTTTAATGGAGAAAGGCAATGCCCAGGCGGTATACGTCGACTATGATAATATCACTAAGGTATTGAAGGCCGGAAACCGAGTCTACGTCGACGATGGTTTGATCTCTCTCATTGTCACCGCTGTCAGTGAGTATCCCTTATGTTCGTTCGGCGTATCGGGAATAAATTTATGGAACTTTATATGATTTATAAATGTTTTCCGTTAGATCCGGATGGAATTACGTCTACCGTCGAGAATGGTGGTATGCTCGGCTCCCGCAAGGGTGTGAATCTCCCAGGTGTGCCGGTAGATTTACCTGCCGTGTCTGAGAAGGATAAGTCTGATCTACTGTTCGGCGTTGAGCAAGAGGTCGACATGATCTTCGCTTCGTTCATTAGGAACGCCGCGGCTCTCGCTGAGATCCGTGCAATCCTCGGAGAGAAGGGCAAGAATATCAAGATCATATCCAAGATCGAGAATCAACAGGGTATGACGAATCTCGACGAAATCATCGATGCGTCCGATGGTATTATGGTTGCCCGTGGAGATCTCGGTATTGAGATTCCACCTGAGAAAGTGTTCCTCGCACAAAAGTGCATGATTAGCAGATGCAATAAGGTTGGCAAGCCTGTGATTTGCGCTACTCAGATGTTGGAATCTATGGTGAAGAAGCCACGTGCTACCCGTGCCGAAACCTCTGATGTCGCTAATGCTATCCTTGATGGAGCTGATTGCGTTATGCTGTCAGGTACTAATCGTTGACAGTCCTATTTAAGTTTAAGGTCTATTAACTTATGAACACTTGTAAACAATCTTGATTGGTCTTTTTTAAAGGTGAGACCGCCAAGGGAGAATACCCATTGGAGTGTGTCCGCACAATGGCTAATATTTGTAAGGAAGCCGAAGCTGCCATTTGGCAAACCCAAATCTTCCATGACCTATCAAACAAAGCAGTTCCTCCAATCGATGCTACTCATGCTGTCGCCGTAGCGGCAGTAGAAGCGTCCGTCAAGTGCCTGGCCAGTGCCATCATCGTTATTACTACTTCTGGTCGCTCGGCCCACTTAATCGCCAAGTACAGACCGCGTTGCCCGATCATCGCTGTCACTCGATTCCACCAAGTTGCCCGACAGGCTCATCTCTACCGTGGTATTTTGCCACTCTACTACGAAGGTAAATGACAAGTTTTTGATTAACTAGAACTTTGACTGATTAAGTACAATTTAGTTCAAAATGCATTAATAAATGAATTTGTCGCTCGTTAAGCAGAGGCACCTTTGGCCGACTGGGTAAAGGACGTTGATGTCCGCGTACAATTTGGGCTGAACTTCGGCAAGAGTCGTAGCTTCGTCAAGACTGGAGACTCAGTCATCGTCGTCACTGGATGGAGACAGGGCTCTGGATTCACCAATACACTTCGCATTGTGTACGTAGAATTGGATTTCGTTGCAGAGGATGAGTGTCAAAGTACCCACAGCGAATCGGATTCCTACGAATGTCTTTGATAACTACGTTTACGTTGAACTTTTGAGAAATCCTTTGCAGTATTAACAAACTCGATTTATTTTCTAATAAGCTTTTTCTCCCGTTTTCTAATCAGTACTGTTTTTGCTATGTATACTGTAAAGTTTATAATAAACAACCTTAACAAGTGCCCTTAGTTTTACAACGTTTAAACGAATATTTCAATGGAGGGCCGAACTACATGTAACACCAATTAGTGCCTTTCAAGTATAGTTATCACTATTTCTTTATTTAGCATTCCTACGTCTCGCTTACTCTCATGTTACTAATTTGTATTATTGGACTGAGTTTTCCATTTCTAACCAATTCTATCTTTACTGTTTCAGGACTGTGGATTGAACGCACACTAGCCGGTCTGGTGTAGAAAACACGTGTGGAGCATAGGTATCAACACCGAAGCATCCAATGTTCATCCCGGTCTTCTAGTGCGTGTGATTATGTAACATCCGCGCAAAAAAAGATTAGTAAGTTATTCGAAAGTGTTACTTTTGCCAGTAGATTCAGTATTATCTTCTTTATCATACGAGGTGTACGAGTACAGCATACAACTACAGTGTATGTATATAAGTACAGTAATAGATATACCTGTAATGGCTACTACTGCGACAAATGAGTTGGCTAATCTGAAATCAATAAATTATTTAGCTCAAGCCCTGATTGTCCTCTCCTATCATAAATACCCTGAGATGTAAGACGAACGATCTGCGTGATAGGCAAGTCAATAGTTTGGAATAGTATATTAATTCAACCTGATCATTCATTCCTTTTAAATACTATATTTCATTGACTTATTCAATTACGTAAAAAGCAAATCGGGTTTTAATCATACAAAACCACTAAGGAAACAATACTGCTGTTAATGAATAAGTGGTCGAGATAAGTTGCGAAATAATACCAGCGGGCTTTCGAAAGGGATGTAATCAGTCATTGAAAGATAGGTGGAAGTGGGGGGTCAATGAAGATGAGAGCAGGCGACGTGCACGTGTTTGCCGATCATTTGTTGTAACCACACGGAAACACGCGTCCTAGGAATTCACCCATACCGCTGGTATCGGCGACGCAGTAATGGCAAGGGTAAACATGCTCCGCTTGAACATGTCGAGCAAGGAGAAGAAGTGGCGCACAATTACCGCACAGTCCATCAGACCTCTCGGAAATAGGATCTACGAGTCGACTCGTCATCATCGTCATTACTTTGACTGCCGCGATTGTCGATCTCTCTTTTCTTCACGGGCGAGCCAATTATTCGCAATATTGTGGTCGTTCCGTTCCTTGATACAAGTATGTTCGTAAGATTCTCTTATTTTTCCAGTAGATTGCAATACACACTCGAGTTTTGATTTTATTTTTTTTTGGTGATAGATCGCAATTTTTAAGTGGAAATTCAACAGAATTTGTTTTTGAGATATTATGTTAGCGAGAAAATAATTTCTAATAACACAATAGTGTTGAAATCTATTGGCTATTTTACTGCGTTTCATGAAGTATAATCACTATAGTATCATTAGAGTTCGATTTTAATAGCGTTAGAAATAACCTGTATAGAAGGGGTGATAAATCTATGCAAACTTGTGCAGTGTTCATTGAATTTGACTTTGACCTGTCGATTGAACAAGTGTTTCGTGACTGGTGCGAGCGGTCGAGAGTAACAAAACGTCCAAAAGTCATCTTTTGTCTAGTCGGCCGCTGATTAGGCAGTCAGCCTTTTGCGCAGGGACTGTTCGATATCGACGGTGCGATGTGTATTTAGTGTACCTATTGCCGTACCTATTGAACTCCCATAGGGCTAACTTGCACAAAAGCAGTATTCGGACTAGCAATCTAATCTGAATGGGTAGTCTGCATAGAAGCTATTCACCATGCAAAAACAGCTGCAACTCGTAAGCGACTATCCTTTTCACTATTGAATCAATGCCTCCAACGATAAAACGTAGTTCTACATATTTATCACCAGTTGTTAATCAAAATAGTTATCCAATATTACCGTTAGAATGATAAATTTAACATATGGTGACATATACGGCTAACAAAACAATTACGCAAATGTCGGTATTTCCGAAAATTCGAAGGTAAAAGGCAGATCCAATTCTGCATTACCCTGTACATTTAATTACGATTTGTACTGATTTAAAAAACCTTAAAAGTGTGTGTTTCCTCTAAACATACGTGTTTTAAAAACACACACGTACAATGTACAGAGAAGGTAAGGAGCAATGAAATTGTCGTAAAGTACTGCAAAGTAAACGACGATGTGCGTAGAATTGCTGGCCGGTGATCTGGAGCAATTTTCAACGATCATATAACTCCTGCGTTAAATGGTGATCGCTTCGCAGGCAACATCTTTGTGCTTTTTCCAGTCGTGCTGTTAAACCGTCTTATACAGCTTCTTTATGATCGGAACTCCGGAATTTTATTGTCGCATTTATCTAGTTACGAGGCCCTTTAATTGATTGGCAAAAGATAAAGTAACAGCGGTGCTTTTAAATTGATTTCTCATACATTTTATTCTGTCTTCAGGGAACTGAATCCTCGTTCGTGTTTTCCCAGGTGTTTATCATATGTTGCGTAATAGAAATTATTGATAAGAGGGAATCTTTGAAACCATAAAGGTTTAGGGGTCATGTATCACGATTTTTCTTACGCTTTATACGTTTTGCGTTCGGCCGAATTTCCGGGTACTCAAATTCTATTTGATAACTTAATACTTGCACGTAACAATCACACAGGAAGAATACAGGAGTGTATTTTTAAACTATTTGGTATTGTATTGTAGTTTAGTAAATTTAGATATAATTTAACTATGCTAAAACCTTTTTCTATTACAGCTATTATTAAAGTTTGCAATACTGTATCCGTCAGTTTTAATGAACTAACAACGAATTTTCTTTCAAGCCCTCTGATGAGCTTCAATTAGCTTTCGCAGGCGGTATAATCGCCGTGCATAATTCCGTAATTATTATAAACCGATTCCGGCCTTCCATCTCATTACTTCCTTTCATGCTACAATGTTTAATGCGTTATTCTCGCGTTAATTGTCGCGCTAGATGTGACACGGAATTCCACCTGCCACGATGAATTTGTTGTAAGATTTTTCGACCTGCCAATCTTGTTGACAGTGAACCAATAAACAATTCTTCGTTTCAATATTGTTACTCTTACAGGACAAGGTCGATTGGCGTTCGACATAATTTCCTTATATTGTTAACAAACGAGTGAAAAAATTATTCCTTATATTAATAAAGATAATATTACTTTGTAAAACCCGAGGTTTCTCATATATGGGAAAATAAAAATGAATAAAAATCCAGTTGCGATATGTGTCGATACAAATCTCACATGGTGCACTAATCATCACGTCACACGCGACAATTCACTTTTACCACGGCTAATTTGTAATACTCTTCTAACAGCCAATCAAGTCGGTCGTAAATCTATAAATTTTCAGGTGACTCGTGCGAAATTGACGCGCGCACTTGCCAGCATATTTAAGCCTCGTAAATTCACGCATGAACTCCTGCGTAGCCAGTGGCCGTCGGCTAAATGACAATTTTTCCTTAGCGCGGAGACAGCGCGTATAGGAGAATGTTTTACAGGGCTCCTCGACCTTAACAGCCCATGGTTTACCTCAGCAGTAGCCTGGCAACCTCGGCCAAATGAAATTCCGCAGAATTCATAACACTCTGGATGTACACCTTCGCACATGAGGAAATCATTCTGGATGTTCCAATCTAAAGAGTGCGACAACTGGAACGCTAACAGGATGTTTTCGTAAGGTCATTGCAAACCTAAATGTTTCTACGCCTCAGAAATTTTGGGAATGCGTGATAGTCCTTAGTAATAAATTAGTATCATTTTTAATCGACTTTGCAAAGCTGTAAAATTAAGCTATGATTCATTTTATCGATGGTAAAATGGGCAATTAACTGTGGTTCATATAAAGATCAATGCAGATTAAAAAGATTATATTCAGTTGAGGATTTCTAGAAAGTCATTATTTATTATATCATTTGTTTACAAAAGCGTGTATATGTTATAGTACTAAAGCAAAAGTATGTTATACGAAGAAATAATGCTCTTTCTCGACTCGCTGACTCCTCGACTAGGTAGTGAATGGATTAAGTCATTAAATGATTAACCCGGAAAACTGTTTGAATATGTAATCTGGTGATTACGGCGCATTTGAGATGCTTTTCAGGAGGGACTCCTGGCTCGAGAACGTGGTTTTAATTCGCATCCGGCAAGCATGTTTTTGTCTAAGTCAGTATTAATTATTTCTAACCGACTTTAAGCTGCAAAAAGTTCGCAATTCATATACAAATGTATACAAATCAGGGTTGAAAGCTCTTCTGCAATGTATATAAAACATGCATTCAAAAATAAATCCTCGTCTTTAAGATAATCTATTTTTTCCTACCCCAGGTTTCCTTCTTTAACAAAATTTATTATATATTACACAATTAATTATAATTTATTCTATATATCTTGAAAAGAAAGGTCGTATTATAAAAAAATCGAGTCTGTTTATCATCAAGCATTGTTGCCACATAAAGACCGATTTTTCCCTTGCTCATTCCTTATGGGATTTCACATTTGCAGAGTCCGAAACACTGTTGCGGCAGGTTTAATTGTAAAGAATGGTCATGCAACTCTTGGAAATCATGCGTAGGTCTGTCGACGTGCACTAATCCCCGTAAATCTACACCTATCTACTTCATTTGATCGGCACGCGCGCGGGCGCCTGCACTGGCGAAAGGGCAAACATACTTGCGGGATGTGCAAACATTCTCGAAATATTGAATCGATCTTCACTGTCGATGTTTGCTCGATGCTGGACAAATGTTCATTACGAACTCAGAGTGTTTCGGGACATCTCCAATTCACATATGTACATATGTGGGAGTTATTAAGGGGGAACTCGAGCAAGCTCATTTTACGCAAAACCGATTAGTCAAGTGGGAAAAAATTGAAATTCGATAGGCGCATTAAATCTCTTGTTTTAATTACTGTTCTGTTTGTTTATACTAATGTGTAGAAAGATGAAAGTTTGTTTTTTTATGTAAGGGATAAGCTTTAAAAGGACTAAATGGATTTTGATGATGTTTGATTGCTGTATTGATTAATTGTTCTTTGAGGTTTCAAAAGTTTCATAAGGAATGTGTTATTCTACAGTAGAAAATCATTATGCAATACAATTTTCAAGTTTTGCGTGTGCCTGGGAATGAGTTGGAAAGAAAAGAAGGTCAAATATGATAAAAAATGTATAATGAAGTATAAATACATATTGACATAAAAGTATAGATTAGCGTATATTCATTGTCCCACTCTGAGGTTTACTATTTTATTCTAATCTTTAATGTTATAATATCAATGGTAAATAAGTTATCCCGCAAATATTATGGCATCGATCATACTAATTAATTAATTAATTCCATACGGGGGTCAGTTCATCTAGTTACACTATTGACTAACAGCATTAAATACCATATCTAATTACTGTAATGATGTTATCTAAATCATCAAACTCGGAATACCAAATAGATTGAGAGAATGCGAGTTTAATTGGTAGAAATAACTAACGCTTATTTTTTCACTGTTGCAAATATTGTTTTATCGTTAATTATTTTTGAAATCTGAATAATTTTAGTTATGTGTCAATTAGAAATGCGCTAAAAAGTTAAAAATAATTGTTTTAGTTACCACAATATTCTTGGGTATATGTGACTAATAAAAATGGAATCCTGGTACGACCATAAACGAACATTATTGTTTAACTGCATAAACAAATTCTTTTATGAGCGTCTCAGGATTTTACTTTTATTAGTCACGTATGACCAAGACTGTGACCATATAAAACCGTGTAAAAAGTCATTTCAAGGCAAAATTGCGTTAGAAGCATATGCGACAGTACTTATGCATGAACATCTTCGCAACTTCAAGAAAACTATCTTCAACTTAGCGACACGCGAAGTTTTACAAGCTCCTTTGACGAGTACCGACAAGATTAACATTGACTGTCTTAATCGAATTCAAATCATATTCGATCGTTCATCTACACACATGTTTATTTCAATTAAACTAACACTAACAAACAATTTTATTTTATTACATTTAATTTATTTGGTAATCAAGATATAATATACAATTTACTCTTTCAGACAAATAAACATAAAAATCGGTATAAATATACATTTATCCCTTCAAAACTATATTTCTCAAAAACAGATCATTTTGCGAAATTTATTAAAATCGAGCAATCTTCGGGGAGATCCAATATAAAACGAGAAAGCTGGTGGTTACAGGAATCGATTGCAGGATGCAAGAGAGGAGTAAAAGTTTCGTCGTCGGCAAGTTGCAAAAGGAAGGCGGCATTAGTCTTGGGGGAGGTGGGCCGAGGTGTTGGCCGGCCTGGCAAGGTATTAGTAAAAGCAGCGAGTGTCTAGGTGAGATGGAAGAACGCTTGCGCTGGACGAGAGACCGCGTGTCGGCTTTCGAGCGGCCACCTGTACCGTGTCCTGCGCTCTCTCATCTTGTCCTTATCCCTCTCCTATCTACTCCGCTCGCTCCCTCCCTCCCTCACCCACTCACCCTCTGCCCCCGTAAAAAGCATCGCAACCCCTATATATATAGGGCCACCCTCGCCGACGCTCACACTTCGCATCGTTGCCGCTCTCGGACACCGGCCAACCTACGACGACCTGATCCTCGATCGAACACGATCCATCAAGATTACTTTCGAGAAGCTATCACTTCCGGTAAGTCATTCAACAGTCTTTTTCTAGTTCTTGTAAAATTGACTAGTGTTTTTGTACTTTTTGAATTTCTTTTCAAAGAAATCCTTTGACTACTTTCGCGACGAATGGGTAATAATTCTTTCGGAATTTAAGGGTGGTTTTTCGTTTATTTAAAATGAAGTTGTCCTAGGGTTTAGTTTGCAAAGATTTTGATAAGTGACAAGTGCAGGACTGTTGTTTAATTTGGCATTGTTATGCTTGTCATTTGTCGGAATGTTTATGAAATTGTGGTTCTTGAAAGCAGGGAAGAGTGAGAATGTTCGGGATAGAGAACACTGTCGTTTTGCTTTCGTGATATGGGAAGTTATAGAATTTAGTGTGGCAGGATTAATACGGTGTTTAAATAAATTGGAAATCTATTTCATTTCGATTATTCTAGGATCTGCCAAGAAGTAATTATTTCTAATTTTTGAAATAATTATTTCGTGCTTTTAGAATCCATGTAAATTGTTCGGTGTTAATACAATCATTCCACCTTTGCATTTAAGTGAACTCTATTAATCTATTATGTTCTTGAGAACCGTCGCAATTGATGACTCGGTGATTCCGTGTTACGTTAGAGTAAAGTCTAATCGCGTCATGTGCGCCGCCGGCTTTAAGTTCCGCCAATAGTATGCAAATGGAGCGCGCGATTAAATCATTCTCAATGGACTGTGCGTAAAGGAATGATCCTGCTGGGTGATTCGTTCGAAGTGACGAGATCATCTTCCACGTTTCGGGTGCGTTCTGAGTGATATTTTTCTTAGGAGAGATGAATTTGCGTCGGGAATATCAGCTGAACTAATAATGATCCTTAAAGTTCATTCCATGATTGTTGGGATTCTCGCTTTAATAGATATTTCATCGTAACTGTGTCCTATAAACATTTATAATATTATAGACACATAAATATTATCACAAAGAGGAAGGCTTTAATAACATTCCTAAAAAGATCGCTCGTTATTTATAACTAAATTTTAGCCAAGTATTTAAATTTACAGTACTTCTTTATAAATGAATACTATTATACAATATTACATAAAAATATATCTAAGACTTACAAGCAATAAATAATATCGGTTATCTTTCCTGAAATAGTTATCATTAAATCATCAAATTTCTACAGACTTTCATTTCTCTATGCAATTCTCAATTCACTTGTATTACAAATGAGCTTTCACCACTTATGTGCTCGTAAATGACAGGATTCATTAAAGTTACTCGCCACTTGCGAAGAATACTTGTCAGTCGTAGAGGGTGAAACACGATAGGCAGAATTCATGGGGTGTCCGAGTGGCCAACGGGTGGCCGGCACACGCCTTTACTGCTTGTGACGGATCTCTATCGTGCGTGAAGTAAACGATAACAGTCGCCAAATGTACATATGTACAACTGTAAATATGTAAATGCAGTCGAGCGATTCGGTTCGCTTGAATCCAAGAATTTCACCAGCGTTTCCTGCGAATCATCTTCGCACTTTCACCCTGTGCGAAGATCGTATCAGTCATCCGCGAATCTCTCGAGTCACTCTTCATCTATGACGACTCACGCTGATTCTAGGGAGAATTCGCTTTCCCAACTTGTATATAATTAATACGGAAGTAGAAATTCAGGAAAGCCACACGTAATTTGCTGGGTTAATAGAATTTATTTGAGGCAAAAAATTAATTGAAATCTATATGTTATAGTGAAATAAAAGGAGGAATTTAGTAAGTTAAATGTAGGGAATAACGAGTGGAAAAATATCTAGTTTTTGTGAACGAATCTTAACAAAAGTTTTACAATTAATTAATATTTGTAAATGATATTAGTCGGTTGGATATCACACGGGTTACATTTAGGGAATCGGGAGCTAAAGGATGTGCGGGTTTATGATGACCATTAATCTTCCAAGGCGTTATTAAAGTAATGGGATGACAGTGAGACACGAAGCCTGCGATATGTACTAATTATGTAAATGTATAGTACTTCTAATGATAAGTGTGGCCAAGTCCTTCATGGTTTCTCTATTATGCAGCAGTTTCGCCAAAACGGCGACACACGCTGAGTTACACTGGTTTTGCTTCTTAGGTCAATTCGTTTCCTTGGTATTTGCCTTTGAACAGAAATCCCTTTGCTTCTATTCTGCGTCGGTTTAGTAATTTCTTCAAGGTATTCAGATAAATTATCCGAGAACCTTAAGGAATTGTATGCTCTTCTATTCTGTAAATGTAGCCCTTTGGCATTTTCGGCAACGATGTTGGTATTGTATAATATGTTACAAATATTCAAAATGTGGGAATTCAGATTATTATAGTAACAATTGGGATAAAATTGATTCACTGAACAAAATTATTAGTGTGCAAAATACTTGTTGATTCTAACGCAAAAATACCATTTTGTATGTTTCACTCTGAATCGTCATTTTCTTTTCACTTGTGCGTACTAGTTAGTCAATCTGCTCGTCCAATCCTCTTTCATGCTCAGTTAGCATTTTCTCCCGTTCCAGCGTGTAAATGCGAGAAGCGATTTTTTGGGAATTGAACGCTCACTGTCAATGGTGGCGCAGCTCGTTCCAATTAGAAAGTTGCCGCTCCGATAACAGTGGGTTGTTAACGAAATCGCAGCTAAAGTTTTAACGGCAAAGCAAAGCGAACGTTCTGGCCTTTTTGACTCGTTCGGCGACTGAATGCGACGGCATTCGGCGAGCACTTTCAGCTCTTTCAGGGTAGTTCATCCTGCAAACCAATCAGTGAATGAAACAACATTTGCAACTTGCAAATTAGTTTCCATGTCTTTGGAGATGTATGTGGCTTCGGTTTTCAAGTGCATGTAAGCGTTCGATTTGAGTTTATTCGCACTAATGAATTCCAAGGCAGACGGCAGACATGTTAGAACTCCAAATGTTCCCTCGAAATAACTTCCACCGGAACGCAGTAGATAATAGGACTTCATTAACACTTCCCCAAGTAACAAACTGGATCTCGATTCATTGAATTAAAGAACGAAAGTCTATCCTTTAATTGTTTTGATCAGTTTTATCTAATCAAGTTATAGGTTTTTTTCATTAAAAAATGTCGAAGACAGTTGTGTTTAAAGAATATAGTTAAGTTTAAGATTTGTATCTCATATAATTATCATTTATATGACTTACAATTTAAAAATATCTATATTAACAATTAAACTTTTATTTTTCATCATTCATTTAATCATTAACAGATTAGTGAAACATCTAAGTATTAAAAGTTCAATATACAAAGTGAATTAAGTCTAATTGAAATTTGAATGAAGTTAGTGCATGGTGACTTTATGATTTTTCAGACTTTCTTCAATATGCCAACAACGTTCGATATTGTTCGATATTGCGCCAAGCTTAGCGACGTATTATCCTGACAGGCATGCTTTTTTCATAAATCCACATAGTGAGGTCGGCGTTGAGGTTTGCTCGGCTTCCTTTAGCCATGCACATAATGCAAGACGAGGATATATTCCAATAAGGATGTGTCAGTTTGCGCGCGGTAATATCGGACAGTTTGATAAAAGCTCGCTCATTCATTAAATCCGGAATACTCTAAGAAAATAGCCTGAAGGAAGGTTCCGTCAGAGACAGCCTTTGACATTTTCCGAATCACTATAGCTACATTATTGAACTTCAATTTCATTCTCAACTTTAAGTTCTACGCAACAGGGTAACCTTTTCCTGAAAAACTTTATCAACACTTTGATGATCAATTTTTTATTCATATACATATGTATTTTCTTTCTAAATATGCGCATCACTAACAAATACCGTTCAAAGTATTAAAACAACATTAATTACTGTGATATTTATCACGTTTAAAGTATTTAAAATTAAACCTCTACATTTTGTAAATGTATGTGTTTTTTCGGTAATAGTTGCGTCAGTCGAGTCTCGATTTTGTTTGGGAGTTGTACGATAGAGATTCTCAGGGAAGCCGAAGCGTCTGCTAAAACCATGGGTTACTTCGTATTGCATTGTTCCCTTTCTCCGAAACATAACAGGCTTTTTATCCCTGCTGAGCTCTTGGAGGCAAGGCTCTCCTGCCAAAATGCGGTTTTGAAAGGCTTTCCTCCTGGTATAAGTAAGTAGGTACATTCCACCCTTTAAACCGGAGTAACGTCTGACATTAGTATCCCATTCTACTGGGGAACTCTCCTTCCAACGGTAGACAGAAGCGCTTTTCTCTTTACGCTAGCTTTGAAATGTTGCATGAAAGCCTTTCCCGATTTTCTTTTATTAATTCCAAGTGCTCAACATTTAAGTGAATAATTCCTGTCGGTGAATTATTACTGAGCGTTTGCATCATGAAGCTTTTGTTTCACCAATTCGCCTTTTAGTAAAATAACAAACCTTAGCACAGCTGTCAAGCATATTTTATAATGCTTTTATTAATGATAAATATTAAAATATAGATTAACATGTATAGTTGAGTTGATCTAAATTTTTAAATAATTTAAAGGGTACCATTGATTTGTTTGTAATCAAGGTAGTTACAAGTTATTATTCTTTAAACAACTTATTGTTAACATGCACATTAAATGTCACTTACGTAAAGTTGCATACAATAGCTTGTAATATATAATTCACTGAATATCACTCTTTGAATTTTCACTGAAGCGTGTGGTGTACTTCGAGCTGAGATTGAGTTTGCATGAAGTATAACAGATTTATATCGAACGATGGAGTACTTTTCCTTGAAAGGCGGGTTTTTACGCAAGAAACTCCGGCAACAATGTGGCATTCTTTAAGAGGCCGATTAATTCCCCATGAACAGGGTTCTGGAGGAATTTGAGCCTTGGTTAAATAGCCTTCGATCGAGAAAAATCTCCTCTTACCCCACTTGCCGGTGAGGCCAGCGTTTTCTTTGAGGATTAGCAGTGGTCACCCTTTGAGTCTCAAATTGTTTGCACCGCTCCGGAAGGAAGTTTGCTCTGTTAATTAAAAAAATGTTTAAGCCCACCATTGTCATAGTCGATTTGTATTCTGTATTATGGAAAGCCTCGTTTATGTGGGTGGAACCTGTTTCACTCTGTGTAGTCAATATTTGTTAGTTTAATACTTTTCCCACGATACTGAAATTTTATTCCTTGTATTAACATTAAGGTCATCGGGTTGAAAATCTAGTTAGCAGAGAATCTAATTCCAATTAAAAACTTTGATTTCACAATTTTCAAGCTAATTTGCTTGCAGGAAGAGACTTTTAACTCATATGCATGTGAGGTCAGTGGACGCGTGATATTTTTATTTCAGTATTCAAGTTCTTTCTGTGGTCGTTGTTTAAAACATGTAGGATGTGTAAAGTCTTGATACTCGAACTCTTGAATATAATTTCTCAAATTAACGTTCTTCGAATTAATTTATCATTGAATAAAATCTGTAGATGTATAAAGTTTTACTTTGTTATTATAATTCTTTGTTAGTTTAATGCCAAGCTACTTTTGCTTGAAACATGCGGAATCTATAAATCCCTGGTAATTACTATGGATTCATCCTTCTATCTTTCTAAGTCACTTCCGGAGACGCTTGCAATGAGATCGAATCGTTGCTATCACGCTGAGAGCAGTTGTTATCAAGATTACGCAAATCTAATAAGACTTCCAAGAAGAATTGGATGTTTCTTCGGTGCTCATTCTCCGGCCGAGTTTACTTTGCTCAATTGGAATTCGAATGTTGATTCTCTCGTAACGCTTTCGTAGAAACAGATCGTTTTCCCACTCACACTTTATTACCGACTCTAACTTAAATTTCACTACCTTCTTACGACCTACCTGTAAAGTCTGTTTGAAGACTGTTAAGTTTCAGAAAACTGGCAAATGTATCTACGCAATTTATTGATTATTATTTAAAATGATCGGTTCAATGCATCGTTGTATTATAATTTGCATTCATTTAAGTATAAACTAGATAAAGGAATATTTTTAAGTTTTTTATGATAGTTTTTAAAGGTGTTTTAAATATTTTATAATATATAATATAATATCAGCATAGGAAAGTACTAGTAGTAAAGTAGGATTAGTGTCAGAACTAATTCTTTTGACAATGAGAAGCTGGTGTCCTCGTGTAAATGGGATATTGGTCTAAAAATATAACTGAACAATCGATAGTTCAGATATCCCGATGGCGGTTCGATCGAGGCTCACTTAAATTCTGGCGATTCTATGCAGTCTACACCAATCTCTGTATAGGGTGATTCAAATATCCGTGAGTCTGTAGTGTTTATATTGTCAATTGTTCAATCACAACGTAAATTCCAGTAACTATAGAATTGACTTGTGCAAAAATTCTTTAAATTCTTTGTCAAAATGAGTAATGAAAAATATATAAAATAAAACATACATGTTTAGCATCTTCCAGGTAAAAATAATTCTATATAAAACAGTTTTGGTAGTCATCGCTTTTCTACGAGAATATGCACTCTCATCAAAGATACGCTGAATGTGCATCATCCTGTACGTGCTATCGCTTTACACGGTCGACCGTATTACGGTCGAAAACACAAATTAAGTGGAAGCGGAGTTGTTGTACCCTGACTAACACCTCGTGCCAGAATGCCTGACAGGATATTTTTATTAACACGTTGCGCCCAATATATTGACGAAAACGAAGCACACGTGAACACACGTGACTGACCAAACTGTAACAACCGTTCTCTGTGATTCGATCATTTATTTTTTTATGCAACCAGCAACGAGAAAAATGGTACTTTATACAAGTATCGTTTGTACCATTTAATCGTATTCAAATGACAAGTAATTTATTTCCACGTCAAACTCACCTTAATCTATAAAGTAATACTTTTCAAACTAAACATCGCAATTACAAAACAGGATTTATTATATATTTATTATCCTATAAAAATTCACACAATAAAATTGCAATTATTCACCTAACCCAAGATCGACTTAAGCAATTATTTATTTAAAGAAGACATATCTTCATGAGTCAGAGAATGAAAAAAGTGTCTTCGAAAATCAGCGAAGTACTTCGTAACCCACATTTATAAGTAACAGCTGAAACCTCAGCGGTCAGTTCGACCGGCGACTTTAATGAAAGGGCGAGGAAAGGAAAGATTGCTCTTTAAATGATTCACAACGAGTATAATCAAGTAGAAGTAGTGCGAACTTGGAAGCAATCCTATCTGTGCGGCTCGCACTCACAATGTATTATGTATACCTGTTGCGTGTCCGCTTTAGAAAAAACATGAGCATTGAAAGGGGATCAGATTGTAAAGCTACTCCCAAGCAGGCACTTTAAGGCGGGGAAAGCCTCTTACTCAGGTCGTTCGGCGGTCCCCTCTGCATAGCAGATCAATTGGGGCCAACTTGTTTATTTAGAATCTATAGGTCTTCGATTTATTACGTGTGCTTCCTGTCACTGATAAATAGATAAATAGTACACATACTTTTTGGGGATCTTTTGTTGACTATAAAGTATAATAGTTTGTGGAAACAGTGTTTAGTGAGTACTTTCAAATAAAATTATAATAGTCATTGGAAAATAATTAGTTTTGGAAAAGAATAAGAACGGTTTTCAATTTGACGTGGCAAAATTAAATTAAAATTACAGTTTTTACGTGTTGGTAAATAATTAAAATTACCTTTTTCCTTCGAAAATTGTGTATTTCAACTTATAACGAATAAACAAGTATGAAAGTTCAGAGTGTTTCTTTATAATGTAATACGAGCAAGCAAAACTTTTATATACGATCGAATCTGTAATATTCGTAATACTACACGCATGCTAGCTTCCCGTTGGCTTTGAGATTATGAACACGCTGAACTTATAATCACGACACGCAGCATCAGCGACGCTGTACCGGGCATTTTCGATGACTCGAGTCATACTAATCTCCTCCTTCAATGAATAATTCAAGGAACGGGGAAGCCGATATTTCCTTACTTTCTTGCTTATTGCACATCGTGACGTAGATTATAATCAAGCGTATAAATGCATAGGCGAGGCGATCGTTGCTCCAATTCGCTTTTCTTTATATTCCAAACTCTCATCCGTTGGCAATTTACTAATCGAACGCGTGCATCTTCATTGAGTCCCAAATGCAATTATCAAGAAATTCAATAATCGCTTTTGTTGGCTCGACTGTTTGTAAAAGCAGAGTTCCAAGTGTAAGACAATTGTTTTTTAAAGCGTGTTCTTTCTAGAGGAATAATAAAGAACATTTTGTGTGTTATTATTGGGGAATATTATACTTATTGCAATTTTCTCTGAAACAGAAACTTCTTGGTTCACCGTAAATGCAATTTCCGTGTTTTATGCCTTTTACAATCTAATACATCACTTTACGAATTGATATCAGCGCCAAAGTCTGGAAAACGCTTAATCTTTTCACCATCATCCACCATCTTTCTGAAATACAATGTTTCTGAGAAAGTAATTCTGATTTTCGCATATTCTTTCAGTGTCAAAAAACGAGTGAACTTTCTCCCAAAACCAATACTTATTTACATAATGATTTCTTATAGTTCACACTGTTAAAAGTTCAAGCAAGACTTCTTTTTTTGGCTTGCCATTAATGAGGATTATGGATAAGTATGATTCGCTCTTCCTTTCCCGCCACGCTTCTCTTTGTTCGTTAAAGTTTCAGTCAAGGTGATCGAACTTATTTGTATGTGTTCCACACACACAAATACACACACGTACAGGCAAAATAGAGTGGCGACCTTATACCTGTTGAAACTTCTATCGCGCGCGAGATAATCCAATTTCGCTAATTAAACAAGTCGCGAGAACAAGGTCGACTATGGCGCTGATTATATTGACAAGAATTTATGTATTAGCTTTCCGAAACGAGCGGTTGCAGATCGCAGCAGCCGCTCGTTTCATTATCAACTTCGAAACTAATTTAAAATCGGTGTTTCTTTTATGGCCACCATTGTCATATTCCCATTCGCATGCGGTGGTGTTAAAAAAATAGGGAATATTTGAATCCACACCAGGTCCAATTAGTCTTGCTAATCCGGTTAGAAAATGGGTTGTATAAAACAGTGATATCTATTTAAATGGATAAAGTTTCGTTCTGTTTTTGTGAGAGAGTTGGTGACAACAAATTCTATTGTAGACATATCAACTTTTATTATTTAAGCGATAGAATCAAGATATCTATATTAATATTGAATAATTTATGCATTACCAATGAAGTTTCAAAGTGAAATTTACTGTTTTTATTATTGTACTATCTTTTGGAATTCAAAGTATTAGCATTCAATTCTGTTATTAATTTCTTTGCTATTATTTATTGATCTATCAATCCATTATATACGCCATTTTTTAATTGTCGTTTAGTATCATAAATGGAATCGCAATTCTCTTGGGTGTAATTCCCAAGTGGGAATCCAGACCGCATTGATCGGTCTGCATTTCAATGCTGCTTATTTGTATGACCGCGCCACAAAGACATCGACGGCGAGCGAATGACGAGGATTCCGAGGAATGACGGTAATACGAAGTAATTGAGGTCTCACACACTTTTGTCAGGTAGCATGAAACAAAGTCGTACGGATTAATACGAGAACTGTGGAAGCTTTCAAGCGCGCGTACAAATATAGAAGCATCGCATATGAATCGCACTCTATTTGTATCAACCTTCCGATGAGTTTTCTGCCTACGTCAAGCTAGTTAGTGAAAGCACGTTTTATCTGCTTTCCCAGAATCCTCCGCGAGGCCAAAGGAACTCGACCGTGTTATATGTGTTTGAAAGGAAACATAGACTTTCACGCTTCATGGAAAAATGTCCTTTTAGTTTGTGCAATTAGCTAGTTAATTATAAACAAGCAACTTGTGATGTGGGCGACGTGTGTCTTGTTAAAGAATCGTATTAGTTATTGGCATTGGTAGCAATTAAACTGATGTCGAGGCTAATCTGTTATTAGATTATCCGTTTTCCTGTTATTGGAACTCAAGCTACTCTATTTTTACGTTGCTTATTTAATTTCTCGGAATAATGATTGAAAGTATTGAATTTTATTAATATTAATCTTTTGAGATTCCTGCCATTTTTACACGTATTTACTTATCTTCCAACCAAGGTTTAGTGATTTTAATTAATGAATTATGAAGATTTATAAGCCGTATTTACAAGTTTTTTGTGGTCTTGGAAAGTATTAAGGACACAAGATAAGACTAACAGGAGTAAAGCCCAAAATTGTGCAAACGCAGCCGATGTTCCGAAGGATTAGAGTGATTGATCGGTTCCGAATTTTATGGTCGAATGGGTGTCCAATACTGCGGCCGGTCGAGCTACCCTTCTCGCAAACTTCGATCATCTGTTATTCGCCGGATAAAGCTCCGCGAGACAAAAAGCCCGGACGTTTATGAGATCGACTAAGTCACCGTCGGACCGCGCGTGTCACTACGAATCGACAACAAGGAGGATGCAATTTTACTGTACAGGCTGAATCATTCGAACCATATTGACTTTCCTTCGAATCGGTTTTCATTTATTGTTAAGTGGAAAGTCTGTCAAAAATATATTTCTTTTCTTATTAGGTGCATATAATTATAATCTCTATTTATATAAAAATATTCTCAGCCAGTAGTTTTTATCAAAAATTCCTTCGAATATTATGAAAGCAACAAACCATTCAGCAGAAAGGTTATTAGCTCCGACAATTGTATTCGGGTGAATGACCTGTGGATGCTTGCACCTCGTGCACACGTACTTGCTGAAAGTGACAAATGCGCAGGGTTGTCGCTCAATAGCAACATGCATCCACTTTCCGATGACAGACAGTGGACTGCGAATACATTCAAGCAAATTTACGTCACTCTCGGCTGTCGGCGGGGATTTTATCAATAACCGGAGCGCATCCTCACGATTATTGATAAAATGCCTTGCTAGCTGACAGATATTGTCAGCAGCTCGAACGGCAATTAGAGTTTACCAAAATGAAAGGAGATTGGATGCTTCCTTATAATGTTGGTCGTCAGATATTTGATGTCAGAAACATGAGCAAGTGTTCCTCTTTGGTTACAGAGAACTCAAGCAAAGATGTCGAAGATTCCTTTTAGCACGATCCTCTTCTTTGTCGTCATCAGCTGCGCCTTGGCTGCTGAGAACTACATGGACTACGGCGGCTTGTCAGGTAAACGAGCGATCAATCGAACCCAAGGGAACTCTTTCAGTATAGACTTTTAAACCTTCACCTTCGTAAATGTGATTCGACAGTAACTTCCTGGACTTTGACGGGAGAAATGTTAACAATATCTTTTAACGTATGGTACATCTCTCATCATTTTAATACTAATTTTAATTTCCTAAATATGATTTTAATAAGAGTTTCGTTTGAATTTCCTTGGTAATTGGATTAATTTACATTTATAATATATTGTTGCAAACATTTACAGATTAATTTCTTAATTCAAAGCATTTCCATGCCCTTTTCAAAACTTCTTTAACTTCAATTCTACCAACACTTAAACACACCTGCAGACAGTTCACCACATTCATAAATCTGTAAGTTTTTGAGCGTCGTACATAGCAGACGGTTTACCGCGCAAGGACTCGATTATCCGCTGTTAACGGAGTTTAATCTAACGCAATTGGAAGTTTTGTCAACTAAGGCACCGGTGTTGCCCCAGGCTAATTAATGACGCTTATAAAGGTTTTAATGAGAGGAAATTGCGCTCGGGCCAAGTGGCCAAGTGGATCACAGTAAAACTCTCTGCCTCCGGGAAAATACGCACATATATGTGTGTACCTGAGTATGTGTGTGGTTCTAGTCAGCTTTACGCTGGGATTTGAAAATGTTTAATCTTTCATCCACCTCGCACATATCCGAGATAAACATTTGCGTGCGAGCTGCGGTTCGTTCAATGCGAGTTTCAATTTACCCGATTAGATACGTTTTATTGGATAAGCGCGGTTTTACTTGTCGTTAGGGGTAGGATTTCATTGATTCGTCAGTATTATCATTATCGTTTACATTATCCGTCGTTCGCGCGACGTATCTCGAGATATCAAATGCATAAAGGATGCATTGGACATATTTCGTGGAAAATAATGTATTCTCACTGTTATATTTAATCTCACTTTTTGTAATTTGAATGCCAACGTGTCTGTATCATTTTTTTTGGTAAACTAATCATCTTTATAGATAGTACCTTCTTTAAATTTGGATTAATAGGAAAAAGTAAAGTGAAAACACAGTATAAAAAGCATTCAATTTAGGAACATTTATATATTTAATATTATATAATATGCTTCGGGGAAATATCTCTGATTTAGCTGTGCTAATATATTTCATGCAACGACTCGTTTATTAGGAATACATGACTCGCTAGGAACTAGCTCGCTTATCAAATGTGTGACTGGAAAAGGCCAAACTAATTGACGTCTATCAAGTATCACACACGCGTACAAGCTCGATACGCAATGTCACGTGTTCGATCGTTCTGACAGCGTCAGGGACACGTAATTTTGCGTTAAGTATGACACTCGTTTAGACAAGGTGATCATTCAAACGTACATCCGATAGACATCCTTCCGTGATCGTCTGCCACTCGATCACCCCGCCAAGACACCTGTCAAGTATATTTTGCTGTTACGCAACCCTCCGAACTTGTTCGACGCGTATTCCTTTCGCAAGTTTCCCTAAAAGCACCTTCTTCTTCTTAAGTGACAAATTTCTCGATGACAAATTGGCATTAGTTTCTGACACGGTGTCTTATTACAGATGTCAATGTTTATAAGGAAATAAGAGATTACTTGCTATACAAGAAATCACATTTATATTTTAACCCTTGACATTCAAGTTACACATTTTTCTTAGGTGGTTGATTGAATTAGTAATTAGTTTTTAGATAAATCGGATTAGTTTCTAACTTGGTGTGGTATTACAGTTATCAAATTTGTTACTAATTGTGAATATTGATATGAACAGTAAAATAATTTCATAAGTAAACTACAACATATATTCATTTAAAATCGAATTCAAAATCCAATTATTGAATCAAACTAGCGAATGTAATGACTCAGGCAACCGGAAACTTTTAAGTCTAACTGTACTTCATACGATAAAGTCGACTTTGCCTTTTAGGATAACAGAATTTCACTCAACTGCTTCCGCTAAAGTTGTAAAGTGCGTTGGATAGAAACAGGATAGAAAACAGGGCCAGCCGGCTATTGCAGCGCATTTAGTGTGGAAACCTCCCAGCTGGTTGCTGGAAGTTGGAATTGGTCCAGCATTCATTGCGGGCTATCGCGACGCGTTTTTCGCCTTGTTTCTCTCCTCGCTAAATACGATTATCTCGAAGAAAGGGCTTGCCGGATAAGTTTCTAAGAGCCGCGCCGATATTTCAACAGCTCCGCTCTTCCCTTGCGGACCGGAAGAGAAATGTAGCCGCCAACTCGGCTGACTTCCTGCAAGAACAACCCTTTACTATAATGGATATTTTTACTTTTTCTCATTCCGGAATCCTCCACTTTCTTAAATGCCTTTTTGTGGAAACTGTAACGAATTGAATTATACTGTTGCTTTACACATTCGTCAGTTATTATTACTATTTTATAATAACAGAATATCGATTTCAGCATCAAAACCTTGCTCTATTTTTAAAACAATTGCTAAGGAAATTTAAACATAGTAGCGCTAAATAGTAAACCGTAGAAAAATGAAATTATACAGCAATTGCAAAAGTGATTTGTTTATACATGATAATTTTTTTGAATAGAAATGGAAAAACAGCGACTATATATCTTTTGACTTTTGTTATTATAATATATACCTTGATTCCACATTGCATTTTTTCGGATTATGGAAACCCATAAAGAACTCGCAACGAAATGCAATGTTTGATGCCAGACTTTTTGGGTTGCTTCCTCAACTGGATTCGATGGTTGGATCGAATGCCGAAACCGAATATCGAAGAAGTATTGCTTCAGTAGAGCCATTACTTTTTGAGGTTTATTGTATGCATCGAAGTGAGACACCTTACACAGAGTGTATCACTTATCGTAAAAGACTTTAATAGCGCATAAAGCGAATATGCTCTCTCCTCACATGTAACGGTAAATACACACATGCAGACACGTATACGCAACGCCACCACGATCTTTATTTCGAGAGAGTCGTTAAATAGGAATCTTGACGCGGAGAGCATTAAGCTCGCAATATTGAATCTCGCACTTTTGCAATGATGCAATAAGAAATGAGAATGGAAAAGTGAAATTCCTTGATTGAAAGTACAGTGTATGGTCTAAGAGTTTTATGATCGATAGCGGAGATTATTAATTTTAACATTAAAATGAATCATAAGTGAATGGTTAATTATAGTCAACTGACACTTGAATTGAATATGCCATATAATATTCAGCAAGAATTTAATAATGACGAAATAATGGTGAATTTGTTACCCAATTTATTACTGTCTGTAATATGAAACAAAAAGTATATTATTATAAGTTTAATATATAACAAACAAACATAAAAAAATGGATCATGCAAATGCAACTTATCAAAAAGGTGTGAAATACGAACAAACAGTTCTACGTTGTTCCACTAATGGTGGAAACGCAGGTTTGCAATAACAAATGATTGTATCGTTCCACTTCCATTCAGGGAAGTGTCTATAAAAGTCGTGTATCATAAATGTATCATATTCTGCCAGCCCTGTCTGGCAGAGCTATTCATTTCCTTTTGGATATCCGGGAGAGTAGCGTTTCCCATTGCGGTCAGAGTGTCATCAGTCTCGTAACATAAATCATTCGAATGCCGAGTCACCCTTGATTCTGGGAAAAATATGCTTGCAGATGACAATGAGAACACGCCCGGAGAGAACATGCGTGAGCTTTACAGGCTTTTGGTGCAACGCAACGCATTGGAGAACGGTGGAATCAGTGGCATACCATTGGAACATTTAATGATTCGCAAATCCCAACGCTCGCCTTCTCTGCGCCTCCGATTCGGCCGATCTGATCCGCATTTGTCTGTAAGTCTTTTTAATAATTATTTTTGGGATTTAAACAAGGTTTAATATAAGTGATTTAATTCTTTGATACCATCTTCCCATTTATTCTGATTGTGATTTTACTCTAATGAAACGTCAATCCCTTGGGATATTAATTAATGGAGACAATTTTTCACACTTCTTTTTATTCGAGTTGATATAGTCACGGAATATTTCAATCATCAACTATGTTTCAAACGACTACGTTTAGTCATAACGTTTCAGTCCCATTCCATATAATACGAATCGACCTATAATCTTTCCAAGACAGTCATCATTTCAAGTCCGTGACTTTGCTCGCAAAATGTCAAAATTTCCACGCGAAATAGCTACTAAAATATTGTGACACAAATTTACTGTTCTGACCTATGACATTGATGACATGCAATGTGGAGCAATCTTAAGAGAGTGGATTCATCGATTCGATCGCTTTAAGTTTCTTCTGGTATCTTAATCGCAATTTGTTTCCTGTTTGGCACGAAGCGAAGGAAACAGGAAGGCAAAGAAGACAAGATAATGGATTATATAATTAGTATAATGCATGCGTGTTTCAGATGGGAGTGCTCTCAAGACCCTTGGGTGCCGTTGCAGCAGGATTCGAGGATAATAATTAACTGAACTCTCCGGCGCATAGATCCCTCTCCCATCGCGATTCCTAATTCTATTCTATCATGTGAACAAAGCATGCAATTGGCCGTCGTCATCTATTTTCACCTGGTCAGATCTCGTGACTTACTCTACTTCCTTCTGACATTTAATTGGCCGACCGGAAGGGTAGATCTACTTAACATTCAATTAAACCTCTCTTCGAAAGGTATTTTTATCCATCACTCTTTATTTAGAATTAAAGCCTGCTATACAGTAAATTTATTTAGTTTGATGTTTGATTATTTGGGGATCAGTAATTCTGTTAATAAGGATTGGAGGTATCCAAATCGATGATTTACTTTTGTAGTGTTAATATGAAAATTTTGATTGTGTCTGAATGAAAGTCTGTTTAATAGTTAACTTCATTGCAAGCTCTGCAAGCTGGGTATTTAACTCGCTGATTCATTACTGTTTGATGCTCATTTACACGTGACAGTGAGAGTATACGCGCTGATCCGTACGAGCGCGGAATCAGAGAGTCAGTGAACAAATGATGTTTCCTTTATAATAAATGTTGTCGAGGGTAAATAATTATTCTGAATTAAATAGCCAACAATAGATTGCATTATTTAAGCCAGGCTTCAAACGAAAATAATAACTTTTGTTTCCGTGCTTCATTAAAGGATGTCTGACTTATGTAAATGAATTTCAAACTGGCTTTTGGCATGAATGAATTCGAAACGGGTAGATTTATCATTTCGGTTGGGATCTGATAATTTCATCAGGTGTTTAATGACGTTCGTGGAAAGATGGAATGCGTGGGTAAGGTGTCAGTATTTTCTACACATCGGTCGTAAGCACGTTAAAAAATCATTAGTTTGACTGCTAATTTTCATATTTCGTTCGTCACAATCGCAGTGGATGAATTGGTAAAGAAATATTTCTCGACACCTCTCAAAAGTGAATGAAAGAGCCAAGTAAGAATAGGAATGGTCAGCCGGCCTAAACAGGTTTCCAAAGATCATTAAATAAATTGAGCGACCGATATGTAGATCGAACCTCTTTAATATTTGTGCCAAATATTGTGATCTCTGTCACACGCGAGGGAATATTTCACGACAACTTTCTGTTGCGATTCTGTTGTCATCGTTTCAGCAATGACACTATTGTATTAGAGTGCTACATGCTAAGTCATTGGTTCGCGTTTCCCATAAGTTTGTACTCTAAGATCTTAATATACGCTTGATATGTTATATACCTGATAATCCACCTGTTAACTCTGTCGATCATTAAAATCGTCTGTGGCATGAAGCGCTAAATCATTACTCGCCGGCATGATTGCTCGCAATGACACACACACTTACTTCGTTGGTACGAGTTTGCGTAAGGAGAAATAAAAGTCAATCGGAGCTCTTCGTCCAGTGTTTCTTTCTGACCGATTTGTGAGTGTTCGATTAACAAAAAGGGGAAATCAATATTTTATTTATATGTAGATAGGATTCGTTTGATGGAATTCACTGCTTCTCGATCTTCTACTGAAAGTCCTACGGTGCTCTTGAATTCTGGTCGCAGAAGAACTTGACTTTTCGCATGCTCGGCTGTGATGGACAAAGGCAGCGTTAGAACTCTTTTCCAATTAGTTTCCTCGTACCTAGTGAAAAACTGACAAAATCATTAATATTAGTTCACCAATTTCTTCAACTTTTGACTTCTTAGTCTATAACGATACGTTTCCGTTACAATCATCAAGTATTTTCACCCACTATTAGTTTTTCTTTGAGGTAAAATTAACCGCCTTGCATAAACTTAGGTCATTTTATCATTTTATGGGAATAATTACACTATTAAATAAATGGATCTAGTCTTATTGTTAAGCAACAGTTTTTTATATTCGTCTTTCAGATTGTTTGCAGTTCAATTGTCTTAAAGAATTCCTTATTTAAATTAATAACAATTGCATGAACTTTCTGTGATTAAACGTGGTTACAAGTTTCATAGTCACCTGATCGAAAAGCTCGTCTTCAATATGGAACATCGTATACGTCAGGGGTTTCTCAATGGGCGAGCGCTCCGGCAACTTGGCTAAGCTCGCTTCCGCCTTATTGTTCCGTAAATTATACAGCAGCAAGTCCGACGAACGTACAAGGAGCTCGTGGATTACCTGGAAACGTTGTTACATGTCAGATGAGGCATCACATGTTGCATGTGCAAGAATAAAGAAAAAGAAACTTGTTAATGCGAACTCGTTAAAATGCTGCTTGGATTCTGAGTAAATCTTCTGATTTTTGCAATTAATATTTAAATTTTAAAATTAATAGTACTTAATAGTCTTACTGTCAATATTTTGTTTATATTTTTTTATCATTTGTACTTTACAAGCAACTTCAATTGAAGCAAATATTACGTGTTTCTTCGGTTAACAATTAATAATTGTTAATAAAATCTATGATTTAATATTTTATTACTACACTGTTTAGTTCGCTATGCTATCAGAAGAGCATTTGTGAATTTGCAGTAGCATGGATGATAGTCCGCATCATTTCAGCTCACTTTGACGGAGCGTCGACCCGCACCGGTGAATAACAATTCGTCAGTATGTATTTCGATGATGCTCGTCATACTTTCCAGCTCACTGCTCCGACAATTCTCGTTTGCCCCTGCGATGCTGCAAATTATCGAATTGTTGCATGAGCGGAACAAACAAATGCCACGTGGCTCGATTGCCAGCACAGTTTATATAGGGTCACCGAAAACTCACCAAGTAAACTTCAATGATTAATACAGTATTTATTAATATTTGATTTCGATCAGCAAGAATTTAGATTCCTGCAATTTTATGTTACCCAGTATATTGTTTTTCGTTAAAACGCATGACATTTGTTTGAAAGATAAACGAATTTCAAGAGAAAAAGATCATCACCCAGTATTCTACCAATTTGAGCAATTAATTACAGGCATCAGTATTAATAACTATATCAGTATTATAATCTAATAATACTGATGTAATATATCAGTATTATAAACTATAAACCAGAACGATCTCTAATCTTGTCAATTTTCCAGCCTGTCACTCATTACACTGACAATAATGATGCTAACGTTCCTTATACTAATGGTAATAATTTCGATAAGTAATGCAAGACATTAATTCTTAATGATTCCTCGATCTCACATGTTAGATTGCAATTCTACTTCGACGTTTGCTAATCCTATTAATTTTTCGACCATCGCTCGTTTCACTGACAAACTGATTAAAGTAGAATGAAATTAGGATCGCACCGACGGAAAACAGAGTCAGGTCGGAAAAGGTTATTATTACAAGTGATCCCCAATAAAAGAGTGTGCCTGTCGAAAGAGCGTAGCAGGTAGATGGGCGAAATGATTAAGCTCCCGGAGCAAATGATCTCCAACCCTTTCCACGGCACGTGTTGCCTGCTTTCGATTTGATGGATAAAGGAACCCTTTTCCTGGCTACCCTTGCTCTATAAATATTTTTGTTGCCGCATGACACGACGAACGTGCGTGATCCTTTGCAAATGACGATTAGCAGCTGCGCGTCTGTATTTTATTTAAAGCCTTCTGCTCTTTTCGTCACCCCTCTTTTTTAAATATCGTATAGGAAAAATGATGTGTTCTGAGAATCGTTATAGAAGCAGTTGCAACCTTGCAAGATCATTGCTTAGTGAATTCCTATATTTGCTTTACAAATAAAAAAGAATAAAAATGGGAAAAAATAAGATTCAATTTACTCGAAATGATTACAGTAGTATTAAAATTATTACTATTTTTCCTGTTGCGGTGTACTTTTGATTTCCAGAATATAAAAAGTAAAAGCAAGTTTTGAAGTTAATGTGTTCTAAATTTTGTAATTTTTCTTTATTATAATTACTTACTATTGGTTGACCAAAGTGAAGAAGTCATCGATCTGAGCAGTATGTTTGTTGTCCTCATCGATGCCACAAACTGCCTCGGCCAATGCGAGCGCAGCGCTAGGTGTATCATTAGGATCGAAAATGCTGAAATCGCAATGCTTTTCCTCCAATACTTGTTGGGTGGCCGCATTCGCTCTAAGCTTTGCATGTCGAAGAAGAGCAGAATACAATGACGCACAGAGAAATTGAAGAAGAACATTTCCACCAATTGGATGACAGTGTGCAGGAATATTGTTGTTGAGTGCGAGCGCTGTTCGGAGAGTGGCAATCGGCAAAGTAACGTATAATTCGGTGAAGCAGCCAATCACTAATGACATTGCTTGATAGATACTTGCTCCTGTCTAATTAAAACAGAGCCTTCGTTAGAATAATGGATCATGCCATTTGTTGATACATCGTTGATTCAACGACTACATGAATAGTAATTTGATCAAATAGCAATTTAGAAATGTCGATTATAATGTTTTCCTATTAACAGTGAGTTTCAAAACCATAGAACATAATTTGAGTTCTAGAAAGCTGAATTACTCGAGTAAAATTGATTTAAATGTTGTACTTTCACTTCCCTACACAGGGAGTTTAAAAATGTTGGGAATTCAACATTTTATACAAATTTGTCAGTCGTGATTTAACTTATTTAAATCATTTAATATTAATGAATGATTTGCTATTACTTTTACAGCTTCGAAAAGGGTTTCAACCACTGGGTCCATCATATCCTTCAAAGGATCCAGTATGGCTTCCAACCACGGTGGTCTCGATTGATTCCACACCTGTAATGCTTCAACTTTGAGGAGTCTGTCTTTTTTACAGTATTCAGTTAATCTCAGAAGAATTAATGAATCTAGGTCAACCTGTTGACGATCGAGATAACTGGACCACTCAGCATCAAGTTTTAACGCTGGAACAATCACGTTTTCTGGTTCCTTCACTGATATCGTCAGCATGTAAACCAAACTGTACAATCCCAGGGCAGGAGTGATTTTCAATGACTTATCGCAGGCTGTAGAAGAACACAAGAATCCTCCGCAATTCTTCTCCGGCCTCCTCTTTTTTTCAGAGTTATCAAAACTGTTTTCCGAAGTGAAACCGATGCACTGTGTCACTAAAGTTCGCAACAATATTTTTGCTACGACATAATTATCAATTGAAATGGTCTGCAATAAAAAAACTGTCTCAATTCTGGATTTCTTTCTTTCTTTCTCAAAGAAATCCTTAACGTGTTTCCGTCGAAATTTTCATTCTTTTTTATAAGACATAAAATAAAATACACAGAAAATATAGTATGCGGAATGAAAGTTTGTTGCTCTAGTTATTCTAGTATTGATACTATAAATTCGTCATGGCATTTCAATCTACCCTCATAAGTTGCGGCCAATTCGGCTGCGGTTGGTGTCGCAGTAAGTTTATCTCAAGGATAACCGTCCTGTCCTCGGGCAGATTGGGAACGCAGACGTCCGACTTTGCTGATCCTAATAAGTTCGGCGCACACACCAGCAGCCAAGGGGCAGGTCCTTGCCGTGGTTGCAAAATAGCTAGTTTCTCGAAACCATCACGAAAAGCCTGAAGGACATAATTATAGGATTTATCGGAAAGTTGTATAAATAGATCGCAAATTCTAGAAAACGTAAAATATCTTATAAAACCAGGATTCAAAATTTATCTCTACTATCTGTGTTTTCTTTTAACAAAATATTGTTTATCTATCTTACAACAATCGTATTTACATGCACAATGGAATAAAGAAAAATACAAAAATACATATGGCGTACGTTTGATTGATGCAGAATATGTAAAATAAAAAATATGTGTTTAGATCCGAGTTGGAAAATAAATTATTATAAAGATTCATAATAGAATGCAGTAGAATCAATAAATAAGCGAATTCGTACTTGGTAGAGATCATTAAGCGGTGTTCCTCTCAGGAGCAGAGAGACCAATAATTCATTACACTTGGCGTGAATATCCCTGACAGCGGTGGGTAACTTGTTCAATCTAGTTCCTATCATCTCACTGCTATTGACACAAGCAGCCAAACCCAGGTAACCAGTGCAACAGAGAACATTAAACGCATCCGCCCAGAATTGCTCGGAACGTGCTAAAGAAGGTTGACCCTGTATTGCAAATAATAATCTGCAATTATAACTGCAGTTCCGCACTATGTTATTTATACAATATATAAAATATTAATAAGTTACAAAGATTATAGTTTACGAATTGTATGTTTGGAGTTCCGAAGAATTAATTACATTAACAATGTATGCGTTAGTTGCGTTATAAGTTTGTGTTTGGCATTTTTAGACCTATTTACTTCGATATGTTATTTTGTTCGAAATTATACTTTATTGTAAGTTATAAGTAGTTAATGCCTTACATGAATAAATCTCGTTACGAGAATGGATAAGGATTCATTCAGCATGCCAGAAAAGACACGCTGAGCCATTTTCGGTGGCACGGTATTCCATAAATCTGATTTTGTTCCTACAAGGAATCGGATTCTTATCAATCGCAATCCCATCTAATGTTTAATATTAATCAAAATAATCACAGAGGTAATTACCCTGCATGTAGAGCCACCACATTTGTATCACGAAAGAACAACGCTCCCTGTCGAAGAATGGTTTCTTCTTGTGCCAACTAAGAGAATCGGCTTCATTGAGAACGTAGAGGCAAATTAATCGGCAATGCAAGTCGAGCAAACGTTCGGCTACGGCTTCAGCCATTTCGTGAAATGATTTATAAGAACTGTTTATCTTCTCACTGGCGAAAAAACAATAAAATTGGAAAACAAATGCTTCAAAGAATTTTTTATTTTGCCATGGAAATTCATTATTGCTTTCTGCATAAACTGCAGGAATTTATGCAAAACAAAGCATTATGTTCTAGATTTCACAAACATTTTGAAAGCTTGTACCTTGTTTGCGGTGATACCGCATTTTTCGCGTGCTGACTGTAACACCATAAGCAATTGCGTATCAACGCTGCTGCGCCCAAGGTGGCAGTCAACACGGTAAGATCCGCATGGTCCAAGCACTCTTGGATCAATGCGTGCAGATGCTCTGAAACGAAGACATTAAACTAATGCGCTAAACTTAATTAGCTCAATTTGTTGTATTTACACATATCCTTGATAAATTTTTATATTACAATCTGTTATAATTAAAGTTTCAAGAATTTCGTAATTTATCAGTTTAAAAAATCATTAAATAAGACTGGCATTATGAGTTGCAGTGCTGTTCATGAAGAATCGATCTACCTAGTAATTGCTCGGCGGTGTCCACCACTAGCAATATGAATTCGGCCGGTTGTATTTTTTTAATGACTACGGCTTCGTTTTCTGCACTGTCGGTATCCTCCTTCTCAGCAGAGCTCAAACCTGACTGGCATTTGAAAGCAGCCTGGAAGTCGGCCTCCCACCAACTTACGATTTTAATAGCAGCGAGCGAAGCGTGCCTGGGAAAATCAAGTTTTCCACCGCTGACGCGAATACATAAGGGCTCCTTCAGGACCGTCTGCTTGCCCTGCGTTATTCGATAACGTCAGTCGTTAGTGGCGGCGAAGAATTTTCTATTGGAATATCGCACTCTCGCAGCTGGTGAGGACAATTATCGAGCCGACTAACATCGAGTTTCCAGGAATTTTGAATTCTCATTACTACACGTTACGCTACCAGTGTAGAGGATAATTTTACCTGGTAATATTCCATATCTCGTTGCAACAGGATTCTCACCCTATCCACTAAGTTTCCATCTTCCATTATTTCCATTTTTCCTATCTGCGCAATTGTGCGGAATTATTATTGTTATATGATTATTAGTATTGTACAGAGTGCAAACAAATTACATGTATACAACGATCTATTCTTATAATTATTGGAGATGTTATAGATAATTTTTGTACATCTACAATTATTAAGATTTACAGTGCAGTTTGTGTTTTAGATACACATTTGTGGTAATAATTTGACTAACCAATGTACAGATCAGTGTATTACAAACGATATAACAATATATTTCATATTGAGAAGCTGTGTGCAAAATGAACCATAAAAACACAAGATATCTTTATAAATATATATAAACGCAGCATTTATTGCATATTATAAACAATTCTATTTCTAGTGATCGTGACACATTATGCTTGCATTACACAGTGCGATATTTCTGTTTCTTGCGCTTATGGGAATACTTACATGTAGTATGTACTATTAAGTTTTACAAGATTGAGGGTTCAGTATTAGTTGATACTCAAACTATGCAATGTCTTCATTCAATGACACTGTTAGGTCACAGACAAGATTGACGCAATCACAATAGAGCCTCCTAAATTAGCTAAGAAAATTATATCATATTCAGTGCTACGTGCTGCCTTTTCTCGTTCCACTGTAAGAACATTTCTCAAAGCTCGTATTGTCCTTAACAATTGCTGGTATTTCACTATTCAACAGTTCATGCAGCGTCTTCCCATCGTGCTTGTAAATCCATTGGCCACCAGTATAATCGTACCGCTTTGGTCCAGACTTTGGCGAAGAGAGCCAAATCTGCTTGTTCGGTGTTTGCCTATTGATAACGTAAGTACCATACGAGTTGCCAAACTTCACCGTCAATACACCATCCTGCAATAGATGTAATGTTAATTCAATTCTATGAAATTAGTGGTTTCACTTGCTATAATTTCACGTGCAAGACTTACTCCATATGCGACATCCGCATCAGTCAAGTGTGTCGCTTCCTCGATAATCTCATCAAAGTATTCGGTGAGCGAATCAAGGGTTTCATCTGATATTTTTTCAAACTGGACAGCTGTCAATTCTCTGCAAAAAGCATTGGAGAAATGTTAAATTGTGAAAAGAATTTGGTAGATTTTGATAAGTCTGAAACTGGACATGGGGTTGATGAACTGATAATAGATTTATTGTTTTATGATGAAAGTAATGATTTCTGACTAATCCTTACTCAGGAACGAAATTGGTATTGCTACTGCTTGTTGAGAATGACGATGTTAATCGATGACAGTAGAAATAATTGCTTTCGTTTGACTGTTTATTCTGGCGGACTTTACTATAACCTCGAAATATTGTGGGATATTTAGAAGTGACGATTTGACGCGTGTTACATTTACAGGAGGCATTGGTTACTAGTTCGCACAGCAGTTTTACATGCAAACTGGATCTTGTTACGCTTGGTAACATGATATTGTGCTCTTGTTATTGCGTCTATTGATCAAACGAAGTAGAAACCGATGTCAGCGAGGTAGAAAAGTCAGCTGAGAGTACACGATATTCGTCATCAATACCAATCAGAGTCACATGTCTTCTAAAGTTACATTTTTTATATATTCTTTTAAACTAAATAGAACCAATGTCTTCTAAGATGTACAAAATCTTCGAAGCTAAAGTTCTACTCAAATTTATCGAATTTAAATTTGCTATACTCAGAAAAGATTCAAGCGACAGGCGGGAAAATAAATGTTTGAAAAATAAAACTTTCTTTCGCAGACAAATTAATATAATTGGAGGAAATTTCATTATAAAAAATATTGTATTTCACTAGTAAAACATTATACAGTATTAACATCAACGTGATGATGAATACACAGACTTCAATTTGCTTTATTTGTAATCACAGTCATGTTCATGAACTTATAAAGCACCAAATGCAACTTTTTGAAGCACAGCTATGCCCATATGTTTGAATATCGATTTATTGGGATTCAATGTAGCACCTCGTTAAATTTACTAGTCTTAGAGGTATTTTTATAAAGACCAAACGCGAATATGATCGATTTCGAATGCTGTTCGCCTGCCATCTTCCCGCTTCCAACTTGGCAGCCACTGATTCTTGGCATGCCAGAAGTTCAGCATTGCCTGCAAGCATACAAAATAATAATGAACGATAATTCATTAAAATCACCACATACATCGTAGTATTCGTGTAATGTTGATTAAAGCAAGTATACCTTCGCTCCAACGTTCTTCCATGGTTTCGCAATCCCCGAACTTGTAGTTCCATCAGGAAATACACGCACTCCACCGACACCAACGCCAATGGTAATATAGAACTGATCGAAGGCATTAATAATTAATGAAATTTGAATTAGTAGATATATTAATTATATACTATGAAATGGTCATTAGAGTTCTAGTCAAGTTAATTGACGTTCCAAATCATAATGCTTTTGAATAATATATCAAATGTTGATAAGCTGCAATCGCCGATCTCAATTTATGCTAATAAATTACTAATATATATTACTGTGTGTAATTAAAAAAGTACTAAAATATACCGATACTGAGATCTATATAATAATATTATCTTGCATTTAAATTATTACAAATTTGCACGCTTTATATGCCATAGTTAATGATGAATTAATGATTCAAATAATTCCTATACCTCCTGATCAAAGGGTGCCGCTTTCTTCGACCCACTAAATGCATTGTTCTCCAACCAACTAGTTGGTCCTGGATTCAAACGTCCAACTTCCTCGCCGTCGACCATGAATTGAAATCCATCAGCGGTCCAAATAGTCGTATACATGTGAAAATCTTGAGTCCACCGGGGACCGCTCTCACGAATCTTCGAGACAATGTGCTCATTGATCGATGTTGGCATTCCAATTCGTAATCCGAAATCCAATTTCCGCGAGTCGAAGATCGATCTGTTCGCCATGTTCATTAAGTGCTCATTGCCGCGGGCCAAACCGAGCAGGATTCGGCCGCTCGCGTAATTGGTGCCGTAATTCGGGTATCTTGGCTCGAGCCACATTTCTGTAAAGTGATGAAATATTATTCGAATTTCCTGGAATGTCGCAAAAGAATTTTAAAAGTGCTGCAGCACATTGGATTCCTACAGGAAAATAACGGAAGAATTTGTCTAACTTTGTATTTACGCGTAAATATCTTATTATATTTTTAACTGCCAATAAAGAAGAACGAAAATCTTAAATGTAAGTATATTTACCCATGAAACATGTACTGATGCTGTAGTTATCACATAATATTCAATTATGGAGTCATGATTCGATTACCACTTACCGGGATATATCCAATCGCCTTCCGGGAACTTGGCTCTAATCTCGATCTTTCCATACTTAAAGGAAAAGCTGTTCTTTGTCGTAAATCTGCCAGATATTATCGGTGGGAGAATATTGTAAGATACCGCTCGACGAGAGCACTCGGCTTGAATGGTACTGGTGCATCTGAAATCGCGTAATCAATATATCCTTTACTCTTCAATAATCATTCAATAATCAGTGAAAAAGGTTAACAACATTTCCGAGTGTCGATGCAATAAATTATACTTGAAATTAACATTTTATAAATAAAAATAAATAATTACATGGACACAGAATTTTCATGCTTAACTTACGCATTGAGTATAAGGTGACCATAAGTTGTCGCATTTTCACCGTAATAGTCTTCCAAAATCAACGGCCGAATACGAAGAATTCCGTTTTCGACTTGCACTAGGGATTGGTGGTTTTGGTTGTGGTAAACGCAAAACTCGTAATCCTTGAAAAAGAAACTATTATTTTTTAAATTCTCAATCTCAAATTCAATTTCAAATCTGCAACTTACAGGTTCTATTGGCATTTTTATCTCGCGTGTCCATCTTGATTTGTTCAAGGAATGAAAATGTTCTTCGAACACTATACTGCCCATACCCAAACGACCTGAAGTGGAGGTTTCAGTTCGTTCGGTGCTTGTTTGAGTTCCCTGAGTGGAGGCTGTAATTTTTCATACAGAAAAACATAACTTAGTAGATTATGTAATACAAGCAGCTAAAGTCGAAAATAAATGAACTGTGAGTGCAATGTAAAACAGTAATCGAATTTCTAAAAGGAATTCAAATATAGTAGAATTAGTATACAAGTTATTTGAATTCAATTTAAATACAAATGTAATATGTCTGTGTAATTAATGTGATGATTTAAATTGGGAAACGTGGCAATAAATAAATCTTAATATGAAATGTATATAAAGATGCAACAAAAGATAAAAACTTACTAGTATGAACAGTCCAACTCTGATCCTCTTTCTTGTAAGCAGAACCGCTTGCTTGAACGTAGATCCAATAATTGATGATATCTCCGTCTACTAAATTAACATCTGTCTTTCTGATGGTCCATCTTCCGTTTCTCGCTCGAAACGTGTCTCCACTTATTTCTCCTTCTTCCGTTCCACTTATCCCTTTATTAACGTTACCGTGAAACGCGAAGAATTGGGTTCCGGGTATGTCTGTCAATCAATCAATGAAATTTGTTAAGATAACATTTTTTCAAGTTTTCAACGCGGGAAAGAATAAGTGAAATAAAACCAAATACAAATTATAGTTTCACTATTCAAAGCTATTGCAAGCTATAATTGATGTATAAAATATATTTTAAGTGAAAAATACGATCTGAAAGATTATTTAAACGATTTCGCCATTTATGCATTTGTGTTTTAGTCGATTATTAATAGCATGTCTATGTTTTATAAATCCTATATGATCGCCTCTAAGTTTCGGAACGTCATCGACCAATGACGCATATCTTCCTGATGGCATGTATGTATGTTACACAGCTGGAAAAACCACGGTAATTCCATGCAGAGTTGCCAGATGTGTGAGGGAAGTAATGTGAAAACCGAATGTAAAAGCATAGTGAAAGATAAACCCTTAAAATCCGTCATCCCTGATCCTATATATGCCATGCCACTATTAGTAATATCAAATTCTAATTTCACAAATCAATTTAATTCATTTAAACGTGGCTGATTGACACACGAAAGACAGTGAAATTAAAAGTATCATATTAGAATACTAAAAACAATTGCTAAAGATATAGTAAATATAACTGTTACAAGTCATTAAAGTATCAATGCTTTTGGATGCCTTAAATAAATTCTTAATTGTTGTATAATTGCAACAAAATTACCTGGAATGGATGCTTCAATGCTTTGAGGTCCCAAAACCTCGAGCTTCACTTCCGGTATAACATAAGCCTGTACACTTTCGAACGGGATAATTAAACAAAAAGTAGAAAATAATATTAGAAACTGTTTCTTATGATCGACAACGGCCATCTTCACCAAGTGATGCGCCAGATATTAAGTTATCGCGCTCGATACGAAGATTACTAAGGTCAACGCGGTACGAAAAATCAGCAACCGACGCGCTGAATAGTTCGAACTGTATGAAGCGATCGCACTAATGTCTGCGAGCTTGAGCATCATTATCTTTCTTTGTCGTTCCGTGCTATCCTCCTTTCTCCTGGACTCTTCCTGGAAGCCATCGATTACGGCAGTCCCGTGAATCCCCGAAATCGAAAAAGAAGGATTCTCCACCCGCATGAAATTAATTACGCATCATGTTAACTTTCTTTATTATAATTCATTGAAATATAATAAATTAAATAAGAAATTAAATAAGATTACTTATGTTCATATATATATCAATATTACAACTATATAGTTGTCAGTATTTAAAATGAATTAAATTAAAGATGTGTGTATCATACATGATTAGATTTCCTTCGATAAATGGAAAGTGAGTGTAAACTGGAAAAGAGACTGGACGATGATGTAGGCACAGATTTGAATAATTGATATTATGTGTGATGTCAATCAGTAATCGAAGGCCAGCACATAGAATAGTTACATGCTATGGAATCACAATACATGTCTTCGGGGGGAATCGGTAAATGTATCTTTAAGTAATTCTACGGTGGCCTTCATTATTGAAAAATACCGAAATTCAAGGTCCTGTAAACCGGTTCTCCTATTAAACTGGTGGTCATTGATCGGTTGTAATGCTCGAGTGCATCTTTTAATAGTACTTTGATATCCGATTCTAGCACGAATACTAAATACATCAATTCTATAATACTGATAAAATATGAAAAAAACGTTGTACACTGTATTTTTATAAAAACAATTGTTTACATAGTTTGTATACAGCAAAAGGCATTCGATGCTTTTGTTTCTTATGAGTTTCACAAAAACGAAGAACAATAAAAGCGTCAGGTTGCATTTGGACAGAAATCTCATGCAGAGTGGAACAGTAAATCATTCCTACAGGGAAGAGAAATGAAAGAAGATAACTTCAGAAACAAAAACTGTCAGACAGATCTTTCAAACCGGTTTGTCTCGTGCATCATTAGCACCGACAAAAAAGGGCACGCGTTTCCACCACCCGGTTTTCAGTACTCGGTAAATGCAAGCGCAGACACAAAGACAATTAAATTGTCATTGTAGTTAGGCACCTGTTAGCTTACATGGACGTTTTCTGATTCATTATCTTTGTACAAAGATATCTCGAGGGACACGCGGTCTTAATCCGCCTTTCTCTTTCATTCCACAAAGTTGAATTCCCAGTCAGACTATTCTTGAGTTCAATGTGGAGAACCTGTCGGTGTTCTTCGATGGATCGAGCTGCAATCGGAAAACTCACTTAAAGTTGGACCAGTTTTAAAATCCAAACTTACTGTGATAGATCTGACACGAACAGATATTCAGTACCACAGTGAATATGGGGCGAATCCCGATATCATCAGTTATTGTAATCCTCGCAATCGGTGCATTATATTGCAGTACATTTAGCGAGTCTTCTCATTTACGAAACCGCAGTAAGTAAATAAACAAAACGATAATAAGTCTTTTAATAAAACATTGACATCCGCTCTAATTTCTGACGTCATTTGAAATAACTTTATAAGCGATGTTATTTCTTGTGTGCTCAGGAAATGCTTTCATCCTACGGAAATGTATAGCGAGTGCCGAGCTTCATAGACGCACAAGACCGCACAGTGTTAGAGATCCAATTGCCAAAGAGGAGATCGAACAAACGCAGAAAAACAATCACACAGATTCGATGACGGAGAATCGGAACACCACATTTGAAAGTAATCATCAGGGAATGCCCTACCAAGTGCGGGAGAATGAGGCAAAAGAAGAGAATCCTATTGTCCACTCTAAAAATACACCACTGACTACAGTGGATATTAAAACGTTGCGGAATCGATTGCCTGCCTTCAAAAAAAAGAGTTTACTACCGGAGCTTCGACGCAGTGTTTCTTCTAGAACAGTCGGTCCATCGCAAAACATCATTCTCATTAAGCCTGTCAATTAAATGATACTATGATGGTTTCCTTCAAATCGCGTATTTCTGTAGCAAGTGCCATAATCTTAAAGGAAAGAGTGTATTATTGGTGCGAGAAACAGAGGAATGAATGCCTTACAGAACTGAATGAATCGAATGGAGATCTTGTACTTTTATTAATACTACAACGACAATAAATGTAACATTTTGTACATATAAAAATTGCTTCCATGGTATTCAACAATTGACTCTCTCAATGTATGCTCCATCATTCAGGGGTTTAACATTTGTGATGGCAATTGTTGCACTTCATGCTAAAACATTGAAAGTAAATGAAATATGATATGAGGAATTCAATTCGCTTTGTAGATTTATTGAAGTAGTATTACAATCAACTATCTTACCTTAGTCACTTTCATTGCTACACCTTCAGGCAGGTTTCTCTGAATGTACTCTAAAAAGGTATCTGCGGTTGAACCTGTCAGATGGATTATGTTGATAAATCTGTAGTATGTTCTAAACTCATACTGCACTTGATGTTTCTTATAAATGTGAACCGATTTCAATACCGACCACCTTGTATGGTCGGGTTTTTCAGGTGCTTCGCTAGACAAGGACAATTACACAATTTCAGTGTATTCTTCTAACAAAGATAGTACAATTAAATCCATGTACTTACTTTCGAATCATGGTAATGCCTAACTCTTTTGCTGCATTTTGGGTAAAAAGCCCATAACTTCTCAGGACAGCCGGATCATTGCCTCTGACCTCAATTTTTATCTTCTTGTACAATTTATCCGGGCATCCCTGTGATGATTCAACAAAATTAAGTTGTATATGATCAATAAAAACTAGATCAAGAACTCTAAAAAAGAGAATTCAAAAAGTAGGAGTGAAAAGCAAAAGAAATGGAAAGAAAAGTATTGTTTATACCTGTGATTGGTTGTCTGTTTGTTTTACTGTTGTGCTGCTATTGTTTATATTCGGTGGTTGTTCTTCGGTCGTCGTTGTTGATGAGGTTGTGGACGACAGTCTCGTTTGGATGACAGACAAAGCCGAAACATTGCTGTACGACTTAACAAGAGTGTTCCTCACCACTGAGGAAATCTAGGACATTCACAGTTTAGGTTATATCTAACCTCTCCTGGTCACAAAGTCTCACTTATTAAATATTTACCTTCGAAACAAACATTTGTCACGCTTGGTTTTATGCGAATTACACAATACTAAAACTTTGTTTGTCGTGTTCTAAAAAGCACTCAGGCTTTTTATAGTTTATTTATACGAAATTTGCACCTAGATCGGAGTCTGTATTAGCGAGTTTCAGAAGCGGCGCTGAGACTTTTGTGTTGGTGAGGTTTATTTGAGTGGCATGTGTTTGATGAGTACAGGTATATGTTAACGGTAGTAAAAGTGAGCAAACTTATTCGCGGCAGAATATATCTTTTTTAATTAATGAAAGTTAAAACTAAGTTATTTAAACTCTTAATTCGTATAGTTTATCAAAGTCTGCCGTTAGTTAATATTAGGAATAACACATTTATTATTATATATAATTTTATGAAGTGTCGTTTAATGTTCTAAGAGTCTGTATTCGTATTAAAAATACAATCTTGTATATTATGCTTCGTATGGTCTGCATTAATTTACAGCACTCTATTTGCAGTGTTAAGTATTATCCTTTGATAAAAGTCTCTGGTTTGTAGTATTATTATTACGAGCGTCACAATGCCAGCGATAAACTGAAATTGAGAGAAAAGTTGATTACATCTTTTAATGTTAAGATACTAAATGAAACTTACTCTTATTATGAAGCCATAGCCATAATTCTGTATTCCAATGCTATCGAACTTCAGCGGTCTATACAGCATGTACAAAATAAACTGGACGCTCTAAACGGTCCAACTTTGATTAATATACATATCAAGTAATATATATAATGTTAATTGTTTATCTTGCATTTTGCATCGTTGGTTTTACCTCGCGTTGAAGGCGTACGTCAGGTATGGAATTCAAATAGTTATATATAAATTGCCCGGTATCATTTGCCTAAAAATTGAAGTATTCCATTAAACTGGTGATCGTAAGTTCAATGACTATGTGTCGGAAATAATATAGTTTCAAAAAAGATATCTATTTTATCTCATATTTCATATACATAAACAAAATAATACAATCTATTTCATTTAATAAAAAGTATTCCATTAAAAATAAATTGAAACGAGCTTCCTTACCTTGCGACTGACCCTATCGAAAACGTGATTGATATAAACTAATCTTATTATATAGACGATAAACCATGTATAGCACGATATTAATCTAAAAATATTGTGTTCGCTTGGCGGCCTGATAACTAGTTGCTGATAGAGAACTATAATTGATGCCCCGATGTTTATGAAGTGCGTACTAATTTCGAGGGTGACTTGGAGGCCGAACACACCGTTTATGAAGTGCGATGTCTTGCAAAGTTGAGAATGCATGCGCCTAAGTGGAATTTATAGAGTTAATCGTAAGTATAATTATTAATAATTTATAATATTTTTATAGCAAATTCAATTGCTGGCTATCTATGACAGTCAGACAGCATTATTCACTTAAGCTACGAAGGTGTTAGTTTACATTACAATCCACATCGAATGATTCTTGTCGATAGCATTCAAATCACACTTGTCTTGTGTCGAAAATAATAACTGCTCGGAATTCCTATTTCCAGTGTTTTCACCATTCATGGCGATCAGTATTTTCATGCATTTGACCATTTTGTCGAACCTCGAGCGTACATAACTATTTGATAATTACCAAATTAAATTCTGAACATTAAGATTTCCATTTTCTAGAAAAACTTTGTATACGTACTTGAGCATCTCGCACATTACAAGAAAGGCGATGGAGTTAACGAGTGAGGGATAATTCAATGTCGCCAGTATCAGGATTGCCGAACTCTTGTCGAAGCGGTGGAATATCCACATGGAATCAATAAAAAGGATAATGATCCATCCTATGCACCAAATCATCATGGTACGCTTCACCGATTTTTGGAGCTTCGAATTTTCACTCGGGACGCCTAAGTATTGGAGATTCTCGTTCAGAACACTGAGATCTTCGAAGCAACCCTGAAATCTCTAATACAGCCTTACGCTTTCTTAATGGGTCATAATTAAAATAAAACAAATAATTCATTTTAGACAACATAAGCATTACACGCAAAAAACAACCACTCTTGAAGGTAAACAATTTCTTATGTAAACTGTTACTGATTCACTGACTCATTCAATCAATTATGATAACATTTTCGTCCATAAAATAATCATTGAAAATAGAATAATCGCTACTCAATTATTTTACTAAATACCTTTTTGTAGTGCAAAGCGAGTATCGTAGTGATAACGCAGCAAGTCAAAACTGACAACATCACCGTCCGGAAGATGACCGAGATAAATAGAAACCGCATATTAGCTGAATACCAAAGATGTTGGACTATCAGAAAGTAGAAGCTCCAGAACACGCCGAATTGCACGTAACCCAGGTGGGCGAATCGATACTCGATCATTTGCGCGCCGAATATCGTGGAAATTATAAGAAGAGGATAAAGTGCATTCTGAATACCCGACATTCCTAGCGAACTGCACTTGCCCTAGTAAATTGTGAACTGGTCGACTGGCAGCATGTTCTACACGCACTTTCCATAATTGAATGGACGCAACTTATGACACCATTACTTTCATGCTTTTCCCAAGGAAAAACATTGATTATTGCAGTACATGCTCGCAGTAGATGGCCTCTGTGACAAACTTCCATTATTAATGGTTTACTTGGGTAGTTATATATAATGAGCAAGCAATTTTGGAGACGATTCGATATGATTTATTAATTATAATTGTCGAATATTGTTGCCTCGTTAAGTGGAGAATATTATAATACATGTGTGTGTAAATTCTCGTCGATCCGAGGCTATAAGGTACAAATTGCAACGATCAAATGAACCCAATATCTTGTATTCACTATTCTTAGTCATTAATGGTAGTATTGTATTCTGGATGTACGTAGCTGGCGTGAGCCATACCGCCCAGTTGTACCATTATAATGACTGTTTCAGTTATCGTCGTGAACATCTGGAACGACGATCACCGTAACTTCAGCACAGTTTTGATGGTGATAAAATAGTACTAGATTTTTAGAAAAAAGATAAAGAACTGACCGATGCCAGGCATTTGTAACCAAGGCTGATGAATCCCAATGCGGTAAATTGTAAAGGCCTGTGTTTTACTTGCATAAGAAACTGATGGATCTAAATTCAGATTTCATAATTAATATTATTTTACATTTTTGTATTTTCAATTCGCACGGAAACTACGTTGTTCTTCCAGCGAGGACTGTTATACTCACTTCTTGCCACGATTCGGGATCATGCACAGTATTTATGAAGTTAGTGAGAACAGTTCCCATGGTATTTGACTAAAAACAATCATACAAGAACTATTCACATTTATTTATTTTAATAGTATAAAATTTGTATAGTATGTTATATAAAAATTAACTACCTTTCTCTGAATATTCTCGCAAATGCAATTCATGAGAATAATTTTTATACAATTTACCAAATGACCAATAATGTACGCAGCCATTAACAACGCTCTATTCATGGTAATTCTGGTAGACTCAATGTAAATCAAGTACAGAGACGAAATAACCTCTATTGTGACAAAGAAGTATACTCCCATTTGCATGCCGAACTCCACGCCGAAAATTCGATTCATATCTCGAGAAGTTTTTTTCAGTTGCCAATGCAGTTTCCTAAAACAGAATGAGTGTAATATTTTCTGTCCAATCGTTCCGATTTGTTTCTTAATTTAATAAACCCAATCTTAATGTCAAATGTAATAGAATTTCTCATAGTAATAACAAAAGTATTGAATCAATCTCCCATGTCACATTCTTCATTGGAATTTCGTTCATTAGTATTCAATAATAACAAATGATTATTTCTTTGTAATGATTTACATGATGATCCACACTTTAGACTGGTCATTTTTAGAATTATCGTTTTTCCGAGATTTCAGTATAAAACATGTACTCTTGGGAAAGGTTCGCCCATGGTTTCCCCTGTCAGCTGATAGATCGTTTATATATTGATTAAGCTGATGAAATCTATTTTCTATAGATCTGGAAATGCAAACACATGCAACTATGTAAATTTCGTATAAATATCTGTATTTCGTGTATAGCGCATAAATCTACAAAGACTGAAAGGTGGACTGACCTTAAAACAATCCAATAATGAAAATCACTTATGGTCGTTAAGAAGTAGGGGTAAACATACATCATTATGATACATAAGACATGTTGCAAAGAGTTGAAATTTGCCATGGGAATCGAAGAGAATAAAGTACTTCCAACAGATACAAGAACTATCAGTATTAAAGTGATCAGACTGTCTCGATAAATTGTTCGATACTCCAACGAAACCCCCAGGCTTTTTAGAGTATCATCCACGATGCACAGAGCTTTGAAACACCTCTCTGAAGTCTGGCACAAGACATCAAAGTATTATTATGTCGATTGTAAATGATTGTCCAATAAGAGATTTCAAAGAAATACTTTTAATTGTTTATCTATTTCACTTTAAATGAAATTTACTCCCCCGGTAAGTAAAATGATACAATGGTCAAAGCATAAATAAGTACAGGTTTGTAATACAAATTTTATTTTTTACAGCTCATATTATTGAATATTTATACGCCACGGCTTCACTCATGCCAATTCATTAACAATTCAACACGAGATTCAAAGAACACGCTGTCACTAAGGTTCTTTCAATATAAATCAAATACCGGGTTCACGAAATATTTCAAACTTTCATTTTCGGATCATTAATCAGGTTGATTGAAATGTACCTCTTTGTAAATTGCATTGTAGAATAACGTAACCAATGCAAAAATCCAGCTCGAGTTTAAGGTTAATATACCAACGATTGTAGTGAATTGCCCTTTTCCGAACAATAAGATATGCGAACGAATGATTGTACACGCGTAAAGTGTCCAAATAGCAAGCATGTAAAGATGATTAAAGTAGAATTTTTTATAGTCGAAGAGATAAATGCCAAGGAAACCGCCGGCGTTGCGGAGAGGCGAGGAAGCCTCTCGAATACTCTTCATGAGCATCGTAACAATTTTTGCGTTCCGGAATTCTCGTTCCTGACTACCGCACACTATTGTAGAATGGAAACTCGAAGGGTCGATTAATTATTCAAATTAAATTGAAACTTTCTCGTGTAATTAATCGCGCGATTAAAGGATTACATCTGCACACGATTAACGTTTAATTTCTGTAAGTTGACTGTTATGCGGTACGTTCAGTGTCTGAATGTTCAATAAGTCTATTTGACCGTGAATTAGGTAGACGCACATCGAATGCAGTATATTGACATTGAGTCAGCAGTCTAATAATCAGACTGTAAAATCAACCGAGCAGAGGGCTCAAAAGTGCAGCAATTTGCATCGATTACTTTGAATGAAGTAAGCACGCTATGTCATTGAAAATTACTAAGAAACCGTTCGTACTTTATATCCATAACGGTACATATTGCAGTATCAATTTTGAATGACAGGTATTGTTATTTACCCGTCTATCTATTTATTAGTTATTGACATACACATAAAGCATCCATTGATAGGAAATTAATTTCGACGTCGGGAATGAATACTTCTTAAGTATACTATGTTTTTAGAAGTTGGGATTTGAAGTTATTTTTCTTGCAAATGATACTGATTCCACAATCGGTGATACCTGACATTTGCGATATTGGGTTGGATGTATTAACTATAATTGTCAAATATTGTTGTCTCATGTAAAGAATACTATGATACATGTATAAAATACTCGTCGATCGGGCTATAAGGAGCAAACTGCAACGATCAAATGAACCAAATGTCTTACAGTCACTATTCCTAGTCATTACTTGTAATATTGTGTCCAGTATGTACGTAGTTGGCGTGAGATATGCCGCCCATTTGTATCATTATAATAACTATTTCTGCCATCGACGTAAACATTTGGAACGGAGAACAGCGTAACTCCAACACATATTTTCATGATGAGAAACTAGTACTGAATTTCGAGAAAAAGTGTAATAAAGAACCGACCGATGACAAGCATTTGTAACCAAGGCTGATGAGTCCCAATGTGGTGAACTGGAAAGGCTTGTATTTTACTTGCATAAGAAACTGATTGACCTGAATATTCAGATTTCATCATTAATATTATTTTAAGAAAATGTATTTTAAGTTCGCACGGACACTTCGTTATATTTCCAACGAGGACTGTCATACTCACGTCTTGGCATGATTCGAAGTCATGCACAGTATTTATGAAGTTAGTGAGAACGGCTTCCATCCCATTTGACTAAAAACAATCGTACAAGAACTATTTGTATTTATTTGTTTTAGTAGTTTAACATTTGAGGATTGAATCATACAAAAACTAACTACCTTTCTCTGAATATTCTCGCAAGCACAATTCATCAGAACAATTTTTATGAAATGCAACAAGTGAACAGTAACTTGCGAAATAATTAACATCGCTTTCTCCGTGGTAATTTTGTTCGTCTCAATGGAAACCAAGTACAGAGATGAAATAAGCTCTAACGTGACAAAGAAGTATACTCCCAATTGCAGGCCGAACTCCACGCCGAACATTTGATTTATTTCTCGAGAAGTTTGGTTCAGTTGCCGATGTAGTTTCCTAAAACAGAATGAATGTAATAGTTTTTAATGAATCCTTTCAATTTGTTTCCTAACTACATTTAATAAACCCAATCTTAGTAATAACAAAAAAAATGAATGCATCTCCCGTGCCACTTTCTTCATTTGAATTTCATTTGCTAGTATTCAATAATATTGAATAATTCTCTTTTTGTAATGATTTATATGATAATCCAAAGTTTAGACTGGTCATTTCCAGAATTATCGTTTCTCCGAGATTTCAGTATGAAACATGTATTCTTGGAAAAGTTTTGGCCATGGTTTTCCCTGTCAGCCGATACATCGTTTATATATTGATTAAGTCGATCAAATCTATCTTTTATACATCTGGAAATGCAAACATATGCAACTATGTGAATTTTGTACATAAGCGCATAGATTTACCAGAACTGAAAAGAGGACTGACCTTAAAATAATCCAATAATTAAAGTCACTTATGTTCATTAGCAAGAAGGGGTAACTATACAGCATTACGACATATAAAACATGATGCAAAGTGTAGAAATGTACGGCGCTAATCGCACTGAATGCAGTACCTCCGACAGATACAGCGAATAGCAGTGTCAGAGTGATCAGACTCTCTCTATAAATTGTTCGATACTCCAAGGAAACGCCCAGACTTTTTAGGGTATCATCCATGATACACAGAGCTTTAAAACACTTCTCTGAACTCTGGCACAAGAAGCAAAAATATTATTACATCGATTGTAACTGATGTTCAAAGAGATATCAAAGATATGTTATTTAATTGTTTATTTTTTTTACTTTAAGTCAAATTTACTTCCACCATGAGTAAAGTAATATAACTGACAGACAAGAAACAAGTACAGGTATGTAATAAAAATTGTATTTATTACAGCTCATTTTATCGTATATTTATACGCAGTCACTCAGGTTCTTTGAATATAAATCACATGCCGGGTTCACGAGATATTTTAAAATTTCATTTTCGGTTCATCAATTGGGTTGATTAGAATGTACCTTTTTGTAACATGCGTTAAAAGATGCCATGACCAATGTAATGACCCAACTCGAGTGTAAGACTGATATGCCAACAATGGAAGTGAATCGCCCTTCCTCGAAAAAGAACATCTGCGCACAAACGATTGTATACACGTAAAGTGTCCAAATAGCAAGCATGTAAAGATAATTGAAGTAGAATTTCTCATAGTCGAAGAGACAAGTGCCAAAAAAGCCGCCGGTGATGCGGAAAGGCGAGGAAGCTTCTCGAATACTGTTTCCCAGCATAGTAAAAACTTTCGCCACCTGAAACTGTCGTTCCTGGCTACCGCACACTATTGCAGAATAGACACTCAAAGGAGAATTAATTATCGAAATTACATTGAAACTTTCTCGTGTAATTAATCGCAGGATTAAAGGATTATATTAGTGCGCGATTAACGGTTAATTTTCGTAAGCTAACCGTTGACTGTTACGCAGAACGCTCGTTTCTGAACGTTCGAAAACTCTACTTGACCATCAATTAGATGGACGCACACCGAATGCAGAAAATTGATATTGAGTCAGCAGTGTAATAATCGGATCGTCAAATCAACCGAGCAGAGGGCTCGAAAGTGCGGCAATTGGCATCGATCACTTTGAATGAAGTAAGCACGCTATGTCAGTGAAAGTTACAAAGAACCCGTTCGTACTTTACATCCACAGTGGTACATATTGTGGTATCAATTCTGAATGACAAGTATTGTTATTTACCCGTTTATCTATTTATTAGTTATTGACATATACATAAAGCGTCCATTGATAGGAAATTAATTTTGACATCGCAAATAAATCCTTATTAAGTATACTATATTTTTAGAAGTTGGGACTTGAAGTTATTTTTCTTGCAATCGATACTGATTCCTAATCGGTGATATCTAACATTTGCGATACTATATAGGATTTATTAATTATAATTGTCGAATATTGTTGTCTCAAGTGGAGAATACTATAATACATGTGTGTGTAAATACTCGTCAATCCGGGACTATAAGGTGCAAACTGCAACGATCAAATCAACTCAATGTCTTACAAAGACTATTCCTAGTCATTAGTTGTAGTATTGTGTCTAGGACGTACATAGCTGGCGTGAGATATGCCGCCCAGTTGTATCATTATAATGATTATTTCTGCCATCGACGTAAACATCTGGAACGCAGAACAGAGTAACTCCAACACAGATTTTCATGATGATAAACTAGTAGTACTGGATTTCGAGAACAATTACAAAGAACCGACCGCTGCCAGGCATTTGTTGCCAAGGCTGATGAATCCCAATGAGGTGAACTGCAAAGGCCTGTATTTTACTTGCATAAGAAACTGATTGACCTGAATATTCAGATTTCATCATTAATATTATTTTACAAAACATGTATTTTAAGTTCGCACGGACACTTCGTTATATTTCGAGCGAGGACTGTTATACTCACGTCTTGGCATGATTCGAAGTCATGCACAGTATTTATGAAGTTAGTGAGAACGGCTTCCATCCCATTTGACTAAAAACAATCGTACAAGAACTATATGTATTTATTTGTTTTAGTAGTTTAAGATTTGTGGATTGAATCATACAAAAACTAACTACCTTTCTCTGAATAGTCTCACAAGCACAATTGATGAGAACGATTTTTAGGAAATGCAACAAGTGAACAGTAAAGATCGAAATAAGTAACAACGCTTTCTTCGCAGTAATTTTGTTGGACTCAATGTAAATTAAGTACAGTGACGAAATAGTCTCTATCGTCGTAAAGAAGTATACTCCCAATTGCAGGCCAAACTCCATGCCGAACATTTGATTTATTTTTCGAGAAGTTTGGTTCAGTTGCCGATGCAGTTTCCTAAAACAGAATGAATGTAATAGTTTTTAATGAATCCTTTCAATTTGTTTCCTAACTACATTTAATAAACCCAATCTTAGTAATAATAAAAAGAATAAATGTATCTCCCATGCCACTTTCTTCATTTGAATTTCATTTGCTAGTATTCAATAATATTGAATAAATCTCTTTTTGTAATGATTTACATGATGATCCAAACTTTAGACTGGTCATTTCCAGAATTATCGTTTCTCCGAGATTTCAGTATGAAACATGTATTCTTGGAAAAGTTTTGCCCATGGTTTTCCCTGTCAGCCGATAGATCGTTTACATATTGATTAAGTCGATCAAATCTACTTGCTATAGCTCTGGAAATGCAAACACACGCAACTATGTGAATTTCGTACAAATATTTGTATTTCGTGGAGAGCGCACTAATTTACGAAAATTGAAAACTGGACTGACCTTAAAACAATCCAATAATTAAAATCACTTATGTTCGTTAACCAGAAGGGGCAAGCAAACATCATTATGGCACCTAAGACATTTTGCATAGAGTAGAAATGTCCGGTGGTAATCGAAGTGAATGCAGTAGCTCCGACAGATAGAACCAATAGTAGTGTCAAAGTGATCAAACTGTCTCGATAAATTGTTCGATATTCCGATGAAACGCCCAGGCTTTTCAGAGTGTCATCCACGATGCACAGAGCTTTGAAACATTTCTCTGAAGTCTGGGACAAGAAAGGAAGTATTGTTACGTCAACTGTAAATGATTTTCCAATAAAGCATTTAAAATAAATGTTTTTTAATTGTTCGCTTATTTACTTTAAATCAAATTTACTTGCACAACGAGTAAAGTAATACAATAGCCAGCAGATATATAAGTACAGGTATGTAATAGAAATTTTATTTATTACAGCGCATATTATCAGATATTTATACGCCGTGGTGTCACACATGCCTATTCACTATCATTAAGCTTGAAATTCAAAGAACATACAGTCACTCGAGTTGTTTGAATATAAATCACATACCGGGTTCTCGAGATATTTTAAAATGTCATTATTGGATCATCAATAGAGTTGATGGATAATTACCTTTTTGTAATTTGTGTTAAAGAACGTCATGACCAATGTAATGACCCAGCTCGCGTGTAAGATTGATATGCCAACGATGGAAGCGTATTGTCCTCCCTCGAGATAGAACATCTCCATACGAACGATAGTACACGCGTAAAATGTCCAAATAGCAAGCATGTAAAGATGATTAAAGTATAATTTCTCATAGTCGAAGAGATAAATGCCAAGGAAGCCACCGGCAATACGGAGAGGCGAGGAAGCCTCTCGAATACTGTTCACGAGCATCGTAAAAACCTTTGTCACCTGAAACTCTCGTTCTTGACTACCGCACACTATTGCAGAATAGAAACTCGAATGAGAATTAATTATCGAAAATACATTGAAACTTTCTCGAATTAATCAGAGGATTAAAGGATTATATCAGTGCGTGATTAACGTTTAATTTTCGTAAGTTCACCGTTGACTGTTACGCAGAACATTCGTTTCTGAACGTTCGATAACTCTGTTTGACCGTCAATTAGGTGGACGCACACCGAATGCAGAAAATTGACATTATGACAACAGTGCAATAATCGGATGGTTAAATCAACCGAGTAGAGCGCTCGAAAGTGCGGCAATTGGAATCGATTACTTTGAATGAAGTAAGCACGCTATGTCGGTGAAAGTTGCTAAGAAGCCGTTTGTATTTTACATCCACTGTGGTATATATTCATTTGGTTTGTCAAAAATGGTAGAAGTGTTAATTTTGAAAGACAAGTATTGTTCTTTACCCGTCTATCTATTTATTAGTTATTGACATACACATAAAATATCCATTGATAGGAAATTAATTACGACGTCGCAAATAAATCCTTATTAATTATTAAATATTCATAAAACATTAATACGGGGTATCTGGAATTCTACAATATTTATGGAAGTTGGGAATTCAAGCTATTTTTTACCGACTTTGAAAAGGAAGAGGTACTCAATTTGACCGCTATATATTTTTTTGTTTTGCAATCAATACTAATTCCATTATTCTTTATTCTTCTCCGATATTCGATATTCTTTCTCCGACGTTTCGTAAATCGAGACGTGTTAACTATAGTGAGTGCGCAATTTTGGACATGATTGGACATGATTTATTAATTATAATCGTCGCACATTGTTGTCTCATTAAGTAGAGAATACCATACGATCTAGTGAACCCAATATCTTGTAATCACTATTCTTGATCAGTAGTAGTGGTATTGTATTCATGATGTACGTAGCTGGCGTGAGCCATACCGCCCAGTTGTACCATTATAATGATTGTTTCAGCTATCGACGTAAACATCTGGAAGGACGATCAGTGTAACTCCCGCACAGATTTTCATGATGATAAAATAATATTAGATTTCTAGAGAAAGGGTAAAGAACTGACCGATGCCAGGCATTTGTAGCCAATGTTGATGAATCCCAATGCGGTAAATTGCAAGGGCCTCTGTTTTACTTGCATAAGAAATTGATTGACCTGAATATTTAGATTTCATAATTAATATTATTTTACATTTGTTTATTTTGAGTTCACACGGACACTTTGTTCTACTTTCAGTGAGGACTGTTATACTCACTTCTTGACACGATTCGAAGTCATGTACAGTATTTATGAAGTTAGTGAGAACGGCTTCCATCCCATTTGACTAACAACAATCGTACAAGAACTATCTGCATTTATTTATTTTAATATTATAAAATTTGTGTACTGTGTTGTAGAGAAATTAACCACCTTTCTCTGGATATTCTCGCAAGCACAATTGATGAGAATAAGTGTCATCAAATGCAACAATTGAGCAGTAATGTGCGAACAAATTAATAACGCTTTCTTTATGGCGATTTTGTTGGGCTGAACGTAAACCAAGTACAGAAAAGAAACGAGCTCTATTGTGGTAAAGAAGTATACTCCTATTTGTAGGCCGAAGTCCACGCCAAACATTCGATTTATTTCTCGAGAAGTTTTATTCAGTTGCTGATGCAGTTTCCTGAAACAAAATGAGTTTAATAGTGTTTAATCAATTCTTTCGATTTGTTTCCTAACTACATTTAATGAACCCAATGTTAATGTAAAATGTAGTAGAATTTCTCGTAGTAATAACAAAAGTATTCATTCAATGCCACTTTCTTCATTCAAATTTAACTGGTTAATGTTCAATAATATTGAATAATTATTTCTTTTTAATAATTTACATGATGATCCAAACTTTAGACTGGTCATTTTTGGAATCATCGTTTGTCCGAGATTTCATTATAAAACATGTATTTCTGGAAAATGTTCGTCCGTGGTCGTCTCTGTCAGCCGATAAATTGTTCATATATTGATTAAGTTGATGAAATCTATTTTCTATAGATCTGCAAATACAAACACAGGCAACTATGTAAATTTCGTACATATATCTGTATTTCATGTATAGCGTATTGATTTACCAAGAGTGAAAAGTGAACTCACCTTAAAACAATCCAATAGTTAAAATCACTTATACTCGTTAAGAAGAGGGGGTAAAAATACATCGTTGCGACAGATAAGGCATGTGGCAAAGAGTAGAAATTTGCACTGCTAATCGAAGTGAATGTAGTAACTCCGACAGATATAACCAATAGCAGTGCCAAAGTGATCAGACTCTCCCGATAAACTGTTCGGTAGTCCAACGAAACGCCCAAACTTTTCAGAGTATCATCCACGATGCATAGAGCTTTGAAACACTTCACTAAAATCTGGTACAAGAATCGGAAGTATTATTGTGTCTACTGTACATGATTTTCCAATAAGACATTTCAAAGAAATGTTTTTAATTGTTTAATTTTTTTTTCTTTAAATCAAATTCTTTTAATGGCGCCGGATTGCAAATTGATATTTCCGGTTTAAATGAATATAAATCATATACCAGCTTCACAACATATTTTCAAATGTCATTATCGGATCATCAATAGAGTTGATTGAAAAGTACCTTTTTGTAACTTGCGTTAAAGAATGCCGTGACCAATGCAATGATCCCGTTCGCGTGTAAGACTGATATACCAACAATGGTAGTGAATAGCCTCTCTTTGAAAAAGAAGATATCCGCACGAACGATTGCACATGCGTAAAGTGTCCAAATAGTAATCATATAGATACGATTCAAGTAGAATTTCTCATAATCGAAGAGACAAGTGCCAAAGAAACCGCCGGCGATGCGGAGAGGCGAGGAAGCCTCTCCAATACTGTTCCCGATCATCGTAAAAGCTTTTGCCACCTGGAACTCTCGTTCCTGACTACCGCACACTCTTGCAAAATGGAAACACGAAGGGGGATTAATTATCCAAGTTAAATTAAAACCTTCTCGTGTAATTAATCGCGCGAATAAAGGATTATATTTACGTGGGATTAACGTTTAATTTCTTTAAGTTGAACGTTGACAGTTGCGCGGAACGTTCGGTGTCTGCACGTTCAATAACTCTATTTGACCGTCAATTAGGTAGCACACCCAATACAGTAAACTGACATTGACTCAGCAGTCTAATAATCGGTTCGTCAAATCAACCGAGCAGAGTGCTCGGACGTAAGGCAATTGGACATCGATTACTATGAATGAAGTAAGCATGCTATGTCAGTGAAAGTTACTAAAAACTCGTTCGTGTTTTACACATATAGTGGCACATATTCATTTAGTTTTTCAAAAATCAATTTCATATCAATTTATTAATTATTAATATACACATAGAGCGTTCATTGATAGGACATTAATTTCGATGTCGGGAATGGGTTCTTAGTAAATATAACATATATATAGAATATTAATAGAAAGTATCTGGAAATCAGCAATGTTTTTGTAAATTGGGAAGTGAAGCTATTTTTTACCGACTTTGGAAAAGAAGAGGTACTCAATTCGACCGCTACATTTTCTTTTCTTTTTTCCTGCAATCGGCCATAATCGGTGATAGCTGTCATTTGCGATATTCTTTCCCTGATGTTTCGTAAATCGAGACGTGTTAAATATAGTAAGCGAGCAATTTTGAATTTGATTAAACGGGATTTATTAAGTATAACTGTCGAATATTGTTATCTCAAGTGGAGAATACTATAATACATGCGTGAGTAAATACTCGTCGATCCGAGGCTATAAGGTACAAACTGCAACAATCAAATGAACTCAATGTCTTCCAATCACTACTCCTAGTCATTAGTGGTAGTATTTTGTTCAGGACTAAAGTAGGTGGCGTGAGACATGCCGCCCAGTTGTATCATTATAATAACTGTTTCAGCAATCGACGTGAACAGCTGGAACGGAGAACAGAGTAACTCCAACACAAATTTTCACGATAATAAACTATCTAGTAATGGATTTCTAGAAAAAATGTAAAGAACCGACCGATGCCAGACAATTATAGCCAAGGCTGATAAATCCCAATGCGGAGAACTGCAACGGCCTGTGTTTTACTTGCATAAGAAACTGCTGTATCTAAATTCAGATTTCATAATTAATATTATTTTATATTTCTTTATTTTTAGTTCACACGGACACTTCGTTGTACTTCGAGTGGGGGCTGTTATACTCACGTCTTGGCATAATTCGAAGTCATGCACAGTATTTATGAAGTTAGTGAGAACAACTTCCATGGCATTTGACTAAAACCCATCGTACAAGAACTATTTGTCTTTACTTCTTTTAATAGGATAAAATTTGTGTATTGAGTTATACAAAAAGTAATTACCTTTCTCTGAACATTCTCACAAGCGCGATTGATAAGAACAAGTTTTGTGAAATGCAACAAATTGAATATAACGTGTGACATAATGAACATTGCTTTCTGTGTGGCAATTTTGTTTGTCTGAAGGTAAATCATGTAAAGAAATGAAATGAGCTCTATCGTGGTACAGAAGTATACTCCCATCTGCAGGCCGAAGTCCACGCCGAACATTAGATTTATTTCTCGAGAAATTTTATTCAGTTGCTGATGCACTTTCCTGAAACAGGATGAGTATACATTTTATTCAATCCTTTTGATTTATTTCTCAACTACATTTAATAAACTCAATCTTAATGCAAAATATAGTAGAATCTCTCACGGTAATAACAAAAATATTGAATCAGCCTCTTACACCACTTTCTTCATTCGAATGTCGTTTATTAGTGTTTAATATTATTGAATAATTATTTCTTTGTAATGATTTACATGATGATCCAAACGTCATAGTGGTTATTTCTCGAATCATCGTTTCTCCGAGATTTCAATACGAAACATGTATTCTTGGAAAATGTTCGCACGTGGTTTTCCCTTTCAGCCGATAAGTCATCTACATATCGATTAAGTCGATCAAATCTAACTTCTATAGATCTGGAAATGCAAATACATACAAATATGTGAATTTCGGACATATATCTGTATTTCGCGTATAACACATTGATTTATCAAAACTAATACGCGGACTGACCTTAAAACAATCCAATAGTTGAAATCACTTATGTATGTTAAAAGGAGAGGGTAAGAAACCATCGTTCCGATATATACAGCTTGGTGCAAAGAATAGAGATATCCGCTTCCCATCAAAGAAAATATACTATTTCCAACATATATAACTAATAGCAGCGTCAAAGTGATCAGACTCTCTCGATGAACTGTTTGGTACTCCAACGAAATGCCCAGACTTTTCAGAGTATCATCCACGATGCACAGAGCTTTGAAACACTTGTCTGAAGTCTGGCATAAGAAACGGAAGTATTATTACGACGATTGTAAATAATTTGTCAACAAGAGATTTCAAAGAAATGTTTTGTAATTGTTTATTTTTTTTACTTTAAATCAGATTTACTCGATTATTGAATAAAGTGATGTAATGGTCAGCATATAAATAAGTACGGGTACGTAGTAATAATTTTATTTATTACTGCTCATATTGATTCATTAGCAATTGAATATCAAATCCAAAAAACACGCAATCACTCAGGTTCTTTTAATGGCGCCGGATTACAAATTGGTATCTGCGGCATCCCATAAAGACTTAATATCCGACTTAAATGAATATAAATCACATACAGGGTTCACGAGATATTTTAAAACGTCATTTTCGGATAATCAATCCATTTGATTGGAAAGTACCTTTTTGTAACTTGCGTTAAAGGATGCCGTGACCATCGAAATAATCCCGTTCGCGTGTAAGACTAATATACCAACGGTGGTAGCGAATACTCTTTCTTCGAAAAAGACGATCTCCGCATGAACCGTTCCACACGCGTAAAATGTCCAAATAGCAAGCATATAGAGACGATTCAAATAGAATTTCTCATAGTCGAAGAGACACGTGCCCAACAAACCACCGACGATGCGGAGAGGCAAGGAAGCCTCACGAATACTGTTCACGGGCATCGTAAAAACTTTCGCCACCTGGAATTCTTGTTGCAGAATGGAAACACGAAAGGGGACTAATTATCCAAGTTAAATTAAAACCTTCACGTGTAATTAATCGCGGGAACAAAGTATTATATTTATGCAAGTTTAACGTTTAATTTCTTTAAGTTGAACGTTGACTATTGCGCGGGACGTTCGGTGCCTGAATGTTCAATAACTCTGTTTGACAGTCAATTATGTGGACGCACACCGAATGCAGAAAATGGATATTGAGTCAGGTGTCTTATAATCGGATCGTCAAATCAACCGAGCGGTGTGCTCGGACGTCCGACAATTGGCATCGATTACTTTCAACAAAGTAAGCATGCTATGTCAGTGAAAGTTTCCTAAAAGCCATTCATATTTTGCATCTGCAGTACATATTGATTTACTTTCTTGAAAATGATAGAAGTATCAATTCTGAATGACAAATATTGTTATTTACCTGTCTATCTATTTATTAGTTATTGACATACACATTGATAGGACATTAATTTCGACGTCGGATATGAGTCCTTATTAAATATAACATATTTATAAAATATTAATACAGAGTATTTGGATTCAGCAATGTTTTTGGAAATTGGAAAGTGAAGTTATTTTCCTTGCAACTGACACTCATTCCATAATCAGTGATACCTGAGATTTGCGATATTCTTTCTCCGACGTTTCATAAATCGAGACGTGTTAAATATAGTGAGCGGGCAATTTTGGAGATGATTAGATAGGATTTATTAAATATAATTTTGGAATATTGTTGTCGCAAGTGTAGAATACTATAATACATGTGTAAGGCTGTAAAATACAAACTGCAAAGATCAAATGAACCGAATGTCTTACTATCACAGTTGGTCGTCATTAGTGGTAGTATTCTGTTCAGGTCCAAAGTGGGTGGCGTGAGTCATGCCGCCTAGTTGTATCATTATAATAACTGTTTCAGCCATCGACGTGAACAGCTGGAACAGAGAACAGAGTAACTCCAACACAAATTTTCACGATGATAAACTATCTAGTAATGGATTTCTAGAAAAAATGCAAAGAACCGACCGATGCCAGACAATTATAGCCAACGTTGATAAATCCCAATGCGGTGAACTGCAAAGGCCTCTGTTTTACTTGCATAAGAAACTGCTGTATCTAAATTCAGATTTCATAATTAATATGATTTTATATTTCTTTATTTTTAGTTCACACGGACACTTCGTTGTACTTCAAGTGGGGACTGTTATACTCACGTCTTGGCATAATTCGAAGTCATGCACAGTATTTATGAAGTTGGTGAGAGCGGCTTCCATGGCATTAGACTAAAAACCATCGTACAAGAACTATTTGTATTTACTTCTTTTAATAGTACAAAATTTATGTGTTGAGTTATACAAAAAGTAATTACCTTTCTCTGAACATTCTCGCAAGCACGATTGAAGAGAACAAGTTTTGTGAAATGCAAGAAATTAAAAATAACGTGCGACATAATAAACATTGCTTTCTGTCTGTCAATTTTGTCTGTCTCAATGTAAATCACGTAAAGGAACGAAATAAGCTCTATCGTGTTACAGAAGTATACTCCCATTTGCAGGCCGAAGTCCACGCCGAACATTAGATTTATTTCTCGAGAAGTTTTATTCAGTTGCTGATGCACTTTCCTGAAACAGGATGAGTATACATTTTATTCAATCCTTTCGATTTATTTCTCAACTACATTTAATAAACTCAATCTTAATGCAAAATATAGTAGAATCTCTCACGGTAATAACAAAAATATTGAATCAGCCTCTTACACCACTTTCTTCATTCGAATATCGTTTATTAGTGTTTAATATTATTGAATAATTATTTCTTTGTAATGATTTACATGATGATCCAAACGTCATAGTGGTTATTTCTCGAATCATCGTTTCTCCGAGATTTCAGTACGAAACATGTATTCTTGGAAAATGTTCGCACGTGGTTTTCCCTTTCAGCCGATAAGTCATCCACATATCGATTAAGTTGATCAAATCTAACTTCTATAGATCTGGAAATGCAAATACATACAAATATGTGAATTTCGGACATATATCTGTATTTCGCGTATAACACATTGATTTATCAAAACTAATACGCGGACTGACCTTAAAACAATCCAATAGTTGAAATCACTTATGTATGTTAAAAGGAGAGGGTAAGAAAACAGCGCTCCCAGATATATGGTTTGCTGTAAAGAATAGAGATATCCGCTTCCCATGAAAGTGAATATACTAATTCCGACATATATAACTAATAGCAGCGTCAAAGTGATCAGACTCTCTCGATAAACTGTTTGGTACTCCAACGAAATGCCCAGACTTTTCAGAGTATCGTCCACGATGCACAGAGCTTTGAAACACTTGTCTGAAGTCTGGCACAAGAAACGGAAGTATTATTACGGCGATTGTAAATAATTTTTCAACAAGAGATTTCAAAGAAATGTTTTGTAATTGTTTATTTTTTTTACTTTAAATCAGATTTACTCGATTATTGAATAAAGTGATGTAATGGTCAGCATATAAATAAGTACGGGTACGTAGTAATAATTTTATTTATTACTGCTCATATTGATTCATTAGCAATTGAATATCAAATCCAAAAAACACGCAATCACTCAGGTTCTTTTAATGGCGCCGGATTACAAATTGGTATCTGCGGCATCCCATAAAGACTTAATATCCGACTTAAATGAATATAAATCACATACAGGGTTCACGAGATATTTTAAAACGTCATTTTCGGATAATCAATCCATTTGATTGGAAAGTACCTTTTTGTAACTTGCGTTAAAGGATGCCGTGACCATCGAAATAATCCCGTTCGCGTGTAAGACTAATATACCAACGGTGGTAGCGAATACTCTTTCTTCGAAAAAGACGATCTCCGCATGAACCGTTCCACACGCGTAAAATGTCCAAATAGCAAGCATATAGAGACGATTCAAATAGAATTTCTCATAGTCGAAGAGACACGTGCCCAACAAACCACCGACGATGCGGAGAGGCAAGGAAGCCTCACGAATACTGTTCACGGGCATCGTAAAAACTTTCGCCACCTGGAATTCTTGTTGCAGAATGGAAACACGAAAGGGGACTAATTATCCAAGTTAAATTAAAACCTTCACGTGTAATTAATCGCGGGAACAAAGTATTATATTTATGCAAGTTTAACGTTTAATTTCTTTAAGTTGAACGTTGACTATTGCGCGGGACGTTCGGTGCCTGAATGTTCAATAACTCTGTTTGACAGTCAATTATGTGGACGCACACCGAATGCAGAAAATGGATATTGAGTCAGGTGTCTTATAATCGGATCGTCAAATCAACCGAGCGGTGTGCTCGGACGTCCGACAATTGGCATCGATTACTTTCAACAAAGTAAGCATGCTATGTCAGTGAAAGTTTCCTAAAAGCCATTCATATTTTGCATCTGCAGTACATATTGATTTACTTTCTTGAAAATGATAGAAGTATCAATTCTGAATGACAAATATTGTTATTTACCTGTCTATCTATTTACTACTTATTGACATACACATTGATAGGACATTAATTTCGACGTCGGATATGAGTCCTTATTAAATATAACACATTTATAAAATATTAATACAGAGTATTTGGATTCAGCAATGTTTTTGGAAATTGGAAAGGGAAGTTATTTTCCTTGCAACTGACACTGATTCCATAATCGGTGATACCTGGGATTTGCGATATTCTTTCTCCGACGTTTCATAAATCGAGACGTGTTAAATATAGTGAGCGAGCAATTTTGGAGATGATTAGATAGGATTTATTAAATATAATTTGGGATAATTGTTGTCGCAAGTGCAAAATACTATAATACATGTGTAAGGCTGTAAGATACAAACTGCAACGATCAAATGAACCGAATGTCTTACTATCACTATTGCTAGTCATTAGTGGTAATATTGCGTTCAGGACGTAGGTAGTTGGCGTGAGATATGGCGCCTAGTTGTATCATTATAATGACTATTTCAGCCATCGACGTGACCATCTGGAACGGGAAAAGCGTAACACAACACAGATTTTCATGATGATAAACTAGTACTGGATTTTTAGAAAAAATATAAAGAACCAACCGATGTGAGGCATATGTAACCAAGGCTGATAAATCCCAATGCGGTGAACTGCAAAGGCCTGTATTTTACTTGCATAAGAAACTGATGCATCTAAATTCGGATTTCATAATTAATATTATTTTACATTTTTTTATTTTGAGTTCACACGGACACTTTGTTCTACTTCCAGTGAGGACAGATATACTCACTTCTTGACACGATTCGAAGTCATGCACAGTATTTATGTACTTAGTGAGAACGGCAGCCATGTCCTTTGACTAAAAGGAATTGTATAGGAACTATCTGCATTTCTTTGTTTTCATTATATAAAATTAGTGTATTGTGTTATACAAAAATTAACTACCTTTCTCTGAACATTCTCGCAAGCGCAATTGATAAGAACAAGTTTTGTGAAATGCAACAACTGACCAAGAATTTGCGATATAATGTATAATGCTTTCTTGATGATAATTTTGTTCGGTTGAAAGTAAACCACGTAACTTAACGAAATCAGCTCTATCACGGTAAAGAAAAATACTCCCATTTGCAGGCCGAAGTCTACACCGAACATTCGATTTATTTCTCGAGAAGTTTTCTTCAGTTGCCGATGTAATTTCCTAAAACAAAATGAGTGTAATAGTTTTTATACAATCCTTTCAATTTTTTTCTTAATTACATTTAATAAACCCAATCTTAATGCAAAATGTAGTAGAATCACTCATAGTAGTAACAAGAATATTGAATCAGCCTCTCACACCACTTTCTTCTTTCTATTTTTGTTTATTACTGTTTAATATTATTGAATAATGATTTTTTTGTACTGATTTACATGATGATCTAAACGTTACAGTGGTTTTTTCTGGAATGATCGTTTCTCTGAGATTCCAGTATGAAACATGTATTCTTGGAAACGGTTCGCACGTGGTTTCCCCTTTCTGCCGATAGATCGTCTACATATTGATTAAGTCGAGCAAATCTATTTTCTAAACATCTGGAAATGCAAAAACATGCAAATATGTGAATTTCGTATATATATCTGTATTTCGCGTAGCATACATTGATTTACCAGAACTAAAAAGTCGCCTGACCTTAAAATAATCCAATAGTTGAAATCACTTATGTTCGTTAAAAAGAGGGGGTAAGCAAACATCGTTCCCATACAGAAGGCTCGTAGCACAGAATAGGAATATCCGCTGCCAATTATAAACATTACCCTAATTGTAACAGATACAACTGATAGCAGTATGAAAATGATCAGACTCTCTCGATAAACTGTTCGGTACTCCAACCAAATGCCCAGACTTTTCAGAGTATCATCCACGATGCACAGAGCTTTGTAACACCTGTCTGAAGTCTGGCACAAGAAATGGAAATATATATTATTACGTCGATTGTAAATGATTTTCCAATAAGTCATTTCAAAGAAATGTTTTTTAATTGTTTAATTTTTTTTATTTTAAATTAGATTTACACGAATAATAAATAAAGTAATGTAATGGTCAGCATACAAATAAGTAGGGGCACATAATAATAATTTAATTTATTACACCCCATATTGATTCATTAACAATTGAACACCAAATCTAAAAAACACGCAATCACCCAGGTTCTTTTAATGACGCCGGATTGCAAATTGATATCTGTGGCATCCCATAAAGATTTAATATCCGGCTTAAATGAACATAAATCACATACCGGGTTCACACGATATTTTAAAACGTCATTTTCGGATAATCAATCGAGTCGATTAAAATCTACCTGTTTGTAACTTGCGTTAAAAAATGCAGTAATGAACGCAATGATCCCGTTCGCGTTTACGGCTGAAATACCAATGATGCTAGAAAATATCCCTTCTTCGACAAAGAAGATCTGCAGACGAATGGTTGCACACGCGTAAAATATCCAAATAGCAAGCATGTAGAGATGATTAAAGTAGAATTTCTCATAGTCCAAAAGACAAATGCCAAGGAAACCACCAACGACGCGGAGAGGCGAGGAAGCCTCTCGAATACTGTTTGCCAGCATCGTAAATACTTTTGCCACCTGGAACTCTCGTTCCTGACTATCGCACACTATTGCAGAATGAAAACACGAAGGAGGATTAATTATCTAAGTTTAATTAAAACCTTCACGTGTAATTAATCGTGGGAATAAAGTATTATATGTATACGCGATTAAAGTTTAATTTCTTTAAGTTGAATGTTGACTGTTACGTGGAATGTTCGATGTGTGAACGTAGAATAACTGTCTGTGACCGTCAATTAGGTAGACGCACACCGAATACATAGAAATTGAGTCAGCAGTCTTATAATCGGATCGTCAAATCAACCGAGCTGTGTGCTCGGAAGTGCGGCAATTGACATCGATTACTTTAAACGAAGTAAGCATGCTATGTCAGTGAAAGTTACTGAAAAGCCATTCGTATTTTACATCTACAGCGGTACATGTTTATTTGGTTTGTCAAAAATGGTAGAAGTGTTAATTTTGAAAGACAAGTATTGTTGTTACCCGTCTATCTATTTATTAGTTATTGAGATACATATAGAGCATCCATTGGTAGGAAATTAATTTCAATGTCGGTAATGAATCCTTATTAAATATATTTTATTTATAAAATATTAATACGGAATATCAGGAATACAGCAATGTTTTGCAAACGGCCGATCGCTGTGCGTGCCTTATATAACACGCACACAAAGCTTTGGCACATTTAGTGTTCAATTCGGTCGGGGAGAATACGCTCTTCCAGGTGTAGTGCACGTTTATTGCAAAATCGTAATACAAATGTATCTTTACATTACTATTACGATTAGAGGTGTTGCATTATTCTGTATGTTTTAGCGCAACTCGCTTACTAAAACTACTGTCGTAGGTTTTACGCTCGTCGTTGCTGGGTCCAACAGAAAGCGTCGCCGAAGCAACGCAAAAAAATCATCCTTTACTGCGGTAGTACAATTCTTAAGAAATTGCCATAGAATGATATTGCAAATAGTAAAACATATATAATTACATCTAAAATGTAACTTGAATAAGGAAATAGAACCTAATAGTTTGAACTTCAGAATAACTTAAAAAACTCTGTAGGCCAATAATACTTAAAAGGAGAAAGTATATCCTGCAAATGGCGGTTTGCATTTTCGTACATATCGCTGAAGACCTACACAATTATTTAAACTGAGTGGTACTAAAGGAAAAGCGTGGTTGAAAGTTTTGTTGTTGTGGTTTCCACGAACTAGCATTAGTACCGCCTTGCCACGAATTACCCGTCGGACCTTTCTTACCAGCGTCGTTCTGCAAAAACCAACGACCTTGTCTAGCATTTTGATTGTTAGCATTTTGCCACTGAGGCTTGGAAACAAATGGCTGCGATTTAGCTTGCCAAGCCTCTTTTGATTTGGACCATGAATCCCCTTGTTGTTCACCTTCCCTCAGCCACGTGAAACCACCGCGACTTTCAGCCTTTGCCCACCTCTCTTTCAAGCCCACATTACCGTCATCGCCCCACGGATCTCTAGCATCTTCAGGTAGATCGTTCCAGTCTTCTTTGTCGCCTTGACTCCAAGATTCTTTCGGATTATTCGACTCCCAGCGGCCTTGAGCACGTTGTTGATTATTATCCTTCCATTGCTCGTCTCGATCACCTCGATTGTTGTGTCCCCGGGGATTCCAATTACCGCCGTCCCCCTTCGATTGCCATCTGCTGTTTTGATTTGGCTGAGACCACTTAGAACCACTTGGACCTTTCGAAGGCACTTCCATGGTGTTTGAATTCCAACTATTTCCTGGACCTCCACCACCCCACTTGTCTTGGTTAAGATTCTTATTGAATCTGTCGCCACTTGATCCTGATGTCCAATTGCCTTTAGATGCTGGATTCGGACCACCTGGTCTCTCTGATCGCCATGCATTATCTGGCATTCTCATCGTAGGGTGCCAGGAATTCTGTTCAACTGCTCCACGAGTTGGAATGTCCCACTCATCGCCAAGTCTTGTGGGAGATATTTGTCGCTTGTTGGGTGAAAATGGTCGTGCGGGTTGCATTATCATCCGCTGCGGCGACGGTGCCCGTCTAGGTGGCGACATGCGTTGCTGCCTTGTTTGCGGCATTGGTTGACGATTCGGTGGCATCATTTCCTGAGCGGGCCTAGACATTGGCATCCCACGGGTGGGTGAAGGTCCTTGTCTTCTCTGAGGTATGAACGCGCCAGTTATAGGCGAACTTTGACCTCTAGGGGGAGTTATGCTCGGAGGTCGGAATGGTGATCGATGTCGTCGGAAACCATCTGGTACTGGACGCAATACTGGTGACACTGGTCGTCTAGGTGGCGAGTTGAATCGTCTCGGTGATAGAGTCAGCCTGAATGGTGATCCAGGTCGCTGTACAGGTGAAAGTGGTCGTGGTCGTTGAGCAGGCGGAGAAAACGGCCGCCGCACAGGAGAATCACGTACGCAGAACAATGGTGTGGGCCCTCGTCCCTGCGGAGAAAAATGTCGTCTTGGTAGAAAATTTTATCGTTTGGGCGACGATAGTAAAGGTCGCTTTGGAGAAAATCTCCGTAGCGAAGAATTGTGATATCTTACGGGTGAAAATTCCCTCTGCGGGGGTGAACCTGCTCGCCTCGTAAATCCTTCGTTATTCCACCTATTTCGGTCGAATGGCCTCTCTCGTGTCCACAGAGTTCCCTGCGGTTGGTCTCCTCCAAAATTCGCATCTCCATATCGATCGGGTGATGACCGACGATAAGAATTCTGATCCCTATTTTGAACAGGTGGACCTACCGGCATCATATCTGGCTCGAGTGGTAAAATATTTCTTTTAGGATACGGTTTCTTTGCAGGCTCCTCGCCAACAAATTTCTGATTCTGAGTAGTAATTACTATATCTTGACCACCAGTTTCCTGTACAAAACGAGATTTAGAATGCATATCGCCCCCTCCTAATCCAGATACCACAGACTGAGTGATAGTTTCTGGTGGTGCGATACGATCCCAAACAGAACGTGGAAGTTGACTTTGTAATCGGTTTGTTTGCTCTAGGACCATATTGAGCATATTTTGCAATTGCTTCGCAGTTGATATATCCACAGTTGGTGTTGACCCACTCAACTTTTCTTTAGCTATTTCGAGGAGTGCTTGGTGCTCCTTCACTTTCTGTGCGATATCAGAATCGACACGATTGGTAGACAACCTTTGCCTTAAATCTGCTTCCTTCTTATCCCGTAATTTCTTTTCGTATAAAGGATTAAGGCGTAAGTGCGGACTTTCATTCCGCCGATCTTTCTTCTTCTTGCCTGCCAAATCTAAAAAAGGTCGTTAAAGCTTAATTTTCTATATGCGGTACTAGTTGCGAAATTGATCATTAATGGAAAGAAAACCTACCGGCACGCCAAACTTTATTGCCAAAGTTCTCAAGTTTCTTGAGCTTTTTCGGGGGACCACCTGCTTTTTCTGGTGAAAGCGTGCGCTTTCCTTTCTGCTTGTTCTTGGCCGCGTTTTCAGCAGCTTTAACAGGTGTAGGCTTCTTAGAATTTGCAACTTTCGCTTTTTTGGGAGTGGGTCCCGTTACACCTTCATCAGGCTTTTTGACAGCTTGTGGTTCGATTTTTTCTACTGGAGCAGAATCTTGTGCACCTGGATTATCTTGTGTAGGAACAAGCCCCTTACTGTTCAATTTTGCTCCAATATATTTGAAAAATTTGGCTGGTGATTGCATAAGTTTGTTTGGATTCCCGCGCTCTAACAAAATAACTACTTCAAAGTGAGGACCGATCGGAAGGGTATCTACAGTCGCAGCTATAATAGGCCTAAATGGCCCTCCATTATTCCGATCTGGCCGAACAAGTTCCAGTATTGCTCGCACTGAATGTTTCGTCAGTGTAGTTATCATAGCGATACGTTGCACCGTAAGCATCTTTCTAAGGCATATCATTACTTCGGTAGCTATTTAAAATAAAAGATTATCAGTTTTACAATTATCTTCAATTACAACGTTTAAGTTATACAAATACATCTTCTGCATTATCTTTAGACCCACCTCGGCCAATATTGGTATTTGCATTTATCACTGCATAAGTTCCGCGATTTTTTACAAGGTTCACTATTTTAGCGGGAACATCTGTAGGTGTACCCATAATAAACGAAGCATTTTTTATATTGTTCAATTCGCACGTCATTTCAGCTTCCTCTACCTCTGAAGGAGAATCTACTCCTATAACGTGCAGACATTTCTATACATAAAAATAGAAGATATTAAGTAAGACTCCATTTGTGGGGAGTAATGGAACACTTGCTCAAGGAAAACATACATCAGCCATCATTAAACCAATCAAACCAATCCCACACCCAACATCGAGTACAGTCATCCCTTTTGAAGGTGCAAGTAACTGTGTAACAGTATTCGCTACGTTCTCTGCACCAGCTGCATTAGACCAAAAATTGGTTTTCGGAGCGAGCTGAACTTTTATACCTCCTACTACTTCATCCAAAGCTTCAGAACCCACAAGGAATGTTGTATTAGTGACGGTTGTATCGTCACACCTGAAATAAACGAAGTTAACAAGTATAAGGGATATGTTACAAAGTTAGCAATATCTGAATTTAGTGATAGTATGTTATAGACATTACTTGTTTGAGGATTTACAGTAAAGAGATTTGACGTTGCAGTCCTTTCCAGGTCCTGTTTCGTACACTTGTTTCAATCGGTCCATAGTTCCGCGATCAATATTTCTACCAGTAGCAAAGAGCATAAGTTCGTCCATACTATTGCAACGCACTAATAGCCATAACCATTGTTGTCTTCCTTCATTAGCGGCTTCCTTTTTGGGATCGGCATCCATCGATATATCATCGCTAAAGTTTTCCTTCACCGGATCTATTTCAGAACCCACTGACTGTTCTCCGGTTGTTTCCAAAAAGTCTTTAAATACCTATAATATAATATGGAATATGATATACTTTGTACATCACTGAAGTAAATACCTCTCTTTTTCATCATATTCTTTGAAGTCAGAGTTCACATAGTAGAACACTATGTGTATTGTTATTGCCTGATGCAAAAGAGTATGAAAAAGAAAGATAAATGGAAATTTATAATACAATGAAATGGGCATATTTGTACAGCATTTTACAGTAATTTTCAGTATTCTACAAATATAATATATATGTACCCTGATATTCTATATATATAACAGCAATTTTCTACTGTACAAGTGTATATAAATAAGCGCGAGTTTCACTGATGTACGACTTGCTGTGACGCATTAGTAACACCAATTAGTACTATGTATTCATAGGAATGTGTTAAAATTGGACAATCCATAATTTTTATATAATATAAGAAAAAACTTCTCATACATTGTTCTATTTGTGAAAACACATAAATAAAAAGTACCAAAACTTGTGTTCGCGCGAAGTTTCTATTATTTATACGCGTATGTTTCAGGCATTTAACTGCGCAATATACTGATTTATAGGCTCTGTTGGCACTCGTGTAATTAGTAGTGTATTCTGTTTCTGCTTTTGCAATTTTCTCTGTATTGCAAAAGTCATTTTTGGATGGAAATACACATCAATATTTGTTTCTTGCTGTTAGACACTTCTTATTATCTTCTTTCTAGCTATGGTACATGAGAGTCTTCCACTCTTAGCAATCTTGTGTGTGATTTAAGCAGAACATTTGTGTTCGCCTTTTTACAACAAAGACCATTTGCCAGTTATTTGAGTGGCAGCAATGTGGGGTTTAAACTATTCAATTATTCGTTGTCTTCAATAGAGAAATGCAATGTACTTTGCATTAATCTCATACAGTAGTTTGCCCCACATAGTGCTAATCAATCCACCCAAATTGAACTTTGTGATGTACCAATTACGAGATTAAAGATAAAGCTTTTTAAGACAATTATTTAAGATTAACAATTGCACATCCATGTTTTCCATGTTTACTTTCTTGAAATTCATATCTCTTTAATCCTTTTTATATTTACTCCGTCTTTCTGTCTTATTTCCTTCCTATTCTTCTTCTATTGTTGTTTGTTTTAGCATTCCAGTTGCTGTTGACCAAAGTATTTCACATTTATGCATTCGGACTAAATTGTGTTATTCGTAAACATAATTAAACTCTTAAGCGAGGCCCGAACGTTTAATGCAAATACACTCACAATCCATTGTCACGTAAGCACGTTATTCATGTGCCGTTAACAATTGGGATGAAAGTGTCAACTTGTAGTAGCATATCTGGAATCTCGGTGATAATATTTTTTCAATTCGATAGACTTTGCGCTCTATCATACTTTTATATTTTTATCAACATACTATCGTCCTTTTTTTATTTTTATTAACTTCGCTCTTACGTTGTATTAACGTCGTGTTTAAAACGTGATAGTGCATTAATGTTTAAAGCATTTGATTAAGAAGCTTATGGTTTACTGTGTGTCCCCATGTCACTTTTATTATGGAATATTAGATGATTTTGGTCTTTTCATGATTCTGTTTATACTTTAGAATACTTGTCAAACAAGCACTTCCTACTTGTAAAGGGTGTGCTGAATTTCATTGATAGAGGAAAATAATGTATACCTTAACAGCACGCAATACAAAAGGTGGAAAGTCGGATTCATTACTGGTATTAACACCCCAAGCAGCAGTAGCTTCCAGATGCCAGACTCTTTCTACATTCTTGTTTTGCGAAGTATCACCGTTGTCCGCCTTCTCTGATGAAACTTGAACAGTCTTTTTGATGCCTAAACATGCCATACAATTTGATCATCTAATCGCAATGTTTTAGTGTGAAGTTCATAATGATCAGTAGTTTCTAATATTGTCCCTACTGACTGTGCCTGTATGGTGAAAGGCAATTGTCAGTATGACATTTTGCTGTATCTGACTGAAATGAATTGTATGTATGCGAAACCACAGACATACCACATCATTTAATACAATGCTGTGCGAGATTTAAGTCTCCGCACTGCAGCTGTGTACTGTAAATTGCCTTGTTTATAAGGAGGCTCATTTAGCTTGTGGATCAAGTCTAGAAACATATTGTTTCCATCACTGGCTTTCCACTAGAATATTCTACTTTATCGTAGAAGTATTCATAACTCGTTTAGTAACGAGGGCAATGTGGACTCATGATAAATCTATTCTTTTCTAGAGCCTTTCTTGATCCATCAATGAAAGCGATTTCGTTGCATTATTTAACGCAACAAAATCACTCTATGGCAAATACGCTTCACTTTTAAGCAAGAAAGTGCGTGTCTGTAAGCTTTTTCAAAAATCTTTTGCAAAGCTTATAGCAACCTGTTTGTTAGGTACAGATTAACACAATCTTACTTTTAAATAAGTTTTCCCCTTTACATAGGAAGATATCCTATTTAGGAAAACTTTTAAGAACAGAGGAAGCTCTTGCAAATGGCATCATTTTGAGATCGTTTTCGATGATCGTGATGTATACGTGAACAATAGCAGTACGATAGGAATACGAATATTCTATCTAAGCACTTCCAGTGCATAGATAAAAGATATACGTAAGGAAATGCTTTCCTTAGATGTACAATCTTTAGAGTGAGTGTTCAGTGTTATGAAGTTGAAATAACGATTGGAACGATCCTTTGAGTATCATTAATGATACTCAGAGACCGACATTGTGGCATACCGCATGGTGTATTTAAATCTTTGTAATACTCGCGGGTTCCACATAATAATAAGTCAGCGATTCAGAAGGCTTCTGAATTTATGAAAGGATTAAATCATAATGAAGTTCCTCAACAAAGGAACATTCATTACCACCTACAACAAATATTTTGACTTCTGTGTCGAATCCACAGAAGCGACCGATAGTACATTCCTGTTTTATGCACTGTTTAATCAATCCATTCCAGAAGTAGGATATTTCTCAGTGAATGTACCAACTCTTTCATTCTGTCATCAGCAAGAATTGGAATATCAGAAGTAGATTAGTGCACTCCTATCAAATACTCTGTTACTTTCATGAGAATTAGTAGAAGAGAATTGTATTGTCACTCACAGATGAACTTCCAACGATTAGTGTATGGTTTATCCAAGCTGCATCGTTGCACTGATTGTAAGTAGCACACTGATGACCCATACTTTTTCTCTACATGAGCCAGCCATTTCTCGTAACATGGATAAGAAAATGCCAAAACTTTTGCCAACTTTTTCATACGTTCTCTCACAATAACTTCTTTCTCTGCAAGCTAAACAAATAAAACAAATAATTACTATATTTAATTTAACATTCACAATACTAATATTCGTTTACATTAATTTACATTCATTGAAATATATGGCAGGAATCTACTATTGCAGCAAATAAATTTAGTTTCTGAAAAATAAGTTACCTTTTTCTCATACCACTCAACATTAGGTTTTGGTTCTACTTCAATCTTAATCAAGTCCGATGATGGAATGGAAGTAACAGATTCTTCTAGCGAAGACCCTAACACCAGTTTGTTATCTTGGTCGTCCTTAATCTCCAACTCCAATACAGAAGAATCATTGGAACGTTGACCAGCTTCGGTACTTTCAAGAAATGAATTCATATCCTCCAATACAATATTCTCTATCTCTTCCAAGTGGCTGATGACATCCTCATCTGTCACGTCTCGCTGTTCCTCTGGCTGTTCCACATTGTTGTTTGCATTAATATCAGGAGTTGCGGTTGTATCTTCGCTTGGACTTTCTGTCTCTGTAACATTCGATACTTATCATTATGATGAACAGAATGATTGTATTAGACATGTTAAAGTTTATTTCCATACCAGTTTTAGGTACTTCGGGCTCAACCACCATGGCTTCTGGCACACTAGGAGCATTTCCTCCTGGTACGACTTGCACGGAACTTGAAGAATCTTCCTCTCCTGTACACTCATCAACGACCTCGTAGTTTTCACCTTCAATCATCACTGCTTCAGAGTTATCTGTAATACAATTGGTTTGGAGCCATTCAGGAATAAAGACTTTGGTTAAGTTCTTGTTAAGGGTTAGTTTATATTTACGGATATTCGACTTAGCATTGTTGACGCGACAAACATTTCTTAATACATAATATATGAATGTGTCGATTGTATACTACGAATACGATCATATATTATGTATTAATGAATATTTGTCGTGTTTGCCACGCTATGTTCAGTTTTCGTAAATACAAACGAACCGATCGTACGGCTTTTGCAGTACCAGCAAGGTTATCACGAAGCAATTTCAGTTGAAACTAAATCCAGCAGATCTAATACGATATTTCGCTTGGAGTCCAGATTACTTTCAACTAATTATAAACCGACTAATGCGATGTCGATATTGTGGGGCGTAAACGTCCGCGCGACTAGCAGAGCGTTGTCGAATTGCTTACCCATCCTTCTATCCCTTCTATCAGGACAGAAACCGTTCGTCTAGCGTTATGTCCGTTCGGAAAGGGAAATTATTCATAAACCGTGGTAAACTTCGCTCTCGTTATTGATAGCTAGTTTTATGACGTAAGCCAAGCGCGTAGACTTAACCCAACAGAATTAAACTAAATAATATACTATGTGTACGTCACTACGTTCCGGAATCGCTTGCGATCCCTCGAGAACGAAACAATTACAATGTAAAACGCACTTTGATACACTGTAATGCCTTACCACATGCAAGAATGTTGTATTTCGTTCAAAGCCTCTTCCGTAACTTTAATAGTTTAGTGTCCCCGAATTATTTGCGCATGTGACTTCATCCGTTGCACTAATTTTTCACGAGTTGCATTCTATGCGTTCGTAATACGTGTGGGGAGCCACTTGTAATGGTCATGGTGGGAGTTCTTGAGTGCTTGGGTGCGTTCTCTGCACCGGTTTCCCACCATTGAATAAACATATTCTAGTGATTTCCGCACCTGCTCGATCGGTAGAAAAAGATGAAAAATTCTGCGCAGAAACTGATCTGTCTGCCGACGCAGTATTATAAATGTAAATTCTCCAACTGAGATGTGATAATAAAAAAAAATATATATTTTTAAATCTTTTAATAGCTATATAATAATTTGTCTCGTTGTAAACAATTTCATTCTAAATTAGGTTCGCATGTATTGCTTTATGTTTAGATTATGTTGAAATCGTGACAACGCTAGGTCGGCGTCGAATTTTGAATACGAATCAGAAGTAAAAGTATATGAGACTGCTACGAGGGTGCGGTACTGGTAATCGGCGGTATTTATAATTACAAAATCATTGGACATCTAATTAAAAGAGTCATCCAATATTTGATATCATAAGCTCACCCCGAATTGAGTTGGAATTTAATTTATTTATTGAATTTCACATTGTTCCATTATTAAGACACTTACTGTTACACTCAGTTACAATCAAGCAAGTTTTGACCTTCCCGAAGTAGCAGACTCCAATTAATATAAATAGAATTTTATATCGTCATCAACTTAATATATTGATCTGTACTAATTCAGAGGTTCTGGCACTCCAATTCCTAAAATGGTCTCAGACTTCATTAAATATTACACATCTAGTATTCCGGGAGTCGTCGTCTTTCATGAAATGAAGTTATTTCCTATTTAACGCCAAGTGGTCTTATAATCCAACATGCTACTAAATGATAACGCAATCATTAAACACGTCAATGATCCGTTTAACCATTGCCAATGAGATCTTGCATTTCAACAGTACGGAATCACGGACAATCGACGCTGCCAATCTACCTATCAAGAATCATGCACCCCATCATCTCACGCTGCGTGTGATCGAGTGTGCAAAACCGGACGTAGTGCGAGGTGCGAGGGTTCACTCGCCGCCCGGGGTGCGGTGGGCGCAGACGCCGCTCTTATGGATTTTCCTCGGGGTGTATGGCACAGCAGTGTACATGTGCCACTCACACATCCCACAGAACTCCAACTACAAATGTGGTGGGGTTGGAGTTCGGCGCCGAGGGTGCATGGCAGCGATCGCGAAAACGGAAGCATCCACCAGAGCGAGTGAGACGGAAGTCCAAAGGTGGGGCGAGGTTCACACGACTGATAGGGGGATTCTACTGACGTACAAGACCTTATATCAAAAAGGGCGCTTCCCCTCTTGAAACAAATTTCAAATCCACCCCAAATTATACGAAACTAATAAAAAATTCATAACAATTCCCTTTCAATCCTTTACATACGAATTCTATAACAATAAAAGTTTACTTTAACATCTATTAATATTATCTCAAGCGACAATACTAATAGCAGGCTTTCAAGATAATTCACCGGGGGTTTACAGGACTAAATACATCAGTGCGGAGAAGGAAAGAATGCGGAGAAAAGGGTAGTTCGGGCGGTATCGGTGACAGGGGTAGCAGGCGTGCTCGTGAAGTAGATTGAGCCGCGCATGAGCTAGTGGAATAAGGATCGCCGTGCGCCCATTGGGTGGGGGATGGTTCGTGCAGAAAGCGGCGGGGTGGTGGCGGTGGCGAGGGTGCAGGGCAGCGGTGGAAGAGGCGAGGAAGGCTGTGAAATGGAAGGAAGGAAGGACGTAGGAGGATATGGCTCGGCGAGAGGACAGAAGCAACGGGCTGGGCCAGCGGCGCACAGGGGTACCTGTCCGATCGCTCTCCAGTGACTCTCTCTCTTGACTCTCTAATGACTGCAATGACGCGCGTAAGTGGTGCCCGCCGATGTGAAGGATTCTGACATGTGACTGCGCCTGGGTGCGTCGCCCGTGCCGTGCTACTTGGTTGGTGCACTCTTCCAAGTACAACCCGTACGTCGCCACTAAGCACGTGGTGTCTCTCTCTCCCTCCACTCGATATCTCGCTAGCACGGTAAGCTGCTCATTTATAGTTCGACATGAATCTCCCTTCACCCTTTGCATCATGCCTTTGTTGCCACTTTCTGTATATTGATTATCGTTCAACATGCTCGATCGCCCAAACGCCCGTGGACCTTTTTCCACCGCGCCGGTTCGGATTACGCCCAAATAAGCCTCGGACCGCTAAACTATAAAGTGTTCAGTTACCAGCTGGAGTTGATTTCGTTCTGATCTTTAACGAGAATTCCCTTAAGCTAGAAGGAAGTGTCATGCCAAGTGGAGATCTCGCACTCACGGTAAAATCTATCTTCCATGGGAGGTTACGGAATGCCTCCGGCGGCACGGAACGAGCAGCATTGTGCTATCGAGATATAGAAGCACTTTCGATTACCGTGACTACGGCGATCTCTCGCGATTTCTCGGGCCAAGTGAAAAGGGAAGGCGGTGTCGGAGTGTCGCTCGGAGGAAAACAGAACGTCGCTCGAGGGAGTTCCTTTGACAGACCGCTATTCATCCGCACCCTCTCTTTCTCACTCCTTCTCTTACTCCTTCTCCCTCTCTCTCTCTCTCTCGGTTGGTTTCGCTCCTTTTCGGAAGTGTCAATACGACGGCTCTAGCTCTGTATAAACTGGCATCCGGGCACTTTATTGACGCTAGCGCATTAAGGACGACTGATTCAATCCTACGCTGCTGGCCTCTCGAGCGAGATCACTCGGACACACACGCACTCTCCTTTTCTAATTCTCGACGAATCCAGCACTACTGAGAATCCGAGACTCCCGCGCGAGTCAGTGCAGAGTCACTTGCTACTTGCTAGACACTTTCGGCAGACGCTGCCTGCGTGTCGGAGTTGTGATTGATTCGAATCACTTAATCTCGGACGTAGAAGTGCACGCGCGTGTACCTTTCTTGGACGTTCGAACACATGTGAGCTTCGCTTGCAAACAAGTTTCTTTTATCGATGAATCTTCTTGGTAGAATTGAAGTAGTCGATAATTGTTAATTCGATGTTTATAGCCTTGTTTTCGGCATGTTTTATTAGTGGCTAATTGGTTCCGCCGGTAAAGATGGTCGAAGTACTTTATGGTTCTACTTTGTCGAAATGGGCGTCAGGAACCTTGATAAGTAATCTCGCGGGACATGTATGTTCCTTGCATGTTGATGATTCAATGTTCGAGGTTTATTTGTATGCCTGACAGTCAGTGTTATTTTTGTATTCCCGATGGAATGACAATATTTTGCAATATTTCAGCACTTCCTGAAAACTATAAGATTATTACATTTATTACACATACATATACTAATAAATAGTTAACTATTATAAGAAGCTACAAAAGGTAGCTGTATAAATTAGTACAAATATAGAAAACAGGTCAAACAGTTCTTTTACATCAAATCTACTAAAATAAGGGAAAGCCAATTGACTGAGAATCAGGAATCACCGTCGGACTAGATAAGAGATTTCGTTGGAGGGATTTGTCGTTTACACGTAATACGTTAGTAGCTAAAGTCGCGCGCGCCGAGCTCTTCAGATTTTTGTAAAGCTTCCTAGAGCATCGCGAGCAAGTTGCCGGTGGTGGTGCGATCGAGGTTTAGAGTGGCTGCGAAGCTTTACATAATCTGGCGATGTTTAGCGTGCTTACGGCAAGTGGCTACTCCAGGGAAGCCACAGATTTGAACGTCGCCTTTTATTTGCCTACTTGTTACGCGCGCCGCTCTAAGGAGAATCATGCCAACTTTACTTCACCGATGCTTCGATGAGCTGTGGACTATTGTTATTGTAAACTCAAGGCCGACGGACCGTCGGTGAAATCCAGCTCGTCGAACTTGCCATATTTCCCTTGAGACCGGAGCTGTATCGGTTATTTTCTGGTCAGAAGCTCTCGACTCGTTTTTTGTATGATGAAACGACGACTAAAAACTTTAAAATAGTCTCTTTCCTTTCTTTTATTATATTCTTATATATTAAGTTATAATTCTTCTCTGCCTATCAGGTTTAATTAATATTGAAAATTCAATTCCTTTTATAAATTAGAATTATATCACTTTTTACGACTTCATTTCATTATTTAGTAAAAACTCAGGTTCTTCATGTTCATAATGTGAATGAGCACTTATTTACTAATTGGCATAGGGAGTCTAGTAATTAGCTGGCGAGCTAACTAACAGTGACATCTTTTGTGCGGAACGCCCAGCCGATTAAATTCCGTGGAATGAGGCATTGGTCCTCACGGGGGGCGACAACATACGCACACATGCGCATACACACATAGACGGCTGTCTGCGATGCAGTTTGGCATGGTCGCGCGCGCTATCTCTTTCTCGGATGGCACCGGAATAGAATCTGGTTTTCTAGCGCGTCAATTGTATACTAGAAATAAGCCGCTCCATTCCAAAATACGCCGCAGTGCACGCAAATTATATGGGACGCCGTCTGGTCGCGCGCATCAGTGAGTAATTAAAAAATTAAAATCTTTAATGTGCCGTTCTCCCCGCTAATTTAATGTTTGTTGAATAATCGCACTCGTACTCCACTTCCGCTTCGTTTCAACCCTGGTTTCAGTTCTCCTCTGCGGCTCTCACCTGTTAATTACACTTCTTTTTGAAAGCGAAAAGTTTATATGATCGTTGCTACTAAATAACACTACTTGCGAAGTACTTTTTATCGAATTGTATTGTTAATTAAAGTGAAGTGATTTGTTGGATAGTAATTGTGATTTTATTAATTAAGATTTCATCAAGTTAATTATTTTATATCTTTAAAATAGTGGACTGATTTGTTAAAAAGATTTGGACGTTGTAAAGAACGTGATTTGACATAAAGCTGATATGGCTTAGAATTAGTCTACATTGTTTGAGTTTATGTATGTGTGAGGTTTCTTTGTGTGACGATTCAAATCTATATTGAGCAAAGTTGCGACACATTCAAGCAAAAGTTTCGATCAAATAAAATGGAACTGGAAAGTAATTTCTTACTTTTTGATTATTGGATAGTTTTGTAGCATGCCAACAAGTTTGACTGCCAAAAAATAGAATGCAAGGCAGAGAATGAAGTACCAGTTGAAAGGCGGGAGAGACAGTAGCAGACGGTGCGACGGAGTGAAACACTTCCTGGTTGTTCGACTGCGTTACTAAAAGTTGCTCTTTGTTATAATATCCGGCCGGGGAATTCGCGTATTACGTTATATGGGTTATCGTCGAATCGACAGTGTTTTATTGTCGCTGCCACGTCGGAGGTACAACTGATTTGCATTATTGCATTGATAGTTTCATTCAATCGCCACGTGCGAATATACGTGCATACTCTGACCCAAAACTTCGTGTGGAACGCCGTACGAAAAATAGGATTAACTAGTAGGAACTTTTGAAAAGTTTCCAAGTCCTTCAAAGAAGAATCTTTGAAAAATACTACTTTCAATGATCTAATTATCGATTCAAGAAGCATTGAATAAAGTTTGAGGAACTTTAACTTTGAAAATTCGTCAGAACATAAAAGCAAACTTCGGAAACAAATAGAATCGAAGGATTGTACGCCCCCTTGGGAAAACTTTCGATCCCTAAACTACTCATGCGCCCTTTCATGATAAGAACTGATTGCCTCCGAAATGTCAGCTTCCTTGACCTTATAGTTTCCAAGACACTTTTAGCTCAACTAACTATCCCAACGGACAATCATATATACATACAAAAATAGGCATACAAAAATTTGCATGACTACTCCTAATTACATAATTAGCAAATGAAGTGATTTCCCAGTGGAATTATCTTGCCATTAGATAATGGATGTATAATCCACTCTGTGTCACTTTCGTGCTGTCGGTAGTCGGGTTCGTCGGGGAAGATCTTCCCTGACGGATATTTGGGTCAGCGTGTATGCCGTTTTGCGTTAAAGCGTCATCGCAATAATACGGAGTGACGTGCTTTTCAATGACCCTTTATGCGCCTTCCTTGGCAACGAAGCTTTCACTGCTGTCTTTTGTGCGAAGTCAAAATGCATGAAGGGCGACACGATGGAGTGTCTGTTGCAGCTCGAGTCTCTCTATGTGTACATAGTTGTACATACCAACTACATATGTATAACACGTGTTTGTGTACATATACCAAACCGGCTGCCTTCTGGATCGGCGTGGTGCTCGGATTCCCGCGATAAAGATCGACCTGAATCGAGCTGCATTTCTCTACGGTGCTTTACGAACTACTTATCGGCAAACTAATTTTCTTATCAACCCGTATTCTTGCCTGCCACCCTCTTCCGGGCTCAACTGACGTTCCCCAAAGAATACTTTTCATCCACAAGTAACTTCGGGATGTTCGTAGAGACGTGTTAAATTGATTCTGATAGAAACTCTCATTAAAACATTCACGATAAAGAATGAAACAATGAGAAACTTTTCATTCCATTATAAATGGCAGGTGTCGATTACTTTGAGATGGAATAATTGTTTATGCTGATTGTGATTCCTGGGATGATAGTTAAAAATAGTATATTAATTAGCAATAACAGGAACATCTGCTACCATAAATAAAGAAACGATGATTGTTTATTTAGCCAAAAAATTAGACTAGTGGAGAATTTTTTGTTGAAAAGTTCTGCAATATGAGGTAGAATAATGGAATAAAGCTTGAGAGGAATATTAAAGACTAACGTAGAGGGAAAGCATATAAATCTACATGTTGCATGAAAAAATTAATCGACATTAAATAGCCTAGAGGACACCGAAGCACGGCGGAGGTTTTTTTTAATTGAAACTGTACACGAGACGCAACACATAAAACAATCCTGCTTCCTCCATTTCTCACATAGCTCGAGGCATTTTTACTGAGAGAGAGTGAATTACTTGCTTTAGAGAAAAGAAAACAGTGCGTTGTTAGCGGACAAAGGGGTTGGTTGCATTAATTTAAATTAAGTCAGCGACCCGACCGCGTTTTAATGACCCGACAATAATAACTTATTAGCCGGTGGAAATTTGCGAGTAAACAAAACTCACGCTAAATGAAAATAACCGGACGTTTGCGGTGTCCGGCAGGTAGTTTTGCCTTCCGTAAAATCACTCTCAAAACAAGCACGGATTTATTATGTTTATTTCCCAAGGATTCTCATGATAATTATTCATGACTATAGTACAACGACACCGACGCAATAACGGGGAAATAATTGTACTAAGAGCGATACAATCAATTCCACCACTTTCTAATTAAAGCGGCAATCGCTAACGGAACTGCAAAAGTACCCGCATGGTGCATGCGAGACTGAGCACAACGGCTCGCAAAAAAATACTGCTGATGCATTGTGTACAATGTTTTGCGCCATTCTTTGTCCCCGCTTCAAACGCTTTTGCAGAGTTAGTCTTTAAAAAAGCTCGTAGATTATACTGGAAGCGATTGAAAGCAATAAAAATTATAAGAAAGTGAAGTGTGTACTCTGGGCAAAAGAAAGGAAAGTTGGTCGAATGAATATGTAGATCGCGGAAATTTATGCAAAATGAGCCATGCTAATGTCTGCAACTATGGAATATTTATTAGGTAGATCATAGTAATTATCTATAATAATTCTATGCATCACTCAAGCTTTGTATAATTAGTTTCTGTAACGTAATATTTTTAAAACGATTTTAATCATTGCTTGAAAATGAAGTTTTCATGTGCTAATCAACGAATTATGCAAACGTCAAAATGAAAGATAGAAGGACTTGACTTTTGGATCATTTGTTATTACACTTGCATGAATGACGCATGTGAATTTCTAATGAACGAATTACTATTTCTGCTATAAATGTTAATGTGTGACTGAAATTGTATTATAAATGTGCTAGTATTTGAAACTGGCGGCGAATAGCAACCGCTGTCTTGGACGTTGTAGTTCCTGATAAGATAGCGATGCATCATCGTGCACTGCCAATGGGCATCAGTAATGTTCAGGTGCTTCGAGCGAGCACGCACTCCAGTTCTTTCCCGCGGCCAGTGTGCCAGCACTTCCGAATTCATTCGACGGATTTTTCAAAAGTGACTGTAATTTCTGTTAATAATCAAACTCAAACAATTTTTATGGAAGTCAATCGATTTCGAAAACAGATTTCTGTGTGAACTAAGTTTTGAAGTGTGATTTTTTAATACCCTCGAACTTTAAATTCATTCCATGGAAATTTAAGAGTGACAGTAATTAATTGTATTCGGAGTCGAATGACCTTGGTGAAAGGGAATCATCAATTTATTTAAAGCGGTTTTTGAACATGTGTGACTTTCGAGTTTATCTTGTTAAAATTCGAGAGTGATAGTAATTGATTGTAATCGGAGTCGAACGATATCAGTAAAAGTGTATCGATATTGGAAACAGATTTGTATTATCAACTTTTGAAATGAAACTTTTCAATACGTTGGAATCTCGATTGGCTAATCCATTTTTAGAGGCATGATAAAGCCGCCATTCGTGGCTTTGCTTTCGAGCCTGAAGGATTGCAGTGATGGAATGTTGCGGGTAAACGTGAATTGAGTGAACAGTAAGTCGAGTGAGTACAAGAAACCTGCGTTAATCTTTATGATGCGACGTTCGGGTATAACCAATCTTTATTACCAAAAACAAGTCCAGGAAAATCGAAAGAAATTCGGAATAAAAATCCAATATAAATAAATTTAAAATTGTACATATTTCATATTATATGAAAAATACGAAGAAAGTAGAAGTTTAACTAATGTTTCTTGCTCTACACTTGACAAACTTCCAAGAATTTACAACTTGAACAAAGTATATAACAGCGTAGTGCAAGAAGCTAACACTGTTTTAAAATTCTAAATATTTCTGCAGCAGCTTTTGATCGTAACATTTAAGTCTTCAAATATTTAATAGTTCCGTACTTTCCCGAGAGTGTTTCAGTGCGTTCGAGTCTGGCAGATTTACATCCTGAGTTGCCAAAGTATGAAAAGATTCTAAGACATGCCAGGAGCAAGAAAATATGTCAGTCGTTCCGGAAGCAAAGGAAATACCACATTAAAATGGAATCAAAGAAAAGTAAATCTGCTCGACGAGAAAGAAACTCGAACAAATTGGTGAAATATAACAATTTCAAGACGAAATCACTAAAATTGAACAGATAATATTCTTCTTGTAAGATTTGTCTATTTTATTTTACTTTCAGTTATATTGCGTTTATTTTCTCTCTGAAAATTCTATATAATTGACATAAAGCACGATCGGGAATGAAATACAAACAGAGAGCCAATAGGATTGCTTGTATTAATTACTCAAAGAGTAATATACGATACTTTTATCTACTAGGAAGTACGGGCATTAAACCTATGTTAATCTAGTCGATATAATATCAAGGGCACCCACAGACCGATAAAGAATTTACGTTGCCTGCTCCGAATCGTGTGTGCTCTACAATAAAACTCGGCTTAATATCGATTGTATAAATCCGCTACCGAAACCATAATTTTAACTAATCCACGATCTTCCTTTGCCCGTCATTCTAATTTAATTAATTTTCTTCTATTGTATTATGTATTTTTGAATTATAAAACTCGCAAAATCTTTTTATACAATATATAAAAATGAAATCTGTAAACCTGATAAACCTGATAAACCTCTTTTATTAGATTTTCCAATCATATAACGAAGTGTAGAACATACTGCTTTTTATTTAATTAATTTGTTAAAAATGTGTCGAACATGATACAAGAGACTAGTGTTAAATCCACGAGAAATAACTGATATATATTCTCTCTAAGCTACTATGTACTAATTGGAGGATTTTCAATCCCATTTTCGCGGCTGCTCGTTCAAATAAGCAATCTGCTAAAAGTCATCTTGTCGCACGCTATTTTTACAGCACACACTAAGCAATGTGTACGCGCGTGTGTTGCCAGTGCACACACGCGCAGAATCAATAATTCAAAAGAGGAGCTTCATCATCTCGAAAAGTGGGCCAGCGTGTTTGATCCGCTTGTCACCTTTAATTGAAGAAGCACTGAAAGCTCGGGGCGCGCGATATCCTGTCAATTACTGCCTATAAGTGTTTCGATGACAGTCACCGGTCTGTTTCTTCCCTAATCGTATCACTTGCATTCGGTTTCGACGTAATCAGATGATAAGGGCTGCTTAGAAATAATTCTCGAAGGGTATCAAAGAACACTTTTCGGCGTAATCGGCAAAGCACGAACGCTGCACTCACTAACAAAGTCCTATCACGCTCATTAAAACCCAAGATTCAATTAACACCGTCTAACGAGACGAAATACACTCGACGCGCCTGAAAAGCGTGTCGACTCTTTCCTCATTAGTGTGACATCTTTTTCTGTCATTTGTATATTACGTCTTAATGAACGTTCGGTAAGATATCTTTCATTTACTTCGTCGCATCTAAACAAACTCTTCGGAGAATGTAATTATTCTTTGACCTATGATATACACTTGTTACGTTTTGTGCCCTTTTGGTAATTTCCAGGCTCGATTGTAAGAATTAATTAAAGCGTAGGGAAGAAAACAATAAAACGAATTTAGTTCACTGAATCTATTGCGATAGTTGCTAATGTTTTATAATATGAATAAAGTTGTGTCGCATAATGACGCTTATACAATTGGTATTCATTCACTTATTGATTATCTTATATCCCACGCTCCGTATATCTTGTAAATTCTATTACAAGATTGATTAATGTTACACATTAACCCCATTTTATAATACAAAGTACATTTACTTATTAATATTACTTTATAACTCGAAACTGTAAAATAGTAAAAATAACTCGCTTTTTATAAAATTCTACAATTTCTTTCTGGAACGATAGTAATGCGAAAATGTTAGTTCGACTATTTTCCAACTTTCTCGTTCTACTTTCAAGATAAACTCGACGAAGTTCCATTGGTCTTGGAAAATTGCAGTGGTACAAAGTAACGGAAGAAAATATTTTCTTGCAGCATATTTCTACGTATTCGCTACGAGGATTAATCTACTTTGTGTATTATTTTTCATGGACTTGCAGGGAAACCGAATGCAGTGGTTGGAGCTTCTGGCAGTGTGTATGGCAGGATAGAGAATTCTCGGGACGAAAGAGGCTGAGCGGCATGGGTCTGCCGCGTTTCTCTCTGAAGAGATACTTTTTCTACGTGCTATGCCTGACTGGTATGCTTCTGGTCCTCCTGAATCTCCTGCAGGATGAGATATGGCACCGCATGCGACCGCATCCAAGCCAGGCGCAATCCTTCCGCACGATTGCCGACGGCTCCAAGGTAACGTCGCAATCCGATCACCAATTTTCTGCCGTTCCTCATCTTTTATAACGTCTAACAAAATTAGGGATAGCATTTTCAAATCGGATCACATGAAATTCTCGTCGAACTATCATACAAGGATCTTTAATCAAATTTTTATAAAGGAGAATTCAAAGGATCGAAATCGAAATTTGTATGATAAAGAAGAATACGATGGGTCAAAAGACTTGTACATTTTTATGCTCTGAATTATAAAGAAAAATCAAAAATTGCATGAATTATTATCGTTCTAGATTTCTAATCAAATTACATATTTACGTCTGAAATTCAGAATTGCATTTCTATCGAATCGCAGTAAAGTCTTTCGAGCACCTATCATTCAAATTCAAGTATACATCTTTCCATAGAACTTTCTATGAAGACAGGTCAGAAGCCTGCGTATTCAACTTCAAAAATCTCCCTTGTACCCGTTGCACTTGTCCACGCGATGTCAAGAGGCCGATCCTCGACGAAGAGGAGTTTCCGCTCGTGGGAAAAAAAAAAGCAAAAAGTGTCATCAGGCCTCGGGCGAAAAAGTGCCACTTATTTTCGGCACTTTCAAGAGAGAGGCATCGAGTGTCCTCAAAGTCGAAATCCAAGCTTCCTTCGTTGTCTTACATATCGATTTATTTGCCTACTCGGCCCCGATTTAATCAGACGCCTAATTACCTCGAGTACTGCAATGATTCCTCGTCGACGTGTGAATTGTAATCACTTCTGGCCGACGGGGTCGACTAATAATACATTATGGAACAACTGACACGAAATCATGAGGATTTCATATCCAGGTCACTCGTCGACGGCCTCGCTGTCGGATGGAAAGAGGTGATTTTCGTGAGAGGAACTAATGGGGATGTTAACTGAATTTTAGAACACTTCTCATTGTTCTACTTCGCCTACTTTTACTTGTACTCGTACCTCACTTCACCTGCTACGTCTCGTCTCTTTCTCTTACCCTTTCTTTTTTATTCTCTTCCTTCCACCTTTCTCTCCCTTTCTCTGGTTCACCAAGCTTATCCTAAACTAAGAATCGCTCGCAACCTCGCCCTGGAGCAGCCTTTCTTTTCTGGATGTCGTTCTCGAGGTTCCACTCAACCCCCCTAACCGAGTCTGAGCTAATCAACCCTTTACCCTCCATTGACACGTACACCGTATTCCCATTCCTTTGATTCGTCTCCCGAGGCGCCTGTATAAGCGCGCGTGTAGAAGTTGTGTAGTACATTCACAGAGTGCGGAAGGCTAACTTTAGTTCCTGGGAAAAGTGTCGGTGATCATTTATGCAGCCGCAAAATCGGCACTTTTGTATTCGAGGCTGCAGTGAAACAGGCTAGAAATAATTGAGGAGCTCTCATTTTCTTTCTGTTTTCGTGCGATTTTTCCATTGGTATCTCACGCTTGGGAAAGTTCTCCTTCTTCGCTGTGTTGTCCTCCTAATTGGCCACTCTAGATTTCGCTATATATCGCGTGCCCTTGCGACCTTCCGCCTAAAATTAATCTCTGGACTAATTGTGAGTAGGAAAGTGCGCTCCGTTGGTTGGTCGAGTGTCTGGTTTCACTAGACTGCGTCTTTTCATATCCTGCAGGAACCTGCAGAGTGGTTCACTTGGCTTTGAATCGGTATTGTCTTACCCCAGTTTCTTTCACGGATGTGGATGTATATTTTATTCAGTACGTTGTAAGTATAATATATAGGACATTCACAAGAATTGGGAGACGTTTGAGGGTAATTAAAATTATTCATTTTGGATTAGTATTGTTTTATTCTACTTTTTATCAGATGTGTATATTTTATTCTATATGTTATTAGTAAAATATAATCTTGTGTAGAGTATATTCGGCATATAAAAGTATTGGGAAAGATTTTTTTCAACATATAATTTATAATTATATGTAGTAGTTTATACTACCAAGTAGTGACTCAAGGACCGCAGCGACTCAGTTTGCGCACGTTCATTTGCTTTGGTATCACTAGCGTCAGTGTTGCCACATGGCTCCCATCAACGGGTATCTAGCAGTTAATGCAACTGATAACATAAACAATAAGTAATTGTTTGGAACTGGGTGAAAGCACTTCCTAATCCCAAGGCAATCGAATAGCTCTGCATATATTCAACATATCATTAGCCTGAATAAAAGAATTGAAAGTTTAAAAGTTACAACATTTTGATATTTAACTATAATTATTATTATATCGTGTCTTGCATACTTGGAACGCGCGTCCTTGCAATCTTCCGGCCACAATTAATCTTCGAACTAATTACGAGAAAGAAAGTCAGCTCAGTCGGTTGGTGGAAGATCGTTAATTAGTCGAGAACGCATCGACGTCCGTCGCCGCTGAAGAAGGTTTTCGAGTGTGATAATAAGGTCGGCGTAGAAACTAGGCTGGTTAGGCGCACACTCGTCCTAATTAAGGCGGCGGAGTGCAGCGCTGGGGATTGACAAGGATTCGAAATTTCGATCGCAGATGAAACAGAATTGGCCTTCGAAATCGACGAAAGCCACCCTGCTGGGTTTCCGTACTCAGGCGAGTGTCAAGAGAGAACTCCGAGCCGAGGTATTTGTCTACCAAGAATTGTAAGCAAAGAAGTCGCGCGATTTATTGAGCTATCGTGAATGAAGTTTAAATTCCTGGATGATCTCCGTACGGCAGAAAAACAGCAAATTTTTCCTGATTATGAAGCAGAGAATCCGAATAATAAGAATTTAAAGGAGTTTTCGTGCTATTAATTATTCAAACTAATATTTCATTAAATATAAGAAATGTGTCTTTTATCTTATACAATGAAAACTTTCCTCCAATCTTTTACGATAAAATGTAATTTTCTAACAACACTGTCAATAATTTTGCGTTTTATTTGATATTCATATCACACTCTTCTATAATCCTGTAGTTTTTTGAAGTAAATCGTAAGATATATTTCAACGCTACAATTAAAAGTGTGACATTTGCTGGGTATAGAAAAGGTGAATAAATAATAATGGCAAATTTAAAGAAATCCTGAAAAAAGTGGATTTGTCCGATAATTAGCTTAAGTAACTTGAAATTATCTGGTAATTAATTAATGGAGGAGAAAGACTTTAAGTAATTGACGGCTTTATAAATATGTCAAGCCTGCAGTATGGGGTCTGAGGAATAGTACACTTCATAGTCTCGCTTACTGTACGTGCCTGATAGACGCTTACACTATCGCTCACCTATTAGTCAACTAGTACGGCTTACTCTCTTTCTTATCAGATTATTCTAGCCGCAGTAGTTTTACGTGACGTCTAGCTTCTACGTACGCTTCCTAGCATCGTTTATATTTTCTCCGAGCTAACAATCAGTGCGCAAACTATATACTTTCCAGCGAACGTTCAACGGGATTTTATTGTTACGTGTAAATATGTAAGAAAACTCCTTCGGACAATGTAATACTATTCTCAATTATTTTTATATATATTTTTCATCTTTTTTTCTTTCTCGACACGAAAAGGATATGAACAAAGCGAAATGACTTCCATTCGAACCTCATAGATGAATATGAAGATTCAAGAATCAAACATAATTAAAATCATGAAATAAAATCAAATGAAATCATAATAAATCATGATTTCTTAGTTGGAATTTTGTATATAAATGTGAATTATTCTTTGGTACTTTTAATAGGTTTAAACGTTGGTGACAATTTGACAAGGTTCATTGTTTTGTTGTTGTAACAAAACTATCGCGAGTGTCCGCTAAACCGCAGGAGAGGAGAACTAAAATCTCTTGATTTCCGATGATTAATAGCTTGCGCTACCTTTTGATTAAAAGACGCCAAACACCACGGGAGCGACGATCCTCAGCCGGAACTCGGTGCACTCGGTGGACCCTTCGAAGAGGCCTTGGTACATGAAAGGAGGGAGCAGGCGACCATATCCGGCTGTGAAATCCCGTCGTACTGGTCGCCGATTGGCTCGATTGTGGCCCGACGAGGACGCTTACGATGATCGTGTTACTAATCAGGTGAGAATCTGCAATTAAGGACACCAATGCGTTAATTGCCATTCTCGAATTTCCACTTGCAGTACTCCACCGGTTTACTTGATCCTGCTAATAATACTGATTTCCATCTATCATCGCTTTAACACTTTCAATAGCTTATCAATGGTATTTAACAGCGCCACTGGATAGTTCTAAATATTTATTAATATTATTCAAAGAAAAGCGTTTAAGCAAATTGTGAAACTATTTTTGCTCGGATTAGTCAATACATAACCGATTAATTATCATTTCAGTGAATACACGACAGTATGTAATTATGTGACTAGACAGAATGATTGTTACTCCGATAACATTGCATTTATTTTGATTTCAATCTGTTGACGCCCATGTATGATTTATACAAATCACACGCAAGACAAAACACATTAGTACAGATTGACGAGCGGTCGCATTGTTTTCATAGAAATGAACACATTTCTACACAAATTGTGGATGGAATCATCTGAGCTTGCAGGAATGAATACTTTACCAGGGATAATGCGAAGCATCTAACAGTAACATTTAACATAGATTACAATCCAACCAGAAATTGCAACGTGCTTTCAGGCAATCGCAACAATTTTGCACTGTCCGCACTGTCATCGGCAAGTGCACTCTTATCGGAGCGAATCGCACAGCAAGCTCGGTCGCCCCGCCACTTAAATCATCCAGGGCACATTTATCTAGGATCTCTTTAATAGATCCAAGCGATACTATCGCTACCGTTGCGACCAATCGATACACCGTGATTCCATCTCCTCCCTTGAATAAAAGCTATTTATGATCGTACACACCTTAATATTTGTCCTCGTCAGGCAATCTGACTATTGGTGAAACGCAATTAGTTACTATAGAATACTTTAATACTAATACTGATAGTAATATATATAAATAAAAATATTGCTATTCAAGAACTATTTTCGCTTAAACAGTTTTGGTTTTACGTTTGCTCAGGAGAATCATACATTTCCATTTCACAAAAACATGTTGTTTCTGTGAACCATATTTGATAATTAATTCAATAATAATTGCACAATAATTGCATTATTCAACTAGTTTTTCTTTCGAAACTTTGGTTGTTCTGAACAATATGTCATTTTCCACAATATCTATAATATCTCAAAGATAGGTCGTTTGGGAGAAACTGTGTGGGACTGCAATGACTTAGCTTGAAACCGGCCCCATTGGTGTGCCTTTCTATGTCTGTATGAGTACTATGAATAGTCGAGAAGCGTCATTTTCGAGACGGATGCTACGGCGCGATGATGCCGAAGACGTTGAAATCGGAGTTGTTCTTTCAGCTGATGTTCGTGCCGGCTGATTATAATAAGACAAATGCCGAGCGTCATCTCAAGAAGATAATGGTCCCTCACGGGATGCCAGAGGCGAAAGTCGGCCCAGATATCTTCCTGCAGCATCGCTGCCCCGTAAATACATGTACGATCGTCCGAGACAATCCAGACGAAGCGGACTTAATCCTTTTCAAGGATTACATAACGCACGTCGGTTGGCGGCCGCACAATCAAGTAGGTATCGCCTGTTAAAATATTGATGATCTGTTTATTCGCTCTGCCTTTCTATTAGTATTTGTCACACAGGATTATCTTGTGAAGTAATTTGTACAGAAATCTTTAAGTATTCGGACCCTCGCATGGTATTCTTGTTCTCTTTGTTTGAGATTCATATCGCGATAAGGCGAATCCTGTTTGCAATCGGATACAGCGTATTTATTGTCAGAGACCGACAAAGATCTCAAAGTGAATTATTTGCATGTCAAATATATACTATATTTGAAGTGATTTAGTATTAATTTTATGGATGAATAGTTAAAGGAGTGAGGAGTTTTAATTTAATAACTGCTAAGCTACGAATATTTGACCAAATATGAACTTTCAAAATACTGTGCAGTGAAATTTGAGTACTTCAATGTCCTTCGGTGGAACAATAGTCTATGTTGAAACGAAATACACACAAGAAGGTCGCTGTCGCTTGGCAACTATCGATAGTCAAAAACATTCGTAGTCACAAGCATAAACATTGGTAACCTACTTAAAAAGATAAAGTCAAAAGATAATAGTCAAACAATTACAATGTCCTAAAACTGTGTACACTATATCGCACCGTTCCAAGAAAAGCGACGCAAGCGAATACTACAAAATGATTATAAAAATAAGAAAAATATTTTTTAAAAGTAGCTTCGTTTAAAGTCACACAAAAATTGCAAACTACATCTTGCGTCGCTTTTCTTAGCGAAGCTGCAGGAATTAAGATTGACTGAAGCAGGAATTGAGACTGGTGGGATTTTCAGCAGGTGTGGATGCTGTATTTTTTAGAGTGCCCTTATCACACGCAGAGCGTGAAAAACGCTGTTATCAATTGGACAGCTACTTACCGTCGCGATAGCGACATAGTAGCACCCTACGAGAGGTGGCAATATTACGATCCGAGTGTCATGCAAATACCGCAGACTTTTAATTACGCTGCTAACAAGACGAAAAAGGTATGATAGCCATTTTAATAACACGAACAAAAGCATCAGTGTGCGCTGTTTTGCCGACGAAAACAGGATCTATATGTGATGCGAATGCTTCAGGTGGCGTGGTTCGTCTCGAATTGTCATCCAAGAAATCAGCGGATGCATTATGCGAAAGAGCTGTCGAAGCACATTCAAGTGGATATTTATGGGACCTGCGGCAGCCTCAGGTGTCCGCGCTCCCAGTCGCAAGCGTGTTTCAATATGCTCGATGAAGATTACAAGTTCTATCTCGCCTTCGAGAACTCCAACTGCAAAGATTACATCACGGAAAAGTTCTTCGTCAATGGGCTTGGGTAACTGATAATCTGTTTTTATTTACATTCTCAATAACAATTGGAGTATTTTCCAATTTTTAAATAGTTATAATCAATCTGTCTGAGTTTGAAAAATTATTAGAATAAAGTAAAACATATAATTTTATAATTCCCAGGCACAATGTTCTACCAATCGTGATGGGCGCTCACCCGACGGACTATTCCCGCAGTGCTCCATACCGTTCTTACATCCACGTGGACGAGTTCGAATCACCGAAGGAGTTAGCGGAGTATTTGCATCGGCTGGACAAGGATGACGAACTCTACAATTCGTACTTCCGTTGGAAGGGTACCGGGGAGTTTATCAACACATACTTTTGGTGCCGGGTGTGCGCGATGTTACACGACGAGCGGCCGTCCAAGTTCTACAAGGATGTGAACGAATGGTGGCGCGGCGAAGGTGTCTGCACGATGAACTCCTGGCGTGAACACGATCAAGCGCGCGCTGGCGCCAATCTCAAAACCACCTGAGAGGATTTTACACGGGCTACCGTCCTGACCACACGGAAGCCCGCGACACCCGCCACACCTCCGACCCAACCCACGCCGAGGATGACATCCTGGAGGAAATTCAAGTATTCTCGGCGACGGTTCCTCTGAGGGCGGCGAGTACCCGGCTATGATTCAAGCGGATCTCGACGCTCTCCTTGAGCAGCTCTTCTCTAACGTCATTGTGATTGTGACTAGTCCCCGTGATAAAGCTAGTGTTCTTCGCTGAGAGAAACGATCGACTCCCTTGTGCGTCAAGTCGAACTCGTAGCCTTCGGTAAAATCATCCAACGTGCTTCTGAAAGAGTTCGGTATACTTGTATTATGTATAAAGGATATAGAAAGAGTATGCGGAGTTCGTACCTTTCGCAGTCTGGAACACTGGCTGATGGCTCAGAGAGTGTTATACATACACGCGTGATTGATATCCATGTTTTTACTTGGGGATGTGAAGTCCTCTGTCCGATAGTGATATCGCCGAGGGAATCAGCGTCGAATCAGCCGGATCACTCCGCCTGTAGATAATTCACTGAAAGATGATTAAGAATTTCAATCGGGTAACGATATTGTTGCTGTACGATAATACAAAGGTAATTCGTCATTGTTCAGTGAGGGAGAGTTCCATTTACAACCACTGTACTTGCTGGCCAACAAGTTCTCCGTGGAGTAAACGGCACTTTGTAATGTCAGATATTTTAAGTATTTCATCAATTGCTCTTGTATTAGTGCAGACGTCAAGATTTCTTTAAATTCTTCGTACAGTTAATAGATATTGAACGCGAAGCCGTAATTGCTCAGTTTTTCGACCAGATTGCTCAGTTCCAGCTCAGTATTGTTCTTAGGGGGTTTCAGACAGAAACTTCACCCTTCATCTTTCTCTTCGCCGATTGTTCGTTGGCATAATTTCTTCGGCACACCATTTCCTTGCAAAGCAGTAATTGCCGGCTCGGAAGGCATTTTCCTTAATCGATATAGAGTCGATTGCGATGAATTGTTTAGAGAGGATAGTGACCATGCGCGTCGCCTGTATGTGCAAGTGACCTTCCATAGGCGATTTTCTATGTATATCGTAGCAGTTTACAGTTAAGGGATTGTAATGTGCAATTGTTAGTTGCGTAATACGTCGCCGAGCTACGCGAGACATTGTGCGTTCTATTCGAGTTCATAATTGTCGAGGGTTATCATGAATGACTTTCGCGAATTTTCGGCGTAGAATATGTGCAGCAAGTACCTGCCCAGAGTTCGTTTCAATGATCCTTTATATAATCGTTGTCGAGTTTGTCGTTATTGTTCCGCAGCCTATCGGAAAGGACAATCGTTGAGTGTATGTTACCTACATGTTCGAAGCATTTATCATACTTCCGGTGATAATTAATCTTCGAGAATCACGTTCAAGAGTTTATCAGGCGCGTGGCATCATTTCCTGTTTTGCTAATATTGACTTACGTACAGAGTTGAAGGTGGACCAGTTTTCGTGAAAGTTTCATCGAAACTCTTGGAAAACGCAACTGTGTAATTTAGTTAAATGATTTGTCCGATCAATGAACCAGAACAACTGCGGAGTAAGCGAAACTGATTCTTCTATTTATTGTTCGTTAGCATTATCTGATTACTGCAAAAGAAAACTACTCGGAAAGAATATATTCCATAATTCAAAACAAGTCTTGAAGGAATTGAAATTGAAATCATAAAACTTAATAACTTTCTTAACCCTCTAGAGGGTAACAATTAAATTATAGACGCACAAAGAAAAGTGAATTGCTTGATTTTCCTCTACAAAACCCAGAACGAAAAGGGTTTTTCGTCAATTAAAAAATGGCACCATCTTTTCATTTTAATATCCTCTGACTATAACAGAGCATGTTTCTTTCCTAAAGTTTTCAGTTACAAAGATTTCCAATATCACAAGTTATTTCGGTGCAGCAAAAGCACTATAATTCCACATGAGTGATCAATATTTGTTGGGGCGCACTACCAGCATATCCTGAATTACTTTGAACAGTGACCCTTTGACGGTAAACCCCAAGGGAGATCCCGAACGTATAATTACTGGAGAGATGCTCCCGAGTAGCGTCCCCCCCCCCAGTTGCGGCGTCCTCAATAGGAAGCTGTCAATTTTTCAGCCATGCGTTACATGCGATATGTAAACACGTTCCATTGTTAAGCAGGATTCTAAGTAGGTAGGCACGAGGGCACTTAAATCGAGCAAAGGGGTGAGACACGCGCGTAGCACAAGGGGACACCGCTCGCCTATGGCGTTCTTCAGTCCCAACAAACAAAACGCGCGGTGAGGCGAGCAGGCAGAAGAGGGTGATGCGAAATTGAAGCCACTGCAGGATTAACCCTTGCTCAACAAATCCCGGCTCATTTTGACCCAACTGCAACTATCGTCAGACTGTAACAGAAGAAAGGGCATGAATAATGTAATAATCATATTTAACAAAATATTCTATAACTATGAGAATATTTCAAAGAAATAATAACGATTAATAATTATAAAACTTTTGAAACATAGACGAATATGATATTTCTGCGGTGGATCAAAATGACCCGGTTTTTGTACGTCGTCGTCAAAACACAGCTCAAAACGTATCGCTCAAACATCCCAATTCTCGTGAGACACAATAGCTGCCGATCATACGTACATACATGCGTTGCAAATTAGAAGAACGAGGAGTACAGCGTATTCACAGAATGCACGGAGTTGCACGAGCGTCACATTTCAATTACGCGCACGAAAGGCACGAATGAAAGCATCGCAAGTAATACTGGTACGTTCTGATGTAACTTTTGAGTGTGAATGCCTGCCGGGGCGGCATTTTATCGGTTCCTATATCGTCGATCACTGAGGGCTCGCACAAGCAGATTACAGATTTAGGTAATTAAGAAAGCGAATGCTTCGTTACTCGAAAGCTCATATGCCACGAGTTGGAGAATAGGAATGGTTGTTTCGAGGAAGATGTCTAAATTCAAACTGAAACATAATCGAGATTATCGGTGAATAATATTTATTTCTTCTCTTTCAATATAAGTTTCTTTACATGTGATTGAATTGGACTAACAATTGTTGTCCTTAATTTTGATGTATTCTGTACAATAATCGTAGCACAATGATTTTTCTTTGAGTCAGTACATTTTCTCAGAAAATTAGTTAGAGGTGAAACATTCGTAGAAGTGCTTAAGTTATCCGAATTGTCGTAGGGCAGGTATAATAAGCTGAAAACCTTCTGGAAAGTATTGTCCATTTGACATAATTGCACAAAAGAACGAATTTAGAAAGTACTTGAAACAGTCTGCCGTATGGTTACTACTTTTCATTACTCTAGAAGTCTTTAGAGAACTCCTATTAACGTTACATTTCAATCTCAAAATTCCACTTCATAGAACTTCTATTTCTTAAACAGTCTCGATCTGTTTTCTCCTGTTCCAATGTAAAAACGATTTCTCGGAATGGAAAGACGCTCCCTTCGCAAATACACTGCGGTATTACATTCTAAGCTATTTATCTACAAGCCAGTTTTTGTGTTCCCTACATTCAGCACACGTGTTCAAAGCATGAAAAGGTCTTGGTATTGGGGAGTTCGACTATCGATCCCGACATCATATTCATTCGATGAGAGCCGGAACTTTCAAAGCGAAGGATTTGGAGCGTATCGCTTGAAGCGCAGACGATCGAGTTTATACATATATGGGTGTGTGTGTATGTGTGCGCGCGCTTTTGATTAACTCGTTACTGATTGGTGCTGGTTGTAATAATTGGTGCTGGTGCACGACGTATGAATACTTGACCGCGTGAAAATTCGTCGATTTTTACAATAAATATTGCGTAGTGCGTATTCAGGCCATAGCCGATGATAAACAATGTGGTGTTCGAAAACAGTGACAACATGATGAAACTTTATTGCTCTCACTTTCTTCATTTATCACTTTTAACATTTGAACTTCCCTTATAAAATTGGACGAACCAAGCCTATGGTAGAATTATATCCATCGATTTGATTAAGTAGACTTGTTGATTTTTAATTCGAATATGATTTAATGCTCATAAATCTTGTTCTGTTACCTGAAAACTACGAGTTATATTCCATGAGCAAAGCAGCCTTTATTGTCCAATCACTGTTGTCGAACATGCCGATCTTAGATATTATGGTGACGTTACTACCCATTAGGAAATAATTGTCACGGTGATCATCAGCCATTGTGAGTCTAGATAGCGCGATAATTTGTAAATAGTAGCCTGTACGGTCGTAAAGGCGATACTCGAGCGTGCAAGGCAGAGAGACAAACCGCCAACTGCGTATTTAATAGAGAACGTAAAGTTATACATAGCAATATTAAGGATTTCTAGGTAAAAATTGCTGGGCTCCTTTTAGGAATCGAGCCGGTCGTTTGCTACGCACGATTATTCGAGGCATCAGCGATTAGCGAACGTGGATGAGTATCGGAGTATCATAAGAACATGACACGATTAATCAAAATACTGATATATTGTTCTGTTTGGTGTCCAATCATCCTTTTACAGTTTTCAGTGAATTTATATAAGTCAGAAGCCAAATACTTTGCCTTTAAGTTGAGCAACGAAGCGACCAGCGTGAATTGTTATCTATGTTATGTTCCGTTGTAAGTACGAGTTACCACTTTGTTGTAGAGTTTTGACAATTTTATCAGCAACCGCGGGAAGAGGAAAGCTTCAGTTCGTAATACTCTTTTCGTCAACGCAGCCACTCGCGCATACGTGTGTTGGCATCGACAATGTATGCGTTCCTGACCTTTGAAATAAAAAAGCGAAAACTATTCTTACCTTTCGACCTGTCTTTTGGTTTTTCTTTACATTTCTTCGATAGCGTATAATGAGACTGGTGTTAGTACTCGACTTATCCATATGGTAATGCACTTGTATATCCTTCTTGCAGCATTTCTTTTAACCGTTGTTTTACCGCTGCGAACTGTTCGTATTTAGCTAGGTTTTTCAGTTCACGAGGATCGATAAGGATGTCATATAACTCTTCTGCAATTATCTTGAACCAGTTAGGCTTTCTTGTACTGGCAGAGAAACCCAGCCATGCCGTGTATCGATGTTCTTCGGTACGTATTGAATATCCCATGACCGTAATTTCGTTTAATCGTGGCTCGTCACTGTTCGGCACGATTGTTGGATAAATGCCTGGTCGAGGATATTGCCAGAAAGCTGCTTTCTTCCACGGAATTTTCTACATATAAGCATTACAAAACGATTTTAAAAAATTATAATTATAGAAAAAATCTTTTCTACTTAATTATGTAACTTAATACTATTTTTGTTGCCAGCCTTTACCTTTGATTCTGTAGTTGCTTTAATAAGTGGAAGCAATGATGTTCCTTCGGTGCAAAGCTTGGGACTATTCTTTTTTTCCCGTGTCGCATTGTTTTGCCTGTCATTTCTAGATGTATAACAAGTTGGAATTGGAATCCTCGCCAAATCAGCGATCGTGGGAAAAATATCGACTAATTCTACAATGGAATCGATTATTATTCCATTTCGCTGTGTTTTATTTGTTCTATCGTGCGTATGTTTCTCAAATGTGGTTCCTGGAATCGACAAGAGAAATGGTACTTTAACTGCGACTTCAAAATTGCTATATTTCGCCCAAACACCATGTTCTCCTAACGACCACCCTGTGAATAAATCGTATACAAATTAAAACGAATGTTTGTATTTTGTATTAACTTTATTGTATTATGCACTTCACCATGATCAGATGTTAATAAAACCACGGTATTATCCCGAAGAGATGAAGCATTCAGTTCGCGCAGAACTTGGCCTACCAAGTTGTCGATATAAGTTACAGCTGCGTAATACGACTGAATAATTCGCTTGCCGAAATTTACTGTAAGATAAACATTCACAAAATCAAACTTTACTTTGATTCGAAGTGGGTATAATCAGATAAATTATGGAGGAATGAAAAAGTACTACTTCACCAGGAATTTTTTGCCACGGAAACTTTAACTTCAAACTTCTCACGTCGTCTCTTTTCCTCAGATCGATCCAAGGATTATATGCAACGGTGCTTATATTTTCCGGCCAATCGTACGGTTCGGGGACATCGAATTTATTCAAAGAATGATACCCTGATGAACAACGTATTGTTTAAATTCATAACTATTTCTTATGCTTTTTGTTTATCCGCTTTAAATATTCTCCATCTGAACTAAGAAAACGTACTTAAGTATCTTCTAGGATATTTTAACGGTATGTGTGGCTTCTGAAAGCCAACAGCTAGGAAAAAAGGATCTAAATCTCGCGCACGATTTCGTAGAAACTTTTTCGCTTGCCGAACATTTTCAAGATCCGGCAGCGTTTGATTGGGCATTTCCGACACTTTCACCGGGCATAACTGAAACCATTATAGCACAGTAGAATTTCCTTGAGTCCCAAATTTGTTGTTCCGCGTTAATTTTATTATTTATTCTGTCAAGTATAATTAAATAAAAATATACTCAACAACATTGCGACCGAGAGTTTCGGCGTCATGCGATCCACAAACTTTAGTATCCTTAAATCGATTTGTATAAGGGTGAAAAGGTTTATCTGTCCAGGAGTAAGGACTATCATCCGATCCATTTGAACTAATCCCTGCAAATGTTTTTCATTGACAAAAAAATACATTTTAACCATTTTTCTTGGGGTTCCGATGAATTTTTATTAAAAGCATCAACCTGGATGAAAGATTTTGCCGATCGACTTGGTGCGATATCCATGATTTCGAAGATGTTCCGGTAAAGTTGTGAAGTTTCCCGCCACCTCTCGCCAATAGCTATAAAAGTCGTACAACTGAAGGGTGTCTGGCCTTCTACTGGTCAGGAAGGAATTTCTACTCGGCCCACAGAGCGCTTGCTAGAAAGTATCATCATCATTACGATCATTACTTCTCTCTGAATGCTCTGAATCACCTAAATATAAAGGGTGCTGGTTCACCGCAAACCTGTGCGAAAGCCTGAGTAAACATGGCCGAATCTCTGGAGAACCGATCAATATTCGGTGTATGAGCATTGCGATCATCGTAGCAGCCCAGAGCATCTCTCAAATCATCAGCAATTATAAGTAGAAAATTCCACTGTTTCGCTGAGGCACAGGCGAACAACACGTACAATAAAAATTCCAGGATCATCGTTACAACTTCCACTGAACTTTATCACTCAATTCTCGACGTACTAGTATGCATACCACTTCCGGTGTATACTTATAATGGAAGCGTATCACGGAATAACAGAAACCTTCATAACCCTCGTTTATTTCGCTATTGCACTTTATTTTCTCAACGTACAGACATACAAATAAAAACGTCGGTAATATTTTTTATACCGCTACGATACCTAATAGAGTTAACACTATAGTAGCGCGTGGTGTACGTTATAAGTTACATCGAAATGATACCGTAAATATAAAATGGTAAAAATCAGATACATACAGATCGACAATCGAGTTATGTCGAAGGCGCGAACGACTGCAACTCACTCTCACTCTCTTCGCTTAGCTTTTACTCGCTCACGCATTCTCTCTCTTTCTCTCTCTCTCTCGCACTCTCTCACTTCGGCCTTTTCTTCGTCTTCAGATTTGTCTCATCATTCGTTCACGATTTCGTCTCTTAAACTTATCGGTTACGCTTTTCCCTGTCTCACGGTTTATTATTCGTAGAAAATAACTGCCGTAAACAAGTGCCTAAAAGAATTGGACACGTCGCTTTTAAATCATTGCGAACTTGGTTGGCGCGTGCCCGACGATCTCTGTTTGCAAGCTGTTTATAGTTTTCCAACTTCCCTGGACGTCGATTTCTCCAAACGATCGTAGTAGCGTTGTCGCATCCGTGTGGATATGGAATATGACTGAAAGCTTCCGCAGAGTAAGATATACAAGGATACTATAATCGTCTGGAACTAAATATCGTTTGTACATTATTATTACGCATTTTGTGAAACATAGGAATATTAGTACATGATTGTTCAATAAAGGAATCCTGCATTTAGGATGATTGACACATGTACTTCCATTGAATTCGAATTTCAACTAATTGAGTGTTAATATTTCGGATAAATTAGACAAACTCGACTGATTGTGGTACTTCGGTCTGAGACCGATAAACTTATACTCTGTTTAACCGGACAGCTTTCGGATTCGTGCTCCTTTCGGGCGAATAGACTCTTTATACATAACAAAAGACCCTCCGTACTTAAAGCTGGATCGAGATTTGAGCGCTTTACCGCAATGTAACGCGTAATGCAACGGACTCCTTTTCGTACATTAAGGTTTATATTATACAGTACAGTAAGCTCGAGACTGCCGTATAAAAAGGGTGCGGGAAATATTAAGTCGCACGCGCGCAAACAATCACGCTCAATCTCGAGTGCTCGTCGCCGACAAGAACTGCCTCTTGGAGCTCACTATCATCTAGAATGCCGCGTGACATTAAACTATTGCAACGAACGATCGACAATGCGATAGTGTGACATTAATGCGTGATGGTATTGCACTATCAATCTGCGTTAACACTCTTTACGATTGAACAGCTGAATCGGCAAGTAGAACAGTTGAGAGATGCTGGTATACTTCGATAGTCAATATTTTCGATATTTCTCTAATCGCACATAGTGTGCACTGGCGCTAATCGAAGCTGACAAAATTCGTGTAGGTGTGTCTCTGTCTGTGTCCGTGTATATGTATGTCTCTTTTCTTCATTATGATTATTAAACAGTCATCACCTGTAAGTCACTTGTACTTGTATTCTTTTACGTTAAACGAGAAAGACCGTGCGATTCGGAATTGCAAAATTGGAGCTACTCGTGTCCGCTTTCCGTAGAAGAGACAATTCGAGGCTATTATATACTGAAAGGCTATATGTACATTGATCACGTTGTATACGGCGTACAACAAACGTACTTTTTCAGCGCACTATTCTGCGCTTTAATCGTAGGAAGCAACGTCGTAGAAGTTTCATGCTAATTGCACAAATTTTCACTACCTAGTTAGGAGTACTCGCCTTGTCTTCTTTATTCACGAACATTGCGAAAAGGATACGAATAAAATATCGAATTTACTCGTCAATGTACCCCAGGCAACCAAACAATTAAAATGGCAAATAGAATTCCACATTGGTTATTCGTTTTCAATGTTCCATTAATTGTTACGAATTGTAGAAATGTTCAAATGATTTTGCACAACGATTTAAAAACGAGTTAACATAAAAAAATTCCAATCGAACAATCAAATATTTGTATAAATAAAGATATAAATGAATATCAAATTTGTACTTAATAGACGAACAAGAGTAAGCTTGATTGCAAGCATGTCACTTATTGGTAGATTAGATGAATTCAAAGTTACCCTTTTGCCTCTGTCATCTTTACAACTATTCAATCACTCAATTTTATATCGTGTTCGTTCGAAACATTACGAGAAAATCTTCCATATTGGTCGGATCACATAGTCGGCGTCCGTTTCGAGTATCCACAACTCTGTGTCCGCATGCAAAACTGCGTCAACACTCGTTGCTCTACTTGACGGGTGGGAAATTGTTCTACTGCGGCAGAGTTGAGTATAAAATGTAACGTGTTCACAGTGGCAGTGTTAATCGAAGGCAGGTCAAAGATGGCAAAGCTCTTGGGAAAGTTGTGCTGTGCAAAATGGATACTCTCCCTTCTTTGCATCTTGAAGGCTCGATTCATTGGTAATAAAACCGGGATGAAACACGTAGAAACTGACATACAGTTGATGATGAACTACATCGATACTGAATGGAATGTAAATATGTGAGACGACCAATACTTTCATACTTTATATTCTATATCAAATACGTCAAACTGCTCGAATAAGAACAACAAGTTGAAAGAATTAAGAGTGCGATGCGGTCTTACGATAGTGGTGGAAATTGTATTTTCGAGTAATGCATCCACTACGCGATATGAATCACCTTTCATGGGTAAATGTTGACCGACATACTTTACAATTTCAGTAAACTCTAGTGGACCAACATTTGGTAAATGTTCTTTATGGAAAAACGATATAAAAATCCAAAACTCTAGTGAAGCGAGTTAGGCAGCTAGAATCACTGCTTCCGATATTTTATCTAGACCGGCCCTTCTATTTTCTTAGTCGGTACGTCTGCTGTAAGCACACACTCATCAACGTACTCTCTCTCTCTCTCTCTCTTCGGCAGCCAAGTTAAAACACGAGACCCTAAGATTAGCAAATCATCGCCCAGTATGCCGGAACTACAGGCAAGGCGCACGGCTAATGTATCGTGTACACCGTGTGATGTCTCGTAAGAACGATGTAAAAAAAATCATTATTCATGATTGTGTGAAATAACTACGTATTTTTCGACGGCTGTTAGCGTTCGTCGGCAAAAGCTTCAACGGTACGATAAATGGGAAAATCCATGTTAACTCTCCTCCCCCTTTTATCTTTAATCTATGCGGCGCATTCCGGCATTAACAATACTTTGATGTGCCACTTCGAATGCGTATTTTGTAAGACGCAGGGTATCACGAATTCAAGTTTCACATTCCGAGTTTCTTATAAAAGAATAGAAGGGATTGTTGTGTTCTCACAATAGAACACTATAATAAATTGCTTCGTGAATGCATAAAAATAAAGCTGCGTAAGTAATAAAAATAAAAGGCGTGTATAGTAATTGACAGACCGTTCATTTCTGTTGCATGAACAATTCAAGAATAGGAACTGAAGAAAAGAAATTGTACGGTTGTCTCTTGTATGCGAACCGGCACGGAACGAACGATACGAAACGTCAGCTGTGGTCGGAAGAATTTCAGAACCCTTGTATGCAGCCATGCAACGATTTAATTAGTATCACAATTGAAATTACTAGTTCATTCTGAGTCAATCACGAGCCTCCTTCTTTACAACGGAAGTTAATCTCTGTTCATCGTTGACCTTAGTGTACTCACTTACATTATGCTTTGCCTTAAAGTCAGTCTTAAAGTTTGCTTGCTGGGTGGTAGTGTCATCCTTGAACACTTCTGTATAGTGAAAACTACCCCCATTACCAGTCTTTGCGTTTGTGCTCACGTTATTACCGTGGACTTCGCTGAAGTGCTTGTACAGCATTCCAGTTGTGTCAAACTCCATCTCACATCCTGCAATTTTGCATCTGGAAAATAGAACAAATTCCTCATAATATATATCAACAATAAATATACTCCCGATTGTTGTTTCATTAACTTACCGAAAAACTTCGTTATTCTTCGTCGACTGTACCGGCGGTAATTTTGAGTTAGCGTGATTGTCCTGATAATGCTTCCACAGACCAGTCACATTATTCACTTGCGCGCCGCAACCAGGAATCTTGCATCTGCATAGGGGTGAGTATTTTTAACCAGAGAAATGTGACTGTTTTTGTCTCACGTATTACAAACAATTGTTTCAATGAACTTACAGAAAAAAACTGACTGTTGTTGCTTTGCCTTGTTTCAGCTTTGCAACTGCCTTGTTAGAGTTTGGACTAATTGTACCAGCTACTAGTTTATGACTGTCTTGATGATGACGATAATGAGATATGTATTTGTACTTCTTCCCGCAGCCGTTAACGGCACACTTGTAAATTTCCGGCTTATATCTCGAAACACGCTGTTTCTTTGGTGTGTACTCCTCGTCCTCGGAGCAATTGCTATTTGTTTCCATCCTATTCTCATCCTCGGTGCTTTTCGAATTTTCATCGCGCTCGAGCTCATTCGAAAATTCACCGCGTCTCTCCTGATTCCTCCCATTTGTATTGCTGCTAGGGATGGGAAACTGAAATGATAAAAAGGATTTGCTCAGTTATAAGTCACGCATTTAATTAAGAAATCTATTAAATTTGATCTTGATACCTTCGCATTTTTTGTAATTGTTAAGTCGCCGTTAACATAAACGACCTTCTTCTTCTCTTGACCTACAAATCTATGCTCCTCTTGGATGTTCTCTCCCTGCAATTCTGTACAATTGCCAGTAGCTGTATCGTACTTATTTAAAAAATCATCTGTACTTCTAATTAAGCCTTCCTTCATAGATTCATTTCCAATTGTGTACTCCTCTACTCTTGAACCGTCATTTATGTTACTCTGATCTTGAGTGGATTCTTGGGACTGTTGGATTTTACCTTCGCTTCTTGAACAACTTTTGTCAGTAGAGCTGTCATACTATAAGTAATAAATACAACAAATTACACTTCTTATTCAGGATGGAATGTTATACAAAAACATCATAGAAATGTCGTACCACAGTTAAAGATATTGAATCAGTAGATGATCTGTTCTGATTGTAAGACTCTTCAGGAGTTCGAAGGGGATCTTCTTCCACAGTATTTTCTGGTCCTTCGAAACAGATAATTTCCGGTTCAGTAGGCAGTGTCGGCAGCTGTCTATGACAGCCTTCGATGTGTTCTTCTAAATTTCCACTTGTCGTGTGCATTGATCCGCAATTGGTATAAGGACAAATATAAACATTTGTTTCATTGTTGTGCCACTCCTGATAATGCCTCCACATGCTCCCTGGATCTGAGAGCTCCTCTCCACATCCTGGCTCACGACAGCTATCAATCAAAGTCAGAAATCAATTTCCGAGTACACCAAATCACAGTTGTTCTTGAAAACTAAAGAATGGCTGAACAACACATTATTAACAACTAAACTCACATAAATCTAATCTTGAGCGCTTCCAAAGCTTCGTGTGTCTTATATTCATCTTGATTAGTAAATATCTTCCCGCATCCTCGTTGCTTACAAGTATAGACTTCCTATTTGGAGAATTTCTAATAAGTGATGTTCTCTTCCACTGACTTCTTTAATTAACCAAAAGTACAACACATAATAACTAAACTACAACTACGTACAAGGACACTAACAGCACAAAGGAAGGGCAAGGAATTATGATGCAATATTCAATAGGTTGCAAACGATACCAACATCATTTCCAAAGATTAAAAGGAAATTAGGACAGGGTTTAGACAAGGCCTTTTTTTATTAAATGTAATCATCGACGAGAAAAGGCAAGATATACTCTAGTATGCCGAAACGGTCTTTCGGAAATCACTGTTAGGAAAAAGAGGATCCAATCGAAACTGGATGTTGACTTTTCGAAAAATCTGTCGATTGATTGGATTGCCGCGATCAATGAACTTGAAGAGAACGACGAACGGCGGAGTAGAGCATAGCGTAGATCGCACGATTTGTTTTGACTTAGGGGTCAGTGAACCCGGAGGAGGGAGCAGGGGGCCTGCTCTCACCTTCTTCGGTGCTATCTCCTCGATGGTGCGATTTCTCGAGACGAATCTAATTACGCTGACTTCGGTGGGCCTATCGGTGCAGGTCTCCGTGCCCTGGCCCATCCTGGGGCCGCACTCCTTCTCGCCCTGCTCAATGAGACGTCGGTGCACTTCTGTCAATCGAGAGGAACCCTCTGGGCTGTGCACCGTACACCAACCAACACCGACGCACTAGCGTAGACACACAGTGGTATACATAACCTATACCTGGCCCTATATCAGTTGTTGGGAAAGTCCCTGTTTACCAAATACGAGTCGGAGCTGAGGACGACAGCACGAAATCGCTGAGTACGACAGTTCCCAGTGCGTGCACGACCGGTCGGGTATGAACGAAGCCGTCCGACTTGATTTCCCTCACATCGTAGCGCTGTCAATAAAAACAATTACTTGTTGTCAGTGAGTGCAGTCGATGCACCGAGCACCAGCAGCGCCGAACAAAACTCCGCGCTTTGGTCCATGGTATCAGGAATCCAGAGGGTGGTGCGTACTCGAGTCGAATTGGGAATCTTGTTCTAACTCCGCTGCGCACCTATCGGGCACTCCATCGGTGTGTTATTATGGCGCTTTATGTCGAGAGTTATTCTATTTTGTTTTTATTCTTTTAAATGAATCGATTTTAGCTGTGTAAAACATACTATATAATCTGTAAAGGTATTAATTCAAGGATGCAAAATTATTATTTGGGTAGACAATTTTTGGAGTTGTTTCTTTATAATTCATATAGGAAAAGATAAGCAGATAATTTAATCTACACGTTATATTATATCGTTCGCAAAATTAATTCACATATTACATATCATTTTTAGCCTGCCGTATATATACATTCGACTATTATATAGTTTATTAAGCTAGATTTAGTGGTATTGCGTTATGCCGCAAATTATGTAAAATCATCTGAAGTAATTTCAAACTGAAATTAAAATATATCTATCTAGAAACTAATGAAAAAATATTGACCAACCGGAAGTGAAGAAGTGCGTTCACTGGCGGACAGCCGAGTGTTCGGCTGAACACACCTAAATGTGATTGCTACGCTGCGGCGGGCGTATCATCGTTATTCTAGCAAACATACAAGGTGTCAAAAAACCGAATGAACTACCATTCTCCCCTAGGATAGAACCCATATTTTTTAACCACCGGATACATTATGTATCGAACTATGTTCCTTTGTTGTTTGTTTTTACCGAATCTAAAAATACTGCATCCCCAAGTGCTGAACATTCAAATTAAAGAAAACAACGAAGGACAAAGGAAAATAATATTTTCACAATCAAAGATAGAACTGCTAATAAAAAGTTAAATCTCCGATATTTCCAAGCTAAACTCACAATAATACTTTTCCCAAATATCCTCATCGACCGAATACGTTTTTGTATATATATAGAGAATAATAATAATCATTCAACACAGCGCGTGCTCAGTAAAGGTGTTGAATTTCAATATCAAAAACAACACGCGAAGGAAGTGATTATAACAAAAATGACATAAAAATCTTTATAATGACGATATAGCACGCATACATTTGCATGATATATTTTCACTTTACATGGAACGACGACAAAAGTGGCTGTCTGAGGGGTCCAACGACGCGTTTCACCCCCGAAAGTAGCCGGCTTAACCCGGCGATCCACGACGCTCTTGAAAGTGCGAGCGCCCGGCAATTGGTGGAACGGTACAGCGGCGGACCAATGACCGGCGCGCATACAGACGTCCTGCGTCGAGGGAGTGTGCGTCCTCTTGAGCTGGGCGCAAAGAGCGTCAGCGGCGGCAGTCGAGGTGGTGAGGTGGACACGCGCTTGGCATCATCCTTGCACGACAGTTGCGCTGCTTCCTCCGAGAAACGGTTTCCTTTCGAGTGTGCGTCGTAATCCTTGCAGGAGTCACCTACGTTCCTCGAGGGAAATCGAGGCCGCCCGAAGCGGACTCTTTGTGCTGCTGGTTGCCCGCGTTTCCGAAAGGTGCGATTGGCCCGGACGGACGCGAAAACCAACGGCGTCGCTTTGTGCTGCCGAAAAAAACGTAAGTGTTTATACCCCTCTGTGCCTGCTGGAAGTAACACGATTCGTATGATCCTTCGGTCTTGAACGAAATCGTATTTTACTGCGGTTGAAGCCTTGGCGAACGTTGTGCGACGTACAAGCCTCAGTATTCTTGGTGAAAGGGGAAGTAAAGTCGGAGAAAAAAGTCGAGCGTCCAAAAAGCTTTGGAGAGCTGCGTGGATGTGGCCGTGTCGAGTACGCTTGAGGAAGGCCTGCTCTCTCCTCGCGCGCTATTGTACGCGGCGGTCGAAAATGTTGTAGCAAGTGCCGCTTGTATCAGGCACTCGTGTTAATCTCCTAATGGATTCTCTTTAAAGGCAATCAAGCAGAGCCGGCGCTCTCGAAGTCTTTAAACCTGGCGGAAATGCTACACAAGTGGCGCACATAGAAAGCCGTGCTTGAGAGATAAAAGATCGTTGAACGCCCAAGAAGCAGCTATGCTCTGCAATCGAGAAACTAGACGAGTCTATCTCAGAATCATTGAACTTGCCTGCTCTCGGATCCGAAAGCGGTGTACGTATTCCGGGCAAGGATATCAACGGGATCGAGATCGTTTTCAGCGCGCGCCGAACCCGATACGGTTTCTTTCGCCCTTCACGTACGATTCATTACACGCTCGATACAATGAATGATGTCCCGCCACACGATCGGCTTACCTCTTGCATGAAACCGGTGCCGGAATATTCAAAGAGACGGAAGTGCGAGCGCGCGTCGGAAGTAATTTTAGGTACAAGCGCTAGGCACAACCCTCCAAATGAACGAGATACTTCACCACTTCCGACACAAGTCCAAGTGGCCACATGTGCATTTTGTATTATCCCAACAAAATCTTGAATAACATCGGCTGATAAAAGAATATGCGTGTTGCGTGACTTTCTATCTACAATGTTTACAAGCTTTTATTTTTAGAGTTGAAGAATGATATAAAGAATCGGGAATATGTAAATTTAAAGGTTTGTGCATTCAAGTCTCTGAGGATTTAAAGACTACGTTAAGAATTAAAGAGCTTCGTGTAAACACAAGCGATCCCTTCGGTTACCAATGAAATTTGTTATCGATCATGTTGTACAGTTGTGTTCGGTGGTACATGGAAAACATTACAATGGAACGAGCGGGGGACAATAAATCGCCCTTGCCTAAATATAGACAGATGCAAAGTCCAGTGAAGAGAGTGAGGCGAGTGCCATAAAAGGAATATAGTAGTTCGGGGGCTGCGTAGTAGATCCGCCACGCTAACTTCACCGGCGATAGAATGCTGCCCTTGGGGTGAGAAAGCCGTCTGGTTAGCAGAGAACAAGAGGCTCCGAGGAAAAAGGCTCGAGGGTTCGAGTTAAAATACGTCGTTCATATTTCAAATCCCTGTCATATCGCTTCTCCAAATACTTCCACGAAAAGTTGTTAGCTGGTTCTCCTCCAACTTCCAATCTCTAAACATCACACGGTACGAAATTAAATCAAAGGGCAATGAATTCAAAAATACTTTTAAAAAATCAACCAATTAAATTCATCGATCGTATTTCCGAGTGCTGCATTACATCCTGGCCGAGTGGGCTTCAACAGTGAATCGGAGCATGCCTCGAGCATGAATCCAACCACAAGAGGCGAGTCAGTGGTAAACAGGATGAATTTCATACGATCCACCCTGTCATTCACATGTGGTGCACAGCTCAAAGCCAATGTATACGAACACAAAGTACCCCCAAAACTGAATATCATTTACAAAACAAGAGTAAAACAAAACTTTCCCACGCACGATGGGGGTCGAGCATTCCATTCCAAAAAAGATGGTCGTACAAACAGTCTTGTCGAATACAAAAACACCGTATGATTTATACGGTGATACAACTATACTGAGACTACGATTACCACTAATTAAAAATAATTTTCAACAACTAAAGACGCTCATTTATATTGCATCTAGGTGGGAGCGATGGAGCGCGTTTTCAATAGGCGGCGGCACAGCATTAAGGAAGAAGGGGGCAATTTCGAACTACAGGAGCGTAATAATGCAGAGGGTAGAAGAGTGGGGATGCGTTGATAGTAGTGATAGCGTGCGCCCGGTGCTGCGGAGAAGCGAGGAAAGTGCAGGTGGCGTCGCTCGGGCCAGACGTAAACCGATCGATCGGATGGCATTGCTCTCGGAACACCAAGCCTATTGCCTCGAGTATTGCTCTTACCTATAGCGCACCACTTGCTCTGTCCAATCTTAAGCTTTTCTTTTTAACTCGCCGAGTGTTTCATAGTCACGCTCTTCATTCTTTTCAGGGCCTCCTAGTTCATAGAGGACCCCGCCAGCTTCTCTATCTCTCTTTCTCTCTGCCTCTCACGCCATATCAACCCTTCCATTATCACCTTCCCTCGAAAGGCTTCGAGTCTCGAAGCTCGTACGGTCGAGCTCCCTCTTCCCTAATAATTGGATAACTGCGAGCCATACGCGTGAATATTAAATCGCTCTCCATAAAGTAATCAATTGCACTGAGCCTTTGAATACTAAAAGCGTCTCGTCATCCAAGAGAGTATAGTGACGAAGGGCGAAGGGAACTAAGCAGAGTTTTAAGTTGCAAATACTTTCGCGAAGTCCCTGCGCTCCCGTTTAATTGTAAGACTCAACAGATTACAATGTAGACGCACGCGGTAGGTTTCGCTAGTCGAATATAAGGAGACGAGAGAAAACTGGTTCAGAGGTAAAACTGCCTTTGGGAAATTCGATATTCCGATGAGTGCTTGTCGCAGTTGAGAGTACAGCTTTCAGTATTACGAAGACTTCCTGGAGAAAGAATGAAAGTTAACGAGCTCGACAGGAATGTATTATGGATTAAATAGTCAGTACTTACACATTCACATGCAGAGTTCCTAACCGACTTCTAAATAGGGGAGAATTCTAATTCCAGGCGCATATGTTTTTTCTGTGTTTTTTTTTGGTGCACTTCCGTAGTAACGAACGTAGAAACGCGGGGGTTGCTAACGGTAGAATGTTCATTAGGTATCGAGCAGGTTCGAGGGTATCGATCGCGCAGCTATAAACAGAACCCGAAGGGTAACTCTGACCATAAACTCTATGGCGCATGTTTTTACCACGATTCTCTTAATTTCCCTGACACATCCGCCGGACGAATAACGGCTCTAAGCGATTAACGTGTAACTAACGTTCCTGGTTTCAAAATTTAAGGGAGCTTGAAAATCTAAGGGAACCATTTTCCCGCACGTAACAACTAGTTTCCACTATGCCTTGACGGTTGGAAGAGAATTATGTCGGGCAATCACAATTCTGTCATTTTTCCCGAGAAGGGACAGCAGGGGTATTAACTGCGTGGGTACCGGGGGGGACGATATTTCCGAGATCGTAAAGATTTCCAAGAGGGGTTAGCTCTAAGAAAATGACGGATTCTTACTGGAGAGGCCTTTTCCAAGACCCTTGTAATACTGTGCAGTGGCTTGGTTTTTCGGGAATTCGACCTGACCGATCCGGCTCTCTGCCCCATTGTTAGCGTAATTACCTGAATTCCGAATCCGCTGCTGAATTACAGGTATAGGAAGGTTCGGGTAGAATGCTACGTTCTGGCCTAACGGGTCTGACCAGGCAAGTTTTGGACATTTTCCTGCCCGTATATTAAGGTCCATGACAATTTATAATTATTACAGGAATAGCTATTTTGAAAAGCTGCCTTTGCTGCACAGCGTATCTTTAAATTAACATGGTCGAACCCCACTTTTTATCCAACACACGTGTGGATTATATTATGTGCATTGTACATAGAATATAATGTTATATATAATATATAGAATATAGAAAAAGTGTGGAAGCATTCGTCTCTAGTTAGTTACTAGATAAAATAAGAGCGTGAAATAGCATCGAACTATTATGTGTGGAAAATTAGATTACAAGAAAAAAAACTCCATCAGTTATAGACGATGAGCCAAGCAGACCAGGATAAGAGTATGGATAAGAAAGAAATTGCAGAGGAAGAGCGGGAGAAGATGCTGAATGCGGAGAATACGAAGCACACCGAGGCTTCGAACCCTACAGGGGATTCGGAGTCCGAGGAGCAAAAGCCGAAGAAGAAGATCCCAATCGGCGGCATCAAGATGCCTGGATTCTGCCGTACCAAGAGCAAAGAGCCTTGCAAGGTAAGCGCTTTTTTCTCTCCGGCGGAAGTCCGGTTAAAGGAAAACTAATAATTGTTGTAAAGACTTATACAAAACTAATGTCACACGATAACATACACAATTAATTTTTCGTTTATACTGTAAACGTATATTACGAGTGAGATAACAAGATTTATTTAATGATAATTATAGCAGTTGCTTGTCTGCGACTAGTTGCTCCGACTAATGCTGATAGTAATTATTAATAATGCGCGCGATCGATATCGGCAGGTGCGTGCGCCCTTTGCGTTACGTCACCATCTGTTTTAGCGTTGGAAAAAATCGTTACGGGGCTGTGAACACCCCTGTTTTGCTCCTGTGCCCCACCCTCGCACTTTTGTACGTTTTCACGCCTTCGGCAACGTTTATTTACATACACCTATTTGTAGAAAAGTTTCAATTTGTTGGGCAAAGCCCAGTGTGCACGATATAATTAAAGACGCTTTTGTGACGCGAGCAGATATATATTTTATTCTTATAACATTTTATTTTTTATATAAAATATTTTCAAAAATATTTACAATGCAGAATTTACAGTTTACATAGAAAGTATTTTCTCTAATCCCTGTTGATATTAAATCGAAGTATTAGGGTTGATTTAAGTCTTCCAGTCCCGACTCCGGAAGTGCTGATATTTATTGCACTGTCATTACAAATGCTAGTCACCGGGGGGTGTTGTTCAGTTTAGAAGTGTAACTCTTAGAGACTTTATTGTAGGGGCAATGTAGGCACAGTATTAAACATCTGGTCGCATGTGTGGTTGAACACCTGGCCACTAGCGTTAGTCCACGCCTCTATTTTTCGGAAACCATATTAGGCGTCCCAATATTTAAAAGTGGACGGGCGAATGCCCGCGCGTAAAAGAACTACCATGTGAGGTACTTCCAATTCAATGACTCGAAATATATTACGACACCCGGCAGAAGGTTCTCTATTACAGTTGTTAACCATTGTACTCTAAGCATCGCGTCTTACTGCATGTATGTCTCCCAATGGTTCATTCACACCACGCTCAATTAACTGCTACGATACATGTTGTCGCTGATGAATTCCTACGGATGATTTCAGACGGATGAGTAACTCTGGCTTAACGGTCGACGAAACTCATTGCGATGATTAGCGTGAAATCTCGAATTCTATGTATCAGCAGATGCGTTGTATAATATTTCGAAAGCTTTATTGCTGCAGAATTGATTTTTGAATAAATGAGTTACGTGGAGTAAGATATTCTACAGTTAATATCTTACACGAGTGGTCGAACCTTTACTTAATTTCAGGAAGAAGACGGAAAAACGGGAGAGTCGGGTGACGGCGATGGCGGAAATGTTAAAGAAAATGAGCAAAACTCTACAGCTGGAGAGAAGGTGAATACGCCTGCAAAAGATACGAAGGAAACCAAGGAAAAGGAAGGGCGAAAGGGTATTCTAGACGCGATCAGGCTGCCATTGGTGTCTGTGTTCCCGCGCAAGAAGAATAAGGTATGATTGCAATTAGTTACTTTAAAAGGAGAAACATGAAATGGATACATGAAGTGGAGGCGATCTGAACGTCTGGGTTTAATAACCCGGGTTAAGGGTGGTTGAATACAAATAATAGTATGAATATAAAAAACGTGATGACGCATGTTTAAATCTGCCATTATAACATGTGACACAGAAGCTCGACTGTGTTAATCTTCTATGCTGCAATTATTTTTAATTCCTCTTGGTATTTCCGTTCCTTATCATAGAGTATCTTACAATACACCACTCAAGCACAGAAACCTTAGGTCTTTTATATCATTTAAAAGTGCGGATGTCGTCTTCATTACCTGTTATTCAACGTCTGAGGCATTACTTGGACAATATTGTCTTAATTAAATTCATCGAAGGCAGTAGGTAATCGAATGTAATGGAAACACAGTTGCGGTGTATGGAGTCACGACATAAACCACCCCTTCGCGAAGCCTTAGAAAATGCTCTAAGACATTCGACCACTACGGCTGTTCAACCGTGCAATCTTATACGACACTCAATATGTTCAGTTTAAATAATACAGTGACCTCATTTATTCAGCATTTTGCATAAAAATTACAAATTTTCAGTAGCAAAGTCATTAATGAATGTACCGAATTTCATTATTCAGGAGAGTGAAGTCGAGCTAGGTACCACGGGTGCGGCCGGTTTAGCCAGTGTCGAAACTTTGGATGACAGTGCCCCTGAAAAGAATGCTTTGGGAAATGAAGATGGCATGGAAACAGTTCGATTGGATGGAGATGGACAGGACGATATACCATCCCCGAAACAGCATTTCCTGGTTGCTTGTATTTCTGCAGCCAGAAGGAATCTTTTCGTTCTTGGTGAGTGCATATTAATGCAAGAGTAAAATATATCGTATATTCGAATAACTTAAGTCATATGGCACTGGCAAATAAGGAGGCGCTATATTGTAATCATATTACTTTTCAGTGGCTACGCTGTGCATTTTACTGTCGGTCATAATAGTAATCTGCGTGGCATGCGTGGGCCCGCAGAAGGCAAAATCTGCACCTTTGAAAGATGGAAAATACATTGAAGCTGTAACATCTTGCGGTCCAGTGGAAGGTATCCTGGAGGGTGGAGCATATGCTTTCCGTGGTATACCATACGCTGTTCCACCTCTTGAAGAACGACGTTGGTTACCTGCGGAACCGCTCCAAAGAATTGAACATTGCTGGAACGATACGTATCTTGCGCATAACACTTCCGAAGTATGCTGGCAACGTGATGCGGATGGGAATTCAATCGGAAGTGAAGATTGCTTGTATCTTGACCTCTTCACTCCGGCTGTCAGATACGATTCACCTTTGTCCGTAGTTGTGATGATAGGTGCTGAAACTCTAAGTGGTCCTTCTCCCGGTGCCATGCGACCCTCCGCTAACTTAGCCCGAGTTAGGGAAATGATTTTTGTACGGCCCAACTTTCGGTAAGTTCGCAAGTTCATATTAGTCACGAAAAAAACTCTACAATGAGAGTTAGTAATTAATGATACACTATGCACATTAATCTTACAGACTAGGCGTCTTCGGATTCTTGGCTGCTGACCCGCTGTCTCGTTCAACTCATCCTCCCACCTCTGGCAATTATGGGCTCTCTGACATAATAGCAGTTTTGCAATGGGTCGAACTGAACATTGAACACTTCGGTGGCAATAAACAATCCGTGATTCTATGGGGACATCGCGCAGGTGGCACCTTGGTCACTTCTTTAATCGGTACTAGACGCGCCAAGGGATTGTTCTCGCGCGCATGGATATCCAGCGGAAGTGCAATATTCCCTGGTAAAGCATTGGCAGAATCAGAAAAATTGAGTGAGCCATTTTTATCGGCCATGGGATGTCAAGACGCCAGCTGCTTGCGCCGTAAAAGTGCGCAGGATGTGATGAATGCCGTACCCGAAAATTGGCACGTCAGTAATGTAGGCTTACCCGAGACTAAAGAAGCAACCAACCGAGAGCGTCGGCATGAGTGGCTTGTCTGGGATGGTGCTATTTTGCAGGTAAAGAGAGCGAAAATAAAAGCTCTTTCAAAAATTTGAAGTTTCCCAGCGCTTCAATTTTTATTTATAACTTACAGGAGACAGTAGGACAGGCTTGGACTAAAGAAGAATTCCCAGTGAAAGTTGTCATAGGCAGCACAGCACATGCAGGTGCACCAAGCAAATACCTTACACGAAATGCAACACTCAACAGCACACAAATTGACAAAATCGTACAAGAATCCCTTCTTGGAACATCAGGTTTAGCTGATGAAGCCCTGAAGTAAGTACATTACTTTATAATTAGTAATTTATTCTGTATTATATAGTATTAAATTCAAGACTCTTGGTAATCGACTGGCAAGGGATATTAATCATTCCATACGATGTTTTTTTACAGACGTTACAATTCTACCCTAAGCGGGCTGCTTGCCATGATATCCGATATTCGAGTGGTGTGTCCACTGCTGACGGTAGCACGAATGCGTGCTGATTTACCTTTTTATGTAGCCACTCAACCACGCGGTAACTATGCCGATCCAGACAGTGATGCCGCAGCGATTTTGGGTAGTTATAAAGCATGTACGCCCGAGGAAAAGCGTCATTTATCTGCCATGCAACAATTGTTTAATTACTATGTATGGCATGGTAAGGTACCACAAATCGAGCCAGATGGTGCAAAACGTCTTTTGCTTGTTGGCCAAGATACTATCCTCGAGCGCGATTATCCAAATTGCAACTTTTGGATAGAGAATGATATTGTCCCATCGTACGGTCGGGTCGACTGAAGAAATTATAATTTGTTTGACTTGTTTGCGGTTCGTCCTCTTTAACGGAAGATCGCGCTGCGATTACCGCGATTTATCGAAGTCGGGAAAGTGAGAGCGAGCGAACGGGACGAAGCATAGCCCTCAAACAGAAGGTCATCGTAATGAGCGAGACTGAAGTATAGGCGTTGACAATACAATCCAGAATGCCAAAAACCAGTAAATCAACTTCACGACTAATAATAATAGACTTTTGTACGTCTTACAACTATATTCTTTAACGATACTATAGTCGGGTCGCTGAGAGAATGTCGATGAGATTTCCCTCTCCCAAACGCAGTCACTGCCACTTCCCTTGACACTTGGGTACATCGCTGACTCAACACTACGAAGCACGTGAGGGGAAGTCAAACACGGTACTCCCGAAACGTAACCGGAGAGGGTAAAATCCCGGCTGGCTACCCTCCCTCATCGTCTGCTTTCTTTCAGCGGCCCGACTATAGTACGGCTAGTTTTGGAACGAAAAGATTCAATATTCTTGCTAGAAATCCAGTATTCTACTACACTCACCATTTCCAGAAACTAGATTTGGAATAATAGAAATGTATTGCGTAAGAAACAAGCGTCGTCTTTTTACAGAGTTCACAATGTGCTATTTTAAATATATATAATTGCGCAGTGACAAAGAAACAGACTTTGCGGGAGTGATTCGTGTGTCAACGAGAAAGTAAGTCATCGCGAAGGAGAATGTCGGGAAAAGTAAAATTTCTATACCGCGAATAACTAGTACATCATATTCTGCATACCATTTTAACCAAGAACCCAACTATGTAAACAGATTTTCATGATCCTATATATCAGAGGAGATTGGATTAGTCCTTATTAGGCATTTTTACAGTCCACATAGAGTACCATGTTGCACGCGAGTACTTAAATATTTCTAAAGGAAACAGTGCTGCTTTATGGAAATCTCAGTAATAGCACGTTTTAGTATTCAAAAATGATTATTAATAAGACTGCTTTGAATTCACCATGACCTGTGTTGTATAAAGTGTAAATGAGAACACGAGTAATTTTTTAGTTTAGCGTTACATTTTGATACTGTAAGCTATTGCTTTTTGAGATGTATTGTCTTTTTTATATTTTTACACGGTTTGTATGTATAAATCTATTTATTCGAGGAAACTAAACTGTAATTCTCATCGCAATACTTTGATAAGAGACTGATAAAACACTACGGGCCAAATCCATATACTATAGCGGGAAAAGAAGTGCTTGACATTTTTGGAATACATACATATTTCTAGGAAATATAAGATGCTCTTAAATCATTCGCTTTTTTTCTACAACCGAGAGCATGGATTAAATATTTACAAACGCACCTACCATTTAAGAGATGAGAGTTAAGAATATTGCTCTTATTTGTAAATAGATGCTAGTAGAAACGCTCGCTCCATTTCCTCGACAACGGAAATCTTTCTTTTGCTGAACATCTATGAATATCTTGTATAATAAAGCATATGTTGCAGTTCAGCTTTTGCGTTGGAAAACGCATTGTGATGTTTCGGACAAAATTACTGTTGCCAGCTGATTGTATGTAAACGATTTAAGCGACCGTGCTTAAAGCAACCAAACTCGGTGTTCAATTAAAGACTAAATTCAAAGACTGGAAGCAAATACAAATCATAAGATTCTGTGAATGGCACACCTATCATCATTCGTTTCTATTGCATGGAATATATCTAGTTTCATTTATATACTGTAGTCTCACAAAGATGTATTTCACACTCAGTTTCAGTGTGGTGAATATTAACACTGTATTCAGTTTCAGACTTCGAGTCTTCGTAATTTTTAAAGTATTCATCGAATTTTTGTTATTCGATCGACAGATTATTTGATTTTTCAAAACGGCTCTACAACGATACTGAAACTAAAACGCGTTATCCCACACATGGTCAGATATATCCTTCATACCACGTCACCTTGAATCAGATTTCGGGTGTTATTTGTGTAATTAGTAATAAAAGAATGCTCGAATAGGCTAAATGACTCATGTTTTAAGATATTATTTATTTCCATATAATAAAAATTATAAGACAAATAAAGAAAACAAAGTTGATAAAAAGCCGTTATTAGTTACCTTTCCCGCTTTCCCACTATTATCGTTTAAAGCGAATTAAATGAATTGTTGAAACATTGCTCACCTTGTAAGATACAGAGAAAGGTAAGGGAGTTTGAATATGAAACCGATTACATATACATTTATATAAGTTTATATACACACAGATTATTTATTGTTGTTCACTTATTGTACTTAAAAATGGAATTTTTACTAAATCTGTTTTTACTATTATATATTTATTTCTCATTCCAGTTTGTATGACTTTATATAGCACAAGTTTATAGGTGTAAATCAGATAAAACTATCGTGTTAGGACTTAGGACTCGAGCATTGGCTGCAGGCTGAAAACTCTGGATGGCTAAGTTTTTCAACTCGGTACTGTTTGACAGTTTTCGATTAGCACTGCATCAAAAGATGGTCGATGACTGCTCTTAGCATGTTGTACTAGGATGGATCACTTATCGTGCAAGCTGCGTAATGAGTGCTGCACACATCTCAAAGAACTCCATGGTATGGTGACCGGTCGCTTGCGGTGGAGGCAAGGTAGGATCTAAAATCACTACCCGATTTGTCTAATTGAGTTTGCATGTAATATTAAACACACTATAATATATAATCAAAGAGACATACCTTGTCCCATGTCATCCGCCTCTTCACTTGATAAAGATTTGAAGTCCAACAAGTAACTCTTATAATCAACTTGGTATAGTTGCAGTGACATTTTACTGTATCTATCAGTTAACTTATTTTTTTGTCGTACTTTAACACTGTATGCATTTATAATCTTCCATTCCTGCGATGAAAATAAAAAGTAAGTGGAAGCATATTTCAACATAGGTAAAAACTTTGTAGACTTACAAAGTTAAGAGCCTTCATTGCGCGATAAACTTCGTTCATAATGTCGTTCGGTTTTGATTGCGACCGAATACCAAGGTGCCACTTGGCTCTTTTAACAGGAGTGCCACGACTACCTTGCACTTGAGATGTACCACTTCCTTGTGAGTTTTGCCGGTCGCGAAGGGCTGCAAAAAAGAAATCCTTTTGTCACGTGGAACTTTTGTCAATGGCATAAGTCACAGATGGTTCAAACTCACAGCACTTACGTGCGATTCGTTCGGGATGAGGCCTAAGCGGACTATTGTTTGCATCGCTTGGGCTAAAAGCAACTGGCGGTGGACTAGAAGCTACGTAGAAGTCTTTAAGCTCTGCTTTAGCAGCTTCGTCCGCAATTCTTTTATTATCTATAATAAGATGGTAAGCTATTGCCAACTGATCATGTGGATCACCGCCTAGCAATGCCGAATGCACTTCCGCCTCTTTCACATTAAATTTCTCGCAGACTTCATTTACCGCGTCGATGTCAATTACCGATGAGTCCTGCTCTACTGGTGAAGGAAAGAGATACGTTGGCAGATCCTTTTGGAACCACTCATGCTTTCTGAAATCACACATATTATTTAATTTTTCTCTCCTACTTCCTATATGCTACTTCTAATTTGCAATTTCTTGCCGAAATGGAATACAACTTAGACATCAAGAATAGGAATAACTTAAACTCAAACATACTTAATATCTTCTATAGTGGCTCTCTTCATCGGGTCTACTTGAAGCATGTGGCAGAGAAGACTCACGACAGTCTTATTCAAATACTCCGGAATGGGGAAAATCCCGGCTGAAATTATAGAAAAATTAAAAATTATTCTACTAGAAATGAACACAACATTCGTGAGACTTACATTTAATTTTGCGGAAAAGTGTTGGAACATGTTCATCGTCGAACGGAAGTGTGCCGCACAAAAGAGCATATAGAATTACACCACAGGACCAAATGTCCACTTCTGGCCCAGCATATAACTTCCCAGATATTACTTCTGGTGCTGCGTAATTTGGAGAACCACAAGATGTTCGTAGGAATTCTCCATCCATCATCATGTTGGACAGACCTATAATATAAAATTGTCATTAATACCAATAGTAGCAGTCTACAATTAGGAAATTCAATGTACGAGGCTTTAATAGGTTTTGAACTTTCTAATTACTAACAGCAATGTTTAATGACTATTCAGTGTGTCTCGCACATCAAATATTGATAACATTTTCTATATTGCAATGATGATGTACCAAAGTCTGCTATTTTCACATGTAGATTATGATCCAGGAGGAGATTCTCTGGCTTCAGATCACGGTGAACAATCATATGCCTGTGACAATAGTCAACTCCAGAAATGATTTGTTGGAAAAAGCGCCTTGCTTCGTATTCCTTTAATTTTCCATGTTTTACAATATAATCAAAAAGCTCTCCACCTGATACGTATTCCATGATCATAAAAATGTCTGTTGGTGTACTTATTACTTGATACCTATGCAAATAATAGGAAAATGGTAAAGCACATGAGAATGATACTTATAACACAGGAAATAATGAGAAATAGCAATATTCACAGTTTTATAATATGCGGATGCCTGAAGAGTTTCAAGTTTTGTATTTCCCTTCTGATTTTCCCCACTACATCCAGGCTTTTTATTTTTTGTCGATTTAAAATCTTCACAGCCACTTTGTGTTTTGTAAGGACATGTTCTCCGACTATGGTGACATCAATAAGAATATGTATCACATGTGCGTATATTAAAGTCAACCGTATTTAGTTAGCAGTAGGCATTTACTTTTCACTTTTCCGAATGTGCCTACACCCAAAGTCTGCCCCAGTGTGTAATGACCTATCTTTACGATAGGCTGTGGTTGGTTGGTAGGAATCTTCTCGGACATTGTTGCTGCTGCTGGAAAGTTTGTATAAGATTCATTATTAAACCACTATCGCCTGTCTTAATTTAATACAAAATGTAGAGTGACATGGCCATTAGTTATTAAAAGAAAAGAATGATGTACATTGACTGCTTACTAGTATCAAGTGTCATCAAGTAGAAAGGACAAGGTAATTGACATAACAGTATATAATTAACACAAATGAATTTTACATTGTTCTAATGGAGTATCAAAAAAATTTTACTCCAAGCTCACAAGAATTGTGGATTGGAGAGGCTTCAAAGGTCGTATAGAGTTTAAGGTGTGTACTAACTTGGCAGAGCAGGGTTCACTAATCAATTGCACAGTTAAATGAAACAAAAAAACATGAGAATCGCAAGTTCTTTGGTACATTCATTGAGTTAATGACACATATATCGTCTGTTGAGTAAAACGAATATGTAACGAGAGAAAAAAAAATCCGATTGAGAAAATTAGATGTCGAATGACAATAATAATGGAGATTGCATTGCGGACGACACTCCGATTAGATTTTCACGAAGTGTGTTGGCTTTAATGTAAGACAGAACAGGGAAAATTTTATGTTTCGGGAAAACAGTTCTTACTCAAATCACGGCGATGGAAGTAGGCAGGCGTGACAGCCGCGTTAAATTAAAAAATATTTCATAAAACTAAACACAACTCCAGCTCGCCAGAATGACTTCGATCACCTGATATTATTTACATGATTCTGACACTTCTTATCTCGAAGAAACTTTATCCAATGCTGCCAACACTTCTACGTGGCGGCATAATCTGCCTGCGCCAAATGCGTTGAATTTGAGTGGTTTCGGAACGAAAATTATGTAATAGTGAAAAAAAACTTGGAATCTTTATATTTATAGGGTTCTGCATTTGATATTTCATAAAGATAAATTAATACGAATACGGTATTCTTTGAATCGTATTCAAGTTTCTCTCATTCCTTTAGTATTATTCTAAAATAATGAAGATTTTGCTCATTTTATCAATAGACGATCATTTTGTTTCAATAACAAATGTTGTAAATGTTCATTCTCGAATTATACAAGATTGCTTTTATAAAGCATTTGTATCATTCATGACCGAATTTAAGTGATACAACGTATATATGCATGTACATATTATAAATAATTCTAAAACAAACGCAATAATTGTCATACAAATATTTTACAAACACTTTCAATCATTGCTTAGCCACAGTTCCTTATGAGTTCAAAATAATTTCGCAATATCTAATTCAAATTATTTATAATAAAAACACCTAACTCCCAAAATATCAAAATCATGAATTCTTCATCAACTTCTAGGATATATCAGTAACAATGAAAACATACATATGAGTCATACAGAAATGGTAAGAGAAGATATTAACATTAAAACTTAATATAAAATTCCACTAGAAATTTCAAGAGTTCGTAAAACAGAATGAGAAGAAGAGGATATTGTCCTTGGTCAGGTATCACCCCTTATCAATGCGACGTAAGTAAGGCTGAGTTCGGAGCACCACTGAGAAGGGGCCCAGAGTCCGGGGCCCGTAGGAATAAGGCCCAACGAGAGCGAGGGTCCGAGGAAAGGAGCGAGAATCACTGACAGGAATGTTTCGTCTGTAGGTAGAGAGTAGGGTTCAGTGGAGTGGAGGTACGGTAAGGTGAGCCCAGGTGAGCCAAGAGGGACAAGGCAAAGAGCGAGGCAAGGTGAATCGAGTGGATGATCCTGCAGTTCGTAGTTAATGCCGCAACGATGAGCCGTGCGTTCCAGGGTGCTGCTCCCGTATCAACAGGTAGCCCGGATAAACTCGCCAAGGGATCCCTAGCGATCCAGATCCTCGTGGTGTGAGCTGCTCGTAGATCCTACTCCTGATATGATATTGGCAAGAATTGTTGATGCGAGTGGCGCGCGTTGAGGTGAGAGTCCTGGTGAAAATCGGAGGAAACGAGTGGATGTACCGTGAGTGAGGGAGATTCCTACGGGGACATTCCTGGGATTCCACAGATGGAGCAGGCCCGCGAGGCCAACATCCAGATGAGAATGTTACTTTTGTGATTACTCGTTCGGTGACATGCGTGGAATGCGGTGAGCGAATTCATTACCTCTTACCTTTTACCGGCTTTCTTTCTTCTCCTCTCTCTCATTCTCCCTTTCTCCCTCTCGGTCTCTCTTCTTCCATCTGGCTCGCACACTATGCTGTGTGCTTCTCTTCTTCTCTCTCCCCCGTCTTCGCTATTATTGCAGTCTCCGAACCAGGCGGGGGATTCCACTGCCTCCTCTTTCTAATCCACGCACTTCTCTGTACTCGCCGGCTAGATCAACCCCCCTTTTCTTTCGCATTCTCAAATACTTTCCCCTTATCTGGCGAATTTCTCGCATCGAGCGTGTGCTAGCGCCGATTCGACCCAGTTTAAAGCGCAGATTTGCTCTGTGCTGAATACTGGGTCATCATTTCCTAGGTCCATCTCCCGTGACACTTTTCTTAGTCGATTTCTCATCTGTATGTAAGCGTAATGATTGTATTTTGGCGGCAGAAATTGCGCGCTCGTACAGTTTTTAATGAGCATTTGATACACTTGCTGTTTACTTCGTATGTACGTGCGATTTGTAATGTCGAAGTCTTCATTCACGAACGATTATATCTCAGCTATGAGATTTCACGCATCATTTACTAATGGAGTTGTTAAAATTAAATTCAGCAGTTCTCATTTGCTGTGATGTTAACAAAAATATATTGCTTGACATACTATTATGATAAATGTATGTAAGAACGACTAATTGTATGCGATATATAATCATCTATTCTAGTGAAACATCAAGTTTTCGATTTTATTGTTATAGTTAACTAAATCGTCATATTTAATAAAAATACCCTTACTTTTCGCCTGAAGAGATGCGGAGACTTATGGGAAGTGAAGAAAAAGATTTAATATTTATATTACAAGCGCGTTTTTAATTTCGGATATTGGATGTCAGTCGGTTTTATAATTCTTTCCACTGATTATTTATTGAACTACTCGTTTCTTAGGATGTACGGCATAGGTTGATAAAAGACTAAGAAGGGCGTGGATAATCCAAATGGACAACGAAGGCCCATTATGGCCCAGCATCTGCAAGCACAACACCAACACGAATTTCTGCCGTTGTGTGATGTACTGTTCAACATAATCTCACTTGCTTCGTATTTTTGCGACGTTGTCTTCGATTTTACGATGGTGTACGCTCTGGCACATCACACCCTCGCACCACCCATACTGTTTCCGCTGAGTACTGTTTTCATTGCGTCTTCTTTAGTGGTATCGCAGGTCAGTAACATTTCTAATGAATAAAAACGATTTACCTCATTCGTTTAATTAAAAAAAGTAATTATTACAGATTATTAGTATACGATGGTATCTGTGGGGTGCCAGGGGAAGGCTCGTTGGTAATAACATAAGCGATTGTAATATTAACGGAAAAAAGAATAGGTCTTGGACCCTATGGTGTGTTCTGCTACTTCACTCAACGCAGGTCGGAGTCCTCTGGAGATACTTCAAGTTATTTATACCAGTTAACTTAACTTACGTGAAACACGAGGCAAGTAGATATTTCTCCGACTCCTCTAGAAAGCAGACGTATAATATATCTACTACGATATACTATATCTAATTCGTACAATGAAAGTTGTTTCAAAAATCCACTTGTTTCAGGTACGAGAGCTTTGTGTGTTGAGGCTTATCCACGCATTTTGCGAAGCTGCTCCAATGCTTCTTCTGCAACTTTATCTCCTTTGTATGGGAGTGTGTGGCGAACCAAATAGTTTAATGAACAAGGAGAAAGATACAATCGACAGGGACAGCGAAAAACTAACAAAGTTAACGGCTGTATCTGCGGGATTGTCTTTGTGGAGCGTCTGTTGGGCCGTCGCAAGTTTCAGTAAAGGAGCTGCACGACTTCGCAATCTTGAGCGGCTTGTACTCACATGGCTAGGTGTACTGACACAACTAGCTTGGAGATTAGGTACTGTAAGTGCCAGAGTAGGTGCATTAGTGGCATATGCGTCTTTGTACGGCGGGCAGTGGCTCCTCGTTGTGATGGCCTTACACTGGTTATCCATGCTCATGTGGTTATTGCTCACCCCGGATGGTCTCTTCCATGGTGGTGAACATCTACCTATTCTTCGGAAATCATCCTTAGCTTCATTATTAGCTTTTGTCTATGTCTTCGCGTACGTGAACTTACACGAAACGAATCATCGTCAAAAGATGGTGAGTGTGTCGTCGCATATCTGACAGAGGCGGTAATGAAGTATATTAATTTTTCATTTGTGGATACTGTTCTGCGTAGGTAATTTTTTACACCGTTATGTTCTTGGAGAACAGTTTATTAATCGGTGTATGGATAGTTGGTGTGAATCAAAGCGATTTCCTGCACCATCACCACCCTCTTCAACCGACTACCCTCGTTCTCACGTTGCTGCTATTATTCTTCGGCGGTATGTTTTTTATGGGACTTTACTACAGGTATGCTTCCCATTGAATTTAAACGAATGTATTTTGAAAGCAGTGTGTGTCAAACCAAGGAAAAAGTTATCGTCATTTTAAGGTTTTTCCACGTAAGAAGGCTAAGGTATGAGGCTGGTGGAAGAATGGTTGCATCGAACCTCACAGCTTCATCGAATCAAGTAATGTCACAATAGACTCCATCATGTGTAATTGAAATATACTCATTGCAATGAGAATAATTTCACTAATCAATCAAACTTGTTTACAGGATAACGTCGAGGAGAAGCAGATCGATTACATGAGTGAGAAAAAAGTCCATCAGGTTGATACAAGACGCGTGAAACTCAGCAACGGAGGCATACCTGGCGTTTTTAATTGTCGCTTCGCAAGTCCTGCCGTTGTGAATCCTAATCGCAAAAAAAAGAAACCCACGTCCTTCGTTCCACCGCCTGTTCCAGCTACACAGACACAGTCACAGGCTGGAGTTGGAGGTTTGCCTGGAACAGGGGATACAAAGCAATGGCTGGGGATGAATACAGCATCCAAGCAACTTATTCCTTTCTGGAAAAGATCATCGACTTGCATTATGCAGGTATGTATACGTTAAAAGTATATCAAACACTCTGTGATACATAACTAGAAATTACTTTCAAGTTTGTTGTAATAGTTCATTTATATTAATTTCTTTACAGAATGATCACTCAATAGAGCAGAAGAATGGTCCAGACGCAGTAATTGCGGGATCTTTGAGTGTGAATTTAATAAGGGAGAAACTTCGTGAAAAGAAGCAGCAGCAATTGCGCGAACTGCGGGCTATTCAAGAAGAAATTAAAGAAGGAAAGCTCTTTCCACCGCCATCTGCGTCTGCTTCGTCCTCTCCAGTTTCAAATCAACAACATCGGCAACATCAGCAACAGCAACCCCAACAACAACAGCCGCAACAACCACCGCCGAACACAAAGCTACATACTTCACCGAGCTCACCGTTATTCGGATCAACAGCGTCAGCTATGGAACAAAACGGCGGTGTGCCGTTATCATCTTGGCCTCCGGTGAAAATGCATTGCCTATTGTCACCACCGCCGACTTCCTCCGCGGCTACTGCTTCTGGATATTATGCTGCTGCACATCCGCCAAATCTCACGAGTCTTTCAAACTCGTCATCCTGGAGGACCTCCGCACAGAGAGAGCGGGCAGACACTCCAGAAATTCTTTTAGCTCCACGATGCTTACCACATCATTATTCCCACTGGCCAGCGTCGAGTCACATTAACCACAGGTTGTAATTTTAAATCGAAAGATCCGAATGAATTTTGTTGACAAATAGCTTAGTTCTATTACCGCCAGTAATCGCAATTCCACTAATGAAGTGTGTTTAAACAACAGACTGCGGCCTGGTGAAAATGGGGTTGAAGAAAGTTCAAAAGGAGAGAGAGAACTCGAGTGCGAGATGAGTGATATGGAAGGCAGCCAAATGTCGTTACCGCGGAGTTACACGCTTCCACGTGAGTTCAAATACAATCATCAGAATAATCCTGGTAGAGAAAGACGCGCAATGAACAACAAAGTAGCAGCATCCCGCTTCTATTTGCCTTCCACTAATAGTTCCGATGGTGAGTTCCGATGATTATTTATTTCGTAATATTACTGTTGCATAAATTTATGAGTCAAATATTGTATGAAAAACATACTTTACGCAGGCGATGTAGACAGTGCGGACAATGAGGAGGAAACTGACGCTGAGGTACAGTTTCGTACGAAACAGGAGCATACCAGCAGTAGCGGACATGAAGATGTGCACCATCAACGCTATTACCTTTTCGAGAACACTGCAAGCAATAATGAACTTGCTACACCTAATTCGAATCCTGATTCAAGTGCCTCTCCAGCTACGCCTAATAGCGGTTATATGAAAAATTCATACAGTGTTTTGCGACTTAATCAACTCTTTAGAAGTAGGGTCAAGCATGAAACGAAGCTCTAAGACTTCATTATTTATGATGCTGTTTCATGCTATCAAGGTTCTGGCTTTTTATTTATACAGTTTTAAGGATAAATCATATTAAGACATAGCAAAATATGAGCATAGAAATCACTTGGTAATTGCCGGGCAATGCTCACATTTTGCTATATTTGACTGTATTATAATTTAATATTAGATAGATAGATAATATAAATTAACATGTCAGTCAACGTTGCCGGAGATGCAGGTAATCATAGGACATCTTTAATAAGTAAATAGGAAGTAAGATTAGTTTTTCAAGGATTTCTAATTTATTCTCATAAACTGAAAATTCTATCCAGTCTCCTACTTTTAAACTACTTTCTTTATAAAGAACATATTTGATCTTATATATACGTATACATATACATATTGATGGCGATGATGACGATGACGAACCCAAAGTGTTGAAGTACAGACCGATCTCAATTTACAAGAGAAATTAATCAATCGGTTAAACATATCTACTATCATTCATTTTGATCTTCCTTGAAAACCACTTATTGCGCTGTGGTTACTATCAGAATACATGAAAGGCGCAACTACAAAAAACAGAAGTCCTATATGAAAATGTATAAAAGCTTTACCACGCGCGTAATCAAATTTTAACGCACAAGTGTGTAAACATGAAGACACAAATTTCAGTGCAATTAATCTTTATAATATACCAAAAGTTTTACAAAAATAAACTTTACATTTACCATATAACACTGCCTTCTTTCCGATTACAAGCAAATGTAAAGTGATTGCGAATGACGCTAATACTGCATTGTGTATAACTGACAATCTAATAAATTATACAATAAACACCTTTTGATTTATCAATATTTTAAAACGATCAACTTTCTTGAAAACAAATTAAATATGTGAATGTTCACACACATTTTATCTCTGTATTTATTTTGTATACAGTCATTACAAGTATCTCGCGCGTTCAGATCTGTATTATGCATTTGTAACATACCACAGTTACTAGATGCACTAGGTATATTGTACGTACTTCAACAGCATTTGTACATACTGACTAATAAAAAGATGTATAATATAGCGATGGTTTCTAAGCGGGAATATGCAATAAAAGAGAAAGTATACTGACAGTGTAAAATCGACGTGTGATATATATAACTTACAACTTTCTATTCCTCTTGATTTCTGTTTATACTCTGTGGAGGATTTTGCACTTGAACAGCCGTGTCAACCGAATTTATCTAAAGCATTGCGTCAAGAGATTAGTACTCAGTTTTTTTCACTCGTGAAAATACTTAACCATAAGTAAAGCATACCTCGATAACATCATTGTCAACCGTTTGTCTAGAAGCACTCGATCCTACACTCGCATAAGCGTACGGATTTACAACAACTTCTCGATCATTTCGTGCTTCCTGTTGTTGTTGTGGGCGTTGTAGTGGTTGTTGTTGTGGACGTTGTAGTGCTTGTTGTTGTGGACGTTGTAGTGATTGTTGTTGTGTTTGTGGTTGCTGTTGTTGTACAAAAATGGGTCCGCTTACCTGCTAGAATTGTTTCGTTAAATCAGTCATTAAGTAAGATTTCTCTTGTATTTATATTTTGAAGATGCTCAGAGTAGAACAAATTTCTAGCTGATTCACAACCAGTTAAATTGTGTTGGTACCTGTGTATTAGGAAGTGCGAAGTTGCCCGTGAAGCGTCCATGGACGACTTGCCGTTCAACATAAGAGTACATATCTATCAATTTTCGCATGGCAATATGTTTTTGCTGGTCTGCTGATATATTTGGATACTAGAAACAAATGAAATGATAAAATCTTAATCGATGACGATATGCTTATTCTTTGCAGCTGTGATATCGAAATGACTTACATCCTTCCGGATTAGTTCTTGAAGATTGTGCAGCTCAGTGTTACTAACACTTGTGAAGAGGTCGAATTGATTTGGAAAGACATTGTTTGGGAATACTTGTGGCATGGGAAGTACTTGACGCGGTTTTCCTTTTTTCTCTTCCTCATATTCCACCCATGCCTGCTTTCTTTCATCTTCATCTAACTCTTCTTCAGTCTGCGAAAAAGTTTTTGAGAAATATAGAAATGGGAATATTCTGTATGTTTTTCAAAACCACTGCAAGAATATGACTTTAAAATATCTTACCTTATTTTCTAGGAGTGAATCATGTTCATGATAATTTTCTACGTGGTCTTTGTATTCTAGAAAAATGTCCGCTAATAACCTGTCCTTAGGTAAATTTAATGTAGGTTTTTGCCCCGTTAAATTCGGTTCAAACTTATACAATTCATTTAAAGCATTATTTGTGTAATGTCGTTCGATTTGTTGTTCATCTACAACCCTGCATGACAGTGACAATTTTGTGACTTGCCGATTGTATATTTTTTCTTCCATTGTACCAGCTGCCAGAAACCGATAAATATAACATGGTTTCTTTTGGCCAAACCTGTGAAAGACATTCATTAGGAGTTGTGTAGTTAAAGCGGAACCTGTGTGTCTTTCATGAACATTTTACTACTGAAGGAGTAACAGAAACTTCTTTCAATAAAATACTGACCTATAAATACGAAATATGCTTTGCATATCTTGTGAGGGGTTCCAACTTGCATCAAAAATGATTACGCGATTTGCCGCAGTCAAGTTTATTCCTAAGCCACCAGCTTTAGTCGATATTAAAAACAGCCGCGCACGTGTGTTTGTTGGTTTATTAAATATTTTACACCAATTGTTTCTGTACTCAGGTGATGTTTGCCCATCGAGTCTAAAGTAATCTGCCCCAAGGGTCCAGTTACCTGTGTGACCACACAGATAGTCTGCACTATCGCTATTACTTGATGCAGAATCAACTTTTTTCAGAAATGATTCTATTAAACGCAACGTATACAACGACTGGGAGAAGACAAGCCTAAAAGTTGAAAGATAAGATGAATAATAGAATGATTTACAAATACATATTTAGAATGAAAAGAAATTCTCATTCTTCAAAACAGAATAAGAGTAATATGGCAGGTACAAATAACATACAGTTTATCACCAATTTTCTGACACTCTTTCAATATGCCAAAGAGAAGCATTAACTTTCCAGAAACACGCATATCTTCTAAGTGCTCAGGGTTTACGAATTGTTCCCACCATGTCTTACTACTGTCGTTTTCCTCCTCTGGTTGAGGCTCTTTTTCTGAATATTAAAGTGTAAGTGAAGCAAAGAATATTGTATGATTTTATAGAGACAATTGTATGCATCATACCATCTATATTAATCGTTTCATCTACGGTCTCCTTATTGGCTCTCGTTCTATGGTTTTTCTTAACTTCCAAATCTCCCTCTCCGTCACTGCTCGAAGTACTGGAAGTTCCATATTCGGAGTCATCATTTATAAAATCTTTCAATGATCCTTCGCTCTCTGAACCTGAAAGCTTCCTTTCATTCAGTTTCTCCAATTTTTCTTCATTATATTGCAAGGCTAGAGGATGGGACCATATCCTTTGCAAAGCATGGAAATCAGAGAAAAGGCATCCCCCACCGCCACGGTGTTGTCTGAAACAAAAGTCATATTTACATGCCACACAAAAAAAATCAATTGTATTGTTTAATAGACTCAATAGAAGGAATGTGTGAAGAGGTAGCAGAAATATCTCACCGTGCGAAATTGTCCAGGTAATATTGGCAGAGTTGAATTTGTACTTGGGATAATGATACGAATATCACGTATTCTTGTTTAGGTGGCAAAAACGGTGTAAGCACAGAATAATCAAACCTTTGGACGGAACCTTTCAACATTTTGTTGAGTATGTAAGCCCGTTTTTTCATGAGCTTTACATCGTATGGAGTGGAATCGTCATATTGACCATTGTTAATAGGGTTGACAAATCTATTTGAGAATTCTTGCTTTGTTCCTAATAAACTTGGTTTTACAAATTGGACCATGCAGTGATCTAAAAGCATAATTACATATCGAACAATATAAATTGTGGGGCAGTGTTGAATTTGATGCATTTACAATAACTACCTATTGTAAATGTTGCAATAGTTTAACTTAATTGAGAATACTTACATTCAACTAAATTATTTTGCAATGGTGTGCCTGTAAGCACAACTCTTCTGCGAGTTTTAATACTATTCATGCACTTACTAAGTGCTGTATCTTCATTCTTTAATAAATGGCCCTCATCGCAAACCACAAGGTCTGGCCCGGGATCTACCAAACATTTCAATATATTCTCTTTTATGTTTTTACGCATATTCTTCTTAATGCCAGCTAAGTTTCTGAACATGTCATAGCCTATGATCAGCATGCCACCAGTTCTTTTCCAGCTTTGAAGTTGATACATCCTCTGAACGTTGGTTTTCATTCTAAAAATAATTGGTAGTGTCTCAAGATATAAATGTTCAACTAGCCATTAATAAGAACATTAATAGGGTAAAAAGTTACTTTGTCAGTTCATAGACTTCAATATCATCGGAATCCCCAGTATCTTTTAACCATTTGCTAATTTCGTTAACCCAGTTTAAAACGGTGCTGAGTGGGCTAACTATCATGACAGTGTTAATTCCAATTTCATCGTGCATTAAGAGGGTATGGACCAAACCAATAACTTGAAGTGTCTTGCCGAGACCCATACAGTGGGCTATAATACAACCTGATCCTTGTGAAGTTTTGAGACGCTCGAGAGACTCGAAACACGAGTTCCACATAAATCTTATACCTTCAGCTTGATGAGGCTTTAAGTGCTTTACTATTTCTTTATGGACACTCACGAGTGGTTGCTTAGTGTCACTATTAAAATCAAGGACCAACTCTTCCAATTTTTCTTCAGCAGCTAGCCTTTGTTCATATAGCTCATTATACTGATTGAAGAAAGTTTATTACATAGTTACTAATTATTCAATATAGAACAAGATTGAATTGATGAGCAAACAATAATATACTGACTAATTTTTCACGCTCAGCTATGCGCTTCTGTCTCTCCTCTTCCTCTTTTGCCGCTTGCTTCGTGTCTTCCGCGACTCTAGTATCTTTTAGTACCTTGCGTATATTTTTCCTTCCCTTTTTACCTAAACTGCCTTGTGAACTGTTTAGATTATCACCTTTTCCATTATCACTACCATCACTTTTTTGACTATCACTGTCACTATCCATCTCTTTGATACGCCGCCTCTTGATTCGTTTTTTTCTATCAAATATAATGAGGATGACATATACTGGTTGTAAAGCCAATGGGCACTAAAAGATATACTCATGTAAATGACGCATTACTTCTTTTCTCCTTCTGAAGTATCCGCGTCAGAGGAATTATTAACACATTTCTTTTTCTTCTTCTTCTGCTTTTTTTTGTCACTGCCAGAGTTATCTGATGATTCGGAGTCAGAGCTAGATTTCGATTCTTTTGCATCTGAATCAGACAATAGAACTCTTTTACGACCTCTTCTTCTATGTCTTTTCTTTATTATACTTTCGTCCTGAGTCGTTTGGTCTTCTCTGTTTTCGGATGAAATAATTTATATTATTCTTATATAGACCGTACTGCTCGCTCGATCAAAATAATAACATGGCCTTTGTACTCACTCGTCATCACTCGCCTTATTGTTCCGTCTTTCAGCTACTTTTTCACGTTCTTTCTCCATTTCTGTTTCAGAATCGGAAAACTTCATGGTCAGCATTTTATCCTGTCGCCATTTACTTTTACTCGAATCTTTGTCATCTCCCTGCTCAAAGCTAAAGGTATTTAAAACTGTTCTGCGACATAACAGTTTCTATTGCATATTTTACCTCGTCACTCTTATCTTCCTTCTGCAGACCCTTGTTAGAACTCAGCTTCCTTTTTTTTATTTTACTTTGTTCATTATCACTGGATTCCACTGTATCTTTCGGCCCATCTATACAAAATAAAACACATTGCATTGCGTTTCGTCTGCGCAAATAATACATACCTTTAAAAAGTGTTAAATGAGATAAAAATGATATTATTTGTAGTTACCTATTTCTGAATCAGATGTATCTAGAAGTAATTCTTTAGCAATTTTGTCTGTGTCGGATATGTTTTCAATACTCAATTCCATTGCTTCTTTTGATTTTCCAACAGAATCACTGTCGTCCGAGTCACTGAACAGTTTTCCCTCTATAGACTCCATCAGTTCACTCGATTCGTCGAGTAGGTTTTTTTGATTCGTCTTGGATTTTGCAGCTTTATCTTTCGCACATGAGTTTGTACTGCCAGACTTTTTGCTCTTTTTTTTCAATTTATCGACATCGACAAGACTGCAAAGAAAAATTGCATTACCCTTTCATTATAACTGTAATAAAATTAAGATGGTATACATGAGAATATCCAAGTATCAACAAATATGGACCTCATCATTTTCTTATGTTCCAAATATTCTTCTGATTTCTTTAAAGCTTTTTCATAAATGCGCAAATGCTTTTTAGACATTCTTCGTAGTTCGACAATGGTTCTCATTGCCAACTTTTTATCTGAACGATACTTCTTATCCAATTTGTAATCATATACCACGGGGTTCTGCTTCATTCTTACGCTACTAGAAATATCCGAAAAACGTTGTTGATCCATATCTTCTCTAGACTGCTTGATTTTGTTCTTATTCTTGTGAGTCCCATCTTCGCAGTTGTCTTCTTCGTGTGAAGTTGCGTTGTCTGAGTCTGATTCAGATGGTTTTCTACTTATTGATGCAACCACAGTACAATCATCATCAGGTTTAGAATTCTTGTTACTGTCGTTGTTTGTCGCGAAGGATATGTCTATTGAATCGTCGGAATCAGAAGATAAGTCGAGTAATGCTTGTTTTGTTGCTTCCTCAATATTGTCAGAATTGTCGTCAGACATAGATTTCGTATAAGAAGAACAAGTTAATTTATCTGTTTCTTTCTTCTTCTTTGTTTCTGCCTGAGACTTCGCACCTGCTGTGCTTTTTGATTTTGCTTTTAAACCTAACTCCGATTCCATTTCTGCTTCTGATATCACGGCTGAAACAAGTTTTTCATGTGAAGTTTTATCGACAGAAATCACGTTGTCTTGCTCTTTGTCATTAGAACATTTGGCGGCCTCGAGTGTGGGATGTGATTCTTCTATTAAGTTTGCGGAGCTTTCTTCAGTTTCTGAAACTTCAACATCATTGTTGATTGTCGGACCAGACTTGTTTGCCGTAGTCAATATTAAAGTGCTGTCACTTTCCCCAGTATCATTGAATATGTCATCATCTGATGTGATTTTAGTTGGTGAACTAACAGTCGCATTATTTGGTATTGTTTCATCGTGTTGAACAGTGTTATAGGTTTCATCAGACAGTCCACTGATACTGCCTTTCTTGCTAGCTTTTTTGTTGTCATCTTCTAATGTAGAGGAAGAACTATCATCATTTTCCAATATACTTTTTTCTGTTTCATGAAGTTCCATAGTAGTGGCTTTTGGTGAATAAGAAGCAGCTCTTCTTGCTACATATGGCCTGGTTTTTTCTTCAGTTTCAGAAAAAATTACATCGCTATCCAAGTCTGAAGTTACTGGTTCCTTATTAACAGATTGGTCACTTTTAGAAGCCTTACTATGTTCTTTCTTTGAAGATTCGTGGCTTTCTTTGTCAAGTGTAGGTTTCCTTTTCTGTTCATCTTCCTTTCCCGAATTAACATCTTTATGTGCTATGTCATCATCTGCTATATCATCATTACTGATATCTTCATCTGCATCAGACACCTCATCAGAAGGAAGGCAATTTTTAGTCCAGCTTTTATGAAATTGTTCCAATTCTTTACACTGGTCTTCCAAATCAGCTTTAAATTTTTTACCAATATTTGTGACTTCAAGTAAAATATTATTTGCAGTTTCCAATGACTTCACATCCTTTCGTAAATTCAAACATTTGATTTCATCCAATTTAAGTTCAAATTGCCAACACTGGTCTTTCAACTTTTTTAATACTTCTGTGACATTCAACTTGAATTTGAAGCTCTGTTCTTCACTTATTGTCAATTTTGTTTTATCTTGAATAGTTTTCAGTTGTGGGACTGCATTGATATTCCTAGCAGAGACTTTTTTAAGGGTGCTGTGATTAGCACGAGTTAGCTTAGACTGTTGGAACTCATGACTTGAACTCGACTTGCTGTCTTCATCCTTTGCATTTCGATGAGAAGTAGCTTTACTTTTATTTTTTCTTTGTAAACTATTAGCTAATAAAGTGGAAGACGGTTGCTCTTTATCGGAATCACTTTTACTGGAACTTGACAGCTCAGATTGCTTCTTCCGTTTATTTTGCAAACTCTGAGTACCTCTTTCATCCTCTGTAGATTCATCAGAACTATCTGTAGTATTACACTTGGCGATAGATATTCTAACGCGTTTCTTGGAAGAACTAGCACGAGTGCTTTTGCTTCTATGCATTGTATCACTTTTATAATAGATATGTCTCTGGTCTGAGAGTCTAACTTTTTCACACTTATCGCTTCTTTTATTTCTCCTAAATACATAGAAAATGTGATGCTCATTAATAGTTGTCTACCTGTATTTAAAGGACACAATTTGGGAGCTTTCAATGTATAATCAAGTAGGAGGATTTGGTATACTCACCCAGATTGACTATCCAGTGTTATAGCACAAACACCTCTTAATTTCCATAAAGGTTTTGTTTCACATATAAAACATGTCCAACAATTACTCTGATCCAGGTCCAGCAATGATAAAGAGGCATTGCGTTTTATGCATCCCTATAATAAATTATACAATACTTTCTATTTAGTTTTTCACAGGTGACTGCAGTATTCATCTTATGTATAAAACTAATACAATTGTCCTAATACAATTTTATACAATTTGTAAGTATGTTTGATGTGAAAAGTAGTTATAGAAAATGAATACAAAGTTATATATATTTACCCGACAGAAAACAGACTGGCATGTCGAGTTCTTGCAGCAACATAATTTGTTGGAAGATCCACAAATACAGCAGCACTTAGGAATGTCTTTTTTCGATGAACTACTTTCTTCTTTATTCGTATAACATATCTGTAGCAAGTAACATATATCACATAAATGGTGTACACTTTTCTAATGAATTCAGCTTATGGATGGAAACACTTACTTCACATTGCAAAATGTCAATTATTGGATGTGCAAATACATTTCGAGTCTTAGGATTAAGTTCATTTCCACAGGAACAGCAATTCAATTGTCTGTTTTTTTGAGCTCTAATCTCTGTAAATAGTGCAATCCATTTTATAATCTATATTTCTAATGTGCATCAAACATTTTTTTTGTTATTTAATCTAAACTGATTGCAAAATAATCTTGAAATATTAGAAAATACATAACGAATTGACACATATTTTGCACGGATAATTGTATTTTACATTGTCACAGGTTATAGTTTTTCAATTTGTTATTTCTTGTTGAATTATCGAATAGTTCACATCATCGTGAACTTCAAGAATTGCATTTCAACAAAGAATATATTTATCGAATGAAAACATCAGAATGTGTAATGCAAATGTGTAATAGTGGGCATCGGCAAGTATGTTTATGAATGAACACCTTGTGTATGTACAGTTTACGTTTTCGTATGTATTTTTCAAGATAATAATGATATTACGCGAAGAGGATAATAATGCTGTACCATATTTAGTTTGATAAACACGTCAACTTACCATGAAAGTGCTTAGCTCTGTAAGCCCTTTCTTCCGCTGATACGTTAATCATGGGCTGCAACAAAAACGCAGTAGTAACAATTTAGAAAACGGTAGATATATATGTGCGAATGCTTGAATACATGGAATACACATAAAGATTCACCTATACATGTCTCTTCTAGGTTACGCCGAACAATTCGCAGGATATCCGGTGGCGCTTGGGCTGGCTTGGATTATCGATATTATTATGGGGCAAGTCAGCCTCAAAAAAGGGCGCGTAGATAGCATAGAAGATAGATAATAAAGAAGCAACTCTAAAGAATTTAGAGAGCTGCAGCTTTCTTTTAAAAAATACATCATAAGCATGATTTGTTGAATGAATGAATGAATGAAGTTGAAAAGTTTCAAACAATTAATTATACAGAATGTGACATGGAATGTATTAAATCACTTAGATGTTGCAGGTTTATGCACATAATGTTAAGATTAGTTAACTGTCGATCAAAATCGTAGAGTATTATATTATGTAGATTATATATACGTGTATATTACGTAGAGTTTGAGGAGCTTTGAGAGGGTAGTCTGGAATAATTATATAGATGTTTATTGTTCATTTAATGAACACTTCGGAATACAAAAATTATGCTACTATACAGTTAGGCTTTATACAGTAATAGATTTGTAGAGTTAATTAGTTCTATGAAGACACCAAATCGCTTTCCCAATCGCCGATTTCCTTGCGATATAGATATCACCTAGTTTCTATAGACAAAAAATAGATATAATGCCGTAGAAAATTTATTCGCGTGTGGTTAAAAACCCTTTTTGATTAGCAGTTCACAACATACTTGAGTGATTTTGGGACGCAGGCTCACTTTTAACATTTACAATTTGTACTGACTCTGCAATGAGAAGTCATATGGCAAACAATCAGTCTTGATTTCAGGCTTGTATTCAGTCTTGATCCATCTCTGATTCAAGGCCAGACGAGACTGTAATACCTCCTCGAGGACGTGATAAACTTTTGTCTGTCAAACTCTTCAAGTTTAACACACGAGTATCAGCGACTAGTGGTAAGTCGCAATAGAGGCATCGAGCACTTTCTTTCTCTTCGTCCAAACATGGATGGAATGTTAAGTTACATATTTGACAAATTTTATTATCTACACCCGTCAATTGTAAAAATGTAACTGCGCAACGGGGTAAAATATGACCGTCTGAACAGTTATTCGTTTTCCACGGAAGACCTTTTAGACTGTTGCCGCATATGTTGCAAGTTTCAATCTTCTTTGGAGCCAAATCGCGGGTTTTATCATATATTCCTCGTGCACGTCTAGCAATGTATGATGTCTCTGTGTTTTCTTCTCCAGCTAAATAAACTTCTAAATATAATCGTAACGAATTAATTGCAGTTTTCTCTTCCTCGCTTAAGGTAGACTGTTTAGCTAATCTCTCAAGATAATTACATATCGTGAGGATAAATATAATTGATTGTATTTCCGAAGACTCTTCCAGCAGGCTTGCGAAATCTCTTACTGCTTGTTTCTTGGAGCATATATCAGCGAGGATTGTCTTCCACATTACGACTCGTAATTCATGTAACGACTGGTCGTTAAAGTGAGAGAATTTTGGTGGTAAGAAAGATGCTGATTTTTGCTCTTTCGCTGCTTTTATTCGCAACAGTTCAAGACAATCCCAAAGTCCTTCGCACGGTGCATTTTTTAACGTCTCAAAAACTCTTAATGGTGCGTATTCTTCCGACGTGAAATTAAAGAAATAAATCTTTGTTGGTTCCTTTACAACCAAGTGATCGTACATACTATTGGGGCTAGTCGCAGTAACGAAAAATGCTCGATTGATCGAATGTGTGAGCCCTAAGTAACGGGATTGAGTGCATGCTAGTGAATTTTTTACTTCATTCAATCGCAATTGCCCATCACATACATCGATCACCCACATTAATCCATCTTCTGTCAAAATTAGAGCTCGATTATTTGCCAAACTGCATATTCCTAAAAAGCAATTATAACAGTAAGTACAAAATTCTCCAATCAATATAATAATTCTCAAATATAGTGCTTTCTACCTGACACGGAGAAGGCTTTTAATCGCAATGGTTTTGAGCCTTTAAATGGTTCCTCTCTTCCCACTTGTATTAAAAATAGAATGGTTCCTTTGCAAACTAATATATTTACTTCATTTTTGCTTTTACTAAGTACTGACAGATCATTGACAGGGATGCGGTCAGCTATGTTAAAATACATTTCCACTGACAGTACTCTTAAATCTCCACCAGCATTCGTAATCCGAATACCTTGCACACACCCATCAAAGTGTCCCATTATTAATAGAAAGTCATTTGGAGTAATTGAAACCCAACGTGCTTTCATAATTTTACTATTTAATTCTAATTGCGTCTCCAATACAATTTCAGGTGGTGGAGTATCGTTTATGTCAAATATCTTTGGTATTTTATAAATAACGACGCTTCCATTACGATAAACCACAGTGAAATACGCAAACTGGTCTATTAATTCACTCCACAGAATTGCAGTGCCTTGCAAACAGTAAATACGATCTTTATATGCTTGTATATTTGGATACTTTCTGGGAGGAGTTTCTTCAACTTTTGCTTCAGAATGGATTGCAGTAATATCGTATGCTAGATACCATTCATTGTAGAGTTTGTGTAAAATGAGAACAGCACCAGCTGATGTCAATATTGCCATAAGACACTTATTCAAGTACATTAACTTCTGTGGTGACCAAGCAATATTTACTATCCTAGGTACTAGGTCGGTCATTTCGTCCATTTTTGAGGTAAGATAGCCTTCCATTAGAAGAGAATAAAGTTCTTCTCTGTCTCTGTTGCAAACCCAATCCGAAGCATTGATGGCTATACTTTCTCCTGGCACAGTGTTTGGTGCGTAGATGAAGGATCTGCTGAATCTCATGCATGTTTGAAAAGATGTTGGAGATGGTAACAATTCCTGTATTAAAAAGAAAAATGTGGAATCACATGTGTAGATAATCTTGAAAACTAGTAATATTCAAAAGCCATACTTACAAAAACATAAACTCCTCGTTCTGTGATTATTGACAAATGATTATCTTCTGACCACTCTGTAGCAAACTTGTTCACAACTAGTGAAGATATTGTCACTCCACAAATCTCTTCTGTTTCCATCATTCGATCGTTTAACAGGTAAAAGGGGCGTTCAGCTGTTCGTAATTGTTTCAATAAACCACATATTATCCGAGTTTTGGTATTTCCCTTTACACGGCTAACCTGAGACAAGTAATTCCTACTTCTATTACATGTCGCATCCTATCATGTAAACTATTGTATAACAAATTAAAGCCATAGGAAACAAATCATTCGTTTATAGAAACGGTGCTTTCTATCGTTGTTGTATGTTACGATAAGAATATTGATAATTCTGCCGGCGCGTTTTACGGAAAAGCATTTGTCAAAAGCGTAGTAGTCAATTTCCGGTCGCAACTAAGGTTATGCGGTAGTTTTTGATACTAGCAACAGAATCAAAAACTTTAATCTTCATTAGAACGTAATAGAAAACTATTAATTAAGCCGTGTTCGTTCTCTCTTAAAGAATTACTGTATTAAATTTCATACAGAATTTATCGTTGAATTTATGTAACGCGATTCTGACTGTTTAAATGGGTAATCCTTTTAATAGTCCTGCATTTCTGTCAAGAACGCGGCTGTCCCAATTAATCATCAAGCATATCTGTCGGGAAACACATTTGCTGCATTTGAATTTCTCCCGTGTCCCATTTTCATAATGCAGGGTTGCTCGCGCACGCAGTGGAGCACTCCATGTTGATTTCGCTTTATACATTTAATTGATGCTGTTAATCTGTTGAAAGCATATGCCGATGGATGCATGGTCAAATTCGAAATTCGCATACTACGAGCACTATCATAGGGCAAACTATTTACATGAGTAGTAAAATCTTTCTTTGTCTATCTGTACAAATACCTACGTTCAAAAAACAGCTGTTAAACCGCCATTTAAAATTGATTCTAGTATTGTAATAATGTATAGCTTTGTTCAATTCTTCTTTAAATCACAACAAATCTATATCTTTATTACACACGAGTGTCAAAGTAAATAAATATCACAAATAAGTATTGAGCACAAATAATGAACATAACAATTACGCAAAGAAACAACCAGCGACACAAGAATAATTTTAAACGAAGCACTTCAGCGTTTGGATATTTTTCATGACACCAAAGTGCGCAGCGCGCAAAAGCGATTAGGTACTAGCTAGCAGCTCGAAAAAGGGAAACGGGCCGTGGGACAATAGCTGAAAGCTTGGCTGGCTCCGCTCTCATCGTGTGTGCCCGGAGAAAATAGAGATGCTTCGTGCAGGTATTTGTTGCCGATGGCGAAATAGAGTGTAAAGTGAAGACGGGCCGAAGCTTACGCGGCATGTGACGCGATTAGCAAAAGGGTGGCCTGCGGTGTAAGGTGTAAGCTCGGCTAAACGCTAATCGAGAGTACCGCAGGTTCCTTTCATCAGAGGCGTGACTAATCCAGTTAGTAATTCACCGTGAGCGCGCTCTGGCGAATAAGAGTTTGCGACGAAGTGTCCTCGCATGAATTATCAAATGGCTCTGACGAGAATATCGGCCCCACGTTAGGAGGCGGCCGAGTGAACAGTGAAACACCTAGGCGAGCCTCCTCACCATCAATGCATTACCACTCTGTAAGGAAAATTTTTGTTTTCCATGCGAGAACAAGAACCAATGGGAACCAAGCACCTAGCGCTGTGCATAAAACATTCGGACCGAGCGAAACTATTTCTCTCTGAATCCCTTCGCTGTGTTACCCATTACCGGCAGGGAATACTACGCAGTTGGTTATGAGAGCGTGCGTCACCGGCGCGTAACCTCTGCGAAAAGGGTTAAAAAGGGGGCGCTCGAAAAACAAGTCGTTTACGTGGAGACAAAGTGTAGGAAAGGGTACGGGGACACGGAGAATATAGAGAGAAGTATCGGACTTGGGTAGTCGGTGCGCCGTTAGATGGGATGGAAGGACGCAGAGGGAAGAAGGGTGCTAACTATCCTTTGAGCTTCGCCGTTGAAGCATCTCAGCCGTGCAATGTCCTGCTCGCTCTCCGCGCCACTCTCCGCTCTGCACGCTCGAGCTCCCCAATCCCCCTCATGCCCGGCTGCTTTGTAAAAAGGCATTTTCACAGTTCCAGTAAAGCATAAAACCCCGGGCATATCGGCTATCGGGGCTGTGTAAGCATCGAATAATACCATACTTGATTACTCATAGTGACCACTGAACCGGACTTATACCCTCCTATGCCTCGCTAGCCTGTTAAGAACGCACCTCGCTGAACCACAACCACACTCTCTTTCTCTTTCTATGCCCAGCCGCTAACAAGTATTGCTTAGTCTTCCGTGGATTGTGCCTCGTCGCACTATTAAAGTCTCCTTCTCTCTTTCTCTCTCGAACCTGTTGCTTCATTTTTAATCGACCCCGATCGTCCCTAGCCGCCCAATTGACTTGTTTGTTATTTTATCATTGCCCGGTGTGTTACCCTCGCGCGCTTAATAAGGATGACCACCCAGCTTCTCCATCTTTTTATACCTAATCGGCTAGTTCAAGCGCGTTTTCGCGCTCTCGTTACTTGGATTCCGCTTTCAGACTTTGCCAATAATTAACTGGCGCTTGTGCGCGGCTATTCATACATTTTGTAGAGTATCGCCGTTTAACGGAAGGGAAGATTAGATGGTAAATAAGGCTTGCGCGCTTTTCCTTTTGTACACAGAATCTAGCTATACGCTTTTGATTCTGCAGAATATGACAATGTATTTAGTTCAAATTTTATGATATTGTATGTGGTTTTAAACATTTTTTATAAGAGTGGAATCGTTTTTAGCTAGATTTTGTTGTAGTTTTAAGTGTTGTTTAATGGTAAGAATCATTTTTAACGGAAATTGTAAAATGGAAGCTTGTATAAGTCGATACTTGATTTTTTAACAGATTAACTTAGGGAATATTTATAGTTATAACACAAATGCTATAATGATTCTTATGAATTGGTATTATTCACGATAGTTACTTCAAATCGAAAATGGGTTAATATTGTTACATACTATATTAATACAGTTTCTAAGCGTTATGTTATGCATCCTAACAGATTAAAACTAACGAAGGACGTTGTTACTAATCTAAGTTATTCATGCAATTTGTATTAACGTTTTTTTCTTGCTTGCTATACTTTCAAAGATTATCAAAATTAAAAAAGCAAATTATGCAGCTTTAGTTAATCCTTTATAAGGCGCTCAAGGTTTTTTATTGTAGTCTGTCCAATAAATGTAGTAAATCGATTTTATGTTAATCTTGAACATCAGCAATAACAGCGATTGATACATATCAATAATTGGTGTTTTGTTTTTAAAAAGTATCAAGCGAACAAGTAAAAAGGCTTCGTACTAACTACAGAAAATTTGTATTATTAAGACGGTTGCAGTTGCGTATGGGGAAAACAGACAATATCAAGAAACTTAACAAGTTATTAACTAATTCAATCTTACAAATCACAATATACTTAAAAGTCCATGCAAATACGAGTGACTTACTCACAATAAATACCACTAAATAGCACTATAAAGAACCAAAACGCAGCACAATAACCAGCATAAAACAATCTCAAAAATGCATAAAAAATAGCAAAGAGCATTACCAATGATTTCTTCATCCCCAATCCATTTCAGCATCTCCAGGCACATCTGGATGGCAGTGATATTCTCGAAAAGAGCGTCAGACAAGTATGTTCGAAAGTTGCTGGTGCGAATCCGAAAACAGCGAGGAGAACTTGCGCGCGCGCGTTCTCGGCGGCGGATAACAGCACGCTCGACTACGCGACTAACACGGCAAACAACAATGTCCATCGGAGCAGCCTAGTCGATTGTCCGGAGGGAATCTAGCGGGCGTGCGGCACATCCGCTCGAGGAGTCTTATCGGCCGTTAGACATAATCGTCAGTCGAGTCGGAGGAGGTTGGTACGTATGATTACCCGATGATATGGTGCGGAGGATGGGCATCGCCGCCCGCCTTGAGTGCATCTCGAGCGTGAACGGAAATAGCGGGCAGCGATGTGCACCGGAAGCTTGCGGCAAAGTCCTTTCTTGTAAAAGGGGCTCCCTTTCTCTATCTCTCTTTCTCTTTTGCTCACTTCTCTCTCTCTCTCTCTCTCTCTCTCTCTCTCTCTCTCGTCTCTATTCGCAGGTCCACGATGCGTTTGCAGGAGGTGGTGGTGCGCGCCACCTTGGGATGTCGGCGCGTTAGCATTAGCAGGCATAGATAGCCAGGTCGGTGGGAAGAGGGTCGCCAGTGCTGCGGAAACGGAAAAAAAAACGCTGGCGAGCCGTACGAAGAGAGTGCGGAGGACATGCCGATACTGATAGCGAGCAGCAGGGGGTGCGAGTTCAGAAAGAGGGTGGCACTTTCTCACTCTGGCCGCGGAGAGGGTAGGCGAGAAAGCGAGGAAGGAATGCTAGAGTTCTAGCGCTCGGGAGAGAGAACGAGAGGAGAGAGACAGAGAGAGAGAGAGTGGGAGACGAGAGGGAGAGAAAAGGTTAAGGAAGAATAGGGGATGAAGAGCGATTGTCGGTAGGGGGCATGCGTTCGGATCGGTGGCTGCGCGGGCCGGTGGCGGTGGTGGTGCCAAGTGATTAGGGTGGACGGCTGGCAGTAGGGGTGGCATTATATTTGCGCAGGGCCAACCGATAGGGCGCAGTATAATCGCGACCGCCGTCGCGTGCACGTCGATTTTTTCGTGCGCCTCCGCAAAGCGCGTCGCCGCTCCGAACGCCGCTGCCGCTGCTCATCATCATCTCTCTACGCGAGTGCTTCTCTCGCGTTCGTCGAGGATTGCCGCTCTATCACCCTCTTTTTTTTCTTTCTTGCCTTCTTTCGGCGACGCACCGAATTTACCAGCCTCGTCCGATTGAAACCTCTCCGGCAAGACGCTGGGCGAAACATCGAGAGCTGGTACGTTGCTTATTTTCATCTTGATGTATCGCTGAATTTCTGTCGTATTCTCCTTCCTCTCTTTTGTCTCTCGAATTTGATTCTGGTATCGCGTCCTCATGCACACGCGCTCACTCCCGGCGGCGTTACGGGTGCGTGGAAGTCTGCGGTGCACGGGGGTGTGTGCCTTTGCCTCTCTTTTCCCCGCCGGATATCTCTTGGAGTATCTCTCCATGGTTTATCTCTCTTTAGTTCAAGCAACTATTTAGTATGGTTGTTCCATCGAAGCCGTTGATCGCTCTTTTTACCACCTTCCTTCCTTCTCCCGCAGTGTGATTCGCCCAAGCACCTGGCGCCGGTTTCGGACGCGCTACAACAACAATAACAAACGGTAACGATAACAGAAGGGCGCAGTGGGAGCAGTTACTCGCCAGCGGAGGAAAGAGCGAAATGTAAGTAGAAAGTGATAGTTAATTTCTATTTGATGTGATTCCCGATTATCCTTGTCATGATCCTTTCCCACGAACTTCCAGGATCCCTTTTACGAATCGATCAATCCTCGCTCGGGAGAGCTTCAACTTTTGTCGAAGGCGATAACGCGTGACTGGGATTAGCAGCCAAATCTAATCCCGGTGGGCGAACAGCACCATTAAGGGGCGGCTGCTCCTATCGGGATTCGCTTTGTCCGACGATAGCCACGACACTCCTTGTGTGTCCTTTGCCAATTCCACCCAGGGATCCTTTCTTCCACGCAATTTGTCAGGTTTAATGAGAAATGTGACGAATCAATCACGGTGGGAGTTTTTCCGAATTTAATAGGCTTGTTTTTGGATACTGGATTAATATTGTTTGGCTCGAAAAGATATTAGAAGCAGGATGATTCTACTTGATAGAAAGCTGCACGGCAGCAGGTGGCACACGCGCACATACATAGACGCACATATATAAAAGGGTGCGTGCGGTGGTAGCATAAACTGTTTGCCATTCTCCCTTTCTTTCTTTCTCCGCTCCCTGATGGACTGGCATCGAAATTGAAGGCCGCCCTTTGCATTTCCGACTCTGCCCGCGCGCGCCCCGCAACTCTTTAGGATTCAACCGCGAAAGCAGTAGGCAATCGATATTTAAAGTTCCCCGTTGTTCCTGATAGAAGGACGTGGACGAAATACCATTTTGTCCACTTTCTTCACTGCTATTATTCTCGGACAGAAGAATTTCATCCCTTGTCAGTTTGTCTTACTATAGTGTCTTGACTTGTTGCTTGACTATGGTCATGATTGACAGAGAAATGTACCTGGTATTACCGAAATTTCTCGTTCCTTGTATGCATCTGACAGTTTCCTTACATAGAACAGGAATCTAAGGAATTTACAATAGAAAATATCTTACTGTTCCCATTGTTATACCTTTCAGGAAGTCAGTGGAATAAGAGACTTTTTGGAGAAAAGATGTTATCTTCTCGGTAGGTTTTATACAGAAGATTTAGCTTTCTTCGGTAAAGAAATAAGAACAATGAAAGGATCTGACTAGTATCCGGGGTAGAAACGTAAAGTGGATAACATTCGGAATGCGCTGGAATCAAATTGCCGTGAAAGGCGTGCGGCTAAGGAGAGCAGGAGTGCAGTATCAAATTCTAACGCGAGATTACTCCTTGATTTAGCGCGGTTCCCGTCAGCTGCTCGGCGTTCTTTTGTGCTCGAGTATTAAGCATCACAATGGCTATAGCTTTCTCTATTCAAGCTTCGGCTTCCGCCTCCTCGACGCCGATGTCTCTTTGTATTAATTTAAACGCTTCGGCCCCTTATTATTCACGACTTGCTGTGTTTCTCACTGGTGAGACGAGTGCATACACCATGCGCCGCTTCCGCCGACTAAATTGCTTTAGTTATTCGTATTTTCCAATTAGTCGAATCTCGTATTGGTTGATTCGACCCTCACTCACGAGTCCGGTGAAAAGGGTTTCAGCTTGAAAAGAATTTTCCTTTATTGCTCGGCCTCGATTCCACTGGAATCCTGCTATCGACGATTTAAGGTACTAACCGCACAAAATCACTTTTCTTATCAACTACCTGAAATTCTTACGAAGTATAGAAGAGTCTATTACTTCAATTTCTTCTTCAATATTAATAACTAGCAATTATAAATATAAGTTTTTGAATTTTAGCATCAAATGAATAAAATCAACAAAATAGGATGGACAGTAATTTCTTTTATTTGAATTCTAACTTTTGGATAGTTTGAACATTTGAAATATGGTGAACATCGATCAGTAATGTTGGTAGTATCGCATCCCTGTTTCCTAGTATATAATCAGGATAATTGACAGTCCAATAACCATGGATAATTGAGAACAGTCCACATTAGTAGCAGTTCGTACCGCGAAACATTCTGGCTGTGCTGCGGACATGCGACACACCATGCAAAGCCGCCCCTTTGATAGCCGGCCATTCGAGTTTTATAATGCCCTCACGCGCACTTCAAAGTCTCGGCTGTGAATTCCATGTGTGTCGTGTGTCACGCACTCCTCTGATATCACATTAACCTTTTCCACCAGTAGCGTGGTTACTCATTTCGTCCTACGTATGCCTTACGACCCTTCAAAAAGGTCGTTCACACGTTAAAAAGTACAAAGTAAATGATGAACCTTCGTTTCAATTTACTTTACCGTTGTTTTATATTTGTAAAATAAGCCCTTTCAGTTCTGGGGTACTTTTCTAAGTTCATAAACATTATCTTTAGTCACTGCAGAGCAGAGAGAATGTAAGGAAACTGGGGAGACAAGTTGAACTAGACTGAGAATAAATGTGTATGTCCTCTCCTAGATTGCGGAGAATAATGATTGTAGTTAAAGTTGGCGAAACTTCTCTTGAACCCGAATATGGGGGTGGTTGCGCCATAAAATAGTTGCTTATTAACAGACTCTCGTAAAATTCTGTAATCGCCACTCGAGCAGTTGTTCAATTTGACTGGGAAAGATTGCAAGTCGAAGCTTATAACTTTATCGACATAAAAGGCAACGCTTGTCTGTCTGTATGTTCCCAATAAACTCGAAAATAACCGAGCTGGTTTATTACTTACAGACGGTGATTCAGAAATGACTTCAAAATTTCAAAAGCGAATAATAAATCGAGTTATACATCGTTAGAAAAATTTCGCAACAAAAATAATTACAACAACGTATTATTCTTTAATTAAAGTTATTGCTAACGGCAAGTTTCAAACATTTAAGCTAATAAAATACGAAAACTCGTTTCTAATATCAGAATAAAAAAAGATCTGTAATAGTAGAAATTTAAAAGTATATAAACGAGTTTGTGAGTCATCGTAGATGACCCGTTTCGTCTGTGGGGAAGTTTAAAGGGGTGGCTTTACAATGTTCCCTCGGTTTGCAGGGAAGGTTCGAGGAGCGCTATGCTTGTTACATTAAATTTTCCATGCTCTTCCTTACTCCGCCCCCTTGAGCCGTCGTGGCTGGGACGAAGGAAGGTAGGCCGACACATGTCGTCCAGGTTTCACAGCGGCGAAGAGGGAGCGCGTCGGGACGCCCTGACTGACGTTCACCCGCAGGCAAGCAGCTCTTTTCGATTCTCTACGTGGTTGGAAAACATTCGCTAAGACTTCTCGGGATATCTGTCGGCTTCTTTGCGCCCTGATTATGCTTGATCGTAAAACCCTCACACGCCGGGGCGAAAGGGAGAGGTTGGGAAGTTTTTTCTCCGGCCGTTGGAAATCCTCGAGAAATGCCTGCCGAGGAAGTTTTCCTCGGACTTACATCGAAACGCGGGAGAAGTCGGCAACCAACTTCGAACTTTCTCCGGCTTTGTAGTAGTAAAGAATCTTATTGAGATGCTGGGCCCATTTTTTTCCTAGGTTCGTGGTTTCTTAAATGAACAGCTCTTCAAGTTCGATAGAAGCACGAAGTGTTTGGTATTTTTATTTGACCTGAATGAGGTTTTATTTTAATGTTAGTCATTATAAAAATATCTACAGATTCTTCTTATGCCACGTTAATATCTAGATTTATTATAGAAAGTGAAATAACTTTATTATGTTATGGAAATTTTACAGCACGTATGATTCAATTGTTAATTGAGAACAGTAAACTCGAGTGTAACGCGGGTTTGCTTCTGACAGCAGTGATATTCCGAGTATCACCTTAATTTATACGCGCAAGTAGTTAGCCCTTTCTTGATTTCTCGGTACTCCCTTGAGGCCCTCTTGCGTACTTCAGAGATCCAGTAAATGCGCCGTAAAGCAGACATCCTCCTAGCTGATATCTGCCGCGTTCTCAGCACCACCGAATAATATCGTATACGATATGGAGAATAATAATTCGCTGGTTCTACAGATGTTCAACTAGAATTTCCCATCTACAATGGGATTTACAATGAACATAGAAACATGGAACTAGCCATTCAATTTTCTACAAAGCAAATCACTTCTCCCTTGGGGCATTTCCAAATGGATTGTATTAATCGACAAGTATAAATTATGATATTTCGAAAGTGGATAACAATAATCCGATTACAAAACAACACAATTATCATTCTCTCTAATCAAGATGTACATAATTAAAAATACATATTCTCGACACGGCAATGTTTAATAAATTATTACTCAAAATAGAAATCTTATGCAAAAACTATTCAACCTTGTTGCGCGCTTGCATTTCTCGCTGGAATCATTATTGTACGCTTCGAGTGAGGAATACTGATGAAAAGCCGGAACATTCACTGAGAGATCGCGCGCTTTATGTCGACTGTTTTCATTAATCAGCCGTAAAACTCCATCGCCGACCTTATTTTCAGTCACCCCGCGCTCTCTCGAACACGCGTTCTGCCTCGTTAGTAATACAGCTAATTAGATTTCCCCCCCTCCAGGGGGGGAGGATTGTGGCCTGGCAGCACGCGATGCACATTCGCTGGAGTCGAGGAATCGCGATGGCAAGCGCGCGCGTGGTCTGAGGCGGAATTACATTTTTGCCGCACGGAATGCAGACGAGTGCCACACCGTGTAAGACCACACTGTTTATAGTAGACGAGTTAGTAACTCATAGAAGTGCCTCGCAACGGAGATACTAACTCACTGTTAACGCGTCATCCACTTCTTGCGGCAGTTCTCAGGAAATTCGTACTAGAAAACTGATTAGTCTATTTGTGATTCGAAAGTGATTAGATTAAAGTATTAATATTTGGCAATAAATATGTGTATTTTTTAAAGAATACTGTAAAAGCTTTAGAAATTTGATCTGTGTAACTATTGGTTATATTATCATTTCTGTTTAATATTTGTCATATGTAATACAATACCGTCATTATTAATTCCATGCCAAACGCATCTCGCAGTAGGAGTAACTGTATTGATTACCGATCCTGAATGTAAAGTCAATTGGACACAATTTTGGTAGAATAAAAGGCACCCGACCAGGATCCCGAATCCTCACAAATACGGATGAAACGTGCCACTTGGCTGTTGTAAATCCGCCACTGTAAATTTCGCTCGGCGACATTTAGCGACGGTGAAAAATCCGAGGAGGAGCGGACAAACTGGCGCGTTCCCTGGCAGTTTAATCTTCGCCCGAGTGAAAATGTCTCGAAATATCATTGTTCCAGCATATCTCGCTGCTGGTACACTTTTCTTCGCTTGATTAACTGGCTCCTGGAAAACAGATATAATCTATTTCTGATCCAAACTCCTTGTCAAATAAAAAGTAGAGTTCTCCGTACGAACTACTTTTATTACTGCTTAATATCTCCTACCCGTGTCTGCTCGCTGCTAGTTAATGAGTGGATATATTTAAGTAGACACATTTCTGGGAATCTAGAGCGTCTGGAGCACCAAAAAATTCCCGAGTCCTCGGAATTAGAAGTGAATATAACTTCGGCTTGATTTTCAAATGGACATTAATTTAAAATCCTTGGGAAAATAGATTCGAATTTTTTAATAATTTTGGGATTCTTATGCAACGGTATAAAACAGATACGTCTACGAGAAATGAATGAAAATTTAATTCTCTTAAGGCAATTAATTTATCATTTACTGATTAAAAATATGACAATAACTCTCTCAAGCGGAAAACGAGTGCACATGCACTTACTTCGCTCTAAACATCGCTTCGATTTCCTTAACCCATCAGTTTTCCCTCTCTCATCCCCCTTTCGGAGAAATGCGTCATTCGGAGTCGCTCTATCGGATGATAATTGGACTCTCCTCGAATAAATCGCCGTTCAGCGATCCTTTTCATAGAGCAGCTTCTATAAAAATGCCTGGCTGAATTGCCTTTCAGTCCTGCTCCACCTGCACCGACGCTGTGCGCCATTCGACGTCGACGTGCATGTACCGCAATATATGTATACATATTACAGCTGTAACATGAATACAGTATTGCTGTCGGTGCATCCACAAATTCATTATAAGTTGCACCGCGTGGGTGTCATTGAAGCAGCGATTCCATGGAAAATAATCGTGTCATACCAGATATTTCGAATAACTCAGGAATGAACTGATTAAAACGTTTCTGTAATAAGTGAAACGAACTGGATGAACTTTGAAACTTATAGACGATAAATATTTCTTTATACGCTTTTTTATAGTCGTGTCTCAAAAATACATGAAAACCTTGTATTTTAATAAAAGGAACTTTGAATCTTTAATAGATAACAAATATGCTTTTATAAATTAGTTTTCTATAATTGTGAGACGCTAAAAAATAGATTTGTTGTTTTAATAAAGAAGTGGATTCAGTATTTTTCATCGTAAATTCTGGATTTCTCCAAATAAGTTGCAGCCCTTTGAAATGAACAACTGCTTGAGACTATTGCATACATATAGTAGAGATCCCCCACGCCAGCCATTCCTCACACGTATAAAGCGTGAACTGGCGTGACATCGGTGCTTATGGTGAAAAATATCCGTCCCATTTAGAGGCGTGCACTTTTACGTGAAATATCGCACCACAGAGAAGCTCCGTTGCCTCGGAAAGAAGATGTTCGCCCCACCCATTCAACATTTCATTTGGGCTTCGACTACTTAGCGGAAACTTTCCGTTTTCTTACTTGATTTATTTAGACAGATCGTATCAACTCCCTCGTGCAGCAATCCATTGTTGTATACGTTGTATATTTTATATTAACCCATCATAGTTTATACACGCATTTCTCGAATCAGCTTGTCTTTCTAAAACTAGAAGTGTGTAACAAAGGCAAATATCGCCAACCACAAAATGTCGTATTGTATTGTTATTTTGCTGAACTCAAGGAATTTTAAGCTTAGCATTTATGATTTCAATAGATAGTACGCTATTTATTAAGGATTCGAAAATCGATTGCTGTTGCATTTCGGCGGTATCGAATATCGAATTCCCGATAGTAAGAGAAGCAGAGCCAAGTTTGAAGTTCCGTCAGCCCCTGTCGCTATTGGCTGTAATTCCAGTGATTAGATAAGCAGCTATACATCACTGTTATCAGGACGAGGCATGCTCGAGCTTCATTATTTTAAATAGCGTCAGATTTATCTGATATTCAACTTATTTGACTTCTGAATGTTGGCAGTGTTATCTTGTCTTACTTCAACTGGGCCATCATCGTGCTCTTAAATCTTGCATGACACTAGCATCCTCCCATTCTATTTATCGAACCCTTTTCGATATATCATCTCAGTTGTTCTTGTTTTATCTGCCCGATGCAACGTTTTAAAGATCCATTCACAATGTAGATTGATGATCAATATAACTTGAATTGACTTCTACTTCCACTGAAGATAATAAATGGGTTTCGATCTAAACTATGAATAAACGATCCTGGGAGTGAATCGTTTCGAGCTTCGAAGTAGACGTTTTGTGAGATTCGAAGTAGAACATTAAAATAAAAAAAGAGGATAAATGAAAAGGAAAGAATGAGGAGGGCGTTAATTGGAGGATAAAATTCAGTCTAATTCATGTTTTATCAATGTAATTCAAGAGATACCGCACAATTATCGCAATCGTCCGTGCTCTAATTCTAATTATTCCTTTCCGCGGGATTAACACAATCTACTGGATCTCTAATTGCCGCGCTATCTTTTTAACAGGCTTAACAGCCTGCAGTTTCTTGTTATTATGTGCCCACCGGCACACGCGCGATTTTAATACGCTTCTGTAACGCTGTAATGTTATAATAGGGAATACGACTATACGATATGTCTCATTAAAACGTAACGAGTGAACTTTTTATCCCTGGAGAAGTTGAGGGGCGTTAAGTGCCAGACAGTGTAGGATATTTCACAGAATTTAACAATGTTCTGTAAGATTTTGATGTCTGACATGTTGCTCGCTGTTGATTAACACTAGGATTACCAAACCCTACTAAATTAATTCAAATTGTAATATGTATGAGGATTTTTTTAATGATTTTCATAGTCTTTTGAGATAAATTATGGTTATAATCTTGAATAACAGTATTGCAATTAAAATTATAATCCTCGGAATCCGAGTGAAATTGCAACCAATAGGATTAATTGAGATGAAATTCCGAAAACCCTGATTTGTATCTTTGATTCAATTACTACTTCAATTAATCGTCATTAAATCGAAATGTAATTTCGGCCCTGACCATTTGGAAGACTTGCAATACATTTTCCTGTCACTTTGGATTTTCATGTCGACCTACCGCAGGGAGAAAGGTTCAAAGGGAGGCAGAATGTTTATAGCTTGGGCAGATCATGGTTAAGCGCGAGCAATTCATTTCAACTCTATGAGGATCAGTTTTCAAACATTATTTCGATCCGTCGGCGTACTGCGCCAGCTTGTACTTATATTTCGAGGGGAATTTATACGGGGCAAAGAGGGACTTTCCGCACGGCGGGCATGAAATAATATCCCATGAGCTGCCCTCTGCTCGGGTTATTCCAGGATAATAATATCCTCTAAATCGTATGCGGCGGACCTATGAACCCTCCCATATTCCCTGCCATCAATAAAGAAAGTGGCGTACCAACAACTGTTCTACTGCACGGCATCCTTTAATATAACAAAACATTTCGGTAATTCAGTACTCATAACATTCAGTACCACTAATATTTAATTAATCGAACTCGCATTACTTAACTATATTTATATTATTATTAATCTTCCCAAACCCTTCATAGCAGTATTAAAAATCGTATGAAATCGAAACGAAAGTTTATGTTCAGAACTTCCTATCTTCATAGAAAGCAAGTTACTCTTAATTCTGCAGATACGTTATTGATCGTTACCACATACTACTAATTAAAAAGGAAGTGTGGTTTAGTTGGTATTTGAAAATAATTCAGGATGCCCGAAGGGTTCACTCGCCGTGACCGTTAACGCACTTAAATTCCGGGAAAAGTCAATTATAGCGAAAGAGGGCCGCGGGGGTGGGCGCGTAGTATACCGAAGACAATCTCTAGGGGTGGTTGTGGAAGCAGTGTCTGCTGGCCGGTAGCCAGTAATGGCGTCAATCAGGCCGGCCATTTGTTTCCAGACTTGCACTTTAGTCTAATATCGCAGGGTAATATGGTCAGCGATACAATATTAATGACTCCGGCGGCGCGCAGCAACAAGTTGTTGCAAATTTCTCGTGAACGTCCGAGCATTTTGCTCGGCCGCTTTACTTTACATATGCTTATTGCGTTACGCGCCATATTGTTCGCCAGAGCCGAGGAAACCTCGCGCAAATTGTCGTTCCCCATTCCACGGGCTTGTCCCACCGCCGCCGCCGCCGCCGCCGCCGCCGCCCTGCTTCCGGCAGCATAACGATCTGGGCGATAGCAGCATGTCGAACTACCATCAACCACTCGCAAATTGATTGACCGCTCGTTAAGCGTCTCTTTCTCGCCGGAAAGCAATGTCTGCCTACCCGGCTTTCATCCCCTAAATTCAGTTTCTTACTTTGTTTTTCTTTCTCAAAGTGTATGTAATGTATGTTTGCGTTGACAGTGTTTCATGAGTTCGAAAGTAGCTTCGAATTTCCCTTTTAGAGATATTCATAGTTTACTGTCAGTTGAAATAGAATTTGTCATATACAGAAATGTGATGTTGTTTTATCGTATTTCTGTTGTACATTGTCTCGGACAGAATTTATTTATGGCAGGAAAGTTTAGGTTGGGTTAGTTTGTTCAGTACTTTTGGAAGAGTGGTCGCATAACGAATGAGCGATTTTGCAGAGTTTCTCAAACATTCAAGGCACATCTCGGACAGAGGACATAGTTTACTCAGAGCGCGTCATATTCAGCATGGTTCGCCATAAATATTCTATGGCGAAACACGGCAAATTCACAGAGTTACCAACCGAAGCTTCGAGTTCTGCCTCAGGTGGGATCTTCACGCTTCGCTCACACGTAGCAGTGAGCGAAATATTAAGGGATGCGATTACACATGCAAATTGAGAGCTTCTTGCTCTTTGCATAGCTACCGGATTGCAGGAGGCGCTTCGATCGAACACGTAAGATACCAATGAACATGGATTTCGCGCCACTCCCATCTTCGCTACAGTTAAAATTCATGCGAGTTTCACTAGTGCACAAAATGGCTCTTCGGGGAAATCAAAATTATATTAGCTTCGAGTATCATAAGTCTTTCATTTTCCTTCGCTCGACGTAAGCATAGGGCGTATTATTATTCATGGTGTCTGAAAGAGGGTAAGGGAGACCGTCATAGAACCAGGCAACCCTTAATCATTTAGTCATTTAAGGGGTGCACACGTATTGTCCTACACGACGTAAAGTGATTTTCTAGCCGCTCGTGAATATTTATTGTTAATTTTATTCTTGTTTATAGAGGTTTACGTAACCGCTTTAAAAAGATATCTCGGGGACATTTATTCTGAATTTGTTTTTACTGGGTTTAAAGAACTAGTACAAGTAACTATTTTTAATCAGAATTATATGATTTAGTAGAATGGTCGATCAAGTTAAAATTCGTACAAATGATTAGATAATAATCACAGTTATACGGCATAAAAATTGCAGGCAATTCGTGGAGAAAGTAGACTCGTACGACTGCCTTAATTGCCAGAAAACCAGGCCAGAGTGAAGCGGGACGGCAGAGAACTTTCGGAGGAAATGAAAATTTCGGCATCTCGGCGGACGATGAAATTCCCTGGCTGAATTCACTCGTCCCCGGGTGTATGAGGGGGTTATTACTTTCAGTGGTAGTTGTGCGCGGGGAGCCAGAAATAATTCGATCGGGCCTGGAAATCTGATTCGAAGCCGGAGGCGGATCAAGATAGGCGACTCGTCTAAAGAACAGTCTGTGTTGTTTTATTCTTTCGTCGAATTGAGTGCCCTTACCTACTAGTTTATCCGCCACCCTTTTACTCTTTTTCCACCTTCCGTTCCTCTCTTCCGGCCTTCTTATCGATTTCTGATACGTCATTTCGACGTTGTTAATGGAAAAGGGCGTCGCAGTCGCTGAAACATCTAAGCAATGAAATTAAATCGAAATTAAAGAGCCCGATAGGAATTTGAATTTAAAAATAAGTTTACTAATTTCAATATGGATTGCTGATTAGTAGACAAATGTTTATACAAACGGTAAACGAAAGCCAAGTTATAATTCAGAACAATAAATTAACAATAGTAAAAAAACTTGGTGTGTTTTAATTCAAGCAAAAGCTATGGGATTTTTTCTAAAAACCTGATTTGAAGACAGTAAAAAATCCGTAAAATACTCGTTTCTCGGTTACCTTTTGGTGCAGCGCGCACAGTCTCTAGTTGGAAGTCGAGCTAAATTGCAAGGGTGAAAATGAGTGAAAATATTTTTTCGCAGTCCGTTTTTCTCTGTTTGCATTGGAGAAAAAGTTATTACGGCCAGCCTGCCAGAGTCAGTTTATTCTATAACAGTAACTATTTAAGATTTCGATTAGTAGTCAGTTATGAAATAGTGATGGTTTGAAACTGTATGTCTTCGCAGACTTTTATGGAATCATGTTAATATAATTGTCAGGTGGAGTGTCGTATTTGCAAGAGTGCGCGATCGATTTTGGGCCGAAGGAACAGGGAGTAATTGCAGGAACCTGAGCCTAGCACGGCGTTCGTCCAGCAGAAATCCAATTAGGCGCATCAGCCTCGATTATCCCATTAGTTATTGACTATGTATACCATTAACTGACATGTCGTTACCTATCCCGTGTACGCCATCGACAAGATGGATCTGGAACGAACGCTACCACGCTCGAACTTCCGATCAACAAACCCACTTAGGGCTTACATTAAATCCAACCCTCCACACGGCGAGTGTCAATCCAATCAACATTTTGAAATAGAAATATTTATAAGTGGATTAGCACTACTGGAATATCAGAATATTAATTTAGTTAAAATGAATTTTGTCGACTAAATATCTGCTTTCATAGTAAAACTACAAATCTTTGTGTTTTATAATCCTTCGTTCCGTGTTTGAAATTCGAAATTACCTTCACCGTGAATGCGAAAAATGGAAATAGTAGCACAATGATGCGTTTCATAATGTAGTACGGATTTTCAAGAGTCGGCCATTCTTCGTGGAAAATGCGAAACGCAATTTTCCATCGGGTTTCTTCGAATCCGGTATGAGATACATTGTGACTACAGAAATGGTTCCTCTGCGAAACGAGAGATTTCTGCTTGTTCGCTTGGTAGTAATAAAATTCCAGTGGTGTAATAAAAATTTTGGGGTCCAAGGATTAATAGCCGGCAAACATCGCTCGGTCTTGCATTAAAACTTTCTCACGCGGCAGCCGATTTTCAATTAGTCGAGCGAGTTTTAATATTATCTTTTAATTAATGCTCGGCGAGCCATTACACAATTACCCGCAAAGTCCCATTTTACAACTGAAGTCACCGAGTGTGTAATGCCGTTTCCGCAATTACGATGAACACGCGAAACTTGCCTCCCAAGATTCTGGTAACTTTCTTCCTACTACTTTTGTGTCCGTTTATTGTTATGGTTTATAACAGGTTCTTCCCTCCTCCTCATGGGAGGGATTAACTTTCAGTCTTCGAAGTTTCAGAAGGACTCGCCATGGTTGAAAGAGAATTCATTAAAAATGTTCGGTGGCGTAGAAACTCGCTAATCAAGACAATCAGCAGGAGAGGAATCACGATGTTTTTAAACTTCATAGAATTTTCAGGGACTTGAATATCACTTTTCTTATTTAATAGAATTAACTAGGTACTTTTTTTTAACTAGGTTCTACATTTATAATGTTTCATCTTTCTTTTAAGATGAATATTCGCTTTACAGTTTTATAGTACATCGTACACATTGCAAAATAATGATTATCGATGTATTTGTTAATGACTAATATATCTTACAATGACAGGAAATACCTCTTCAATCGTTTAATCAAAAATACGAAATAAAACCAGTGAGAATGAATGAACAATTTCTATCACAATGTGCCGAAATTTTTCGAAACGAACTGTAAATAAATCTCTCTTGCAAATCAATTTGTAAATCGAGCAAAAGTGTTATTCGTTTATTGTGAGAATGAAAAGGGACCGCGTGAAAGCGATCAAAGCGACAATGTGGACGAAGTGAACGCAGTGACAGCACTTGCAGACACTTTCGGAATTTTGTAAAATCCCGCTTGAACTCTGCCGCTCTCGATCGCCATATCCCCTTTATGTAGAGCACTCTATCAGTATTACAGAGCGTTTCGAATTCGGCGTGCGTGGCCGAGAACGTTTGACAGTGAAATTCACGATCGTGGAACACTGCCGTTGAAATGTAACAGAGAGTGTAAGGAGCATGGGGTAGACGCGAGCAGGCTGTCAATCCTGAGCACGTGGTCAGTAGTATTGACAGGTATTGGCCAGACCGACAGCCAGTGAGCGATGAGTGGCAAGCAGTGGCCCGTTATGATTGAAAAACACTGGAATAATAAATCCACGCCCAGACATTCCCAAAACACTCATCAATCTGTCCAGTCCCTAATGTATCCGGAATGTTTCGCTTCCATGTTAACGCTTTGCCTGTCAAAAATGGCATCTGTTTATTTTAAACATAGGCTATTCAATTTAATCCTCCAATTTTCACTGGAATCGATCATTTCTCTAATGTTTACTTACGATGGTTTTTAATAATAAATCATCTTCTAACCATGTTTCGATTTTTGTTTTCAGATACAATTATGTCCGCCTGATGTTCTTGTGCCACTTCGACGTCTTCTTTGGAACTACATCAAGGCACAAGTGAGTATTCTATCTCTCAATCTGTTTAAAGTCGAAAACTAAAAATATATTAAAAATTGTAATTCAATCATTATACATCAATTTTCTATTAGAAAGTACATATTTAGATATTAAAAAGATAATACAATTGCGCATTGTACCATCTAAAATAATTAGAAATTCCAAACACTAAACACTTCTTCGCTTTCTTTTGTCAAGTCTGTTATTAATATTTATCAGTGACAAGGCTATCGAACGGTAAAAAGTCGGGGTGAAGCATTTGTTCGAGAATTACAGTTGACGGTTGGATTAGAAGGCAACGTTTTCTCGAGTACTATTGAGTCTAGTGATTCGTTCCGTCGCCTAGCAAAGAAACATAAGGGGGAAGAGACACTCGAGAGAGAAAGAGGGAAGCATAGGATGCGCACTTCCGCACGATGTGCGTCGAGCGAACACCGTACATTTGCATACAAAGGCGCTTTCCAGGGAAAAACTTCGATATCAGCACTCCAGGAACTCGGGAGAGCAGCTCTTCCACTTGAAAATACTCCACTTCTACTTTTCCGCTAAGTCCACCGGTTTGGACTCGTGTTTCTCTCTTCTATAAGATTCCATGCCTAATTTTCACAGTGTCGAATCGCGTTAACCCAATTTATACATTGAATCATCGCGAAAGTAATTGGAAACATAGAAAAGCTTACCAACTGGAATGATATTATTTAAATGTGTAAAAATAAAAGTAGATGGAAACAATCAAGTAAATACAACAGTATACAACAATAATATTAATTATATGAATCATAAATTACGAATATTTTACCAATCGTTTATGTTCAAAAATACGAAGAGCAGTAGAATTGATTATTTTTCTTTTAAAAGGGCACATCTTGCGGAAAGTAGATTAATCGATTTCGAATCTTGAAAATTCCCAGTGACGATTTGACGTCATGATAAAACGAGTGTGCGGTCCACTTGACCCGTGATCAGTTTCAGTGACGAGTTTGTAAATGCGGCGCAGAGGGCTTGCGAAAATTAAACGCGCTCTGCGAAGTGTGTTTACACTTGGAGTAATTAGCAGATCGTTTGATTTTCCCCATCGCATCCGGTGACATGCGCTCGAATTAGATGCGACAAATCCCAGTGGCTCCGGCATGAATAAACGCTATCTTCCGAGGAGATGATCGATATTCATGAAATATTCAGGGAGGCTTCGATATAACACACATCGGATACCTAATTTAGCCGATGTTACGTCATAACAGATTCCCCTCGCATCCGGGTCCACGTCAGACTTATTCCGTGTGCCCTTCGCTCTACTTTTTAAGGTCCAGTATCGAATACAGTTGACCTCGAAATTTTCTGAACAGTCTGATGAATAATGAAGTTTTTACCTTCGCTAATCTGAATTTTCACACATCATTTTATAAACGAACATATTGGTTATAATTGTTTCGAAATATGTACAATTATATAATGCAAGATTATAAGTCGAACATTGAAAGTAGAGGGAAGATGATTTAAAGAGATCGATAGCAAAAACAGGTGAAAATATCTGTTTAGTTAGCCTAATTTCTCGGGGATCCTTTTTTGCCCAACTATATTTCACTTTCGGTATTCACGGGACCCACAGCCATTTAGGTGCGTTGGACTTCGTCCCAAGTTTCATGATGCTGTTACCACTCACATTATAACATCAACCAGGTGGTAACATCCTCCTTTTTCCCATAGAAACCACGCGCCGCAACAACAACATAATTCCGGCACGCAAGTGCGAACGGTATCATGAATATTTAGTGTATATGTGCGAGCCCTCTGCCTTATTGAATATTTATAGGGTTATCAGGCATCCGGGAATATGTACTTTCCTTCTATTACCATATCCCGGACTCTGCGAAACTTTAAACAAGCTTTCCGAACGCACGGATTGCGATGCCGGCCAACGAATCGGAATTTTGTACTACCCCTGGCAGGATAACTCGACTCCTTCTTTTTTTTCCTGCTGAAGGCGTAGCTTTTTGCCGAAATCCCTTAGCGGCAGCCCGAAGCACAACGGGCTGGTACGTTACAGGATCAGATGTTTGCTAGTCCCGTCAGCGAAAAGTTTTGGGACTACTCGGGCTTTCACCCCAGGCACGTAATACTCTTATGAAATTGTAATATCTTGTACGAATTCCTTCGGATCTTTAACACGTCGACTGTCATGGTGGTTATTCTACTGTTAAATATGGAAAAGGTGGTTCAAGCGTTTATTGAACGAGGTACGATTAAGATAAGTTTTCGAAGTTTGACATGTGGAAGAAAACTAATTATTTTATAGTGACTATTATAATTTTACTCGAAAGAACTCACTAAACATTACTTTTATAAATTATTTTAGACCTTTAAAGAGGTAGAAAATTTAAACGCAGTTCTTAAAATAGTTTTAAAACAAAGATTATTTTTATAAAGGTAAAAAATAGGCGGGGTTGAAAAGGTTAGGAGTTTTACAAACGGTAGTAAAAAAAGGTGGCAGGAGAATTCTAGCGCGAGGGTTTCACTCGCCAGGATTTAACAGTAGGAAAGAGCAGTCCAATGAACAAACAGGCAAATAGAGCAACAACTCGATTTTACAGTTAACGAACTTGAAAGCGTGTTGCTTTGGACGCTTCGTTACTGCTGTTTGGTATTTTTCTGAGTCACCCATCTCTTTTGCTTTCTATCTCTCTCGTGGAATTGGGCTTTCACAAAAGAAGATACCAATACCAGACTGTGTTTTTATACTTTAAGCGAACCTTCCACCTTTGCGCTCCGTAATTAATTGCTCCAAAGTATTTTTGGCAAAGTGCTAATTACAGAGGAGAAAAACATTAAATGTTTAAGCTCTAACATCTTTCCATCGCCCACCAAAAGCGTGTTTGTCAATATTTTCCGTCAATATTTAGTATTTTCTCGCTTGTTCACTTATTCATGAGTGGAAAATTCGACTGTACAGCCAAACGGCGTAGTGCAAAGGTTAAAAGGAGACAGCAATGACGATGCCGCTTGCTCCGATCGTTCGGAAACGAAAGCACGCAGAGAGAGAAAACCTGCTCGTACAATTCGCTCGCAACCAAGCGGTGCTGTCTTTTTTCTCCGCTATCGCCAGCGGACAGGAATTCCAGGACAATCGTCCTGGAATGAGAAGAGCGGAAGACCACTTCGATATAACGAAATTAACCGAACTGAGTTTCGTAGCGCGCGCGGGCGGGCGCCAATAGCCAGCAAGAAAAGCGATGCAAAATTCCGAAGGGAATGGAAAAGAGACGAGGATAGAGAGAATGGGAGAGAATGAGAGTGAGAAAGAGAAGAGAGAAGCCGGGAATGCGATGGAGTTAAATAGGAGTAAACCGATACGCGTACGAGCAGCGCGATATTTCATTAAAATTATTCAGAAAGCTCGCCGGAAAAATGCTCGTCTCGTGACCGCGAATAACTGCATGAAACTGGATGCCGGTTATTTTCACTTGAGCTTTATCGGTAAACTGCGCATTGTTCAGGATTCTCAACGGCGCGACTCTCAACCGCCGCACTTGTTTTATTCATTTATCGTCGCAGTTTGTAATTCAGAATATTAGTAAGGAGATTATTTATATAAGTTTTATATTTATTTGCAGTTAACATTAAATTGAAAGAAGCTATGATTTCATTATATCATTTTCGTCGCTTGTAGAGATTCGATTTCATTTGTCATGTTTCATTTCAGTTTCTGCATTGTTACCATATTTCATTCTTTAACTTTGGACATTGTGGGATCAAATTTGGTCTAAGCTTATTAACTGCTGGTTGTCGGATCATCGTTTTGATGCAGATGAAGCGATGTGACATGTACTGTGAAATAGAAGCGGTTTCGCTGTGTTATAATGCGAGAGACAATTCAATTAATTGCATACGTAATGGGAACTCTTAACTTTCGACGCGAGGCGAACTCCCTAAAACTCGTTACAGAATGCATGAAACAGAAGTATGCCTGTGTTTCTGATGCGCGCGTTCCTGACCCACTCGCCACTTTGCCGAGAGAGCTCAATAAACAGAAGTTCTTTAATGAATTTCGAGTAAGCCGCCATGCTAACCTTCATGACGGTTAGAATGAATTGTCGATCGAACTTTGCTTCAACTGGGTTCCCACGAAAAATCACTGGAAAAGTTACTGAATTGCGATGAAAGAACTCTTGGCAAAGGGGATTGATTGGTTAACGGAATATATGAAGAAGAGTAGCAGAACGTTACAATAACGAGTTAGTGTTTCACATGTCGATGTTTTTGCATTTTATTCATTGCGATTTCATTTCCTACAGAATCGTACGAATAAAAAGAATACCAAGTATACAACAGTAAACCTTTAGATTTATTTGAACAGAACCTACAACAATGCGAGTTTCAATGCAATTGATACTAATTATTATTCGCTTTGCCCGTATTGCCGGCTACAACGAGCAGTGTAACCTCAGACGTAATTCAAAGTTGTATTAATTTCACACTGATTAGGAAATAATCACTGCATTACCAGAGAATACTTTTCAATTGTAATAGATCAGAACCAATAATCCATACATTTTCGATATATGAAATCCCCGGGGTAATTCAAGCGGTGGGTTGGTCCATGTAATTTATAAGTTTCCGCCGAATCATTTGCGGGTGCGTAGGGAATACGATGTGGGTGGTATCCGGGTAGAGTGATACGCGATGACCAGAACTCAGTTTACAATTAGCCGGATTACGTTCCGTTTCTCCGCTTACCAGTTTCGAAACTGGCTCTGTGTGTGCTACATGGTCGAGGGTCCAACTGATCCGGTTCTACTGGCGCGCAGCAAAGCTCGACTAGTGTGCGTCGGTCATCAAGTAGAACGAGCCGAGTTACGTCAGACGGCCGCGAGAAGACAGTAACTTTAGCCTCAAATTATACCACTTCCACTGGGCTTACTACCCCCCACCATGACTCCCACGACCCGCCCACTAGCCTTCGCCTCATTGGTCCTTATGTAACAGGAGCGAACATTCGGATTAGTGGCTGCGAAGTTCACCGCGAACGAAAGTAATTGTGCGAGTGTCGGCGAGATTCGCACCGGCGAAACACATTAGTCCCAGTGTCGAGACACTCGTTGTTTCCGAGTTTCTAGTGCACCTCATTGTTATTCTGGCGGATCTAATGAACCACTAAAGACAGGAAACATTAGTAGATTGAGGCTGTTAATGCAGATGTAGATATTTATTTATTGAAGCCTTGCATTCATATGAATAACGTTTCGTGTTTAAGTTAATAACAGCTGAATTCAAAAAATAATAATTGGGCGATTACGACTTTTGAAACAATTACATTCACTCTCCAAACAAATTCAAGTATGTTACAACATTCGTTATTTTAATTTTAACTAATACCAAAAAGGTTACTCAGAAGTAGATATCTGCGCGTTTATTTTGCAACAATAACCAATTAATTTCGACACGAACTCATCTGGCAGGAAGAGTAAGTGTGATATACGCGTGTCCGGCGAGCGTAAGAGTTGTTGTTGTACATCTTCGTTTACGGAAGGTGGTATCGAGAACGAGCGCGTGTGTGGTATACGTGGCTCCCTAACAGGAAAGGAGAGCAACAGCGGCAGCATCAGCGATGGGAGTAGCAGAGCCATGCCGAGGTGAAACACTGCAAACGTGACAAGCATGCCGTTGTGGCACACAACAAGCACATTGCCTGAGTGTGCGTGTGTGCTCGCGTACAAGGCTCCCTGGACTTTCGACATTCCCGATTATTTGGAAGATCTATGTGGGATGTAAGCCTTCGTGTGAGCAAAGTAGAACCGTGCGAAATAAAGTAAACTATAATTGTGCAGCATAATTCATACAAAGCTACTATATTTTGTAGAAAGTCTGTTTGTTTTCAAATAAGACTATATATTTAAATGATTATATATGTCACTTTAATTTAAAAGATTAATATTATATTATTTATTAAATACAAATGAAGAGTAAACGATTATCACCAAAAGTGGTTTAAACCAAAAGAAATATAGTTTGGTTAGAGTTAAACTAATTCCAGCACCTAAGCTACTATAGAAATTTAGCGTGATATTAGTCAAACACACACAAGACAATGTAAAGTTTAATTTCATTCTTGGCGAATGAAAATCCATACAAAAGTATATCAAGTTTGCCCAGCGATTGATGTGTTAAATGGCTGCGGGAATGAGATGGAAAACGTAAAGGAGGAAATCAGAGGCGACGGGATCAGCAGCTGCGAGAAACGATGTATCGATTGAATGACCGGTCGTATCTGTCGACGCGCGATCAAAATGGGATCGACTATTATTGTAACGTTTCCGAGCGCGGGCGACAAATGGGAACGAATTTTCTTCCTTCGGGCATACGCGTTACCCGTGCACGAGCCCTGCCCTCATTTCTCCGTCTATTTCAACGCCTAATGCCCTCCACACATCAGAGCTGTCGAGTCCCGATGACACTTCCCTCCGGAATGAGCTCTAATCCGGAAAACGTTTAATGACTGCGCCATTCGCATGACGCGTTCCCATTCCACGCAACTAGTTCCCCGTAAAAGCAACGGATCATGTGGAAGCTTCTTTTCAACGTACTCTGTGGTTTTTGATTTTACTGTTCGTACCAAGCCGTATCGAAAATTTGTAATGATGCTCATTTTGAATTAGTTGTAATAATACCTTTTTAATGATTGACATAATCATGTCAGAGTTATTTTTTAATAAATTAATTTATATAGATCTAAATAAATCAGATAAAACGTCGAATTTCTTGCGTACGTTTTATAGTAGAGATGGAGAAGATAATTTAAATAATGATTGTGTTTCAACGTGTATATGGAATAGATTCTTATCTATTTGTTTATCCAGTGGACTTATTTATCTATTTACTTAACGAGGGGGTTTACTTACCTCGGAGTGCTTATCAAGATAGTTGAAATAAGAATGGCGAGTGTTTCAGCGTCTACATGGAATTGATTCTTATCTATTTATTTATCCATCGCACTTTCCTTCGAGCCCCTTTCATTCGGAGTGCTTATCGTACGAAGCGGGATTCGTTTCGATTGAATCCGAATGAATCGTCTTTCCCACTCGTCTGTTCGAAAGAGTGACACTCGCGCAAGTAGAAAAGCGTGTATTGGGTCTGACGTGACGGACACGTGCCGCTCTTTACTACTGCGCGTCAGTAGTTACAGTCGAGCATTTCGCCGACGACTTTCCGATATCACCAGCGCAACCGAACCGCTCGTATACTGTGTTAATGCGACGCTGCCTATCACAATCCGACTGTCTTTGCGAAATTCCTTGCCGTCAATCTTTCCCTGCAAATTTTATTCACGTCGCTGCCCGATTTTATTAGCGAACCTGCAACATTTGAAGCAGTGATGCGTGAAATTAATAAATAACTGAAGGGAATATATTAAGCGAAGTACATGGAGACACATAGTCAGACGTCTTTGCATAACATTCCGTTAAACTTGACGACTTTTGTTTATTTATATTATAGAATGCAAATATTTATTCATGAAATTCAATAACGACTAAAGGGATTTATGTAATCTTGTTTTGTTTATTGTCATGTGTTTCCACACATTTATTATATATTTTTATTTTACAACTTCTTTGTAGAATACTTAATATATTCCCATGTAGATATTTATTCATTTTGCCAAGATTGTATCAAATTTTGATAAAGTTGCAAGAGCGTATATTGCTGTATTAGTATCTGCAAAGTAATAGGATTTGATATTCGGTGACCATGCGAGGCTGAAATATATTTGGTGTATAAGATACGCGCGCTACTCTTATGGTGTTACCATCCCCTTTCAGATCAGCGAGCGTCATCCATTTTTCCGACCCGTTCTGCGAAATTGGATGCCGAATAAGGAGGCAACCGGGAGTAACCCACGCGTCGATATGATTGGACAGGATCGCAAGGAACTTTCCTCGATCTTCCTGATCCGGATGCTTCAGACACATTTCAGGTTACACCCTTTTCCGTTCAGCCAGTGCAATAGTAAAACCAAATAGTGAAACAGAATTTGTTTGCTCGCTCGGATTGCTTTGTAATATCTGAATATCAAAATTCGTGTCTCACGGCGAAGAGAATCGATATTTTATGCGAGAAATGTTTCATGAACGTGTTTGCGGTGATATTCCCTGAATATCGGCCATTCGCCTATCAATTTTGCAAGGGAAACGCGGCGCATTTGCGAGCGAGAATTCGAATTCAGCAAACGGGATTTGCTATTCCGCTTTGGTTTCTACAATGGCGGTAGTACTTTACGGCTTAGCTCGAAACGGTTGTCTATCGTTGCAACGTGTTGCGGAAAGCACAGTACCCGCTTAGGTATACTTCTCGAGTTTATGCCGGAATTTCGGCCTGTGCACACCATTGAGTATATAATTTAACCGTATCTTTCCAATTGTCTTTAACAAAGAATTTTTCGTTCTAAATTAACGCAAATATTATTCATCAACATACAGTTAAACATTTGTCAAAACATTAAATCCTAATTCTTTTACTATTTAATGCCTCAAAAAGTAAATTCAAGCAAATTATTTAAACTTCCGAAAGAATTTAAATTAATTTACTTTGGTCTTTGCTCATCGAGATTGTAAATCGCCATCACGAAGTCGACGACGACTCTGAGAACAAAGGGCGGTTTCGACGCGTTTTTCACAGAGGTCGATTATGGAATGGTATTAGAGGAAACAAAAAGTTAGGGGGGAAGTTCGAGGCCTGTGGCCAGTTATTGTGACAGCTCGTGCCGACTGGCAGCGGCCGCTTCGAGGGCAATAAGGTCATTCCGCTTGGTTTCATACCGATTGCTCTTCCATTCATCTCGATATTAACTGCTGAACTCATTTCTGTTTTTTCCTCGACGAACAATATGCGCCCCTCCACAACCTATCGAATCATTCCCTTTCCTTTTTTTTCTGCTTTCTCCTTTTTACCTTTTGCTCTCCCGCCTATTCCATATTCCTCTCTGCTGCCGCGCAATTTAAATGTGTACGTGTGTCGGTTTATACATACGTGTATTACAGAAATAGGTATATGTATATGCACGTATTGCCCAACAATCCCTCGCGCACAGCCACTTTATTCAGCGTTTCAACCTATTCAATGCGGTTTCCTATCTTGGAATGCTTGACACGACTTTGGTTCTTGAACTATACTAGTGTAAAGGGACAATTGTTGTTGAGCTAAGAGTTAGGTGGCCCGAAAGTTTTCAGATTAATTGTGCAGAGTGATTCACTTACCTTTGAAATGCTACAGTGAAATATACACTATTGAATATGGGACAATTATAAATAATATTGTAATTATAATTAAACACGAATGTCTTCCAACTCTTTTGAAGAGCTTAGAGATATTCGTGTGTAATTAAAATTACCTTGTAATTTATGATTATTGTGTAGCAGCATATTTAGACAGTAGTAATTCATAGGCAAGTGCATTACACTATAATATATCTTACCGCACAGCTGCATAACAACACCTTTTATCGAACAGAATTTCCGAGCCCTATGAAATTTAGTCTCGCAAGGCTTCATCCTGTCAAATTAATTCCAGATGCTCGATGCATCGGGCAGCAGGCAGGTGTTAGTTACATCGAGCGCAATATTTTCCATGCCGCACCCCTACTTTTTTATTTATGGCTTTCCATTTGCACTCGCATCTCGTGCCTGGTGGTAGCTAGGCAATTAGCCAAAATTTACGAGCCGTCAGGTACATCGACTTTACAAGAGGAGAAGCGCCGCGCCGCCGCCGCCGCTGCCGCCACCGCTGGTTTCACGTCTGTCGTTCAAGCGGAATTGCCTGCGGCGGTGCTTGCTGTCCGTTGGAGCTTTATCGTTCTTTACAACGTCATGCGCCAAGATTTAGACTTCTTTCATCTAGCGACGACGACGCCGCATCGGCAACGTTTATTGCCCAACAAATCCGCCCCTCCCTTTCATCCTTGGGAATTTAATAACGCCCTTTAACGAACTCATTCGCACGACAAACGACCTTATTAGCATGATGAGGATTTATTAAAAAATGTCATTCCGTGATAAGCCGTGCGCATCGTGGGAAAAGCGGATGCTGCGGCGAATCATTAAAAGTGAAATTAAAGTCTCCATCGAGCATTTGAGGAAAGCGGTAGTGGAAAATGCAGGTAGTGTGCATGTGTGTTTGGCAAAAGGGGTGTCGAATTTTTGCTCGGATAATTGGCGAAATCGATAAATCTAGCAATTCGGCACGCTTCGAATCAATGAGGGAATCACGCGTTAATTTATGGAGTAATCGGATTCAACGCGCATTCGTCGAAATTTGCGAATTTTATCGGGTTTTTGTTGCACGTCGCTTGGCGTCGCATTAATCTGGGGAAAAGCTTGGCGATTCAAAAACTACGCTTTGCTTTGTTCTCCTGGAAAATAGGTTGCGATAACATCAAATATTTTAGTGAATAATTCTTCGTGTAAGAAAGCGAAGGGAGAAGAATACGTTGAGACTATGAAAGGTTTTTACGAAACTTTGATATTATTAAATTCCCAAGCAACAAGTTAAAAGTAAACTTTCTTGGCGAGTGAAGAACTTAGTTTTACAAAATATTCATTTATGAAACAAGCCAAAGAGTGAAGAATAAATAATGAATACGACTATTAATTACGTTACAACTAAGATTACTACTAAATATAATTCTACAATCAGATAAATGATTTCAATGACAATTTCTCTACTTATGAAACAAGGCGACGACAAAAGAATATATTCAGACTATGAAATGTCTTTACGGAGCATTTCCTTCGAATCGAGGCAAGTACCGTATGATGTTACTGTCCCGTCGTTTTTTGCGGTCGATTGGCGCGACATCATTTCACGGGGAGAATGTGACGCGTGAGAGATGACGGGCGATAATCGAGCGAATCACTCTCTTTCCGGCGGAGCGGGCGCATTGAGAGGGTGAGACACGTGTAAAGACCATCATCGAGATGTGAAATACGTCATGTGGCGCCGTATAATTGGCTGCTCTTTATTACGGCACATGAGCCTTTCCGGGGAAGAGCGGGGTTAAACGGGGCATCCAAGCCACTCGGGTACCACTTCAAGTACTGGGAAAGTGTGCTCAGAGATTTTAGATAGTTACTGCTGGATAAGTATTCCTCTCGTGGCGAGCACTTTTCTTACCCTGACACATTATTACCAATTTGTTCGCTTAATGAAGAGAATTTAATGTCCCCTCTACAGCGGTTACGCAATACAGTGTTCATTAGCGGAGATCATTAAAGTTCTTGGGAGCTTTATTGGTATGGGAGTAGTAACAGATGTTTATGCTGAAATGACTCGTTCTATGTCAAATGATTTATTTTAATAGTGTATGTCAAACATTAAGTTAGACAGATATTAATGATGGGAATTTAAAGTTGCTTTTATTTCAATGACGTAGTGTAGAGTTCATTAGCGTGGATCATTAAAGCTTTTGCCTGCTTCGAGTTGTTAACAATGTACTGGTAAAGTGAAATATGTTTGAACGGAAGCTATTTGCTACATGTAACATGTTTTATTAGTGGACAGCAAACATTTCGAATAATGGAGATGTAAGAGCTGTCATTTTGATGGGTTTGGTTGTTCGAGTTAAGCTTTATTTGCATTGAGTTTCTTCAAAACAATAGTAATTATCTAATGATTTAATGAGATTTGAGGACCGTTCAATAATTTTAGGAAAGTACATGATATTTACACATCCATTATACCTCACTGCTGGATGTTGCGTTATTAATCATTTCATTCCTACCGTCAAATATTGTGTGTCCATGGAAATATAAATGGCAGTATCCATTATTCGTGCATTCACAGTTACATAGTCTGGGAGGGTGAATAGCTCGCGTTAAGTATACTTTATCTGCGAAAATGGCTTTCCAATAATATCAGGGTATCCAACCGATAGCAGAACTCGACTTCCACCATTATTTATACAACAACCGAAACACACGGCTTTCGAATTAACAGAAAATTTAGTGATTATACGTTAATTAACTGAATTTACTTTTCCATTTGCTCGATCGATAATCAGTCCGTTAGCTTTAAAGTTTAAAGTTTTATCCTTCATTTATTTTCGTGTAATATTTTCTTTTCCTCTGAAAACTTTCGCAATGTTGACTCGAGCATCTTCCAAAGAACAGTTGCGTCTGCTTGGAAAAAGTGAGTAATACCTTTTATAAACATTATAACTATACAAATTCATTAAGTACAACACAAAATAATGATAATAAAACAGTATAATAAATAATAATAAATACTGTAAATCTAGCTCCAAAAATTAATTGCCACAAGATGTCATGTTCTATTAATCCAGAACGACTTATGCGACCCAGTAAGCCAGTAAAGATCATTGCACATTCACAGACGTTTCATGCATACAAGCAAAGGAAACTTGGGGCATTAATACGAATTTCTTAGTAACATATTACTGGGTCACGGAATACCCGATTTCCTGGTGCTCTCGAAGACCGAGTTTAATTCGGGCGGCTCAATGCACGAAGGACTCTGCGAGAGAGAGAGAGAGATCCTTATAGGTCGGATGTTACGTGTTGCATGGCATAAGTTACGGCGCCTGATATAGAAGCTTCAATAATTCAGCAGCGCCAGAGAGATATTGATAGGAATGTGTGTCGGTGCATCGGGTCGCGCCAGCTGGGGGACTCAAATCAACTGAAAGGCCGATTCGGATGAGGATATCTTTACGGTATGGGTAGTTTAGGATGCATTGCGGATGCTCGCTCGATGAAATGACATTGGTCATGGATGCATCCGGAAAGATTGACTACTGTAACTCAGTTTTCTCTGTACTAATTGTTTGTAATAATTCATTCGTTATCGAAAGTCTATTTAAAGGGTTTCAAATGCAGAATGATTAGGAATGATGTTAAATACATCAGTCGTATAGTCGTGTTTTTTATTTGAATCTGTTTTGATATTAAAATTAATTTATATTTTCTATTTGAATCATATTTATTTTTGTTTAAGTTAACATTGTATTACTGGCATTTGTTGGATTTGGGAAATGCATATCGTTTTAAATACTACTGATGTGAACTAGTAAACTCTGAATTTAATACGAAATACTATACATTGACACAAGCCACACAAATGTCAATTCGCGAACAGGTGGATTTGTGGAACTACCGCAAATCAGATTTCGGAGATCAAAAGAGCTAATTATAATTATTCAAAGAGATGTGCAACTTTTGAGAGCAACTGTAGGGTTGTCGTATGTGTATGGCGTGGCGCCGGGGCACGCAATACGAAACCGCATGCCAATCGATGTTGAAGTTTGCGGTTTTTAGTTGGCTTCGGGCGCCGCCGTCACGGCGGCGCGAGCAAAACGCCGGCGACGCCGAGAAATTCCGGGAAGCCGGTAATGTCGGCTGGCTTGCGGCGCTAAGCCAATCGCAGATTCAAAGCCGGAAATTAATGGTGGCAGCTGACAGTTTCCCCCCAACGATATTTCCGGGCCACGGTGTGGCGCGCTGGGCGTCCCGACGCTCAACTAGTATATGTGTGTGTGTGTGTGCGCGTTGTCACCTGGCGGCCGCACCCCTGAGACGCTGGAAGAAAAATCACTTTTCGTCGAAACAATCCCCCAAAGGTTGTAACTCGACCTTCTCGCGCTTCGATTCGATTGGGAGTTGGCCGTGCGGAATGAACAGGCTGCTTTCTGCTTAGCGTTTAATCGCGCCGATTATAACAGAGCTTTAATATTTATCAGAGCGTGTCTTCGAGAAATGGTGGTTTTTCATTCTTAATCGATGCGAGGAATTATGTATGAGGCATTTCAAATGGACTCAGCAGACTTTGCCTGTCCGTTAAGGTCAAAGGATCGAACGTGATTATACTTTATTCCCGTCTGTTTTTTAAGATCGCATTAAAAAGAAATTAGTTGAAGATTTGTATGTTTCAAATACTGTGTTCTTTTTCTCTGTTCTTCTAACGAAAGCGTTCGTAGCATTTTGAAAGTATTTTTATTTAGTTAGAAATTAAGTATTTAGATATTAGATAAATCACTGAACTACTTACTGACATCTCTGAAAAAACATTGGCAGCTGTAGAGTGGCCGTAAATAAATCTGTAACAATAATAATGAAACCACTATTTTTTACTCAATTCACAATTGTTCATGTATTTAAAAAAACGGTGTCTTTGCATAGGAAAACATTTAGATAATTTGGTTCCAGATAAAAAGTTGATTATGAAAGTACCGAGTAGGTTTTTGAAATAAAGTTAGAAAGGAGTTCAGTTTGATTATTCCCTCTCTGACTTGAAATAGTCTCGTCAAAGGAAATATGTATAGAATATGTAAATAACTCGGGTCCTATGCAGATGAGTTTATTAGGTCCATGTAAATAAATCGTAAGTAACGTAAATCCATTTACATATAGTACAGACGTAGCCACTTCCGGTTTACCGCTCTCCATTTCGCAAGAGAACGAAAAGGAGAGCGACAATCCCTTCTTCCTCGAGCGGGAGCATTTATTAATATCAAAAGGAAACCCGTCCACCGCCCGATAAAGTATTCCTTTTACTCGAAAGCTTTGTAAGGATTTGTTACTTCGTTCGCCTCATTAAACCGTGCAGCTTACGGTGTGCTGAGAAATTTATTTCCCAAGGAAAGCTAATTTATTCTTTCCTTTGGCGAGCCAACGTTGTAGCGAGGTATCCCAGTTTCGAATTTTCTTTCGAACATGCTTCAGCAGAAACCAAGCAAGACGAACCATCTTGTCCGATATTAGATTGAGAGTAAATTTGATAAATTGAATTCAATAAATTGAATTTGATCTCGCGTTGCTTGAAATGGTCTTGTATAAAATAAAGATAATAATATGTGGTTGATTGGAACAACCAAAACTGATTTGACATACATTGGAATTATATATAGACGTTTGAAATTGCGTGAAAGTCAACAAAATCCTGATAGAAGTATTTCAAGAACTTCTGTTATTTCAAAGACTAAGATAAACTGCTATAAGAAAGAAAAATAAATATTAATACAAAATAAAAATAAAAAAAAATCGATTCATATAAACCAACTCGTTACCTCAATAAAATGCAAGATACTTCTTCGTCAAGCTTGTGAGGTATACCGTGACCTGAAACGAAAAATACCAGAGCATCATTCTATTATTCCAATTGTCTGACTTCCTAGCTTTTAGAAACGACAAGAAAAGTCTGAGGGACAGAACAGTCGTTGCTTTAAAATGCCATTTGTATCGGAGGGGAAAAATCAGGCATTTTTCAGTCATTCAATATGTCGTACTGTGTACCGGAGCTTTCGGAGCAGAGCAGAGAGTGCTCTTGATCAGAAGTAACTCCTCGTCTCGACTTTGCATTCGCCTTTCTTTCTTGGCAATAAAGTACGCGCGCTGAGCATGCTGCTTGGTCCACAGGGTTTTACGAGTGACAGGGAAGTCTGGAAATATTTCCTTGAGCTGCATTAAGCACGGCAAATAGTGCGAATGCCATCTGCAAGCAGCGAGATCGGAATGGTATTATTCAGTCTTTCGTCAAGAAAATCTACATTGCGCATACTAAAACCTACCTACTTATACATAAATATATAAATATATATAAAATATATGTATTCTAGATGGACATAAAACTTCTAGTAGGAATTAAACAAACCCAATTTCTCAAGAATACAAAACGTACAGAAAATGCTGCGTACATAAGACAAGAAAATCCTGATGTTGGTTTAGTAAATTCGCAAGAGCGACTATGCTGGCATTCGCTTTGGAAGAACCAGTGACTGACGTACTTTCTCTTTTTGTTTCAGGAACTTTGCATTCCTCTTCATGCTGCGTATACAGTTTCCGCCCAATCGAAGCAAGACGTTGCGCTAGGACGGCAGCACTGAGGTAAGGAAGAAAAATATAGTGCAAAGTCTCTTAATGGCACTTTCCTTTAGAAAAGTCGTGCTCTATTTGTTTTACGCGGTTTCAGATCAAAGTAAAAAAAAACATTGGACTTAATAATAATAATAATTGGTATTCTAATAGTACAAAATAATGAGAAATACAGGCTCTCTTTATTGTTAGATAGTTGGAAACTCACAAATTAGCTTATAAAATGAAGGAATTCAAATTTGAACAAGAACTCATGCTATAAACTTAATGTACAGGTGACTCTGGCAATGTTATTAATTTTGATGGATCGTGTTAAGTTTGTTCTGATCCCGTGTGGTTTGATGGAAGGTAGACCGTCCGTGGGGGATTGAAGTTGCGAATGCATGGAAAACGGCGACATTAGTATAATGGAAAGTATGATTAGAACCTTCCTGAGTTAACTGCCTGCGTCTATACTCTTCAGCACCGTGGCAATTAAATAAATTAAAAAAGTTTAGTTTTCTCTTTAAGCTTTATCAGTATGGAAGAAAAAGTTTTCGTGTGTGGTTGTCAGTTTGGTAGAAATTGAAAGTAACTTCCAAACACTTGGGACTTTTAAATATTTTCAATTGTAAGTTCAGTAGAATATAAAACACAATATAAAATTCGTATATTTTTATTAGTTTGTCCGAAGCAGTGGAACTATTAAATAGTTTCTTTCAACCTTCAAGATTTATTATTTGGTTCTTCCAAAGATATTGAAATTGCAATATGTCACACGAAATTCAAGCGAGGTGTTATTTTATCGAGGCGAATAAATTCTAAGACAGCCCGAGACTGCTTTGACGGTGACCCGATTTTATTTGAAGGTCTGATAACCTGATTTCCCCTGATTTTTGTTTGACGAGGCACTGATTTCGAAACTCTAAGAAATTTTTCTGCTCCTTCGTACACATTTAACATTTCCCTCGAACAAAAACGAATCTTTATATGTTCTCTTTGCATTGAATCAATGAAAGAACTAATGCGTCGAAGATAGAATTGGAAAAAATTACGAATAAATTTAATCGATAGTTTAATAAATTATCATAACATTTCATTGCCACTGAGTTTGCACTTGGAAGGTGTAAAAAAATGTCAATGACTGCAATTTCGTCGAAGTACTTTGCCCTCCACTTCACTCGGCGAGGTGAGTAAACCAAGGCAATGAAGCAAAAGCTCGAAGACGCAGACTGCTCGCGCCGGAAGTCCGGTGGGGCTATTTATTTGCTTGATCGTCAACCAGGTCACGTATTGCTACAACACACTCATAAATAGACACACGTGTACTTTGCTTTCGCGTGTGCTCCATAACTAAGTGACCGAAGTCCGCGCAGAGTGGGCTACATAGAAATCCTGAAAACTCGATTCCGGTAATACTCGGATCGAAGAAAACAGAGGGTGCATTATCAAGTCCGTCTGCACTGCACTCTTTTCACGTAAGAAATCTTATTACGAATTCTAAAAATGCTTACACAACATCTTCGATGATTAGAATTGTTGTTGATAAATCCATACTACGTGGTTATAGTCTTAATACAAAAACATTGATATAAAAAAGCATCTTAAACTTTATCGTTCAATATTTAAACAAAACTTTAAATCCTGCCAACATTAAATCGTCGTTTAGCTCGCAAGGTAACAGTATCACAAAAATGATAAAGAAAAACGTAACGGAAACTAATCCGTATCAGATTAATTAAGTTTCTTTAGGAAGGGAGATTGCATGAGACAGAAGGCGTCCATTGTTTCCTAGTTTACGTCGGTTTTGCTGGAAGGAAAAGCACACGGGTTTAGTCGACTTCTTGGCAAGAGATGCGACGGGAAAAGTTATTAGCCGAGCGGGAAAGTAGTTTCGGGGTTGAGGCTGAAGGCAGTGAAGCATTGCCATTCGCAATGGCAGTGGCTGTTTTTAGACGATGCGAGGACACGCGCAGAAAGAGACAGATTTTGCGGGCAGCCCACCTGCATAAACACACCAATTTCCGGCTCTTCTCAGGCCGAGTCTGTTGCGGAGAATGTGGGCTAAAACTGTTTCGAGTACCTCTCTTGTGCCCGGAGTACCGTAAACACGGATACCAATGAAGCTCGTAGTACGTACGAAGTTCTTTTCCCGAAACATTTCATTTAACCGTGGTTCACTTTTAACTCTTTTTATTTACTGATCTTCCGGGAAATTTAACAAGCTCTGCTCTGCTCGACGAGAAATCTTTTTCCCATGAATACACTTTCTAAGTTTTAGTTGTTAATTTATACTATTGTTTAGTAGGTTCTTGTATTACTTCTTGTACAAAAATCTTTGATTCTAAAAGAAATGCGTTTCGTTTATTCTATTTGTCGAAGTTTAAGTTGGATTTATTTGCGCCGGGGTAGAAAATGCACTTTCGGATTTACGGGTTTCAAGTGCTTCAGGGGTTTTTCGGTGGAAGGAATTACTTTGGGAAAGGTAAGAGCGACTGTTAGGAAATCGATAGCTTCTAGTGGCTCTCCCTCTCGGCGGCCACTTTCGACTCCCGTCAAAGAGATAGCCGAACGGCTTCGGCCCCTCTTGCTGACACAGATCGCGTTTACTAGGTGTCAATCACAAGATTCTTCCATTTGCTCGGCAATTCTCTGGGAAACTCGGAAGCGGGCAAAGCCTTTAGCGCAGCTGGCCAACGATACCCACTTCTATTTGCAAGCAACTCCTCTCTCTGACCAGTAAGTGATCCGGAACAACATCCGGGGCCAATAGGATCCGATTGCAGATGCGACTGACCAATTGAACTTCGCTAAATAATTACTCCCTGTTGGCTCGTGTATCAGGAACACGTAATTATTAAACCTCGAAATTCACCTGCTATCAGAAACGTTATTCGTTTATATCAACGATATTTCATTCATATTCATACATCAAATAAATATTCATTTTTAACAAAAAAAAACCCTCTCCGAATGAATCATTCAGCAGGCTCGAAACATAACTTTTAAAACTCGACCACAATTTTTGTATGATTCTTATCATTCAACATTTACTCAATATCAACTCTCTTTTTGCTTCCTCTAAATGCAAGCTTTAATTTCAACAAAATCCATCATTATAATCACAGTAAAACCATCGATCAGTGCAAACGTGGCTTCAAAAAACGAGTGGGAAAAAAACAGTGGAGAGGATAAAAGAAATTCATCGTTACCGAGGCATATGTAAATGTCGAATAATATTGCGAAAGAGCGGCTCTTGCTGTTCTCGACGTGTGTGTGTGTGCTTGTGGAAGCTGATGACACATTCCTACCGATATGTATGTACCTTACAATACACACATACTGTGTCAAACCCACCCTTCACCTTCCCTCTAACAGCCACAATCCAGCAATGTCTGTGTTTCTCTATACAGGTAACTTGCAAGTGTGTGTATGTGTGCGTGTATACATTTCACGTGTAGCTGCTCGCACGTACCGTCGAACACGTACTTTCTGGGTCAGCCTCTCCATTATCAAAGAATCCAGGTCTACCCTGGAACGTGTACGTGTTCGTGTACGCAAAACGAGCGTAAAACCCGCCAAATGGGCGAAACGGAATGGTCACGGAGGCGGGGCGGACGGTGAAAAAGGGGTTGTTGGAGGTTCGTCGCCACGCAGAGGAGCGCAACCCCCTATGTAATTAAAAAAGGCCATACACCGAGCGTACGTTCCCGCTTAATGAGAGCACCGGGTCGACCCCTCTATCTGCAATGTACGCGTACATGTATACAACACAGATGTAAGAAGGACAGATATAGAACAGAAGCTGTTAATGGCACTTCCATTTTACGAAAATTGGTCTCGATTTGTTTTTGTTGGCTCATTGCATGTTTTCGTAGGAAGAATTGAAAAATTACAATAACAATTCGATCAGTATTCAGAAACAAATAATTCCTTTCTCTTTAAGCGAAGAATATTATATATTTGGTAAAAAGTACTTCTACCTTTGTATTATATTCAAAATTAATGACTTCAAATCCGAGCAAGAGAACCTGTGTTAGAAGCTTAACATACACAAGAATATACACTTCACTTTGTCTAGTTATATCTGTCCGCTCTAATTTCAAGAGTAATACAGGAGAATAATTATTAGAATGTCGAGTGTCTCACCCAACAAAGGACCGCAAGATTAATTCTGATAGATACACGGCTCGGGGTGCAATATGTGGACATACGTGTACAACGATAGTAGGAGTGTGGCATTCGAAGACGGCGGGCCGGAGAGGGGTGAGAGGGTCGCCGCCATGCCGGCGGTGGTCCAGATTCTCTCTGAAATATGCACAAGGTCGCCTAGGGCCGAGGGGATAAACTTTGCCGTTTCACGGCCCGGCTGGCATCCCGAATGCGGATACTTACGACTTCCGATAAAAAACGAGAGAGAAAGAGGGGGGGGGGGGAGGAAAGAGAGAGAAGGAAAACCTGATGGACTTAACGAGAGAAGCGCGCAGAATCCCTTTTCGCCTAGCGGAGATGTAAACGGTATTGGAATGCACAATTCACGTGTGCGCAAACGGAACCAACTGGCATGTGGGAGGGCAGCCGATGTGCTTTCGTTAAAATGTATCCATCGGCCGAGATAGTTTATGCGTGGCCGAGTGATCGATACTTCAAACGAGAGAGCCCCGCTGGTGCAGCCTTGTGTGCTCGTAATTAATGTTTGTGTTTACTGGGCGGGTTTTATTGGCTTGTGCGGAGAGAAACTGGGAGTGTTCCGCTGTGGTTTTTATGCTGCATTGTGGTGTGTATTGAATGTTGTTATGGAATATAAAGTTAGGTCTTGTAATTTTAATTGGGGTTAATGAAATCTCTGTTTTGTTGGAGTCGCGCTGGAAAACTTTGGGAATTCTTAAATTTAATAGAGAATGCAATCGAATTCGTGAAATCCGATATGCTTAGTTGAAAAGATTGTTCATTAAGATTCTAGAATTCAGTTTACCATTGATTTTGCGAAGTACAGATTGAACAATTACGAATTAGAAATACTCCTACCAAAACACTATAATATAAATAAAAAAACTTCCCTTAGTAATCTCTGACCATAAGAAAGAATATACTTGATCTACTATTATTGTAGTATTCATCAACACCTATCTCATAATTCTGGCATTTGCACAAGCAAATAAAGTCGATCGGCAACCATAAATACGGTATATTAGAAAATATGATCTATATTGCTTCATTCTCGTGTATCCCGTTAAGCCAACCGGGGGTGCTCTCGGCGAAATAAAATCCAGGGGAGCAAGGATTTCATCTCGATACTTAAGATCGCAGGCGTACAGTTTATGGGGTGGATGCCGGGGATGATAGGCGAGGGGAGAAAAAGGGCAGATTGTCGATACAACTTATCCCCGATCTTTTTTCCTCAAACTGATTGTGAAGGACGTACTTCCCATGGGGGAAGAAGCGCTGCTGCCATGGTGCTGGTAGCTTCGTCGATGGGAAACGGGGATGAACAAAACGCTGATTGTAGAAGAAAAGCTATCCGTTCGCTTTTCATCTCTCTTAACGATGAGATGCTCCACCGGAAAATGAAATGTTCTCCCTGATTTAGGCATGACTATCTTTGTGCATTCCTCCTGGAATTATCCATGGAATCTCCATCAATAGCTGGACTTATTTTTAATCCTTCGAACATTGCCATCCGAGTCCTTATTGTTTCGGCAGTTTTTCGGGATTCTTCCAATCATGGAATGTCTGAACGGGATTTCAATTTATAAGGGGAAAAATGTGTAGGTTGGTTTATTCATGGAATATCATTGTTCCATTGATAGAAAGAAATATCTAGGTCAAGTTTACCCTTTTTTTATCGCGAAATTCAACTGATGGATAATTAAAAGCTTGTGTCTTTCCCACATTCTGTATCAAGACATTTGTGTGTTCAATCTCCCCGAAGTAATCGATCACATTTTTCCATCAATTTACATATTCCAAAAAATGTATTCGTCGATTGAAGTTCTTTCTCACAACGGCATGGTTTATAAAGGACCTGCAATTTTGCATTTTAAATATTCTCCCCGAATATTTCTCATTTGCCTCGATCACTTCGAAAACTCTAGTCAGAGCTTCTCTCGGTTGAATAGAATAAGTCTAGCGGAGCGATTTACCATTTCAAATCAATATTTTCCGCGATGAATTCTACCCGCTGGGCACACAAGAGTCAGGCGAATTGAAAATGTTTAATTTCACTGTTTTTTCACCGAGTCGAAACGCTACCGGCGATTTTTCATTCCGCCGTCGTGCACCGGGATTTTGATTGTAAAATAAAAAATAATACTACTGTCGTGGTAAAAAGAAAATAAGTCATTCTTTCGGTGAAAAATAATAATTAAATCGGCAGTGCAGGCGTCTGTAGAACAATATTAATTATCCTCGAAGGTAAGACCCTGGAAATATCTGACTCCGTTGACTTACTGTGCTTTTCCGCGTAAAAAACACCACAACTCTCTCTCTCCCCCTGGCGTACACAGAGATATACATCATTAATAAAAGTTTATACATGCTACGTATGGCGGCAGCGTCGCGCTCCAATTTTTACTGCAATTAAAATTTACCGAGGTTCCTGAAAGGCCATACAAAAAGCATCAATTAGCTTTTAACCGCGCCTTTTATCCGGCTCTTTGCCTATCAGTCTACAGCAGTTTTTCATACAACTAATTCCTCCATCGTAAAAACGATCCGTCATAAATTCCAAATAGCCCACACACATTAGCGAACAGTTTACTCTATTCGAATTCAAATAATACTTCAAATATTCAAAGTCTGATATAAATGTATTATAAATCTATCATTCGAGAGACGGTTCAACGATTCAAAATAAATTATTTAACAGTACGAAGAAAATAATAAATTGGTTTCTCTTAAAAAATAGACTGTTGGTTCTGGAAAAGAGTAATAAAGAATCATTGATTATTGACCATAATAGAGGCTGATTCTTTCATCCGCAGACTTGAGAATTATTCTCTGCGACTAGAAACTATTACTTCCTTCAGAATATTAGCATAACTTACGAAACACTCGATTTCCGGTATTTTCCTTTCGCCAGCATCATCCATCAATTTACTGTCCCAGCTTTTCTAAACTCTGACTTTAAAGGTGTACTTTAACAACACGCAAAGGCGGCTTCAAGTAAAAGCGGCCCACATCCATGCGGTCGCATCTAAAAACCACATACACGCACACACACATTCTACGAGTTGCTTTAACGCCACCTTTGCCTTTTTTACATTCAGGCTGCCTTTAAAGAGCGCGGCGACAGAAAAGAAGGGCGTCGAGTTGTATGTTGCATGCGAGCAGGCTTGCACCGGTATTAGTGCATACTGTAGCATACACAGACACACACACACATACTGCATGTGTGTCGGTGTGTGGGCTTACGACACACGTAACGCGGCCTATCGATCCGCCCAGCATTAACCTCCGCCGTTTTTAAAGTACTGTCAACCACGGCTCTTTAGAGGCCGCCAGAACTCACCCACCGCGCACACACACACACACATAGACACACATATATGATGTATGCTGGATTTACTGTCAGTGTCGAGCAGAACTCTCTTGTATGTCTTTCTCTTTCTCTCTGGCGTCCGATCTCTCACGCGCTTCCACATAATGTGGCAATTTTATGCAGCGTCAGTTCTCCGTGCTCGCTGCGTGCTCGCCACCACTGGCTTGTCAAGTTGTTATAACGAAATTGATCCGGAAACTAGTTTAAGTTATATTTGCTAGTATAACTTAGGTATTACTGATAGAGCTTTATACAGTCGGGTGAAAATTATGTGTATAACTTCGAATATTTATACAATAAATGTATTGTAGTATTATAACTATCGTGGATGGTATACAAAATTCTACTTGCTGTGTACGAGTAGATTATACTTGTTATACTTACTGTAATAGTAACAAGTTATACAGTTATTGCAGTAAGAAGTTATACTTCAACGGTTCTTGACATATTCTGACTTATAGATTTATAAGTATATATTTATACGTGTAAAAAAATTGGAAAATAGCAGATACCCGCATTTATATACATCATCTAGAACAACTCAGTTATTATTATAAAAGAGCATAGTGACAAATAATTTCTCCCGTTATAACAATGGCATGCATGAATGCATGCAAGATAAATATTGCTATAGATTCTGCGAGGACACAAAAGCGCAGACATGGATGCGAGGCTCAGCGCTTGCCGGAGAGCTGACTTATACATTGCATCGGCGAATTCAATTAATCGCTATTCCTGATAGCAACCAAGCATTTCTGGCGAAACGTTAAAAGAGGAAGTGGGTCAGTGTGGCGCCGCAATAAAAACGCAACCTGCTGACTTTCCCTCGCGCTTTCAAGTCCTCCCTTTCAGCATTTGGCACCCTCCGATTGCTACCTCACGTGAAGCTCAGACATTTTGGACACTAGTCATTTTGTGCAGGTTTTAGTTGTTACGTCTTGTAACTCCAGGCGTTAATTGTCTGGTGTTAACAGTTGTAGTATAATAATTGTTGCAGTATATTTGGGACACTTGAAAAAGGCAGTATGATAGAATGTCTGTGGCTATTAGTTTTTTAAAATTAAACAATATTCATTCTATTTTTACATCGTTATTATACCTCTTCAAAATATGTTACATCAATATCATGATAAACCGCAAATTCCATAGACATTTCACTGTTATCTACTATTTCTAAATATTATTATTGAAGCACGCATTCAATTAATAATCTAGATACATGCACACATGACCGAGAATTGAATACCCAGTAATGTTACTAGTAACTTCGATAGGCTCCCATTACAAGGAGGATGATCTGTTATTTGAGATACCCAAATATTATTGCTTCCAGTACACCGCAAATACTAATATGTCGAATTTACATGCTCGGCCAGTTCGATACTATTTGCTGTGTATTGTGATATACATAGCTTGGGAGGAAGGAGCGAGTCATTGGGCCGTTTCGAAATTGGTGGCCGGCCGAACGGGAAATAGTCCGGCCACATCGTAATAACAATGATGACTGTGTCTCGGGAGTCTGCGGGCAGGCCGTGACCTCACGGACGTGCCAGCCGATTGCCCTCTTTGTTTATATGACGCAGCGGCAATTAGCGCAACCCTTCGATAATTATTCCGAAACTGCTTGGAGCGTCGAGAGTTCTCGGTAATATCACCAAGATATCATTGCCGAGATCTTGTAACATCTTTGTACAAAGTTTCATGTATCTATATTCTACGAAACTTAGATAGGATGATCGTATCATTGTTTATCAAGGAGAGCATTAGTTATTATATAGTAATATATATTCCTTATTAGAACAAAACACTAAATATTTACTTAAATGATAACGCTTTAATAATCTACCCTGTTTAAAAAATCCTTTGTCAAGTTAGATAATATTTACTTATCATTAAATATCTGTCTTATCAATTTTTCCAATAATACAATATTACAAAAATACTAGATCTCCAGTAAGACAATTATTTGAATAATACATCTTGTTTAAACAATCGGTTGTCAAGGTTGTTCGACGATGCCGAATCGAATCGTTACTACTCCGATATTCCGTCGGCCGTGGTGCGAGCTAGATTATAGCTCGCTTATTGATAGTCACGGCTGGGCTGCGGCTGAAAGATACTATCATTAGCTAAAACGAGTCCGGGGGCGGAGAGTCTGCTGATTGAACAAAGGTATGACCGCGCGCTAGTGACAGGGCAGCAAGTAACCCGATTATCGTAGGTGAAAGTCCGCCGTAATAGATGAGAGACACTAATGTCGTGATCGCTGATATGCACCGGCGCGGAGATCCGCAATTCGGTGGGATGATTAATTAACACCTGTAATAACAGGCCCATTAACAATGTCACGCAGTAACTCGGTGAATCTCGGGGAATAGTAATACCAAAAAATTGCCTGATATTTATTTATGTATGTAGTAATTTATATAATATCTATTATATTATTATTTAAAAGCATTTTAAATCAGTAGATGGTAGCTAAATTTTGTTGAACATTGTACAAGAATATTATATTATATTTGTATATAATAAATAGGATTGGGAGAAGTTTCGAAAAATATGCAAGATGCAGTGAATAAACGAAAGTTTATATTTCCATCATCGGCAGTTTAGTCATATTACAGTTAACGCTTTGATGAGTTATCGTTCTTACCACCTAATTACTTAAGTGGGGAAATGTATACGTACATATACATATGTACGTATGAATATGCATGTATGTCGCAAGAGCGAGAGGCATCGATATCCATTTGAGATCAACGGCGATTTCGGTCGGCGAGGCGTAGCAATATATTCAATAATATGTGACCCAAATACGAATACCCTCGGGGGTTGCTGGGTGTTCGGTAGTCGATCGCTGAGGGAGTGAATGGCTATTTGAAAATACTCGGGAGTCGAGCTATCATATCGCCCTAATTTCGCTGTGAATAGTCCGAGTAATGATTGATTCTGTCGATAGCAAGTTCCGAAATACTTAAAGACTCTTCTTGTACGTTTAGTATTATTCGCTTCGAGTATAACGCCTGTTCAACCCCTGCGAATACATCGAATTTTCTATAGAGTGATTAAAAAATACTTTAGTCTCTCGGATAAAACTATCTTTACAAAATCCTATGGTAGTTATTTATTTATTCAATAGATAGATTAAAGTGAACTAATTAGAACCAACTAATGTAAACTTCACTTAATGGTAATAAATACTGAACATTTATTAGATAACAAACGCGTAAAGAAAATTCATTTCTGTCAAATATAAAACAATAGAATGACAGTTACTAAACATAGTATATTTGTGTTGGACAATTGGAAAAGAAGAGCAAAATAGCTTTGATCGACACTCCTCGTAATCCTATATCTATCTTGCTACAGGGTAAGCGATACGACTATCAAAACCAACACCGGGAAATGTAACACGATCGACCAATCGTAACCAATATAACACCTCGGAGAATTTTTCCCCGGTTAAAGGAACGATATCCTCGCAACTGTGAAAGAGAGACACATGACGTTCATTTGATTCGATCTGGAGATGCTTCGCCGGGTTACATGGGCAGTTTGCGTGACAAAGGATCCGATCAATCGATTATCCTTCGGAGTGAACGGAGGTCCCGCGAAAGAAGAAAGGAAGAAGGTGTGTGAAAGTGGAAAGTATTGCGATAGGACGAATGCCTTATTCGTAATACGAAAGGAGTAGTTGCTTCTTCTCGGACGTAGTTGCATCTCGCTCGAAAGGACTGGAACATTTTTGCTCGCTTCTGGCGTTGAAAAGCTTCTGACAATGCCATATTACAGCTGGCAGTATTATGGTGCCGGGCAAAATCATCCCATTCTCCGCTTGTCACAATGTCCATTTGATAACTCACTCGCACCTCGCACCATGCTGCTAGAATTGCATATGAAATGCCTAGGCATTTATTCAACAAGTCCCCGCGATACGTAAAACCCACTGGAACGACTACGAAAGCTCTACTGATGTGAGTCATCTATAAGGATTGCGCGTGATTTAAATATTTCGCTGACTTAAAGCTTCGTGAAAAGTTGAATAAATATACATTACGTAGAAATTATTTACATTCTCCAGTATCGTTGTAAATAATAAATACAGATTGCAAAATCTTTTGCTGGATGTATTTCTATTACAAGTTCATATGTTTAAAGTAATCATAATGGAATCACTTTGAAAATTGAGCAACACCGCGTGAAATCTGCGACTTAGCCATTAGGAGGACGACAAATTGGGATGTTTACTCGGCGTCTGCACTTTTCTAAATTGCGAGGGTGGACAGCGACCGCTTCACTAGAAACTCATTACCCTGGAAGATGAGTCATCCGGAGTAACGAGAAGAACAGCGTGTGTGGGTTCGGCTTAGGTACGTGTAGGCTGCACATTTATCTTGTGAGCCGACTCTCTCTCTCTCACCCAACATAGCTGGCTAGCACCAGCAGGCTTCTTCCACGGAGTAAATTGATTCTCGGAATACGTGCAATCAGTTTGCAAAAACCGCGCGGTGTCCACATTCTGTCGCAAACAGATTTTTTGCATCGAGTCTACGCCGCAGTTGCCACACAATAGTGAAAAATAATTTATTTTTACGGGAATAAGCTGCAATGGTTGTAACTTCGATGAAAATAGTTTTTCTTTATCAAGCCGTATAAGTCACGTGAAATCATCAAATGATTTGTTCAAATAAAGCCGTAACTGCCATTTGCGTAATTCGTTATAGTTACGCAATGAAGAGCGTCAAAATTGAAACATTCTCAGTACTCCCATTTTATTATATATCAATTTAACATACATTACGTAATTATATAAACAGTATTTTTTCATGAAATTAAAATATTACAAAGACAGAAAAACCAGTCAGTTACTACCACAATCTGAGCGGTGGTGGAGCATTCTATGAAGTGAATATTTTATTTATATCCTGGGGGCGGTCTACGATGAACAGAGAAAGACAGGACAAAGGTGAAGGCTGGCTGGGGATGAGAGAAAGAGTGAGAGGCGTGGAGTAATTTTTTTCTCCAAACTGCCCCAGTTCTAGCAGGCAGGGGAGAGAATATTTGTAGTGGCATCCCTGAAAGTTTTCCGGCGAAATCGAGCACAAACTCAATAGTCGAACTACTTTTTATCCTGACGTGCCGCTCGTTCGCTCTCCACCAACCCCCGCTTCGCTCCACTCGAACCAGTCTTCTTTACTGAGAAAATGGCATACCATTGTCGCTCATATCATCCATCGCCATCGATATCACTAGGAATTCTCGTGATCAACTTGAGACAAAAAGCATCCCTAAACGTGTATATGTGTGTGACAATCTTTTTAGAAAAACGATTGCGAGCGCTCGAAAGCATTTATTATTAATAGGAAGCACAGTGAAACGTCGGACAGTTTTCAAACAGAACGATTGAAAGCTCGCAATGCGCTTCAATGCCGGAGTAATTAAAGCGCGACTGATTTTATCGAGTCGCCTCCGATACAATGCATATCTGCGTCGAAAGTTTTCTCAGTTGTTTGACAGCTTTTTGAATGCTTTGTTTTGCTTCGATTGAACACCGGCTCGTTTTAGTGTTGATGCCGGAATCCCTTTAATCCGTCTTCGTTATGAGTCCTTCGTATAGTAGAGTTTAATAGTGAAATAACGAGTTTTTTTTAAATGATGGGAAAATAGAACTTAATGTCACTGTTCAATATTTTATGGCGCAACTTATTTATTGACGGATCCTTTACTGAATTTGATTGAATCCACTTAAGTCGATTAAAAAAATCGTACTTTTCAAACAGTAATACAATACAACATATACATATTTCTAATATTGTTTACGGATAATTTACTAAATTTATTTAGATTGACTAACACTGATCCTAGAACCAACATCAATATTTCATACTATTCAAACAATATAATACAAATGGTCTTCTGTAATACAACATATGAACATTCCAAAACGACGCACACTGCAGAGGAAGCTATTTACGGTGTATTCCGGATTTAACTAGCTCGGCGTGGGTGGATCGCACTTCCGGCTAGTTAGCTGGCCTGGCCTGTAAATCCATAAGCTTAATACGGAAATAAATCGCAAGTCCCGCGGCTGTTTATGGGGGGGTGTGTTGTAGCTTAACGCTACGGCGAGCATGAAGCGCGAGGGGGTTGGAAGGGGTTGTTGGAGGGGATGAGGACGAACCACCGAGGAACTTTCGATAAAATCCCACGACTAAAACTTTCATGACGATAGACGGAGAACTTCTCTCACCCACCACCACCCACCCCTTTTCCCTCACTCCAACATGCGGTCTCTTACCGGAGTATCTCCCTCCCCTCACTTTTTTTGCCGCCCCGTGTAGGCAAAGCTCCAGTGGCATACTTGATGCCCTCGAGCTTATAAAAACTTTCCCCGTAATTGGGGGGGATGAAAAAATTAAGCGCAAACTTCCCCCACCAAGCTATGTGACCAATGGCTGATTTCGACTATTCAATGTGTGCTCCATGATGCGAATATGGAAATTGCATCGTTTCCTCGTTCCTTGAATGATGGTTGAACGAAAGATTGATTGCAATAGTTGATGGGGTAGAAGAGGAAGAGGAAGCCTTGGATGTGGACGTGATTCTAGTGGGGGGTGAATCGACTATGTATGATCTTAATGGTCTGTGACTGGAGGGAAACGTGATGGTGAAATTAATCGTTTGGATTGGGATTATAATTATAGTTTGTAGTAAATTTTGTTATATCGAAACATCATTTCAATAACATTTTATTTCTATTTTTAAGACTTTTGCCTTCTTTCTCAACTCCAACTTTGTTTTGTTGTACCACAGATTATAGTTAAACTGATTAAATAAATTGTTTATAAAGGCAAAAGGTGTTTCTGAGACCAACAACGATGTTGCATAGAAGTTACCGTATTAGAGACTAAAGACATTTACTTTGCTAGAAATTGTCAAGGAAGCTGCTAACAATGATAACGCACTGTCTCCAATAAATATGCTTTATCATCGTGGGAATAAACGACACTTGACCTGATTTAACCAGGAATATTGCATCAAATGCTCGTTTGCATCCTTTACTTTATAGGAAGCGTTCGCTTCTTGTCGTGCGGCATTTTTAGCTCGTCGAAAATTTCGATGCGCTCCCTAGGATGACTTTGTGCTGCTAGTCGCTCGTTAGTAATGAAGTTAACCCTCGCAATCTCGGCACACGCAGGCATTATTAAACTACGGCATATTGCGTTCACGTTGCGGAAGGCGCTTAGACATTTTCCTCGACACGTAAAACTTATATACATACATACATACATATGTATACATGGAAAAGGGGGAATATGTGCATAGTTGGCTTCGAAAATGTACGACGAGTTAGTAACCAACGGAAAGTTTTCGCTACTGTTTAAAAATTCTATAATAAATTCAGAGATGGTTTACTTTATTTGTTTGCTTTATCTCTGTTAAGTCCAGGTTGTTATTAATTTCTACGTTTACATAGTATATTAATTTCTGATTAAACACTATTTAAAGTGTTTAAATTACAAACATTTCGATAACATATGCAGGATATTTAACAAGTAACAAATTCCTGTGATTTTTATACAAGTTATAGTTATGAACGCTTTTTGAAAATCGTTGCATTTTCATTACCTGTTTTTGGCATTCGTGGTGGCGATTTCACACCTTTGCGCCTGTAATACAAACATGCATGGCTAATACGCCGAACTCCCAACGAGCTTTAATTACAAGGCCAAGAACGGAAATTCGTGGAGTTTGAATCGGCCGATAGCATGTTTAGCCACACTGTTTCATGACTCTCCACTTTCCCAACCCTCTCTGCGCCCGCTCCCTCATCCTCGCCAACGAGCAATTTCCACAAATTGACTAATTTGCGCGTGACCCGTTTAATAAGCTCGCGACACTTTGTACCGATTGTAAATATTTCACGGTAGCATCGCACTCGATAACACCGCCAGATATTGAATTCGTATGTACGCGAACATCCAGTTTAATTGTCGGTGATTGGTCTCATGCAATCCTCATACGATGCATTAACACTCCGCGATACCAATGCAACTACTGCTTTGCCCTGGTAATGTTGATGACCGTTTCCGGTATTGTCGGAGAAAGCAAATATTCGCTGTACTTTTGTTAGCTAACTACAATTAAATAAAGCGAGTCAGTGGTTAAGCCGAAAATTTGCATTGTAAGTGGAACTTACACAATGTGGAAAATCAGAAATTCCAGATTGTTTAAATTATACATGCTGAGTACGGGGAAAATCGAACAGTATTTGTTTACAATGTAAATTAGAAATCATATTCTTGAATAAATGCGAAAAAAATGGAAACATATATTTAAACGACACATATTGACTCCTCGGTAGAGCAAACATTAATTACTTACAATACGAATGAAAAATCGTTCTCTGAAGTAAATCGAAAATACAATCGAAAGAGCAGAGTGGTCGATGAGTTAAATGAAAAAGCACGGCAAAGTTATGGCGTTGCTGGTTCGAGCAGGCTGGGAAGAAGCTCGCTCAGGTATGCATTTCAATCTACCCAGCCTTTGTTGGCCTTTCGTAGGAGAGCTCGAAATGGTGTAAGTATCGCTTGGATTTCGATTCGCCCGAGATCCTCTTATTCCCCGTTGCCGATGGAACTCGACTGCGCGCGCTTTCTCCTATGTACACTGACATACACACACACACACACACGCGCACACAGAGGCAGAAACTGGGGGGGTCCAGAGAGAGCAGCAGCTCGAGAAGAATATAAATTCCGGCTACGCCGAACTCCCAACGGTACAGGTGTTAAGGAATAATTTCACTGTTGGCCGAGTTCGCCGGTTATTCTCTGGAGCGCGAACGGGCGTTCCCGGAAAATCATGTTCAACAGGGAGAAATTGCAAGCCACTTATTACGATCGACCCTTTGAGTAATAATATTGCACTCAACTCGCAACGATAATACTTTACCACGATTTTATTAATCCAACCGTGCCCTGCCACTTCCGTTCATATTTTCTATAAAGTTTACTTTCCTTATATTTCACGGGCGAAAACCTTTCCACTCTGTTTTCAGAGCGAAACTCGACGGGGACAATCATAGGCGTTGTCGTTTTTACGTAGATTCGGAACAATTTCATTTGAATCGAAAAATGTTTATTTCAAATTTAAAAAAGAACGAAAAGATGGTGGATAATTGTTGAGGGAATTTCTGGTGAAGGAATTCGTATTGTTAGAAATAAAAGTATTATGTTCGTACTGCATTGAAAAGGTTTTATTTCAATAACTTGTAAGAAAATATTAGTCGATTTGTGTTACTGCTAAAAATGTGTATATTATTGTATATGAGAGTTACATCTCGTGGGAGTTAATGAAATATGCAAGTAATATAACAGGCTTGTTACAATATACATTACATGCAAATTTTACAATAAGCATTTTATGTCTAGCAAACATATTAAATTTATACATATAGCATTTGTGAACTACAACGGAACATCGTTTTTTCCTTGTTGCAGGTGGGACGAGGAAAAGATGTCATCAGGATGAATGGGCACAACCATTTTACATGAAATCACCATCGGTACTAAAGAAGTGAGTAGATTTTCGCGCATTGCTTTCATTTCGGAATGACTGCAAATGGACCTGCCAGTACTCATCAGTTCCCATCGAGATAGCAAAAGCCATGCACGCCTACTGTGGAAAATGCATATGAAATAACATGCCTGCGTTATATATTCCCGGGCACTCCACTCAAATGGATGGAGAGTAAAAAATTACGTTACGCTGTTCAAATATTTACCAAGATTCTCGGCGCGATAATCAACTAAAACATTAACGCTAATTCGCGCGCATATTCGCAGTACGACGCTAAATAAGCCAGCTAATTAAGTTGCTTAATTACACGAAAAACAAATGGTCGAACTTAAATACGAATACTAATTTACATATAAAGTAAAAAATGTCTCCATGAAACAACTTCTATAAGCAGAATAATTTTCGTCCTGAATAAATGGCTCAAAAGTCGAAACCACAATAAAACTACTCCAACGATAAATTACTAGACTAGTTTACAGAACTAAATTCTAAAGTCCATAATGAAACTACTCTCACTTTACACTAACGCTCAATAAATCCTTAAATAACTATCAAAAACAAATACTACCAATTCCAACAAATGTCCATTAAAGCAGTATAAAAAAATCCCAATCAAAGATATCACCTGATATTTCCAATACCCAGACAGAAACGATAAATTCAAAGGAGCAACAATCGTAAGTCCCACTCAAGCTGGACACGTGGAAAACTAGATGACTGGGTGCGATATAAATTTCTCGATTCCACTGGCGGTCGACCGATGAGCTAGAGTGCAAAAGGCATGAGGGGCGAAGGGGGGGTTGGTGGAAAAGAGCTTCTGAAATCAGAACGCGTGTTATCGGCTTTAGACGTGTGTGAGTTCGCATGTGTGTGGCAGCCACGGGCGTCCAAATGAAAATATGGCTTTCACACGTGACGACGGCTGGCTAAATCGGATCTCTGTATATCGGTACAGCACACGAAAGGGGTAGTTGCGGTGGTGCGAGGGGCAAAAGGAGGGTTTGTCGACATCGACATATGCTTCTCGGCATGTGTATGGTGTACTCGGGTGTCCCCGCGCTAATCTAATCTATGTGTTTGCGTGGGATTACCGTCGCGTCTGCCCAGGCTCTACGCAAATTAGATTGGTATCCTTCTTCCCTCATCACCGGCCATCATCCACCGACAAACTTGTACACCCGGTGTCTTTTATGGTAACCTTTCGCTCTATGATTATGTCCCACAGCCATACGGAGTATGCTTCTGTTTTACTCCACTTTAGAATTTCTGGGTTAACACTGACCCTCTGTCTAGTAGGTTTTGCGAGGGTCTAATCTAGTAAATCGGGAATCGAAATCTAGAATGATTCGTGTATGGTTTCTATAGAGTTTGTAGAGAGTTTGGACAGTTTAAGCTCATATTTCATTAAGGTTATCGATCCTGTTATATTATATTCTCGAAAGTCTCTAATCTTGATGTGAAAGATTGCTTTTGCTTTTTGGATGAAACAGAATGTAGAGAAATACGAAGAGGAACAATGACAGAGATTTTGCTGGTATAATATAAATAAATTTTTCCATCGTTTCTTGCGTTTTTCCGCTGACACCAAGGAAATCGAATCCGCTCGCGTTTGGCAGGATGAGATGCTCGGATACCGCATAAGCATAAAGTTCAAAACCGTAGCACTGCCACATCCTGGTACTGCTGCATACGAGAAAATACGATGCCCTTTTTAACTGCATCTGGTGGGTACACCTCGATGGGACTTCCCGAACTTCTCCCCTGGGATGACTTCTGCTTGCTGATCTAGCCGAGATTGTGCGGCTCCTGGCTCTTTGGAACTTTCCGCCCACTGGGGAAGAGCAACTTCCACCTTTTGCTCTTGGCTTTTTTCCCGGTTTTCGTGTTGGGTTCAGCCTGCGGCGGCAGCAGCAGCAGCGTCGTACGTTTAGTTCTGGACCACGCGCCGCACTCTGCGGAGAAAAGTCCCTGGATCTTGTCAGTGGCAGACACATGACCCGAAGGGTGAAATGTCCAGGACACCGAGCTTAATGAGTCTTCGCCCTTTTGTTGAAAGAATACCAGCATTTTCAACTTCATTCTCCATGCAAGCGTGTAGGCAAAAGTCTGTTGAGAAATTAAAGTTCTTTAATTAGTTTAAGGTCGTATAAAACTTTGCAATTATTCTTTAGTCACCATTAAGCTGCTCATTACCTAGATTGGAATCCTCTTTGGTTTCGTTCAGGCGTGATTTATGATGAAATTAAATTTCGTCGGAGATTTTTATATCCTTGAAGAATGCGAAGCAGTTTTGGTGGTTGTGTGTTTGCTTTTTCTTTGTAGCCCAGGCATATCTTGGCGAGTATTTTCTGATGGGAATTTCCAACATGTACTGGTAAATGTTCCACTGTGAAACATGTTCCAGACATGGTACATTTCTGGTGGTACAGACTCTGGGGTTGTTCGTTGGTTGGAAAACTCCGTAATAGTATATACTGTTTTCGTTGTTCTTTTTACAATTTTCTTGAGTACAGTAATGGCAGTGCGCTGGTTTATTTATGACTTTATCTATATCTACGTCCTTTCTAATAAAATATTTTCCAGTTCCTCGTTCGTTATTTCAGTACATTCTATGTTTACATGACGTATTAGTAAATCACTTTTTCATTTCTTCATAATCATAAACACGAACTTAAAACAATTACATTCTTCAGTGATTAACGCAGTAATTTACAGATCCTTAATCCTCTTCGTATTATCGTTTGGTCATGTTGAATATGATTCCACTTACATAGATTACCGCAGGTTTTTACATATACCTTGTTCCCTTTTTCAACCACAAATTTCCTATGAAATAGTTCATCTCGTTTTCAGACTGTTGATTTATCCGTTATTTTGGATTCTCGAGGAAATGCAAATTTCGCCCTTTGGCGGAACCGCTCGGCCAATCCCGGGCCGAAAGGGCGAGGTCATTAAGTGCAACGAGATGGATCGGATGTCAAAAGGCCGGCAAACACACTTCCTCCATAAATGTGCTGCCTTACCGCGAAAGAGAGTATTGCATGTGACCGAAAGACTACTTCGAGCAGAGACGCACTCAAAACTCAAATGTCAATCGTATGATGGTGGTTTTCTTGATTAAAAGTAGCTCGGCGATATTATACAAGCGTAATATTATACCACGGCAATTTATTATATTAAATCGTGCGCCTGGCTACTGCTGCTGACAGTTTGCCACTTCATACATTACGAAAGCGTAATGCTGCTTCTCCGTTAGCCGTGAAATTAAAAGAACACCTGATTTCTACGCTGCACTATTTCTAAAGAACAAGCGTGAAATGGACTCCGCAGTCCTGGCGCAATACGAGTTTTCTATGCTGTAATATACCAGTGTAATGGGACGACTCATGTACAACTGGTATTGTGGCAAATGTAAATTCACTTTTGAAAAATAGAAAATTCTACGCACGAAATATGTGTACAGATTAAATTGGATGCGATAGCTCTTTTGGCTGAATCGACAGAATTACTCGACAATAAAAAATGTTAATTCTGACGTGTCAGGTGATGAAGATAAATATGAGTTCATAATACCTTTGGTAATTCACATATGAATTAATCAATTAATGAAAATCGAAGGTCTTGCCAAAATAAATTTTTCTGATACTAACATCAACTAGTCCACTCATATGTATCCATACAGCACTATTACAATCTTGCTAATCCTACTATAAAAACTAATTAATTATTATCAGCAATTCTTCCGCAGAAGATGCGTAGCGTATCAAAGCACGCAGAACTTTTCCACGAGAACAGTCTTTCCAACACGTGCAATTCTCGCCGGGAATCCGTGCCATTAATCCTCGTCGGCCTACATTTACACTGTAATCAGAAAGCAGCTACTTTGTCGACGTCGAGGACACCGGGGAGAAAAAAGGATCTTCGTGTATTTGGCCCGCGGGGCGAGAAAAGCGTCGCGCGCGATTGCAACTCTCATTCGCCGATTCAAATCACCGATCTCTTTTTCGCCTTCTTTCGAATAGCAGGATTCTTTTGGCCGGAAGGAAAGATTGCACAAAGGGAGATCGTTGAGTCCACTCGAATTCTCGGAGAATTTTCTTCCGGCCAAGTGTGAAAGAGTCGGAGACAAGCAAAAAAAACGAGAGAGGGAGAAGGACAAGATTGGCGTGAGTTTTCCGGGCGAAATGAGCTTTCGTTTCAAGTTTTCTTTCGATCGGGAAACGTCAGGGATGCTGAGGACGGGCTAGGAGATATTATTGTTGGTGTAGAAGAGAGGAAGGGGCGAATTTCACCGATGCCAGTTAGCACATCGCCATGAGAACGACGTTTCGCTCGATCTATCTGCCGCTGCACTTGTCGTCTACCATTCTGTTAAGGTTCGTCCACACTGCTCCGGACCCTAGCTCTTAATTTTGCTGTTAATTCCAGTCAAAGTCAATTCTATAACGATGCTTCAATATTATTCAATTGGCTTACTAATTGTTGAAATAATTTCTGATGTTGAATTCACACTTGTTGGCTCAAGAATGAAGTAACTTTTACAATGAATTCAGATTATTTATTTAGCAATCATGTGATATCGCAATTGTTATAATTATTTCTGATAATGTCGGGTTCACATTTACTAGCAATTCGTGGCATGGAAAGCTCCGAAATATTCTTGAGAATTCCAGATGATTCTTTCACGTTGCATAAGTAAACTCTGTCAAATAGCTAGTGCAGTATTTCAATGTAATAGCGTCGACCCGGTCTGTGTAAGGTGAACTAACCTTTAAAGGGGAGTGCGGGGTTGAAGGAGGGTGAGTAGAGATTCTTGTTCTCTATTGTGACGCCCGGGGGCGCCCGTCGGGCCGTCTCCCCACCGAGCGACCACTTCCAATTGTTATCCAGCTGGTATCGTGTTAGAGAGTCAACGCTCTCTTACCGAGCCAGCCACCCTCCTTATTTTGTTTGCGGAAGGGTTATCACGGCACCTTTTTGTCCGGCGGGAGTCAAATAACAAGTAACACACCGAGAACAACTTGTTATCGCCGACTGTCCAAACCACCGATTGGAATCCATTTGATTTATCGATGATAATACTTTAGTAAATCAGTAATACAGACATATACGAAAAATATTTGTTTTTAGAAATTTATATCGTCAAACAATAATTGGAAACTCCAATAAAAAAGACGATGGTAGAATATTTTATGCATTGTCCCACATTTAAATGTTCATGTACTCGATCATACATTTCCAGTTCGTTATTCAATTTATCTATTTTCCCCACTAATAAAAGAAGAGAACATAAATTCATTTATCACTTCGGATATCATTAAAACACCAGACTTTAAATAATTCAAGCCGGTACGATTAACCCCGTCAGCGAGTATCACACCGACACAAGTGACTGCATTCAGCAACAAAACGATTCTAGCACAACGGCAAAGCCAAACGATCCCGTTAACTTTCCGACATCCGACGCTCGGCCGCTTCTTCGGCTGCCAGTCAGTAAATTGGTTAGCTTATCCATGCGCCGGCCGTATTTTGCTCGGCTTTCATGCGCCAAGCATAATACGTCGTCATGTAGGCAACGAGGATGAAAAGATGAGAGAGAAGGAGAAGAGGAAAGGGAAGCAGTGCGAGAGAGATGCAAGAGGACACAATTGAAGCGTAGATCGAGTTTCCTAATGCGGAACACAGGAGACTAGTGTATGTCGGAGCGGTCGAATTGACACGCACAAAACCCATTTGCTACGGCGACCGACAAAACGTCAGTGTTCTGGAGTAGCAACGAGGAAGAGCACATACATCTCTACGTATGTGTGGGTTCGTACTTGTGCAGGTTGATTCAGTTTCCTTTGAAACAGAATCGAATATAGTCTGCTTTATATGGAATCATTATAAGTTATCTTAGTATTTTCTGTGCGATATATAATAATATATTAGTCCAGAAGGCTACTTTATAGTTATGATTTGGATGTTAAAAATATCTGTATAAAAAACTTGGAAATATTTGGACTGTATATATAAAATGCCAATACGTGAACTACTGCAGTTTTATCTGATATTTGTTGTAGAAGCATCAGTTCCAATATGTACAACTTTTTTGTTTTACGCGTATTATTTGATAGACATCGATATTACGCTTCAGTTTAAATTGATTGCTGCCGGAATACTTTTTGCAGCTATTGTATAATATAGTGTATTTATTATACACGTTATATATAAATCGCAGATGTCTATAACTTCGTACATATCTGACACAAAGGGATCTGTGACAATGTTCGTTTCAAAGGCGAATGAATCACCTTGCATGTAGTATGTTTGGATGTATCATGTGTATTCGACGAAATTAAACCGTGGATCTATGGTGCACCATTATTCTCGGGAAACGACGGTCTCCACGAATGTATCGATTTCGAATACACAGAGTTGGTAATACTCTCGTGCGAAATGTACTGCTGGAAAAACACGAACGCCACAACTCTTTCGCTACTCTTGCGTTATATCCCGACGAATTTCGTAGAAGTCTTGAATGACTTTTCTGCACCTAGTTGTTATTGGATTAAAATTTAATTTTAAAGCTTCAGAAAAACCAGCAAATTAAATTACTCCTCGTATTATGATATTTTGGCACAAACTGATTGCATAATATTCTAAGTAATATAAAAGATTGTGTGTAATAAAACTGTCCGGGCGTTTATAGTGTGCAATTGGTCGAATCTGTAGGATAAATCTTTTCCAGATTTCCATCAATTTCCTCGAAATCTTTATACTATCAACGCATACACTAACGCAACATCAATTTAGTAATCAAAAACAGAACCATGACGGATACACTACATCAAAAATGACAGTCCCCAAAAATACCAAGCTCTTTTTTACGTCAAAGAAAAATAACGTGGTACGGATTCCCTCTCAATTTGATTCGCGTGTAACTAAGTGCACTTCAAAAACGATACAAACCAGAAAACCAGGAAAGGTTGACCCTCCAAAGTTGAAGGTGGTCATCGACCTTACACATACAATGCGAAGAATCACACGCCAACCATAACAATTCGTTCCATCCGTAAAGGGAAACCTAGAAAAGCTGTCGATGGGTTTCGAGGGAAACATCGGGAAAGAGTTCTTCGGAAAACGTCGAAGTTGCATTGGCGCGAGAGTTTGTTATGGTCGCGCGCGCATCATCAATTGAAATATCGTTTTCACAGCGAGTTTCGCAGGTACAAAGTAGAGTCAGGTCTGGCACGAAAATAGGTCGAATATTCTGTCTCCCAAACAAAGCGTCCTTTCTCCCCTCTCCTCGCGCTTCTTCCCCCTCTTCGATTATCTTCTGTTCGACGAGATGGAAGGGGAAGAGGACGAGACAACGTCTAGTATTCACACGAAAATGACGATATGACCCTGGAACACGAACTCTCGAATGACACACATAGGTGAGATCGATCTGATGACTTCCTGGCTGGGCGTGGCCATAGAAATCAGGGAACCAAAGAGTCTCCTGTATCGGGTATCCCTCCCGGCGTGTATCGGTTACACATCTGTTATCCCCAAAATATTTGGCGCGCCCGAGCTTTTCATCGGGAACAACCAATAACTGTTGTAGGAACGAGCCTTGATCTCGGGCATTGTTTACTGATACGAGTAACATATATTTGATATTAAAACCAGAAAGTTGGGAAGGATATCAAAACGAATGGGAATGATAATGTTAAAGAAACTCAGAATTTTCTGTCCCTTGTGACGAAAAGTTTAAGCAAACCAGTGTTTTATTATGGAAAATATGCAGCAAAAAGAATAACTTTTTAAAAACTTGAGAATGATAAATTCTGTGTTTCAAGAGCTGAAATCTTTACCCAGTTCTGTAGGAATATCTACGTCAGCGGTAACATTGATAAACTTGTTCGTCAATTTGGAATTTAAGAAACAATTCTCGGGGAGGAAAGTTTACTAGTATAATAGTAAGGATACTGAGATCGTATTATAAAAAAGTTCATTTTCGCCTTACATTCCACTCGTTAAACTAACTCCAAGTGGCAAGAATTCGCTAACTAGTGAAAAGAACGTTCCTTTGTGAAAGTTCCACTTGTTTCCATCCTAAAACCCGGCCCCAACCTATTTAAGTTCGAATAATCGACGGGGCCAACGATGGTGACTGATCGAATTCAATTTAAGTTCTATTAAAGTTTAACGCAAAAGTACGACAAGTGAGTCAGGAAGATTGACTCTTCGTTGGTGGACGTGGGCGGAAGGAGACAGGGTACGAGTTTCGAAAGTGGCAAATGGTTCTTCCCCCTTAAAAAAATACATGCCACCATATCATTGCATGATAATACCAAAAAAACAACAGTTTCGACCTTTTTTTTTAGAAGTTCTCGGTTTCAGTTTTGCTTTCATTGTTCGTTGCAACTGGGACATATTTTTTTCGCGCTCCGCGTGGGTGAACCCGGATGAAAACTATTGTTTCGCTGTGAGCCGAGGATTAAAAACTGCATACGTGCTTCCTCAGCCATGCGCACTTGGTAAAATTGAGCTTTGTTGACTTTTGTAAAATTGAAGCTTGAAAATTTGCTTTACATGGAACATCAATAGGTCCGCAAGAAAGAGTTAGGCCTTAATTCTGAAAGCATTATATAATCCAATAGATCTGTCGTCAAAAGATAGATGATTGACGTTCAAATGGAATTTCAAATTAGTAGAAAAATAGAAAGATCGTCATTGAAATCAAAAAGAAGTGTAGATGTTAGTACGCCATTAATTATTCGGTCTGCCATCAAAACTTCTCCTGTCGACTCGAAACTTCTTCTGGGCGTTTTACGGAAACTTTGAGGACCTCTCTTTCTCGCTCGTCCAGAGGGCGCGGACTTCGAAACTCGAATTATAAAGCAAACGAGTTATCGGCAAATTTTACCAGTTAAGTCGTCAGTAACATCGACTTTTGGGGGTTGGCAAAAGGTGCCGGAGCAATTTAGAAGTTACATCGCCAGTTGGGGAGAGGTTGCCGTCGGAGCTTAAACGAAAGTAGCATGGAGAGTGTGTAAAATCAATACCTCAAAGAAGTCAGGCGTGTTCTGGCAACGATTGGCTCGGCTTTGCCTTCTCCGAAACCCTCGATTTTTCCACGGACTTTCTGAACTATGAAATCTGCTGTTGACACCAGCTCCGATAAATTGAAAGTCCTTTGTCATACGGCGGCCGCGTGAATATAGAATTGTAGTATTGTGACGTCGTCCTAACTACTATGCAATATCGTAATTAAAAAAGTTTAAAGAGAAACATTCTTTTTTGAACGACGCTAAAATCTTTAAAAGTTCGGAAATGCAACTCATCATCGAAGAAATACAATTGAATGAACAAAGACATTGAACTTTGATAATTACTCACTGCTTTTTAACTAGATCGTCTTGTCTAATTAGTTCCAGGTTATAATTACAGAACTAGTAACGAAACTGGTAGGAATAATTACTAGTAAAACTAGCAACTCCAGTAATGATTGTGGACTAGTTATACTTTTCAGCACATGTCCCACGATCCTTGTTAATTTCAAACAAGCTTCTACATTTCCCCCACTGGTAATTGTGTCTGCGAAACAATTCAGCAGTGCAACTGCACGAGGATGTCATGCATTGTAATGACATCATTAACATTATCTCGAAATGAAGGGAATCCTCCCGTTTCAAATTCGGCGAATTAAATCACTATTTCATTATCAATTCGACGCGCCGGGAGCGATAATGTGCCGCGTATAGAATTATCACCTTTTAATTTTGGTCAGGAAAATACGATTTTATTAACGATCGTGAACGCGCGCGCGCGCGCGTTCGATCGAATTTTCCTGATGGAGAGCGCGGCGGTTTGTGTCAATGGTGGTGGCTGGGGTGGAAGCGGGCGAGAGGAGTCTCGTTTTAATCCACGAATCATTACAGTTTACCTGGGTTTCGGCATCAATGGATCAAATATTGGCTTTCAATCACTTAATGAAATTATAATGCATTCGAGCGAGCTTTTCTCGGTCGCGTACAATCTATTTGCGGCAAGTAAATGCAACAGAGATCGAGCAAAGGTGCAATCGGCCTGCCTCAGCAATACTAAGTCGTTAATTACGATTAATCGAATCGTCGATGCGTATCGTTGCTACAGCGCTGCCATTAATTCTAAAAATTTTCCAATCCACTTGCTTCAACGCCAGTTTTATTTAGCCGAATTCAGCGCGCGTTCGAATTTTCGACGGTAATAATTCCCAGTCAACGGAATTCGGTGGTTACCAACTCATTTCACGGCTTCCTCTATATTTCTCGGGCTGAAAAATTCGCGCATATTGACAGTTTGACAGTTGATACTTTGACGCGTGTGGCTGGATGGGAAATTCTATCGTGGAAATTAGATTTTGAACCAGCCAAAGCTACGGAACATTCTTCTTTCACTTTTTATACGTCAACTTTAATGAGGTTGGAACTCTGGAGAATCAACTGTCTTGTAAATTGGTACACCACTAACAAAACAAATGCCATTTACACAACTTTTCTAATAAAATGAATTTAAAGTAGACGACAATTATTAATCATGCCAAAAAATTCAATGACCGATGATACAAAAAAATAGTAAGAAACATGCATGAAAACGGAGAGCTTGACGCTCTCAATTCAGACTTACTTATGTATTCCGCCGAGAAAAGACATGATTGCCATAAGATCGCGTCGCTCGCCGAGGCAGAGCTGCGGGTGGGCATTGATAACAAAAGTGAATACAACTACACACGAAAGGGTAGCAGGTGAACGAACGAGTTAATGGAGTTTGATCGCTGATAGGATCGACCGCAAAGCCTCCAACGCTCCCGCTGATAACGTGCTCGCACTCCCCAAAAGCTGCCGCTGCCACATGTGCGCGCACACACATTACCGCAAAACATCTGTGTATGCGTGGAGCAATACACACATACGTGTGGTCAATCGACACCGATAGATAGAATAGCACACGCACATTGGAAACTAGCAGTGGCAAAGTTCACACCCAGGAAAAATGTTAGTTTGACCCAGCACTTTTTCACCGAGTATTTTCAACCGATGTTCGGTTGAAATTGTTTCAACATTTGCCTCGCTGATTTTTCGTTAGTACAATATTTTTTCTGGTTTTATTGCTAACATGTTTGGCAATGTGGATGTACCGCCGCGTAATCTGAATTCGACCTGAAAAGTTGTCGGCATTATTTCGGTGGATTAGTTCTTTCATTATGGCGGCGCAATGGAAATCGAAAATACAATAGCGAGGGCAGATCCTATCAGTTTAATGAGCACTCGGCTGGGAATAAGCTCCTGCAATTATCTGGCTCAGCTGCTTCCGCGTCTCCAGTTTGGCTCGAAGTAATGGCTTGCTTCTGTCTTCGAATTCTGATAGCCAAAGATTTGACCTTGTTGCGAGGGCACGTTTTTCTATTTGCCTTTGATTCTGTATCTATTGGGACTAAGATTGTGATAAAATGATACTTCAAATTTCGAATTTTTAATAAGATAAATAATGTTTTGTCCTCTGATTTCAGAAATGTTGATACTGCTTTTTATAAGCCTGGATTTATAATTAAATTTCACTCCAAGTCGAATAAAAAAATTTCGTTTTTCAATTCCAAACTATCGAATTGCTAGTAAAACTTGCGCTTCTCTAAGGAAGCCGGGTACCAATTAATTATTAGTGAAATGCGTTCGGGAGAGCTTGCCGAGGAAAATGGGCTGACATTGTCGTCAGAAAATTAGCGTCTTTCATTCTCGCCTACTCTTCCTCCTTTTCCTTTCCGTCATGGAAGATTTACTCTGTCGCTGGCGGCGAGCTCAGCGACGAAATCGACGTTATCGAATTATCGGGGCGATTAATCCATTTTCCACATTGTTTGCCTTGCAGCCGTTCTGAACTTCGTTATGTCCACCCTTTCAAGATTTAGCGTTTCATTGTTCCGTAGTTGTAACTACCGAAAGACAGAAGAGAAAGAAAAGAAGGAATCTGCGATAGATTGGAATTGGGCGCGCGTTACGCTCCGATTAAGATGGATATCAAATGATCGCCGGATGTTCGCTCGCCTGCTACAACTGGCACACGGCTGCAGATTGTTGGCAGTGCAACAATGTAATCTACCCGCAATCGATGATTCGCCACTATTTCGGGAACTGTGCTCCGTGTACGTGTGGTTCGCCTTTAAACGCGTTCTACACATCCATTAATCCTGTCGCTACTTCCGCCAGTTGCGCAACAGTCATGAATTCTAGTTCCCACTGTGCTCAGCACTGCGTGTTAGTACATTCACAGGAATTTTCTAGTTGATCGTTATTGGGTATTGAAAATTTGTGATTGCTAATTTATTTCTACTAAATCGGTTGATAAAGATTTTCAAAGGAATTCTTATTGGTCGACGGAAATATGGTTGGAATTCAAATTGTATTGCTTTTGTTTATCCGGAAATGTTTGAGCCATTGGTTTATAGCCACAATATTTCTTTTTAACGCTTTTTCTTCAGAAAAGCGCCTTTGCGAGAAGTTTAATGACATTTCTCGACGGTGCACTGTACAGCGGGCTTATTGAGTTCTTTCCATTAGATACAACATTTTGCCGACAGAGGCGCTACCGGCGAAGGCCTCCTATTATATATCTAATTTTGGTGTTCTCAGGCCGACTCTGTCCGCGGGCTATTTCATTTAATGACTCCAGTAAATAAGTAAACAACATCTTCTTTTCCTTCCTCGATGATATTGTCAACCCGTGTGTGCTTGCGTGTTCGTCTACGTGCTTTGCCCTTCTTTTTACTTCGATTGTGGCTCGCTTGATTAATACAAATGCTGGCGATCTACACTAAGGTTGTTTCACATTACACCAAACGTAAACGTATCACGTGAAATGAATTTTCCCATCATCCACCGTGTAAGTCTAGCAATTTTTAAAAGTATTTTTCATCCACCAGTTACTCTCGTTTGTGGTAACAACTTCAGTTGCAGAAAATTGCAGAAATGTCATAGCGAAATTTTCTTTATCACACAAAAAATGATTCTAATATTTTAAGATTACATTTTGCTGCTTCCGTATGTTATGCCAGCGTTTCGTGTAACGTGAATCGGGCTTTAGCCGCTAAATGAAGGAAGGAGTTAATAGAGTTTACCAGCGTCGACAGAATGGAGCGAAGGGTAACGTTACTGATATGAGCACCGAAATACAAGTGGCCTGGACACAGATAGCTTGCCAGCCACTCGCTATGCTTCCCTTTGGCCACCTTTGTACCCTCACATAGGACACCATCAGTCAATCTATTGTCCTTTAGTTCTACCGTTCAACCCCTTATGTTTCGACACAGGCTTCCTATTGCAGAGTGAAGCGGGCGAATTTTCGAATTCCAATTTAAGAATTCTACTCATTACTTAATTGCTTAATTTCTGTGAAAGTACATCGGTTCAATTTGTGTGGAAGCTGCAACATTTCTCTAGATTAAGTTTTCATCAAAACTCGTGGAATCGTGGATCAGCAGAACAATCATATTATGTTTGTTTTACAATTATAACGTGATCCAATTGTCATGTGATATCATAGTGCCGAAAATGGATGGTCCAATTCGAATGAAATAAGAGTATCATTAACAATTGATACTTTGAAACCGCGTAACATTAACCATGCTTGGCATTAAACGAATTCAATTATCACTGACTCATCAACAAGCTGCAATATCAAACTCTTACATTCACTCAACGACAAAAACTCCCCTAAATATCCCAGCCATCCACAAAATGAATTTCGAGTTGTCCCATAAACCCATGACACCCGGCGGAAGTTGACAGTGCTGGAAATATTCCAACATATGACCAATGTCCGCGACCGCTTCCGTTTAAATTCGTATTTTGCGCCGGGGAACTCCAAATTAATATCCGCCGCAGAAACACTCGCACTGTCAGGTACAGTGTGATTCAACCTTAGGAAACACACAAGTGTGCAACGTTCCATAATTCCCGACAGCCACAATTCTAATCTCGCATACACCAAATTCGAAATTTCGAGTCCGTGTCTTTTTCCTAGTCAGGAAATGCGAGAGAGTGCTGAAGTTCGCGTTTCCACCGTAGTTTACCGGCTTTGTGGCGCTGCGGCAATTAGTGTAACGCACGCGGCGCCGAGATTGCACTTGAATCGCGCTGTATGAAGGGTAATAGGCCGGGGAGAAAAGGGGAGGTGCATAGTCTATCGGCGAGTGTAAGAGGAGGAAGAGAGATCGGTGGGGTGCAATTGGAACGAGGCAGACAGACTTAGTCATCGACCGCCCCACATATTACAGCCTCCCTCGTTCTCCACCTTTTCTCTCCCTCGCTCTTGCTCCTGCTCTATTTTGTCCTGGCGCCCTCGCCTATTCTCCCAGAACCGCCGATTCGGTCCATGGTCAATTGACCATCCGGCATTCAAAGCCACGCACGTTCATGCTCCGTCAGGAGAGAGATAGATAAAGTTTCATCAAATGATCTCTGACACATACGCTTTCACTATGCAATTGTCCTTTCAATTGCAATTGAAATAAGTGTAATTGTGAATTATTCATTTCCATGATCATCTTTCTTTCGACAACCTCTTCTGCAATTATACATTCTCTTAATTGTACGTTCATTGAAGAGTCTTCCGAACTACTTCACTCGAAGTACTTCTTTGTTTCGTAATTAAATAACTTTAAATGTTAATGATTGTCGAATTTAAAACTCGAATAGTAATTGAATTTTTAGTATTTTTGGGGTGTATTTCAATTAGAATAATTCGTGTATAAATGTGATATTGCAGAACACGGGATTTCGAAATAGACAATTTGTAGGAAACACAATATCCTGTTCACTTCCACTAAAAGTGTCGGAGTAACTTTGTATATCGATATTCCGACATCGCGGGTGGATCGATTGGGTTTGCAGGACGCGAAACGTGCCAAATTTTACAATTACAGTTCCGAAGTGTACGCGCAGCGCGCGCGCGCGGCTGCCACGAAATCGGGGAAAGCGAGGACAAAACTATCCGATATCTCTATTTAATTTCAATCAATCTGACCGGCATTGTTACCGGGCACACGAAGGACAGTTAGATTGACAGTCGCAGGAGATGAAAAGGACAGGGTACTATACTCTGAGATGAATATTTTACCGTTCACCGTTCGATGCGTCACGCGATAATAAATCGTCCAGAATTACATTATTAATTCAAAAATCCAAAGCCAATATGCAACTATATACCGAACGCAAGAAATAGTTAATAATAAATTTGTAATCTCAGACTTTAACAAAAATCAATTTTTCTCAATTCTTATTGATTAATACAACCATCAGGTATCATCAGATACCTCACTATTCGATTCCTGGATCGGAAAGGAGGCCTTTTATGCACCAGTCTTAAAAGGCCTTTCAGATTTTAACAATAGATCTACGTGAGTTATTGAGAAACATGAACGGGTTGCTGCCCAGAAATTCTAAACAGAGCATCTTTAATAACTTGGGGAAAAAGCTTTGATTGTTTTGCGACAAAAACATGCACAGATAACTGTCAATATTGTCACGAGTTTTAATTTACCATTATATAAAAACTACTTATTTAATGTGCAATTTCCCCACATATTGAAGCGCAATTCGTACGAGAATTCTGTGAAATTCCGCTGTGTTTCATATCTCGAATAAATCGGAGTGAGAAGAACACGACGGCTCATTAGTACAACCTGCACAATGGGGAACAGAAAAATAATAATTCTGTCGAACGTCATTAAGGGGAGCAAATACATTGTGCGCACATCCCGTGCGGTTCTCTTTCGCCAGCGAACGGAGTAATTGCTGGCGCTGCTTAATAAATGTCGAAGCCACGCGTGTTTTTACAGGAGTGGACGATGACAAAAAAATCGGAGAAAATTAATCACTCGGCGTCGCAATCGGTGTCGGCGCATAAGGGAAAATGAAGCTCGCACCGGTTACCGAGTGGTACAAAGAAAATTAAACGGCCCCGACGAACATCGCCTATCGAGAGAATTCGCCGGCGCGCACCTTCAATTATTTTTCAGAGGAGAAATATTGAAAATTCTCAGTGAATTGAACGTTCGTAATATTGCGTTAATGAATGATACTTTAGCGACTGCATATATTTCACGAATGAAATATTACCAGTGAATGTCATATAGAATACGATTGGAAGTTATTTTACGAGAACTCGGCATTTCAGGAATAATTTAGTACGAGATACGAAGATTTGAAGCAAGCGAATTGGAAAATGAGAAACAGTAACTGCGAGTAAAAACGAATGCAAAAACATCTGGCTTATCTTTTGTAATTTCTGCAAAATAGTATCAGAGGGAGAGTATTTTTTCATAACTAATAAACAATATCATTGCATGCCTTTGTATATGAAATCTTTCCACTTTATATTCTCTAACTAGAAAAAATCAAAGGCAATAAAAGAGTGCAATATTATGTTTCTGAATCCTTCCATTATACCTCACTCAGTAATAGAATTTGTGAAAATCGAGGGAACCAAGACATTTTCCAACTAAAATTACACTCGCAAGGACGCGTCAATAAACGTGTCTTACAACTCCATAGTTCTGTCGAACAAATGTCACACACGAGTCGCGGAGAATTGAACACTTTACTTCGCACTCGATTTCAAGGAATCCTTCTGGCAAAGTGAAAGTCCATTGCGAAGAGTGCCACCTGTTCTCGCTGTGCTCGAAGGGTGTTCGACGGTGCTGCTCGAGCGTAAAATTGCATTAAGAATTTGCCGCCGGCTTTTAAAGTGGCGGCGGCCGCCGCCGCTCTTAAAACTTTTTCATCGCGACCTGATCCAATAACTCAATTACCGGTGAAATATATGCACGCTAATGCTCGGAATACAGTGCCTCTTTAGACGCGGAGTTACGTGTACTAAACAGCACGATTAATCTTCACTTGCAAGATTAACGACCTGCAATTTTTTTCCTTGCACTTTTTCCCCTCCGCTCTTTAAAATAGCGTGATTCAAACAAATCTTCAAAATGTCTACATTTCGATTATAAGACAGATAAAATATCAGGAACGAATTAAAAACATTCTAAAAACTGTCATTGCTAACATTTTTCACAATATGTTTTATCGAAATACTATTTCCCTTTATTTCCTTCCATCTGACCCGAAAGTTACCGAATACTCGATCTGATATCTTTTTTCGAAGAATGATTCTGTCTCTCTCTAATGAATCTTTAATGAACATTCGAGGCCACGGCGGCTGCCAAGGATATCGCGGGACTTTATTGAAGGAGTTCGCAAACTCCTTAAAATACGTCTCCGGGAGCGCTCGGGCGATAAGGGCGGCTGGCCGGGAGGAAAGACGGCAGATAAGAGCCAGCAACAGCCGAGCGGAGGGTCTGGGGTGTAAGGAAAATCTTCACGAAACAGTTCTAAAATCCGGCGACGTCTGCCGTGAAAAATGTACATACGATTTCCTTGCCAACTCGGTGATATGTAAAGTTTGACGGCTTCGCAAACACATTCGCAAGATCAGTGACTTTAGAGAGACATTCGCAGTGGAATATTTTTTTTTTTTTCCTTCAGAAAAATGGCAGTTGTAACTATCGAACGCTTTATCATAATATTAGAACGTTCCTTATTGAATAAATCAAATGAACCACCAACACATTCTTTTCATTTGCAACATTGTAAAGACTGTTTCCCATGAAAATATTGCACGGAAGAATATAGTGGGAAAAAGAGTTATCAAAAAAGCAGACGTTGATGAGATTCAAGGATGGTTTCATAAAAGCTTTTGCCCCAAGGCCTTGAAGATACCGGTAAACGTCGCATGCGTGGAACATCGGCTGAACCAACCCCTTCCAACCCCTAAAACTCAACACCAAGCCTTTTACCAGGGGTGCTGTGGTAACGCAATATAATACGTAAAGACTCGTGCTAAACCACGAGATCAAGTCAGCTTTGTATCCTATTTTCAGGATCGCTCCCCATTTATCCTTGCTTCCTTCTAAGTGCGGCTAATGAAGGTTTCATTAGCGGCCGATTAGAGTTATCTCCTCGCATCTTCCCTGCAGTTTCGACGCCCCGTTGATAGAAGTTAAGCGGGACAAATGGAAATGTCTAATTTCTCGTAGTGTCCAAGTTGACTTTCAGAAATCGAGTAGTTTTCGAATTAGATATTTTCCATTCCAAACTGAATAAGAAAAGTTATGTGATACAGACAAATGGGAAGAATAAATTAGTTGATATTTAATATGAAAGTCTGTAATGACAATAAAGTTACTTTTAGTGCCTTTTTTAAGTAATTGCAAGTTCAGAGATTTTCCAATAAATAGAAAATGTAATTCGTTATTCAAAGGCCTCTATTACCACTCGTACGAGAAATCCAGCTTCGCGAATCGGCATTTTGAAACTGGGTCAATCGGACACTGTAAAATTGTTGACTGGGCAACTAGAAGTCCGAATTTCGCGAAAGTAATGCCTCTCGACTGATTTCTGGGCGTTTATGAAAAATCGAGATGGGCGGATGCTTAGGCTTCGAAAGGCGGGTGCACTCGAGAATTGGGAGTGGCGAATCCAGAGAATTTCGGCCAAGTCCACGGACATATCCTCGAGTTTGAGGTCCGGTTACATCAGCTTTAAGTGGACGATCGATATCGCACCATAATATACGCGGTGGTAGAAGAAAAAAAGGACGCACGCGAGAGCACAAAATGTGGTAAAATAACAAAAAAAAACGAGGTACGTTCCTCCTCTTCGTCCACCGCCGACCACCGTTCTAGAACAGGGTCGTAAAAACTGGAGAGAAGAGCACTTGGAATCAAAGAGGGAATTTGTCATTCGCAGCATCTGCGAAAACGTGTCGCCCGCTCGTAAAAGCTATCCTCCACTCGAGTCTCTTCGTCCACTCCTTCTTACCCGTGGCATTCGACGCTCCCGAATAATTAAAGCAATCAAGTTCTCCTTCCTCCCGGCTATCTAACGTCACAGTTATCTACCTTTTTCCCAGTGCCAAGTGCTGGCAGCCGCGCGAAAACGTTTTTCCAACGCTTTTCCTACCGCTTAGTGCGATGCGACACCGAATGCTAAATGTCGGTGGTAAAAGATCTTATAAATGTGAGCACGTTTTATAGAGGAAATAGAAATCTAACTAGTAAGATTTCTCTTGTTAATTATGTTTTGGAATTTCTCCAACAGTCCATTTTCGTTTAAATAGCTGAATAGTAATATCGATGGACGTATTGCAGACACCCGTGCTTTCGACTAAATCTGCACTGTTTGCAAGCTGTCTGCGCTCTGATCGCGTGACAATAGGGAATGCACGATTGACTAGGCAAATACGCGTATAAACAGTTCCCGCAACCCGTAAATGGTGTAGCCGTAGTCGAACAGTTGTGTAAGAACGAAGCTGTGCATTCGACAGAATGTATCAATATTATAACGTTCCTTGTTAAACAAATCCAGTTATTAATAATGTTTACAAGTCATTATCGAAAGACATACAATTTTTCACACAAAAATAAAAAGATGCTAACAAAACCTTACGGGATTTTAAAATTTTAAACAGGTAAAAAACCTCACATTCTTTACTTGGCATAAAATCAAAAAGTTAAAACTTTCCTGTTGAAAACTTCTCGAAATTGCTCAGGTGTTTCGTCGACAATTTGTCAGGATATAGCAGTGCATATGTGCCAAAACGATTTGCGTTCGGTGTTGACAGTTCAGGCATCACGAGAGTAATTGATTTGGGGATTAAGAAGTCATCATAGTTGCGGTTGAACAGTGAAGGAACGGCGACCACCGAGCTGACTGAATGTTGCATGGGGGGTTTTTGTGGGCCATTGAAAATTGAATGGGGCTCTAGTCCCTTTCCACTTGATGTCGGCTCTCGCACAGCCCACTGTAAAAGCTGATCCACAGCGCCGGCCAGCTTTTGTTTGGTGCAGGTCGCCAGATTGATAGATTCCGAGCGGCGCCTCGTTAACCAATCGCGGCCAATCGATCATTTTCCCAGTGCAAAAGTGCAATCGCCCGGAGGAATTGAAACACGTGTACACCACCCGTTGCTGAACTCCACGTTTCCGTTGCAAATGATGCCGATTTCAAAAAAGCGTTTGCCGCACTCGAACAATACAGTGGGAAAACTCAAATTTGGTAACGTTCCGAATAGTTTTTGAAAGTTTTAGATTCTTTCCTACTTGATTGATTTCCAATCGGAACTGCTAATTGAAGCAAAACTACTTCCACGTGCATTGAACTCGAAAGAAATCACACTTGTCTTTACGAACACCGTGAAACTTTGTGCACTTAACCACAAAATGATTTGTGGAGCGAATTGGAAACCGACCGATGAATCTCGCTCGTCATTGAATTCCTCGACCAAGTAAAATATCTAGGCATTTAATGTGCGCACATATTTGCGTTATCCGGTGTAATAAGAAGTGCGACTGGTGGTAACTGGAGCGTGCAAAGATTTAATATCCCTGGTAAACGGAATCCTTTGACACGGTTACGCGTGTGCATGTCGAAAAATCGAGCGACCGAATTCCTCTATGATTTCCTTCCAAAAACAGATGGCCGAGCACACTATCATTAAAAAAAATCATCGGTCAACAGAATTACAACTAGAAAAAGAGAACAAACGTTCACTTGTTATTTAAGTCAGTGGTCCTTAAACCATAAATACAAATACCACAAACAATGTAAAATCTTTTACTAAACATTCTTGTTTTTGCTTCAGTTTAAATTAACGTCAGACGAAGGTTTGCATGACTGTGTAGAATTTTCCGAAGCAAAACTTTTGTAACGGGCGAAACTTCTAGAGCAGCTGCACTGCGCCACGCAGCATTCTTGAAAGACTTGAAGTGCCCGATTAACAAAAAAAAAAACACAACTTTAAAAGTTTCTTTAGAGCGAAAGTTGAATAATGGTCGCATGATTGCATGGATTCTAATATCGTATGACAATATAATTCATTTAAAATGGAAACTCAATTACTCTCTATGATAGACAAAACCGATAATTAGAGGGTTGATGTGTTATCCACAGTGATTGTAGTTACTACGGTCAAACAACTTATAGGACGATGCATGCTACAAGTACATGCTATTAATACGAAACATGTTTCGAAGCCTCCATAGATTGGAGCCGTCTTTTGGCTATATGGTTAGCGCGCACGTCGCACACATGTGCACAAAACAGGCTGCAGTGTAGGGGTGCGTTTATCGATTCCATAATAAGGTAGCATGGGAAACCGGCAATTTCGCAAAGTCCTGTAAAGTATCACGTCACCTAATCGCTCGGTCTACTTCGAAGGGAATTAGATTGCGCAAGCATCGCTAGTGTTAGATCCTTGATGAACGAAAAAAAAAACTATCCTCAGTTTTGTTTCCATTTAAATCCTAGAAAAGTACAAGCAAAATCCCTCAAAGCAACGAATTTCAATTTTTTCTTTCACTTTCAATTGCAGGAAACTTTAAAGTGCTTTTATAGAAAGTGCTTTCTACTTTTCCATTTATAGTAACTGAATACGAAGCCTTTTAAGCTCTTCTACAAAACTATATTGCTTTCTTTTGATTTACTCATTTCGTCTGTCGAAACAGTTTTGACCATAACTAGAATTAAATTGATTTAATCGGCTTTTTATTGCTCCTCGAATTTACGAAGCTGAATTTGTACATTAAAGAGGTCAATACACGAGCATTTTGTGGCTGATTCTTGACCATTCGGAAATATCGTCGGGATCTATTAAAGCCTTTTTCAGAGGCTGAGAGGAAAGGGTCATAGGAAGGTTCGAGTGGACGGGAATATCGGAGGTAGCACACACACACACACACACACATACACAGAGTTAGTCGAAACCGATTGAAAGGCGAGTCGAGTGGACGATCAAAGCGGAAGTATGCTCGATGGGATCGAAAGGAGCCGGAAGCCCTGCTGGAGGATGCTCCTGCGAGGTAGAAGATGAAAGCTCGGCTCTGTTCGGTTAATGAAATCTTGTAATACTCTCCTGTGGCGAGCAACATACCCAAGAGTTCCCCATAGCCAATGTAACCACCGAAATTCTTGGGATTACTTTGTAATCGACTTAGCTGGACCATCGGAAAATATGTACAACTTCTAATAACGAATGTAGAGGATGCAGTGGAAAAATATGCTAGGAAAAAACTAAAATAGAACATCAAAATAAAATGGTAACTGGATATGAGAGATGTTCAAACAAAATTGAAAACTGTTAAAAACGGGAAAATGTAGTTTCGATATCTTGTGTATAAAATCATTTGCTGCCTGTACACGTTAATTTCCATGACCAAAACTGATGAAACAAGACAAAAGTTTCTAAATCGACTAACAATGTAACCCAACAGAAATGTGCAAATTCTATTCCACGCTATCTTATTACAAAATGACATTTGCTCTTCATTATACTAAGGCAGCATCCACTCTATTACGTCCGACACGTTTTAATCCAGAAGGGCTCGAAACTCGACAGACTGTTCTTGCCGAAGTTCTGGCCGGCGCCGCCGGACAATTAATCATACCTTAATCGCTTCCATGGCGTTATCGGCGGCGTGTAATTAACAGGCAAGACTGCGAGAGAAGTGGTTGAAAACAAGGGGGAGGCTGTAATATATTTATTCGTTTTTTAGAATCAGCCACACTGCCATAAAGCTCGAAAAAAAGGAGGTAACTGTATTCTAAAGGGCTAAACAATGATGGTGTTCCTTGAGCCACTGCACGCTCCACTTGTCTTTCTATGCACATCACGTCTTTGAACTTTCAAAGATGGACGGAAGTGAAATTGCGTTCGGAGAGGAGCCTCCTCTCTCCTTGTTCCACCATTCTCTCGCAAATTTCTTTCCTTTTTCGTCAGTTGATTCTTTTTCCTTTCAACCTCCCGACTGCCGTACCAACTGCACCATGAATGATCTCGCTTCTAAGAAGCCTTCGAAATTGTGCTGCTCGCACTTTTAATCCAATTTTTATTTCTCTGAATTCTTTCAGCGATGTCGTCGAGTAAAGAATTGCCAACAATTTGGAGTGGGTGTCCAAGGAATTTTTCATATTGAAATATTCAATTTAAATTCGTATCGAGTGGTTTATCGGAGTGGAAATTGAGAATGTCGTTCGTATTACACAGTACAAGAATTGTAATTTGACTCGTTACCGAATAAAACAAAAAAATTAATGCCATCTAGTTTTCCCAGATGGACCATAGGTTAGGCAGTAGCTTTGATAAAAACCCATCGGAATTCTCCTTCATTAGTCTAATTCGCCCAGTGTCTCCTTAATTGGCGAGTGCATTAGTCACAGGTCAGACGGGAATTTTAATAGAGGCCTGAATGAAAAAGAGAGGCCGGTACTTTCTATAATGAAGTGATAACTGGGGAATTAAAACATGTTTCCGTTCATTTCTCAGAATTTCTGGCCCACGCATTTCTCTCGCTAAATGACTGAATGACTGAACATTTCTGACACACGTATTTGTCAGTGTGTACTGTCAAGCTTAATGTGTGTCGGCTGTTTATGGCAAAGGTCGAACGTGCACGTTACAATCATCGGCCGGCGAAGCCACCCAACTGTCATCCTTCGGGATTACGTGTGCGCGCGTTTATCAGAGATTGCGTTCATCCTCGACAAATATTTTGCTCAGCAAGATGCACTCGAATGCGGTGGAAGGTCGAAGAAAATACTCAGCATCCTCGTACGTGTAAAGCGAATATTGGAAAAATGAAGTCGCGTATATGCGAGGACCGTCCACACGAACGCCCATTACTTTGCACATATTTTATGAAATTTTTGAAAATTTTACAATAACCCTGACATAACACGCTGTCACCCAATATGTTGCGCGGACTGCCGCCATAAACTCCATGGGGGATATAGATCTCTATGTGCAAGTTTGAAGTTTCAGGGAAGCATCGTTTGAACTTTACCTTCTATTAATTTGTTAACGGGCTTGTCGTTTGCTTTTCTCTAAACTTGCGCTCTACCAACAACGCAATATTAAACTAGTCATTAATCTTTCTATTCGTGTGGTTTAAGCTTTACTAATTTTTTATTTTTATCGGAGATGATCGAAGCTGGCTCCCGTTCATGATCCAACGATCAGGATGATTTATTGATTCATTAAAAATCTAAGCGTTGAATCTTCCCTCGTAAATACGAGCAGTAAAACAGGATATCGCTTGGATGTAAGAATCCGTGGCATTGAAAAAGTGGAGCGACAATTTATTGGGCGCATTCTTTTTGCGATATTACCCGTCGGGGCGCGATCAATAAGAGTACTTTTATTTCATTCAATCCGTGAAGGGAATACTGCGCGACGTATCATTCGTACATTGTAGCATGGATCCGCTTTTCCGGCACACCCGGGAGAGCAATGTTTCTTACTTGCAACAGAAACCATAGTTTGAGCTTACACAGTTTGCGCTCGTTCAGATTACTTGGGAGAATACTCCTCCGAGTTGTTCATTGAGAGTCTCTTCATTTAGAATGATACGAACTGTATCAAAAAAATGGTAGAACTAAATAGACGAAATTAAATCGACCTAATTTATATAAATCTACAAGGTGCTTGACTTGCTTTCAAATTGCCTTCAAAATTGTAATTTTAATTAGATACGAATATTTCTCAATGCTTTTCTACATGTTATGCATTGCATATAATATTTAATATCATCTATAATGTATATAATATACATATACATACTTGATAAAAAGTGGAGTGCTACTGTTGATTCAAATGGAAGTTAAACACCCTGTACAGGGTGACTCTCACCCCAACGTTCGGAACGTTCGGTGCTTTTCGAGAGGGAATTAGCCTCTATAAGTACCCTCTACTTCCGAAAGCTCCACACTAATGAGCACCATGCGAATCCAAACTCCAAAAAAGCACGTAGGAAAAACTCATGACATGGTGAAAAAGTAGGGAAAAGTTCGAGGGCTCGTTTCAGCCGAGGCCCATAAATCGTTCGGTAATACTCTCTGAGGCAGGATGGAGCGGTCATTTAGCAGGAGGCCGAGAGCTTTTCACCCTAGCGAACTATACTGGCAGTCATCGTGTCTGAATGATAAATCCGTATTTTCCTCCTTTTTTTCCATTTTCATCCTTTCATCATTTCATCAGAAATAAATCAGATTTTGTTTTCATTTCTTAACCATTAAAAATACAAAAAAATTATTTAAATTCTTTCCAATCAATCGACGATCTTTTGAACTACATTTCAAATAAAAAAAATCCAAATAATAGGAAGTTACTGGAAAGAAAATGGAAAAAGAATTAGAAGCGCTAAGAATTAATGAACGAATTTTCATCATTCACTCATTGTTTCCATTGTTTGCTTTCAGGTGGTGCGGGTATCAGTGAGGGGTGCGTAAGGGTCTGAGAGTGAGGTGGGTCCGATCCATGGTGACCAATGGAAGCGTCCTGATGCAGGCTACCATACCTGCCGATCACCCGGCGTGGTGGTTGCCGGCCTGATTTTCCAAGACGATTTTCCACCCCCTCGCACAGGCACAGAGCAGTGCGGTGGAAAGCGTCCACGCCGAACAATACAGCCATTTCCGTCTCCTCCACCCCACGTGGCCGAACCATTACCTAATAAGGTGCGTTGCAACTCCTCACCCCAACCACCCCAATTTCATTTCGTTTCTCGACCTCCTTGATTTCCAGCGTCGACCAATCTATTTGTGTCTAACTTCCACTTACAATAGCTAAAGCCAGTATTTTTAGAATAAATTTTCTTTAATTTTCTTTCTATTCTAAGGAAGAAAATATATTTCTATTTAAAGAGAAGTTTTCTTTTTAAAGAGTTTTTTTTAAAACACTGGGTGTGCGACTATTCTTTTTATCTCATTTTCTTGAGATCGATCTGTTTACCGAGCAGGTGGCTATGATAGCCTGCTCTGTTTTCCTGTCAGTTGATACTGAGACAGTTGCATATATCAAGAGATATTGTACCTATTAGATTATCTATATTCACTTCGAGAACCTGCTCTGAATGTGAATAAAATTCTAGATGGAATGTTAAAAAGAGACTTATTCTTATATGCTAGACAATATTGGAAGAACGCAATCATCACACTTAAATAATACTTAGTAAAACATAAGTATTCAATAAAGTTGAATAAAAAATGAGACTCGATCTAAACTCATTAGCGGCTCTTATTTCGAAACAATATATACTGTTTATTTAACAGCTTGTTTAATAGGCAATTGATCGACACGAGTATTATAGTGAGTCTATCCGAATCCTGTAGACTGGACTACCAGAATCCGGTGAAGGGAACCGAGCCAGTAAAACGAGGAGGAACAAAGTTATACTTCCAATAGAATTCTTCCGGGCTGAAAGCCACAGTAGTATTTTACCGCGCTACTTCCAAACAGACCTGTTACTCGGCCGAATAAATTAGATTCCTTTATAATCAAAGTTCACGATGAGATAGCCGAGGGAGCGCTGGTGTGCCAAGCAGCTCAGCCAAGCCACATTATTCTTTCTTCTTTTGTATTTTCTACGAAGTTTCCAACGGTATACACTTGGAGGGGGGTTCGCTTTCCAGCATTCTATGAATTTTCCACGACGAAGCATCATCCGCTCCCATAACCGTAATAATTTCGAGGAGTCGTTGGTGCGACTCGACACCCGCCGTCTCTGTAATTCCATTCATCCAACGTCGCCGTCAGATTGCGCTTCGGCCAAAAGACAAATGAGATTTTCGGGGCCTCCCGTGGTGTTTGCCGGTGTATCTGTAACCACTCTCTTCTCTACCGCGAATAGATACCATGCCTCCGCCCCCGCAGACCGACCCGAAATTCTTGGCAATTCACTGACATCCACCGTGGCATTCACATAGGCCAAGCCGCGCACTGTTAGAACCGTTAGAAACAGGAATTCACTAGCTATTCGGTTAGAAGTACAGTCAACAGAATCGAGAGTGCAACCATAACAGTGCTATACGTGATTCCTTTTAATATATATTATCATCAGACGTCAACTACTATTGTTTTATCAAAGCCACGTTTCATTCTATTCCGCTTTTTGGGTGAGTATTTAGAAATTAGAAGAACTCAATATGCTTAAATCATAACTTCCATTTTTCTATTTAAATAATCATATTAGTAATGATTCGAGTTTTTAATTACGTGTCAAAACTATCAAATCAGTTATAATTACCATACTAATTGGCAAGAGCACGATTCCGTCAAAACTGTCGCAGATCTCGCGTGTCGGTCCGCAGCGACCTTTCAAGGCTTCCAATGCGGTGGTAGAAAATCGTCGATACATCGAGGCGTTTTCCGATGCCGGGTGTGTTCCCACCCGCGGCCGAGTTCCCATCAGGCGCATCAGTGTATCGTCATGAAGGCAAGCGAGCGTATACCGAGGCAGCCACGTACCGCGAGTTCGCATTAGCCTATTTACAGGAGATTAACATGCCGCCTGCCGGAGGTAACGCGAACCATTTACTCGAGGATTATTACTCGCCCGGGTACTCGCAAGCACAATTCGTAATATTCAAGATATCTCGAATTACTCGAGCGCTTCTTGTCGCGCACTGCTAAACAGATGCATGCATGCATGCACTCGTATTTCCCTTCCTCTCTTCTTCGGCCCTTGCGCCGATTTACCTCGTTCTCCGCCCACTGTTTATCTGTCTCATGTTTCGCATATTATGCCGGCGCACGGCCGAGCGCTGCCGCCGCCGCCGCCAATCTTAATTATTGTTCGTCGGGAAAACTGGGTCGGATTTCGAATCATACTAGTTACTCATTAACCGTTGCAGTCCTGGCATCCTCCACCATCCTCCTCCTCCTCTTCCACCCCTGAAAACAGAAGCCAGCTCTCCTGTTTATACGTTGGGGCTTGCTGTTTCCCCGTGTCCGTTTCCATTTATCATGGTTGCACGTCTACCAATGCCGGAAATTCACTTTTCACTCAATCCCACCGTTTATCTCCTCTGAATCGCCAAACCCTCACACACTCGCACCCCGCTTTCCTAGCCGCGAAATATCGGCTGCGCTTGCTGGAAAACTGCTGCATTAAAATGCAACACGATCGACATGTGCGTTTATACATGCGAGTCATGGGGATTTTCGTGGAATCTACTGTTTTTTTTAGTGGTTTAATGGTGGAAACGAGAGAGCTAACGATTTCGAGCCGGAAGTGATAATGAACAATTCGCTGTTGGGTGAAATTGCTCGTGAATGATTAATTTTTAGTTTGGATTGCGTTTGTTAATTGTGTTAAGTTATGTAGGAGAATTATTTAATATTGTGCTGTTGGGATTTGTGATGTTGCGTGCCATATAAGTGTGGGTTTCTTATAAAAGAAAGGTAAAATCCAGGGGATTGATGGGAGTATCGTTTGAAATACGAAACTGTGTTATCAGTTCAACTGACAGGTGAAAATGGAGCAAAGTATATTGGCTGCATCAACGAAGTGAATCGAAGACTTCAAAATGAGATGCAAGTCAATCAGAAATCAGCCAACAACGTAAAAGCATTTCACAAACATATCACGAAGATCTCATATCTGACATATCCATTATTTCGAATTCTTTAAAGACTTTCCAACCCTGTTTCGAATATATTCTAAACTACAATACATATTCTACCAATTTACAAATAAATTAAAAATCAAACTTCAAAATATTGGAAAGAATAATTAAGAGTCTTCCAATACTTTCTCGAATAAATTTCTCAAAATGCAAGAAATATCCTGACAATTCACAAATCAATTAAAACTCAAATAATTTAAAAACGCTCGACAAAACGATTAAAAAAGAATTTCTACCTGATATGTGTGCAGAGCTGGAGAAGCGGCCGCAGCCGCCGCCGCCTCGGAGCTCTGAGGAGCTGGAGGATCTGCAGAAATTGTTGCACTTCCCTGAGGAGGTGGCACTCAGGTTGACGGAGAGCGAGTACCAGCTGTTCTACACGGTATCACCTGAGGAGTACCTGAGGCACGTGGCACAGGATCAAAGTACTTCGCAAAAATCATCTGCCAGGCCATCGACCTCCAATCGGTACCCAACCGCACCAACCACAGCCAACAGCTCCACCCAAACCGAGGAGGAGTCCAATTGGCCCGTAGCTTCCTTATCCACTTCGGTACAGACTCTCATCAATCGGTTCAACGAGGTACACCCCATCAAAATACTCTTCGCACTGCCAATCTCACTCGAACACCAAGTAAACTTTCTCCTCCCACTCAATTTGCCACTTTCTCACTTTCCTTGTAACCGAATGGGAGTCCGAAATGTTCTTAATTCACGAAGCTTCGCTAATTAAGTAAATAATAGTAATTGATAATAATTAAAATGTTGAATGGATATAGCATTTTTAAATAGGGTTATATGACAGCATGTTGATGAATAGATTAACTTTCGACGAGAAAGCAGATACTAAATTAAATAATTATCACAGAGTGCTTTGACGAAATATATTTTAGAGAATGATTCTCATTAGTTTTCTCAGAGACATACATACTCTGTTTTGTTTTAAAACAATGAGATTTTTAATTTAAATAAATACTAAATATGGTGCAAAGAGCAATTTCACGTTTTCAGATAATTAATTTAAATATTGTGTTACTGATATAAAGTGATATCATACTCGAATTCTATTTAAGTATATCACAGCTATAAGTAAGCCGATTATTAGTTTCCTCCAACAAAAATCCGGGATTTAAGGCTGCGTGCATTACTCGCATTCAGCTTCCCGCGCCGCACAAGGCACAAGCGCACAGAGGCAGAAGTGTGATGACAAAAACGCGCTTAAGCTAAAAGCACGAGCCATTTTCCCTCGCAATACACAAAAAAAAAAAAACTCGAGAGACCCATTTTCGCATCCTCGTCCGAATTTAGCTCTCGTAATTTGCTCTAGAGGCGATAAAAGAAAAACCAACAGTACCAAGAATAATAACTCGTTCATGAAAACGAAATATCGAAACTCTGAGAACAGAAACTAAATCGTTCATGAAAACTAAATATCGGAACCTGGCAAACAGAAATTCAAAGGTGCTGCCTGTCGCTTGCATTTGGCGAAGGCGTCATAACCGCTTCACTCTCCTCCCACTGTTATTCTCGCCAAACGATCCCTCGTCGGCGGATTTTAATGAGGCGTATCTACTTTTGGCAGCAGCGATGTCTCACTGCGACAGAGAGCAGACTCTTGGATGGTGCGATAAAGAGAAAAGGAGAGAGTGTGTGTGAGAGAGAGAGAGAGAGAGAGAGAGAGAGAGAGAGAGAGAGAGAGAGAGAAAGGGGGAGGTTTTTCGTCGGGCGATACTTTCACCCCAGTGACCTACACACACAAAATGCTGGCTGGCTCTGCTTGCTCCACAGGTATTGCCGACAGCCTCCCCCATTACTTAACGCCACCTCCCTTTCTCTCTCATTTTCAACATTCTCTCTCTCTCTCTCTCTCTCTCTCTCTCTCTCTCTCTCACTCTTTCATCCGCTGGTTTCTGTTCTTGCCAGGACGGGCGAGCGCGCGCCTCGGGCAAGGTTGAAAGCTCCGCTACAAGAAACGAAACTTCCTCTTCTCTCGCTCGCAATTCCTCAAAAGTTTCTCTGCAGATAAAGCGGTGCTCCCGCGCCATTTTTCTCTGTTTCCACGGGGAGCGGAAGAGAGACACAGGAAGAGAGTAAAAGAGAGAGGGAAGGAAAGCCTGTCGAGGAAAGCGAGCTCGAAAACTCTATCGACTGACCTACTCCGCGATTCCGATTTTCCCCACATCCCGCTGGACCACTGAAGAGAGAGAGAGAGAAACAGAGGGAAAAGAGAGGAACTTTACCGCAGCTTTGGATTCCTAGCAAAAAATATTCCAACCCGAGCGCGCGCGCGCGCGCTCGAGTGAGCCTGTTTTCGAGAATATCTTGACACCATCTCAACAGGAAAATCCGAGTCCCGTGACGCAGAACGTTAGCGGGCGCGCGAGTATACATACATACACATAGGCCAGAGACAAAAAAGTGGAGCCAGCATTACTGAGCTCCCGCGCTATTTCTGGCAGAGCGTGTTATCAAGCGAGAGGAACCTGGCTCACGTAGCACCTTGACACCATGTACTCCCCTGAATAAATCTGGCCATTTATCAAGCGTCCAACAACTCTTCTTGAGGAATCATCCAGTTGCGGTCTGGCGCAAGCTGTGAATATAGTCTGACCAGATTGGGTAGTGTGTATACAGACTTTTTTTTGAGAAGACGGAAGAGAAACGAGGATTTGAAAATGGTATTTGAAAATACAGAAAGTCGAGAGAGAATGATGGGAAAAGTAAGGATTATACCTTGAATGAGTCTGGTATTAGATAATATACGTGAAGAGATTTATAATAATAAGATTGTTAGTAAGGAATTATTTTAATTGGATTCGTATTAAAAGTAAAGCATTTAAAGATTTCGGTAAAGAACTTAGAACGGAAATGTTTCGAATATGAAGATTTGAGAGTTTTACTAGAAATGGAACTGACCAGTTTGAATATTTGAATATTGGAATTAGCGAAGCCAAACTTTTAGAGGGAGTATTGCAAAAATTACAATCTTTTATTGGACACAGTAGTCAGTCCTTGATTGCATGGAATACATAGAGGGGATTGCGTCCGAAGCAAGCAATAGTCAAACACTCTGACAATTTCACGGTTCGCATGTGCAAAGGGACTTTTTGTTGAAGCGAACTTTCATTATTTCTTTGTAGAGCAGGCGACAAACGGTTGACCCGCTTTTTCAAGGATAGTCAGCAAAAGCAGGCCAGGCGATTTTCCACTGATCCGACAGCTTGCGAGCCAATCAAACTATCATTAGTGTCATCGCGAATGACGCGCGCACCTTTAAACAAAACGAAATTGGCTTTAGTTAAATATCACCAACAATATACACAAACCAGTATATTGCACGATGGTTTTCCATAAGAAAAGTAAGGAAAATAGAGGAACAAAATGCTGGAAATTGCATTGCTGGAAATCGAGAGAAATCCAAGGGAGAGGAATGCGTCGATGCACCCGATATCTCGGTCAATCAATCGATCAAGCGGCTAGTGAGAGTACACACACGCATGGGACAGAAGCGCACGTTTGATTGTGGAACCGATAAGAATCGAATGGAAGAGGATAAACGGTCGAAGGGCGAGCTTGGAATATTGAAGAACAAACGTGCACACATGCTTCGTCCATGCAGTGATTGCACCAAGGAGAGATCTCTCTCCATTTCCCTCTCCACTTTCGGAAGAGCACCGTAAACCCCGTCAATAATTCCGAGCACCATCGGGAACCTCTCCCGAAGGTATTCTCTCCCCCACGTAAGCTCATGCCATGTGGAAAATGCACAGGAGAATTTCCTGAATTGAATCCTTCCGACGAAACAACGCAATCCGAAAAATCACACCCGTACACTATTACTCTGCAACAGTGGAACTTATTATATATAAGAATTTAAATATTCTGATCAGAATTATCATATACTTTGTTTGTAAAAAAAATACAAAGAGCAAATTCTGAATGGGATCAATTTCTAATTTTCCCGCATTTCCATAAATATTTATAATCGTCACATTTCTGCCAAAGTGAAGTAACACTTCAAAAGTATAAAATGCCTGAGAATATATTCAATTCAATTAATTAACTTTTGCCTATCGATCACTTTTCTGCGAGGTCACATTTACACGAAGGACTTCCACGCAAGTTCAAGCACACTCACGTACTTGAATTAAAATTATGGAGCATTAAATTCCAAGAGAGTAAGTTGCACTTGGGAGGCGCTCAAGCCATCTTGTGTTTCTGTGATGTTAATTAGGTGAGCTCATGGGTGACCCACGCGATAACGAGCGGCTCTACGGTGGAGGAAAGGCAGGCGGTGCTATCCTGTATCCTACGAGTGGCTCAGACCTGCTGGAACACCGGCAACTTTAATTCGGCCATGGAAATTATCGCTGGTCTCAAGTAAGGATCTCTTACTATTCTTATCGCTTTTGTACTTTCCCCTTCCATTCCTTCTCGTCCCTAGCCATTTCTCTTTCTCTTTCTCGACCCGACTTGGCACTGCCAGGTTCTCGGTGTGTCTTACACAAGTGACTACAAGCGTGCGCCAAGTGAACGACAAAGCACTTCCAGTGAAGCTCCAGTTAAGGAACTCCCCTTAACTTCTTGTGTGTTCCCAACCCCTTGCTTCAAGTGCTTCATTACAATTTCCTATTTCTTCTGAACGCACCAGAGACTTAGACTTTGCTTTTTATTTCGTTTCGGATAGTTGATTCGAAAGTGAGAGTTGAAACTTTATTATTGTGGGTCGTTGTGAAAATCTTACGAATTGTTTTTAAGATTTGATCAATTTATATGCTGAATCGTCTTTTGTATTAAAAGATGGATTATATTTGAATTTACAAGCTGTGAATAGCATATAATATTTGCCTAATATTGATTTTTTATTGTATACATTTTTAAAGATTTAAACTCATTGATATTTTCATACTTGGAACTAGCTTGTTTATAGATACTTATTAATCTGGAGAGTTTATTTTGAGGATATGCGAAAGCAAGACCAAATTGAGAGTCAATACGGGCAAAGGTAGAGGAGGCTAAGCGCGTTCATGAAGACGCCTCAATCAGACGTCAAGAATCGTATGTAATAAGACACTCTGCACTGAGAGCACACGTCGAGCCTGGTTTACTCCGATCCTCGCTCTGAGATTAGGTTGTTGCCCGTATAATTAAGTTAATTGCCTCTCTAGCTGAATACAAAATTACCAAAGGCGAATGCATGCGAGCGCGCGCCGCCACCTCTGCGACAATTAATTACGTAATGCTCGTCTCTGATTAACTAATTGTACGTTTGCTATGGAATTAAATAGGATCATGAAATCCAATATTCTGTATTTAACTATCAAAATTGGGATCCTCCTTCGAAAATCGTATTAAAATGAAAAATATCTTAAACCACAAGCTTTGACAATGCTTTATGCAAAAGAAAGCACAAGTCATAATTCTGTACATTTTATAATAATTATTCAGAACTACCAATTAATAAGTTCAATTCGACAATTATTTAGTCAATCGCTATTTGCCTTTCGAACTGTAATTACCAAGTGCAAACATCCACAGTTTTAAGTTATGGTTCAAACTAGGTTTCAACTTTAAACTAAAACTCAGATTAACCTAAAACAAACTTTTAAAATCGACTAATTATTCAAGTGCTCACTTCGTAAAGCTGTGCCCTCGTAAGCAAATTACTATTTAATTCATTACATGCCAAAAACCAGCCAATATGATGCATAATTCTCAGAATCGAGATTCAGCAGGAAACTTAAAAACAGTAATCCAAAGCTTATGTAGTTAGTAATCCGTGCTTAAAAGCCATTACAAGTAATGTAAAGCCGCCACACATATTCATGCCAGGCAACCATAATCATCCGAATCAATATTCTTAATAATAAATGTAGCATTAAAATTGGCAACGACCTATTTCTGAAGAGGATCACGAAATCTCGCGAGCCAATTGGCGAAAGGTCGCCCTCGGAACAAAAAGCCGTCAATAACCGCGGAGTGTAAAATTAGTCGAAGCTAGAAACAGGCTTGGTCGGAAAGTTAGATCCAAATGTAAGGGGGTGTCGGTCTAATTAGTTTAATCTTTAACTATCCCCAAGGAAGTGTGGGGACGTGCTTACAAGGAATTCGGGGCGAACTCTCACAGTGCGATCGATATGAAGCTTCGATTCGAAGCACAAGGGTTGCGCGCACTCGACGTGTTTGTCTCGGAATCGTGGTGGAATCGTCATTGCGGCCAAATGAGCAATTGCTCAACGAGTTTCACCCTCCCAACCGTTCACCCTCGCAACCATTTGTCGAACAGCTGCTTCCCTTATATTCACTGATCGCGCATTGGTCCGCCTGGCATGTATAATTGAATATCTCGAAGGCTCGTAATTATTTAGTCTGTGTCGGGGCACGTCTTGCTATCCTCCATCCAATTTCCTTCGAAGTGTCATTGAAGGCTTATATTCTGCCATAAATCGCTACGATCTGAATTCATCACTGAAGGTATGCTTTGACAGTCTGTGGGTGGATAATTGTTTCTGTAATTTGTATTTTAATGATAATGATTTTGAACGTTGCTTTATTGATGAATGAATAATTTAGATGCGTTTTATTCACGTTTTTGAATATATCAGAATAGTAAACCAATGGCTAACTAAAGTAATATTCCTAATTTTTTATAGTCACTGTATCATTACATAATTCCAATATCAGTCTGATTACTATGAACATCCTGTCGTTAATTAAAGTTCTCGGAAGTACTCGAAAGAACTAAATTTCTTTTACTGTTGAATCCCGGAAGAAGATTCATTCGGAATTTCCGGACGAAACGACTGTTACAAATGACAAAGACGTCAAACAGTAAAAGACGATGGCACATTGCCATAAGCAGAGGCGCATTTCCAAAATATCGAAGATTGAACGGAGGGATCTGCCGCTGGCGTAAGCGGGATGCTGGTGCATTCATCAATTTCGAACCGACGATAAATCACATTGTCGGGATTCGGAGGAGTCGCGTTCAGCCCGCCGGTTCTCAGTGCACTAAACTATGCGTAATTATGCGCGCGGCTTTAATCCTGCCAGCAGGCAAAGTCGAACGCTAATGGAGAGAGAAAGAGAGAGAGAGCACGTCCGGAATTATTCCCGCCGAGATAACTTCCTATGGAAATTGAATGACATTTTACGCGCCGGAGTATTATCTCGAGAAGGCTGGCGCATTAAAATAACGAATCTCATATTTCATCCGCGAAAACAGATACTTAGTTATTGATAATCTGGATTTACACTTTTTTCACCTCTTTTCGTTAAGCTTCGATTCTATCAGCCTTCGTTTGTATATGAGTTCATTTGTTACAGATTTTGTGTTATATTGGTGAGTCATATAATCCTTTGCAAATTCTTGAATATAAAGATTAGTAATCACCAACGATAGGGTTTACGAATATACTGATTTACCTGTAAATATTATAATTCATGTTTTCGTTATTTTAGTCTTATAAGATGTCAGGTATTCTTGGTTCATTCTCTAGGATCATTTAACGATTCAATTAAACCAGGAGATAAGTATGCTCGACGATTCCTAGATAGAGTAGGTCGTAGGACAAATGGGGCTGGAAGGGTGAAGCTCAGTGCACTCGGTCACTGGGTCAGAGTCGATAAGTGTTGATCATTGGATTCCCGAGGCGAAGTGAATCAAGTGGCACACAAGGATACCTCTCGGATTTAACGAGATAGTCCTAAGTATCAATTCAAGATTCTAACGTATACTCACTTTATAAAGTATTCTTAAGATCCTCGGCAGTTATAACTGACTCATGGACCATTCAAAGATACTGTTTCAATCTCTTTTTAAGGTGAGTTTATTTAAAGATCGAAGCATACGATTCCAACGATACCTGATAGACTATTTCCAATTCCCAATCAGGATTTCGATCAGTATTAACTGTTTAATCTATTTTCAAATTTCTCGATAGTCATAGTTAACTCATTTCTATGGTATTATTTCCTACCATTTCAAATTTTCATCCATTCAAAGTTTAGTGTATACGATTTTAACGATACCACACAGTATCACTGAAATTCAGGAAAAGTCCTAAATTCCCAGCAAAGTTCCACTCACTGTATAATTCATTTTCAAATTCCTCAATAATTACAGTTAACTCATAGCCCAATTTCAGGGGTATTGTTTCCGACCATTTCCAACTTGAATTCATTTAAAGTTCAGTGCACACGTAGTGAAACATGTCTGTAGGGATTGAAGCGCTGTAAAGATTAAGCAGCGAGCAGAATCGAAAAGGGTGTGCAGCGAAGGCAACTAAAGGGTGGAAACCGCAGTCGAGCAGGCTTTCAGTCGCTTCGGACAGGGAGACGTCGGGAAAAATCGATTATCCCTTTGCAAAGTGCCTTATCGGGAAGCCATTAATGTAATTGACCGGCGACACGTAACTGTCGCAGTTCGTCTGTCCATACGCCATATAACTCTCGCAACGAAATTTTCGACTGCTCGAAAGTTAAACAAAGCGGAGAGGGTGGGTATTATCCCCCAGAGGCCGCCAGCAGCCCCTTCCTACCACCGATGTGTGGACCTTCTCTCTTCACGGTGGTTGCCAAGTGTGGCTGGCCATGGTGTAATTAAGAGAACACATTCACTTAGCTCGAACTTGCCGAGCTCCGAGGAATTCTACTCGCAATTGTCATAACTCGGAAAGATCTCCCTCACCGAAATTTCTTGCGACACTACTGCTATCCCTGTCCAAATATCGTTAGGCTTACAAATGTAACGTCTGAAAGATATTGAAGCCTGCGAAATGAGAGATCTTCTAAATCAATTCATCTCAAACTCTCAAAAGGAATGAGATGAATTCATTAGCGTATGAATAATCTAGGAAGAATCAGATTGTTTAAGATTATTCAAAAATATTATTTATGAAAACTTCTTGAGATTTTCTATGATGTGACCAACAACTACACTATTAATACAATAGTTACACTATCGATTACTTTGATTGTCAATCTTTCTATGACTTTACATAAATAAAGCCACAGAAAAATTGAACAATCCAAAGATTTCTAGGAACTTCTTATGCAATCAATAGTTGTTCTATTGATTACAGTTGTCACAAAACTTTCTACGACTTTACAAGAATAAAGTCGTAGAAAATTTGAGATAACCGAAGATTCCTGGGAACATCCATGATGTAAAGAACAGTTACACTATTAATATAATAGTTGGAGTATTGATTACATTCATTACAAAACTTTCTACCATTTTACAAGGGTAAAGTCATAGAAAGTTTTCGAGATCTCTTCGAAGTACTCAAAAATCAAGAATACCAATCGCAAATGGAAGTAACACTTTATTGTATCTTCTTAAGTCTGTTTTATATGCAGTCTGACTTTGAAGAATTTAATTCTCCGTAAATTATTCAAACAGTTCGCCATGTAAAGAATCGTTTACGGAAGCAGTAATTCTTCACAGTTGCACGCACAAGGATTAAAACCAGCATCCCCTTTGGGACGACTGTTGGCTTGCCGGAAGTCGACATTCACCATAAACCTTTATGAGCCTCTGCAATTTCCTTGTGCAAAGTGCACCCGGCGCACTTTCTCTTTTTCTTTTTTGCTAGCCGACATTTCTTTATATCGAGGGAGAGCACGGTGGATTTCCTTGCTGAAAGGTGTCCCTTCCGATGCAACCAACCAGTCACGAGAATCTGCCGAGGCTTTGTTCTCGTCATTTTAACGTAATTTTCAAGAATAAAGAAAATCTCGGAAGTCTGCGCACCAGAGACCAGCTAAGGTTTCACGCTGATTAAAATTGAACTGTAATTATACTGTCATGAAAGAAGAATATTTATTATGAAATGAAAATTATTATGAAATATTCGCCTTGGAAAATTAAAACCTCAAATATAAATGGTTCATTTTAAAAAAATCTACATATCAATTTGTAACGATCGTACGTTACAAAATGACATTTTAATGTAAAAGCTCAGCTTTTTCAATCATTTACAATTTACAGTACTCCACACTATTAATGCTTCATGTTTGAACATACGATCCCGCAGTCCAAATTGAAATTGTCGTAAATTTAGTTAACTAGCATCCTTAAAACTTTGCTTTTAATTAAAATAAAGTCAAAATAAATACAATTCCAGGAAAGTTGCTCAATATCACATTTGACGTGATATATTCAACCGACTTTGGATTCTGACGGCAATCGAAGTACTACATAACTAATTTCTACGAGCAGGAATCGATTGTAACGCGAACTCGTTGACCCGAAAACAAAATCAGGACTGCGCGTTTCTCCATCAGCATAATTCCAGCGTCATTATTAGAAGCGTCCAGTGGGTTTTTACGCGTTCGAGCGAAGAACAAATTTTACGTTAAGTGGCCCCCACGTAGCTCGCTCTCCTTAGGAGCAAGGCCCGCCGGAATAAAGTAGTTTTTATTGTCGGCCTCGTAAAACTGCAGACATCCCTTGTACTGCAAATGGCAGGATAAAAGTCCTCGAACGACTATAATCCAGGACACGGACATTGTCCTTTACGTACACCACCGCCCCTTTACTAATAATTTGCACTGGCTGTAGCTGAAACTCCTACTTGAAGATACCGCTTTCATGCGACGATAAAAAGAAACTGTTTCGGAGAGTGCGATAAATTGTTAAAACAGCAAGAAAAATTCAAATCTTCAGAGCCTATAAATTTGCAAGGGTGCGTTTCCATTAAGGTTAGTAGTCCTGTTAGTTAATGAATCCCAATGATTAATATCAGTTGTTTATATAAAATATATATATATAAATAAATCTTAATTGGATCGAAGCAAGCTTGGAGCTATTATCTCGATTTCGTATTAAGTCAATGAAAGTGCCTTGAGAATTAGAATATAAAAATGAATCGAACACTTTTGATGTGCGTGGACTAATCGAAAAATGCTTTTTGTTCCAGATCGAACAAGTTGAAGCCCTTTTGGCACACTGTGAACGAAACCGTACCAATTCTCGAACACCTGTCGTCCGCTCTCCTTTCGTCCGAATATGATCACGCACTGGCGCGCGCCCTGGCGATGCCGGAGTGTCCGGTGGTCCCGTTCTTCGGTGCTTTCCTGCGGGAATTGCGGGAAGTCCTCGCTTTCGATGTCAAGGTAAATCCCACTCCCCATTTCTCCTTTTAACGAGTTCATATAAAATCATATTATTAAGATCGAAATTTCTCCGAGTGATCAATAATTGAGTCCTTCGAGTATCAATGAAAAATAGCATCGAGTTTCGCAAACGATGTTGTCAGTGAATGATACTGGCAGCCTCAACAAAGTTCCGCCAAGGAATTCCACGCACGATTACTTCCGATAATAGGAACTCCATAAATCACGGGTGTGCCAGGTCGATGATACCGACAGGTTTGTAAAACCCTGTCGGAGAGGAAAGGCAAGCGAGGAAAATGGAAATGGGAAAAGGGTGGTTGTCACCCCCATTGGCCGAGTAAGCCGAGCTGCTTGCGTCAAACCAAACGTCCAGGATCGAAATATTTTCGGAATGGCATTCCTGGTGAATCCGGAAAAAAGAGTGAATGCTGACCATGCGAGATGTTACCTCAGTGCGCCGTTTGTTTGATGTCCTTGCCACGATTGTATTTGTAAATTCTCTAAAGTCTTTTGCTCTTCCTCTACCGAGAACGTACAAATCGCATCTTTGTACTATCGATCCCCTTGTCGCATCTCTTTTGAAGAAGTGCTCGATATAACGCAAACCGATGCAGGGCTCCCGTCGAATGAAATGGGAAACGTTTCTCTTCCAAGAAAAATATTATGCGTCATGCTTTCTTGTTTTGGTATCAAATCTCTGGAGTATAAAAGCAATACAGATTCATTGTCTAACAAACATATTCTTTCTAATTTAACAAGTGCCCCACAAGATTCTGGAATTACAAAAAGGTTTGCACATCTCAACATTGGTTCTTAAAAACGTAGTTTTTCACTCCTAACTTAAAGTAGGTCGCTTCAAGCCAAGTTTCACTTGAAGATTATTCTCCTCCGAGTACCAAAGTATCTTTGTTAGATCTTTATAACTTTTCAATCTAAAAAAAATAGTCAAAATTGTAGAACAGCTATCTTTGCTTGAATTTAGATTTGCTTATGCCATGAACGAATTATTCATAATCCAGGATGCGTCAATCCAAACATACACTACTGTAAACAACTCTGATGACTAATCTACATTTATTACTCATAAGAGTCACCCACACGCGAGGAATCTAATCGAGGATTGTACGTCAGTCATGCGTTCATAATGTTCTGCAACGAGAGTGGCAGAGTACTTGGAGGGATTGATCTGGCAACTAGTACTTCGTCAATAGGTGAACTGGGAGGGTCTCATCACTTATGAAAACGTATTCTAGGCATTGGGAGCAGCGTAGGAGGAAGCACACAAGACAAAAGGAGTGTGTGTGGAGATCGAGTGTCTTTGCAGTAGGTTGCATGCACGATTTGGCACGGGACCAACCAAGTCCCTCGACACAATCCGCGCGTCTCGACTTACTCTCCTCTCTCTCTCTCTTGCTCTCTGTGCGCGCGATCGTTCGCATATATATGTGTGTGCGTCTACATGTGTGAAGGGGGATGAAAGCGTCGGAGCGTGGAACATGAGGAGCAAACGAGGCCGAAATCCTGCAAGGAAATACGAGAAAACTACTCAAATTACCACGGTTCTCCCTTCGTCCGACTACATACTTGAAAAAGAAGCGTCGAAAAACGCCCTTCATCCCTCCAACCGGACTCCAACACTGCCACCCCCAACCCCTCTTCTACTGCCTTTGTGTAGTCTGGTATCATATGATTCAAACTACCCCGCCCGACACTTCGGCCTGACTGGCCTCGCTTTGCCCGAACACACCTTCGATTGGCCTAGAATTTCGTTCCAAATCAGTTACCAGGATAATTGAAGTATTTATCAAGCATTTCGATTCTTTTTTTGTAATTTTGGACAATCGCCAAAGCACTGAATGTCAAAATAGGTAAACTGTATTTTACACGTATCGAGTATGTTTGTAATTCATTCTGAAATATTTTTGCAACAGAAAGGACACGGGTTATTTAAAACCATGCCTGTTAGTATTCGCTGTGATGGATTGAACGATAGATTATTAACAGGATTGTCGAGACTCCCTATGTTTGTCATTCGTCAGAGAGGAACGAATGTTTCTCTATACAACTGCAAAGCTAAAAAGTGAGTATTGAGTTCGCATGAGAATGAAACGCACATAGGAGAAAGAAAAATGTTTTTGACAAAACCCTATACAGACTGTAAATCGGTATGATTAACCAACTGGCATTGGAGGCAAGCCTATCAATAATTGGAACATAGGAATCTCGTTCGAACGATGCCAATAGCTTCAAAAAACGGGTAACGAAGTTACGCATCTAGCGGTCTCCTCTCTATGGTCACTGCTATTGCATTTATGACGTGAATTGGTCGTGAACGATTCACCCCGGGTCTGCGCCACCCTTTCAATGGGACCGACTGTCGCCAACGCGTGACTCCTAACAACTCGTTTCCCCAGAAGTCGATCGATTCCAATCGAACCCCACCGCGTTTCACGAACCCTCTGCATTAACAAATACCTCTGAGAACACTTTGAAACTGTTTGAACACGATGCTGAATTATAATTATACGTCGAGCTGTGAATATAAATTAATGACATATGAACGATTATATCCGGTAATTCCGAGTTTTCACACACTTTCTCAGCCAAGGCTGGAAAACATTTACCTACCCCTTCGGTGGGAGTAGGCTCGGATGAACATGGAAAGTGTACTCTCTTCGAAGTTCTCAAGTAACTTTGTGTTTTCCCTTCCGCCATATTTCGATCCTATTTCTGCTGCTGCAATTCTTTTACGTAATAGTTTTAACTTGAAGAAAAATTAAACACAGAAATATGAAAATACTTGATATAAAAACAGGATTAGATCAACAGAGAGAGTATACCAGCTGGAAGAGTATTTTCGCCAGGAAATTCTCAAGATCATATCATCATGAAGGGATGAAACTATGAAAGCTGTAAGAAGGGCAATTTAAAAGCGGCAAGGATAGGGGTTTCTATCGGCCTCCAGCAGCAACGAAGGTTGTAGGCCGGCGGAAACTACTTGCTCTTGTCGCTGACTTCCACCGTCGAGCAGCGCCATCGGCATCATCGTTCAACTATTCAAACAATGCATCGTCGAAGAACTCTCCGCCACCTGTTATATCACACCTTGTACTGTTCCTGAACCAATAAAGCCGTTAGCAAATAGATCGGAGTTGGTTAATTGCGCCTGCCTGCACCCAAAGGAACCACCGGCTCACCATAAAAGAAGGGCGAGGCTACCGGAAATAAGGGCCGCTGCGGGGAGGATGCGAGTGGGCCGCTCGAGAGCGGCAGGACTGATAAGTTCGTTCAACTGTGAGGGGTCAACAGTTTCCCATAGCGCGAAACGACTCGGAAATCCCAGTTGTCCGGCGCGCGTTGTTAGAGCCAAGCACACACTGCGGAGACCCGGTGACTTCCGGTGTTGGAAGCGGCGTTTTCCACCGGACTTGACAACTCTTTTGCCGCGCTGCTCCTCCTCGGTATTAAGGATGAAAGTGTCCGGCGCACGGCAATCTGACAGGCTACGTATATAGTTTTCCCCTGTCGCCGGGGAGCGATCCTGACTCTCTCGAGCGGTCAAACAAACATCCTTTCTTAAAGGGGAGCAACGGGACAATGCGAGTTTCACTGAAACCCATCGCTATTCATGTTATCTTGGTGGGTTGGTCGCCTCGGTTTTACTTTGTATTTTATATCTGAGAAAGTTCGAAGGTAATGGAATTAAAGCTGCAATTTTCTTGAACACAAAAAAAGCAAATATTGTGCTGCGTGTAGTAATCGTCCACTGCTTCGTAAATCGAATTTTGAAAGATGGCAGTGATAACTTTATTAACCTGAAACTACGTGGCACCGACAATACGATTGACCTTAATTGAATTATGTTGCATAATGGACCTATGTTCGTTGTCTCAATTTTTGAAGGTAGACCTGTGAAATTTCTGAAGGCATTGTTCTCTGTAACATTTCACATTTTAAGAGTTGTTAAGGCTTTGGTGGTTGTAGATTTCATTTGAAGTTAATAATACTTAGGTAGAAGCGACAGTGGCTGTCAAAATGTTAATTTAAATTAATGATACATCAAGTGTTAGATCCTGTAGTTCCGAGTTTCCACACACTTTCTCAGTCAAGACTGGAAAACATTCACCTATCCGCTTGGTGGGATTAGGCTCGGATGAACATGGGAGCATACTCATTTTTCTCAATGTTTTCAAATGACTTTGCGCTTGCTATCCTGCAATTTCTCAGTGTTTTTATTGGTCCAATTCCTTTGCAAGCAGTTGGATGGCCCATTCAATAGTTTTGCCCATCTTGGCGGTGTCCATCTCCATTTCTGGCTATGCCTAGCTTCGTGTTGTAACTCCTAGCAGGTCTAATAGTGCTCCTGTTGGGTTAAACATCTTTGCCTTGTGCCAACGGACCAATATCACTCAAGGCGTCTTTCCAACCCGTATTTCTCAATGCTACTGCTACGGCCTCAAATTTTTTGCAAGCAGTTGCATGGCCCAATTCATTTGCAAGCAGTTGCGTGGCCCAATTCATTTGCAAGCAGTTGCGTGGCCCAATTCATTTGCAACCAGTTGCGTGGCCCAATTCATTTGCAACCAGTTGCGTGGCCCAATTCATTTGCAACCAGTTGAAAGGCCTATTTCCTAGTTGTGCCGATGTTTGGCGGTGCCCCACCTCAACCCTCGGCTGTACTGAGCCTCATCCCTTAGCAGTGCCACCCTGGCAGGTCCAATAATGCTGCTGTCGGGTCCAATATCTTTGCCTTGCCCCAACGGACCAATATCACTGAAAGCATTTTTTCAACCCGTATTTCTCAATGCTACTGCTACGGCCTCAAATTCTTTGCAAGTAGTTGGGTGACTCATTTAGTTATGTCAAACTTTGTGCAGCTACACAGACGCATACTTCAGTGACCAACTGCATTAGCCATTATTCAGCTGTGCTAAACAGAACGCCCAATGCTCTTTCTCTCAAGTACGACACTTTCGCCTTTTCTCCACAGGCTCATGCTACTCGAAACCTAGCGGTGAAAAGGTAAAGTTAGCGGAGCATCGGCTGCACCACCACATGGGAGCGCCAGCGTCTCTTCCCTGATATATCAACGTCACTTCACAGGCCTGTCGAAGAGTACTTGACTACTATTGCACTTGAGTCTTTAAAGAGGATCTTTGGAGACAAAGGCGAGCCGGTAGAACTCGTTCTGGACTGTCTGGCAATGGTGATAGAATTAAGTCCTTAGTGTTGGTAGTCTGAAACGCTACGCTAGAGTGGTGACGACGCTCGGTCGTATATTGAAAATACGAATCTCGTAGTTCCCTTGAAATTACAATGTCTAAACGCTACAAATATATCATACACAGAGTACAAACATACACAGTATGTTTCCACCGCTCAAAGACCACAAAGCAGTGACCATTTACTCAGAGAGCAGCAACTCATACAGTTGTAATCGAGCGCAAGGCGAAAAATGTGTCAGAGGGTGTCGGGCGAGAGAGCGGAGCCTCGAAGAATCCCTGCTTTCATAAACAGAGCCACGAGTGGGAAGAAACGAAAGGGGTGGCGCGCGCGCGTCCCCTTCGGTATGCGTGGGAATGATGCGAGAAGGTGGCCGAAATTTAGTGTAAAGCGTGGGGGTCCACTAGCACACACAACTCACTCCAACAATGGATGAAACCAGGCCGAAAAGTCAGGCTCATTTTGCAAATGAAAAATGCGGCGCTCTGTCGCTCTGAATAAAAGGGTAGCCGAAGACAAGAAGAGGGATGACGAAACCCACGCAAGATAAACAGAGATAAAACGTGAGAGAGAGGGAAGAACTGCCTATAATATGCAGCGAATGACGCGCCAGTTGGATGAAGGTTGCTACGCGCATCGTGGAAACTCGCTTCACAAACGAAGGAAAAAGCAGGCGGATACGAGTGGAACGAATGTCGAGACAGACAACACGATTCACATTTCTCTCTCTGTTTCTCTCTCTCTCACTTTCTCTGCAGTACGCGCGTCGATGCATTTGGAATTCCTTGGAAACACTCGCCGAGAATTCATCTTGGAGAGACACGGACGGATTATCCAAATGAGGGATAACGAGATACAGGAACACATTCGTTACTCCAAGGCGGAAGTGGACTGATCCTGTGAAGGCACTTCCATTTCGCCCTTCACGCACTTATAAGCCAGGGAATATTAAAAGCTCAGTTTTGCTGAGAATATTGTGGATTTTAAATAATTTCATACCGTTGCATTCAAATAAGGACTTATGTCCGAGGAACCATGTAAATAGTTTTACATTCTTTCGTATTGAAATTATATATACTGTATCACGTTTTCTGTTTGCCCTGACAATACATATAACTCGACGTTACATATAAACGTAACACAATTCATTTCAAGATAAAGTAAAATGTGGTTCATTTCGAGATAACGGAAAGACACTTCGTTACTCGAGGAGCGCTTTCTGCCTAAGTGGATACGAATCCAGAGTATCTCGCATGCTAACTGAGAAACTCGCATATGTACATGCTTCTCTCCAAAATACATATATGCTTCCGAGCAAGGAACTCTCATGGAGCGTATGTGGCATACGGTGGTGTCTTTGCAGTCTGGCGCCCGCTGGGAAATTTTGGACCAGTAACCCGATCCTTCTGACCTTGCCCCAGTGGACAATAATTCCCTTCGCAAAGAGCGCTCTCGGGACACATCCGTTGCTCGTACTGCGTGCATGCGCACGTTTTCTCTCTGCTTGTGACACCGGCGCCGAGGCTGTGTGGCATCTTAAATTTCGCAATAACTCTGGAGAGCCTCGGCGCTTCCTCCCCGGACTTCTTCGGTCCAACCCACAAACAGTTTCTGAACACCGCAAACCATGGTGGATTTGAAACTTCTATCTCGCGTTGGCCTGGGACTTGTCCGAACTACTTAGTCCATGATTCGAAGGTCCAGGGCATGTGAGTGGGAAACCCTGCTGGTCTATGTAGTTTCAGTAAGATCTTTGACTGGTCTATAATAACGGAAATAGTTTAAGGGAGTCTCGGTTAGTTGAAAGGTCGAAGTGCTTGAAAATAGTCGAAGTCCGGGGAAGTCAAGTAGCGCCGAGCAGTTTTGAACATCGAATCTTTACCGCAGGGAGAGAACATTGTAGAAGTTTTAGAGAGTATGATCGTAATAGTTTTGAGTAGTCTTGAATATTGAACCTTTATCTGGATGCCAAGGTTGTACAAGAGTTATATGAAGTGAAGAGTAAATAAATTATCGAAGGACATTATTGCTATTTACTTGTACTTGATTGGCTGGCCCCGTATTTGATCGGTTTTCCTCATACTTAATTGGCTTTCCTTATACTGGATTGACTTTTTTCGCATTTGCGTGGCCTATCCTCTGTTTGGGTGGCATTTCGTCTGCTTATCCAGTCTTTCTCGTACTTGTACAGCCTCTCTTGTACATGTACGACCTTTCTTATACTTAAACAGCCTTTCTTGTACTTGTATAGTCTCTTATATTTGCGTAGTCTCTCTAATAATCATACAAACTTCTTTGTACTTGTACAACCTTTGTTGCATTTGTACAGCCTGTTTTATAACGCTGTGCAATTTTTTCAAAATTTGAAAACTAAATAAAAGCTCAAAGGACACTAATGATAGATTTCTTTCTTCTACAGTCAAATCTCTTTTCAACGTGCGTGAATATTTAAAGTTATATTTGTAAAGATTCTCATGGTATATGATTGCAATGATTTGATTACAGCCCCGGTCCGATGGCAAGGAATATCGTGAGATGCCTCGGCACACGGTCGTCAAAGGGCCCGAGCCGGAGAATCCGCCTTCCTCGGGGCAAGGCACAAGAACTGCCGCAGAGAGCAACACAGAAAGCCCATCGGGATGGAGCTCGAAGGGTAGTTTGCCCAGGAAATCAGGAAACATACCTATCCGCGATGTCAATTCAGTGCTGGAGAAGGTCGCCGATTTCCACCGGGTGAGAGAAATTCCCCATCGAAACTTTTCCCCGCTCATGCTTCATTTTCCCTCGAATACTTGGCATAGCACACTCTGCTGCCTTTTTTCTCTGGTAGATCGGAATTTATCGCGATTCGTGAGAATTTTATTAAAAATGCCTGCGTCCTTTCCAACTGAATTTTAAAGCGTACGTTGATTTCGTTATGTCATCGCCTATTAGACTCTTCGAGTTTATACGAAACCTGGCACTGGAAATGCAATGGAATTTGACGAATTGTTCTGCATTATTCATTTGTTTTTTGTTCACGAATGGAGTTTCATTTCCCAGTAACTTTTGTGTAAAAAGAATAGAAAGCGATTATTCCGCTGAAACTTTCCTTTTGATAACCAAGCGAAATAGCATCTCTTTGTTCACAAAATTGCAGAAAAAAACTGTAATTAAAAGTCTTTGTTAAACCAACTTTTTTGCTGTTACAATAGTTCTGTATTTCCCTAGACTCTCATTTTTAAGCTTTATGAACATAACGTGATTAACTGTCATGGATCAGCTTTCATCATTTCCACCAAATATTCAACATAAAAATTATTCCAGTTAAAACAGAAAAAAATTGATGTCAATTATTGTCAATTGTCAATTACCACTTTTCATTCTTCTAAAACATACATTACTGAGAAATTACGCTTATTACTCTGACAAAAAACCTATTACAGAATACGGGATATTAGATTATCTTGAATGGGGCGAAATCAAGCTAATGCAAATTGCATTTCCTATGTCGGAATAGACTCGACAATAAACCGGTAGCGAATTAATCGAATAGGTGGATTTGCTTTTTCCGAGTTATCGGCTTGCCAGCATCTGTTTCCGACTAGCAATTTAGTCATGGGGGTTATAGGGCAAGCATTAATACTGGGAATTACCTTGGAACCTAGAGGGCGAAAGCTAGCAAGCCGAGCGGAAGCATGCATCTCTTGGCAGAGTCTAAACACCCGATACACTCCTGGCAGCGTTGAACTAGTTGGCTACCGGATAATAATCCCGAGCGTAGTATGATGGTCCCCATAGCATGCTGGCCAACATAGCTTATCAGTGATTCACTACGCTCGCATCTCTTTGCGTATTCGCTTATCGTAGTCGATATTCCTCGCTTGTCCCGACACCGAAACTACTCCCTTTGCTCTGCTGGTGAATATACGGAGAAAAACTCATGCATACTTTATTCCATGGGGATTAACATCGTGACACGCGGCGGCTAGACGTCCTTTCAGAAATAAGATTTTTATAGCATTGTTACTCAACCTTGTTTAATCAAATGAAAGACAGCTAAATTCTGTTATCAATTAATGGGATTGAAAAAAAGTCACATCTATAATAAAATTCTATGACCTGTTTCGTATTAATCAATATAATCGAACAAAAATCGTATTTCCTTTTTATCTCAAAACAGAGACGGAACAAAATACATGTTTGAATTTAGAAATTAAATTCTTTTTCAAACAGATTCTCTTTTTCCATCCCTCTATTACTGGGGTAGTAAATATGGTGAAAATCTCATGAATACTTTATTCCATGGGGATTAGCATCGTCACGCGCGGCTGCGGGATGCGACGACGGATTCGCTTCATCGGACGCTGAGCGTCCATACCACCGCCATAGAGCAGACCTACATGGCCGAGGAATGCGACGAGAATGACTATCACCTGGACCTCGATTCCTACAGGCCTGTGCAGCCAATCACACTCGACCATGGCGTCGCCCTCTTTCCCGTCGCGGCGCCGCACACCGGCATGGACCTTCATCTGCTCCAGGTAAGAGGATTACCCGTCACCATTGGGAATCATTGAACCTTCCTATCAAAGATTCACCCTCACCCTGTCTCGAACGTATGAGTACGGGAAATCCTGATATAAAAACGAATTAAACGAACTGGTTGTCGAAAAAAAATCCGATTGGACGGAAATAAAAATCGAACGAGCTCGGACTTCGCTTAATTGAATGCGATTTCACTTGTGAATTCGGTGATTTTGAAGGTGATTGATAGCTCGCCATTAGTTAATGCCAATTTTCGATGGAGACAACTTAATTTCAAAACTGAATGTTTGTAGGGGGTGATCCTAAAGCTATTGTAGAGTAGGGGTAGTTATAACTGAAGTTGATTAACCACCTATTTTCCCCGTACATCGGATGCAAATTGTAGCTGACCAATTTGAACGCCATGAATAGCAATATGATGAAATTGATTGAGTTTGTTAGCGCTACTACTCGCTGCTACTGCTACCCCAGCTAGCATGACATGAAACATTCGGCAATCAATTTCCCTTGATCAGCATTTGAGATATTATCTTCTAGAAAATATCATGCATGATTTGAACTTTTGTTTTCTAAGGAAATATATTATTGCAAATTTCGACATTTTTCTCTTCGAGATAAAACAAGTACCAATTTTCTGCACAACTACATTGAGTGTGTCTCGGCTATCGATACATTTCTCAGGCTATCCAATTTCATGGAGATTAATGTGCTCGTAAAATTTTAGTGTCCTATATCTTTAGGTTTTTGTATAATCGGACAGATGAAACAGTCGTAAAAGTCGCGTTTCCACGCAACGTTTCGCTGTCGGCTTTCAACTGGGTCCCCTTTTATACGAGCGTAAATGGTTATCAGATCGTCGCGGCAGCATGACCTTGGCCCAAAACATACGTTCACAAATAACAAATTTTCATATTGTGACTGAAACTTGTTCAATCAAATGAAAGACAATCAAATATTGAGTATACAAACATAGGATTCGAAGCGAATTTATCACCTTTTTATTTCAAGACAAGAACAGAAGAAAGAATAAAAGCATTTCTGAATTTGGACATGCAATTCTTATTATAAGAACTTATTTTACTTGAGAGGACAGGTGGGTGAGCGGTCAGTCCCATTTCTGGCCGACCTGTCTCTTTGCTGAGCGGTCAGTCCCATTGCTGGACGACCTGTCTCTTTGCTGAGCGGCCTATCTCATAGTTAAGAAGCCAGTCTTATAATTGAACGACAAGTAAATTTACCACCTTATTATTTCGAGACAACAAGTGAGCAAGAAGTGAAAGCATTTTTGAAGTTAGACATGCAATTTTTACCATAAGAACTTCTTTTACTTGAGCAACCAGTCTCGAAATGGAGCTGCTAGTTTCAGAATTTAGAGAGCAGTCTCGGAAGTTTTTCATGCACATGCTCAACTTTCCTCGTACAAAATAGTCTTTCTTATAGTCGATTCGCTTTTGTTACACTCGATTGACTTTCCCCATACTTGATCAGCTTTCCTTGTACTTGATCGGCTTTCCCCGCATTTGATCGGCTTTCCTCGTACTTTTTTTAGACTTTTCTTGCACTTGAGTGGCCTTTCTCCTTTTTGGATGGCATCACTTGTACTTATCTAGTCTTTTTTGTACTTGTACAGCCTTTCTCGTACTTACCCAACTTATAACCGATCTTACTCGACTTTCACTTGAAGCTCTCAGCTTTAACAGTTCCTCTCCCAACCAAGGTCATGCTCCACTTTTCCAATAATTTCTCGATATCCGATCAGCCATAAGATGTATTAAGAACAGCTCTAAAATGGATCTTTTTTGCGAGTTACTGGGAACATTTTCACTCACCATTTGTTCGAGACTTCCTTTCCACGAGCAAAGTTTTTGTAACAATCGAATTTTTAACATATTCCGGTGAAAACAACATTTGTAGAGTGCATACCAAATACTGAACAGTTAGAAACGTTTCTTGCAAATTGCCGAGATTCATTAAGCTTGGACTGATTTTCTTTTGAACCGATAATGGTTTTGAGTAGTCTTGAATATTCAATCTTTATCTGAATGCCAAGGCTGTACAAGACTTATAAGGAGTGAAGAGTAAATAAAAAATTATTGAAGGGCACTATTATTGCTATTTACTTGTACTTGATTGGCTGGCCACGTATTTGATCGGTTTTCCCCATACTTAATTGGCTTTCCTTATACTGGATTGACTTTTTTCGCTTTTGCGTGGCCTTTCCTCTGTTTGGGTGGCATTTCGTTTGCTTATCCAGTCTTTCTTGTACTTATACAGCCTCTCTTGTACATGTACGACCTTTCTTATACTTAAACAGCCTTTCTTGTACTTGTGTAGCCTCTTTTGTATTTTCGTAGTTTCTCTAATAATCGTATAACCTTTTTGTACCTGCACAGCCTTTCCTGCGTTTATACAGCTTGTCCTACAAGATTGTGCAATTTTTTCAAAGAATAAAGACTAAATAAAAGTTCAAAGAACACCAATATTGCATTCCTTTTACAACTAAAATATCCAAAGACATGCTTTCCACAAACATTTTTTTTGCAAGAATTGACTTTTGATTTTTGAACAGTTCCCAATAAAAATTAAATTCATAAAGTGCGCATCAAATGCTTAACAGTTAGACACGTTTCTGATTGAAAAAACGTTTCGTTACAACATTATGTATCTCTGATTGGTTCTTACGCCCGAATGATTGCTCGCTTTGGGAATCTTACGGAATTCCCGAGAAACATTAAGCTCGAACTGATTTTCTTTTAACGGGATAATCAGCGAACAATGAACCGGTTAATCGACTTCTCTGTAGTGATCGCACGGCTGATTAATACGAACCTGATTTACTATAATTAGATCGGCGAGTCATCGGCTAGCTGGGGAGCGAGCGCGAGCCGAATGGCTAATTACCGGCACCCCCACTGTGATTACTCTTGTAACGAACGGGCATGCGATCAATGGACACTCGAGAGCGGTGCTCTGCAGCTGCACAATCAACTGAATGACTGTATAAGAACGCGCTGTGTCACTTTTACTGCGCAATCGTTATTTATCCAAATGCCAATACTGATTCCTGAGTCCAATTTCATTCTGTGCTTCAGCGCGTCCCCGATAAATGACTCAACACAATTACTTCCTTCTTTAAATCAAATTCCTTTTATAAACACTCTGATCCAGCAGAATAAACATGCTATAAAATATCGACACCCTTTAACATAATTCAACTCACTAAAACAATACTCCCACGATTCTTTATAAAGTCGAGCAATTCCGGGTCTTGAAAATGCAGTCAGAAAAACCTTGTAACCCAATAACACACTGAAACAATATACACACAGCGAGCCAAAACAGCTTTCCTTCGTTCTCAAATTCGATCAATGTGACAAAAGCCAACGTCAAAGCGAGTATCCGTGAGAAAGCGTCTGCTGTTGGGAGGAGCACGAAATAAGTGATTTATATTGAAATGCCAGCGGGACAAACAGTGCCTTGAAAAATTGTTCAAGATGTGTGCTATGACGAGGAAAAAGAGAGAAAGAAAGGGGAAAGAAGCGAAAAAGAGGTGGTTTTATATCTCGACCCGTTTTCGACATATCTACTCTTTTCCCACTTAAGCTAATGTACTAGTACGCGTCAGAAAAGTCAGAGGTAGCGTGAGTGAGAGTGGTGGTGAAAAGAGAGACACAAGCAGACTACACGATTCATCCGCATTGGCTCAGACGTCGGATTCAGTGCACAGGAAGATCGGAGAAATGGGCGAACGAAGAGGAAAGAGGTAGAGAATATGGCTGTATACGACATCGTGGTTACTCGTGAAGTACTCTGCTTCTGGTATTACTTGTTGAAATGCTTACTACCTCTCCCTCCGCGCTGCCCCTTTCTGGTATCGCCTTTTCTGCCCACCGAGAGCGGTTCCCAGAAGAAAGGAATAGAGATGGGGAAGCACTGATAGGCCACTGAAGAGTGTGCCTCTACTGGTCGCTAATAAAAGTGATTAAAAATGTCAAGTGCACTGCCGAGAGACTCCCTTCTACACTCCTTTGAATATTCAGGACGCGTGCTTACCTCTCAAGTAGAATATTCTTTCTACTTTAAATTATTCAGAATGCGACCTTACGCCCGTATAGAATTATGGATGTATTCAAGCGATGAACTTTGAGTTAGAGCATAATGATATAAGAACGGGCGAAAAGAGTGCTCCAAGAGCCCCAGTGGAACGTCGATTTTGTTGTGGATGCCATAAGCAAGAGTGTGTAGAATGAAGTAATGTGAAGTAGTTTGTACTATTCCTGGAATATTCTATAAAATTAGTGTCCCTAATTTCATGAATCGTAGTAGAAAAACTGGTATACAAATTAGGGCGTTTCTTTGTTAGAGAAATGTCAAGAAAAATCTGTACCACCTCTTATTTGCTTTAAGATTTGCCTACTTTCGATGATATAATTCATTACGTTTGTATTCACTAGCTCGACTTGTATACGAATAAATTATATTTTCCTATCTGTAACTCAGTAAGAATCCACTTTTCACTATTTCGGACAATACAAAGCATTTGTTTCATTAAATGCATTCGTTGACTTAGCACACTCAAAGACTGTGGCGGTGCCCAAGTGCAAACAATTACAGTACGATTGGCAAAGTGCAGGCACAAGCTGGTAAACCTTGCGACACAAAGGGGAAGGTGGCCTGAAGCTGCGAGGCTGGATTTCGAAATATTAATACAGCACGGCCTCAAGCTAGTTTCCTAGTGCTCGGGCGGAGAGAGCTGCGGTGTCGAGATAAATGGCGTCGTCAGCATGGCTTTTTCGAGGCTCAAAAGGATTTTAAAGGGGCTAAACCTTACGTGGAAATTCGAGCGACAGGGCGAAAGAGCCCCAGGAATGGGAATCGGCAAGCCGAAAGCCCAACTGAAAGGGGATTAAAGGTGGAAGGAGTTGAGCGAAGTACGAAACCAAGTATGAAAACGGGTCACCCTTTCGAAGGGACGCGTCCGCCCTTTCCCCCTTGGCTAATTGCCGTATTAATAAAAGATGGAGGGCCACCAAATCGAGCGGCACAATCTTTGGATATTTCATGGCCCTGTAAATCCCCATGGCTGTCCCAAGGAATTCAGAGCGAATAAACCGTTCTCGTAAAATCGAACACCCTGACAAACGACTGCTATACTTTAATGCTATCACAGTTGAATACCCTGCCCACCTTGCTGCTCCCGTGTTTACAGTTTCCGTTGCTTCCAATTGCCGTCATTTATACGACGTCTAAACCTAACACGTGTCATTGATTTAAACGAGTCCTTGAGACTGAAGTGGCTAAACCACATTTGTGATATTTTCGAGAATTATTATCAATTGAAAATTAGAGGAGAATGTAATTGTATTTTCTGCCAATTAAGAGTAATTCATTTAAATTAATGACAAAAGCTTTGCAATCTATTCAATTGAGTTTCCGCACACTTTCTCAGCCAAGGCTGGAAAACATTTACCTATCCCATCGCTGGGATTAGGCTCGGACAGCAATGGAACCTATCTTTATTTTATGACATATTTCTCAGATATATTATTTTCTCAAATAAGTTACTTCTTTACTAGCCATATACCATTTACCAATCTCGTACGTTTGAACTCTAAGAATAAAGTAACCCAATTTCTTGAAATTCCGCGCAAATTCGCTACAGTTTGATTAAAATGGACTACTCGTGTTCCGTTGATCAGTGCTTGCAGGAGCATGAAGCCTAGCACGTAACGTTTCGAAAAGCAAGTAAGGCAATATAAAACGGTAATGTCTTGGGACGGATGCTCCCTCTCACGAGGGCAGTCACTTTTCCCTCTCTTAAGCATCGCATCCCCTCGACATTTGACTTATTTATCAGATAAAGTGCACAGAGTGCACCGAGAGTCCCCGACATGCATTAGGGGCGAACACACGCACCAAAGCTAAGTTGTTTTGAGTGCAATCAACATTTCGAGACATAAACTCGACACTCACTGCCAGTTCGAGGTTAACCCTCGCGGTTCCCCTGCTCTGTCTTAGAGGGCGGAAAGCAAGCTTTCGATGAATAATTACAGGCCGCGATGAATGATTAACGTTCACCCGGAAATCCAAACCCCGAAAGCAATCTGGCATATCTGAATAGTAAGGCAAGCTAAACTTGCGGAATTATGCAACGCTTAAAATACCGACAAATATTGTCAAAGTTGATCTAATAATAATTGACTTATGAATAAATCAAATATAAAGGACAGTCTGAAATTTCAATATGAAATAGCAATTAAAAAGATTCTAACTGAATTTTTAATAAATCATATATATAGTAAATATTAAAAATTCGATGGATACCCATTTCACGTGCAATGTTCTGACAGTGAAGCGCGTTCTGCGTGTGAAATTCACTGTAAAGTAGAAAGTAGAGCGGAGTGAAATACCACAGGAGGCAGCTAAAATTAATATTGCAAATTGAGTGCAAGGATATGCAGTGCGTTGAGAATACATCTAAAAAGCTTACATGAAACGCGCAGCGCATGGCATGTGGGATCAACGTTGACCTCACGAGTACGACTGTGAGGACATGCACAATTCATATAATACTTTTGCGAGACGCTGGTGACCAAGTTGCCGCGTTGCCAGTGGGAATGTCAGAAAATCTATCACAATACCACTTCGAAAAGCGCTTGGATTTCGTTGTATATTCCCGCAGAGATGAACGTTTCTCCCCAGTTGGAGAGGAGAGAAAGTATGCGTTACACATGGCGAATTCCACTGGAATATTCATGAGTCTCAGAAAATGTCAGAAATTCATTCATTTTGGACTCGCCTGTCGCTGGCAACCGCTTACACTAACCACTGCATAATTTTTCTGCCTTGCTTCCCAAAAATTGCATTGCTTTTTTAATGCCACGAATCTTGAAACTGATTTTATTTCGAATTCTCTCGAAACTCGTACCACATATGCGATATAGTACTCGTGGCAAAATAAACGGGATCTGAGAGAAATATATGCAGGGTTAACCTAAATTTCTCTATTTGACGAACACGTTGAATTCAACGCCTCCCTACGAACAGCAAAACTGCTCAGTGGTGATTAATAATTGCTTGGACTATTCTTCGGTCAAATCGAGAATTCTCCATTTGAACAGTGCGTTGCGTGCACTCGTGTTCCTCTAAATTAAAACAGCCTTTATCCTCATCTCGAATTAAACTAATATCACAGAAATATTGACTAAAAATCTACGTTAAACAAAATTAAAAGATTCTGAAAATGTGGTATTCAGGTACTACACCATGGGACAACGTTGGTGCACTGGGATTGCGAGAGTGGCACGTCAAGAACGGCATTAGTATTCGCACGTGTAGATCGAGCTTGCGGTACATTCATATGGGAAAAGCCACCATGGAGTCCCTTGAAGACTGCTCAGTTGGGTGGCGTGGCCTTAACGGACTTTTCGATGACTGCCAATCCGGAAGACTCGGTGCCGGCTGGACTAGCAGCGAAATACAGCAGCCAGCAAGCGGATTGCGCCTCGGTTACTTTGGAAGAGGGTTACCTCGACTTGAGTTACGTGAAGGAGGTGATGATCGGCTGCTGCGACCGCGACAGGGAGGCTGACCTCAGGAGCATTTGTAAGAGATACGGCCTACCCGGCTCTGACTCCTGTATCGGCCTCATGTACGGATCCGGCCTGCCCGACAATCGACTGATCTTTCTACTCTGCCCTCCAGCTCTTAGCAAGTAAGTAGTATGAGTCAACCATTTCTCCGACCGCTGCCATTTCAATTCGCTTTAAGTAAACCTCGATTTATATTAATGTGAGTTGATTAACTCACTTGAATTCAATCAACATAGACTAGAATTGAACATCTAATGTCCATTGTAAATTTTTGTTCTTCTTTTTCAATGTTTTTCATTATTTTCTTCAGTGCTAAGAAATGATCTAGATTTTTTAATTTTGTATAATGATTGGATTTTACGATTCGTGTGGGTTGTATAAAATATAGAAATGTTAATGTTCGAGTAAATTGATCAGTACGCATGATGACAACCTATCCCTACTCAGAGCATCATAATTATACACCCTAATCCCGAACCCGTTCAGTAAGTCATGCCTTTGACTAAACTTAAACCTTTCGACTGAGTTTATTAAGTAATTAAATTTCGAACCCCTCCTAGGAATACCTTCGATGGAATTTCAATCTTGCCGACAACTTTCTTAAGTAATTAAATTTCGGATCCTGTTTGAGTCGCATGAAAGGGTTGCTATTACTAAATACGCAACATTTAAGTATATCTTTCTCTAGGCTGCAAAAGGGAAGTTTCATAACTTTGTTAATGCACTTCATTCAAATTGTCTTAATTTGCCAGACTGAACGAATGAAAAAACATAAGAAATACTATCATTTTTGTCTTGAAAGATCAAAACTTATCGGCATGTGTCACCCGGTGGAAGATACGGGTGAAGTAAAGGGGACTGAATTGTTCGCTTCCTCTCTAGAATTTGGTACATGGGGCTTTGCTGGATCTTACGAGGCCTGAAGCGACAGCAACAGCTGACGGATCGTAGATCGCGCTGGTTGAAGGAGAAGTACCTTCAGCTCTACTTCGAGGAAAACTGCCTGGAGCCGATGACTGCGGATGCCATAAGGGTGTTCGGCGGGCGTGATTGGTCCACGACTGACAGCGTCGGCACCCTGTCACCCACCAGCAGTGGCACCCTTCGCAGGCGGAATGTGAAGGGCAAGAAGACCAAGTCTTTCGGCAATATTCACGCCATAAATAAGGTGACCTCGATACGCCTCATTCGATTTGACGCTCGGCCCTCTCGGCAAGCGCTGCATTCTAGAGTAGTATGTGTGTGTGTGTTCAACGAGTGGTGGGATTTACATAGGACCTAAACTTAAAACAGTACGAGACCTCGACCTCCGAGGCCGCTCTCACGGCGACACCCCTTCGACACATAACCGGCAGCAGAGAATCCTTGACGAGGATCATCATACCAGTATCGCCACGCTCTAGCAGGGATCGGACGCCCCGCAGCCCCCCAAGCACTGCTGAACGGCTAGTTAGCTCTAATTTGCCTTACGCCAATTTCCATAGGTCAGTCGATACCCACATCATAGCCCTGAAGCCTCCAGTCCTGACACACTGTCATTAACTTCCCCTACGCAATTACATTAATTAATTACTGTGTAAATAAGTTCGTATCGCTTTCTCTTTGAAATGTAATTATTAATACAGAAAATGATTCGTACTTGGGAAAGATAAAGAAATACACTTTGGAATTTTTAAATTTTGATTCATAATTAATGAAAGATTTTTATATTAATAATGATGTTTTCGAAAGAAACTGAGGGAACTTATTTGCACAGCTACTAATGATTTGCGTGCAGTCTGTTATGCGTTGCACGAGACAAGGACAAGAACGGATCGAGTATGCCTGTCGGCATAGAAACCCCCTGGCAGATAAAGGCACGCACCACTTCCATCATGTACGAGACCCAGTTGAATTTCATCGAATTCGTCGCACTCTTCCGGTCGTTCAGTCTTCGTGCGAGGAAGGATCTTCGTGATCTCTTCGGCCAATTAGCGATCACCTGCCGCAGTCAGAGCGACGGATCCATCAGGGATTTCAACCCAAGACCAACTGTACTTCGTCAAACCAGCGACGCAACACCGCAGAGAATCGGTAGGCGAATATCTCCCGAAACGAATTTCATTTAACATCCTTCGGGCCAGGCAAATTCGCATGAGTCGACGGGCTTCCAGGACTCCTGACCAGGAACAATTCCATCGACTGCCATGAGTACAAGACCAGCAGTAATCTTCAGAAGAAGCAGATCTTTGACGCCGTTGCCGCAGCGAGTATCGTCAACAACTGCTCGGGTGTCGACACGTCCAAGTCCCAAGTGATCACCCTGGCGACCTTTACTAAGTTCCTCGAGTCCAGACAGCAGGAGAAACTGACGGACGACGAGATCAAGACCTTGGTGAAGGTAGAAACTTTAATATTCTATCGTTTATATTGTATAAATTCGACCCTTTAAATTGTACAAACGTCAATGCAAGATCTGAAAAATTCTAGATGAAAATTCATCCCTGATTATATTCGATTAATTCAGTGATTTTAATTTTACACTCGTTGCAAAGCCTGACAAATTAATAGGAAGCTGAATCAGTACGACATTCTGCAAACTTAATTCATAGAGTTTGTAATAAAAAATGGGGAAATCGATTTCAATTCCAGCGTCACGAACCGGATCCAATTTTGCGCACCCAATGGTGTTTGTCCTTCGAGGGTTTTGCGCGCTACATGATGGACAAGGACAATTATGCCTTCCCGAACGAGTACGCGACACCATCGGAGGCAGAGATGCAGCAACCGCTATCGCAATACTACATCGCAAGCTCCCATAATACCTATCTGACGGGACATCAGCTGAAGGGCGAATCCTCCGTGCAACTGTATTCTCAGGTAGATAGATGACCGTATCACACTGACACTTGATATATCGTTCATCCGATTGTGATGCTAAGTTGAAGGGACACGCAATACTCAGCTTCGTAGTGTTGAAATCCACAGATGATAAGTGGTTGATGTTCAAACCATCAACAATTTGATTCCACTTGAGTGAAGATGGATCCCTTAATTATTCTACTTAATCACTGTTAATGTCATTCTATAAGAATTTTAAATCTATAAGATCAAAATTAAGACACGCAATACTGAGCTTCGTAGTGTTGAAATCCACAGATGATAAGTGGTTGATGTTCAAACCATTAACAATTTGATTGCACCTGAGTGAAGATGAATCCCTTAACTATTCTACTTAATCACTGTTAATGTCATTTTATAAGAATTTTAAATCTATAAGATCAAAATTAATAGATTCATAATTTAGCCTGAACACTGATATATCACTTTAATCGGAAGGGATGAATCATATAAATCTTCACCCTTTCAGCCCTAATGAATAATTAAAGGTAACGGGAGTAGCAGTGGGGACGAGAATTTATCTCAGAGCTCGGAGCTCTTTCGGCGGAACTAATAGCCGCGTTGTCGGTGTATAGAGTGCGAAGTGTAAAGTGGGGAAACACGACTTTGTGCAGGTACTGCTAACAGGCTGTAGATGCGTGGAACTTGACTGCTGGGACGGCGACGATGGATCTCCACTCATCTATCACGGGCACACTTTCACCACCAAGATACCATTTCGCTCGGTCGTAGAGGCTATTGACAGAAGCGCTTTCGTCAGCTCCCCTTACCCAGTCATTCTCTCCATCGAGAACCATTGTTCGCAAACCCAACAGGCACGCATGGCGCAAATCTTTCAGGTAATTGTCGCCGACGCAATAAAGTTCTTAGTCTCCAACGTCACTATCTTATATTTACTCAGCGAAAATTTTCGGCTCTTGTATACTTCCGTTGAACAAGCTTATTTGTCGTTTTATATTTTATCAAATATTAAAGTACCCGTTTTTTTTATTGATTGGTAAATCTTTTGTTGTGTCGACTTTAGTATGCACGGCAGTAACTCTATTGAAAGCTTGCATAATACAGATCAATTTCAATTTCTGATGAAACATGAAATGGCAAAATAAACTTTACAAAAGTGCACGGAAGTACGAAAGGTATACTGGGTAAATTGATTTCTCAACTTCTCGCTGAACTATTAGAGTTAGCATTGCTTTACTGTAAGCCTTGAAAGTCATTCAAGTTATAATTGCTAGAGAAGTCTGAGTAAATTTCTAGCTATGTTTCGACAATCGTAAGAAACACTGACATTTCGTAAGTGTCAATATAATTTCAGTCAGTTTTCGGGGAGAAGTTGGTAACGAAGTTCCTCTTTGACACCGACTTCGGCGATGATCCTCAACTACCATCGCCATCCCAATTGCGTTACCGGATACTAATAAAGAACAAGAAGCTTGTGATGGATCCAGCTGGGCCACTTCCACACGCTCCATTGGTCCATCGTGGTAAAATGTTAATGTCTGATCGGGCTTCATCGATGAAACAAATGCGCACCGATGCCACCCCCGCTTCCGTCGTCGACTATTTCAGCGAGGACGAGGATGACGAGGAGGACGATGACGAGGACGACAATATCGATGGTAAATGCCAAACCAAATTCCCAATAATGCTTTGTATCCCTTATGTACCGAGCACAATTAATTTAGTCGAAACCTGGCACACGACTAATAGAATATCGGCAATAGTTTCAAAATAAACTATATTGCGTCCGGCGCGGAATGACGATTTTAGTAAAGGCTTATCTTTAATACCAGGATTAAACAAGCGGAGATTACTTAATCCGCTATAATTGCTTCTCGTCCCTCACTTTATTATCGACGCACTCCCCCCCTTCATCCAGAATCCTCGAATTCCCGTTTGACATAAAACAGTCATTAAGGGATTATTATCTGACGCAACACCACGAGCATTTAACATGTCCGTAATCAGGTTCGCACCACTCTTCAATTAATGAACTATTAATGATAGCATGAAGTATATTTTAATTATCCTTGGAAGTATCCTTGGAATTCATATAAATTGCATTTCTATCCTGCGAAAAAGACAGATAGAATAGGTCAGAATTTACCAAGACAAACTTTCAGACAATTCCATCTCAAGTTACGAGCGGTATTTGGGCAGCGCGCAAATACCGCAGCAGGCCCGGCAGAAGTCGGACCCGGCAGTAGACGACAAGACGCAAAAGCAGAGCAGCCAAATCGCCAAGGAGCTCTCAGACCTGGTGATTTATCTCCAGGCGATTAAATTCCGGGGTCTAAATACCGCGCCAGGAACAGCGGTTGTTGGGAAAATACGTCATCAGCCGCACACTGGACCAGTACAGAGGCACAGTATCGCTGGAATTGGAACAACCAGTATCGCCGCGTCATCCGGTTCCCCTCAGTCCTTGTCAACGTCGGCCTCTCTCGCCAGTGGCGGTAGTAACATCGACAATCTCTTCAGGTACAGACATTCTATTACCTTCTCGCGCATGTTACCATGCGAGTTTCGATTAAGTAGAATTGAAAATAAATTCTACGTGAATAGAAAAGAAATTTTGTGACAAATACTTTAAACACAGCTTCTTTGAATTAAGAAATAAGACAAAATGTCAGACTTATTAGGAACTTAACCGTGCATTATGATACTAACTACGAGTCTAATTATTAAATAAATGTATTAAGTAACAATGAATCCAACTGTTACATACTACATTTTTACGATGTCCTATTTTTAAAAAACACTGTTTTAATATTCTTGTTTAGGTCGACGCGCGGTGTACCGGCTTGTTTCCAGTGTTGCTCTTTGAACGAGAGTACGGCAAAGAAGATCTGCCGGAAGCAGCCGCTGGGCGTCGTCGCTCACGCCGAGACGCAATTGATCCGAACGTATCCCGCCGGGATGCGGATTGACTCGACCAATTTCAATCCAGTGATATTCTGGGCCTTCGGTATTCAGATGGTAGCACTCAATTATCAGACGGACGATGCGGGCCTCAATCTAAACGCGGCGATGTTTGAGCAAGACGGCCAGTGCGGATACGTGAGGAAACCTTCGGTCATGTGGGATAAGGGCCACATGATGTACAGGTAAACATTGACATTACTGATATATACTTAAGGAAATATATATAGAAGTCTTTACGCAATGTGTGTAATTGAGTATATAACACAGCATATATATTTATATATATATTACTTGGATATATGAAAGTATAAAATCTGGTATGTAATTCAAGAAATAACTGATTATATAATTAAATATGTAAGAGTATAGAATGCAGTTTATAGATTTAAAAAATGCACAACTGTGCTTGCAATGAAGTATACAGTAAAACCAACATCTAGAAATATTCCAAAATTACGTAAGCCACTGCGAAATCCTTTCCGTATATATTCCAGTATATCGTTAAATATAGTTATAGTATACGAGCGCGTTCCTCTAAACATTTTACGATTGTTTCTCCAAAGATAAGAGGGCTTTAAAATTTGAAGCAATGAATCATAAACAGTAGTTTAACTATATCAGATATACTGTCCTTTAAAAATTAACGACTGAAGCAGTAAATCCCGTATATCAAATTTATTTGAAAATAGAACTATAAAATATTTTGTTTCTTTCCAGACGCTTTAATCCCTGGGACAAAGAGTTCGACGGGCTGCATTCGGCGCACTTAACTCTATCCATCGTTTCCGGCCAATACGTATCGCCAACCAATTTCCTAGCTAGTACGTACGTCGAGATAGAAATGGTCGGTATACCGATCGACTGTGCCAAACACAAGACGAAGGTCATACAGAACAACGCACTAAATCCAATTTGGAATGAAAAGTTTTGCTTCCAAGTGATGTTCAAGGACCTCGCATTCCTACGGTTAGGTGTCGTCGAGGCAAGCTCGCACCATCTCATCGCCCAGCGAGTTATACCTCTAAAATGTTTAAGACCAGGTTACAGACACGTGCGTTTGCGATCCTGTAAGAACAAACCACTAGCGCTATCGACGCTTTTCATCTACTCGCGTCTAGAAGAAGAGAGTCTCGATTACAACACTTGCTGCCGCGATCACAAAGAAAAACGACCATCTTCGGGCAAGGAAGCTGAAAAACTAACTGGTGTCGATCCCGGTTTAGGGGGTGTTACACTCAAAAGAAGGATGTTCTTCCTCATGGTGTACCATGTGGTACCAGACGAGCCTTACACGATCCTGAAAGTCACCCAGGAGAGTACCACCCAGGAGGTGATGCTACAGGCTCTACAGAAAGCCGGAATCTTAGCGCATCGTGTTGATGAGTACATCCTAGTCGAGGAAGTTTCCCGTGGTTGGGAGAAGAAAGATCGGGAGGAATTACCTACCCAGAGAGTATTAGATCCTACGGAACATCCTCTGCAAGCGCAAGCACTCTGGAAGGGTCAGGGACGTTTTCTTCTCAAGCGAGTTGGAGACGATCCAAGCAGTAGAGCGTGGCTAGCATCGATCAGAAGTACCGCCGGTCATTCCAGGCTTGATTCCGAGCGTGACACGTCCACTCATATCTGGGACGAAGCGGATACCTTTTTAGTTTGCATTTACAACGTTTCGCCTGAAATCCCGTACGCGATACTTCGGGTACCAGTAAGCAGTTCTGCCCAAGACGTTCTCGCGCAAGCTTTAGTGAAAGCTAGAAGAATGGAGGACCCAATGAAGTTCGCTTTGGTGGAGGAATTAGAATGGGGTGGCGCCGGTGCCGTTGGAAGCGGGAATCGACAATTGCGTGTTTTACGAGATGAAGAGAATGTTTACAGTACACAAGCTTTCTGGAAAACCCTTGGCAGGTTTATATTAAGGGAGAGGGAACAGACAGTGCCGAGGCGACACCTTTTACCAGCGACCCTTGACAGGTTGAGTAAAGGATTCTCCGTAGGAAGATCGGTTTCTCTACCTGGTTCGAGCAAGGAGAAGGTCCCAGTCTCCGAGGCACTGTCCGATCCAACTTCTAGAGGTCTCAGGCATCGTTTACTGATGCCTGGTCGTAGAAGAGAGGTTCACTCTGATGGCGAAGACAGCAGAGAATCAGAGATTCTTAGTGCAGCTCTTCACCTGAAGAAGGTATCACTCAGAAAGCTGAGGGTTTGGAAGTCATAGTCCCTATCACACACAACATCTGATCTTCTCTATGAGGGGGAGTTTGCCAAAGAATTCAAACGACAGGCCGAGAGCCAATTAGCGCCATCACAAAAGGCATCGAGCACATACAGACGCCTAAATAAGAAGCGATACTGATTGTGAGAAGTCTGAAGATGATTGGACACCGGAGTATTCGTTCGAGGAAGTTCATGGCTGACCACTGTTTCACTTTGAACCGATTTTCAACCATAACAGGTGGGAAAATAGCATCGGAGGATTCCAGGATTCAAACGAGTGTTGCAGATTCAACTATTCCGCAGAAGAGTTTGATTAATGTAGTCTCGAGTTTAGTCATTGTTCCCGCGGCCACGTACTTAATTCGGGGTACGAAAATGCCCTGTTTTCGAATGCAGGTTTACCGGAAGACTGTCTGAAAGGATAGTTTGATTGGCGTTCCTAGGGACATCCGATGATCACTAGTTTTGTTGTAGTCTCACCATATCCCGATTAGAATGCGTATCAACTGACAAATAATTCTCTCGAGTATACGTAATAAAATCGATCGATGGGTTCCAAAGAGAACCTTTTGCAAGGTTCCGTATTATCGAAAATAAAGCAACAGTTATCCTCCCGGAAGCTAGGACGACTCGACACCGTATCAATGAGAGGTTTACTTTACAGAATTTTATTTTTGTACACATACATATTTTTACTCTTGTTAAGCGTCTTGCGTAAATATATTTATATGTGACCTACGTATTTCCGTTAGTTCATTCAGAGTACAAATGTTAAGGGTAAGGAAACGATTTGCCAAGTTTCTTTGTGACCGAGCACACACCGACATACACGCGGCACTTAGTACCATCGTACATCACATATCGGTTGATCCACTCGTTTCAATGATGATCTGTCGTAAAGTACACTGGGTACCTGATTTTTCAACCCTTTCTTAATACTTCTCCCTGGAACAAATTCATACTTGCACTCTGAGTACCTGAATCGTCATTGGGAATCCCTTTACGTTCGTACCAGGCATCATTGGCCCATGTCGAAAATTGCAAATCTATTGCGAGCATCATTCACGATGTAGTATCGATTGCTTTGAATGAAAGCTTCAAGACTCCGATCGAACACCAGACATATCCTAAACCTTTCGAGTCGACTGTCATTCCCAGTAAGCCAACTTTAATTGTCTTTACTTAGGCATTTTATCCCCATTTCGTTGCCCTTTTAGTGACAAGTGAGAACTTCCGGTTACTGTGTGCGAATCAATTAATACGCGAAAGATCCCGAAACTTACCCAAAAGCAAAGGATAAGCGAAAATTCTGGGAACGTTTTATCACGAAAGACAGTAAAGAGTGAGTGCGATGAGTCTGAGTGGATGATGTGAAAACCGTGCAAACTGGAAAACGTGTAACGATAGGAAAGATGACTCCGTGTGCGTCAGTCACTTATCCACCAACAGTATTATCGCGCAGATCTCGCTTGCCACGACTGCCAGTGAAACAATTGCAACCATGAAACTTTCGGTTTCCGTTAAACTTGCTTGCAATTGCGACTATCTTTTAAAGTTTGCCGCTGACGGAGGGAGAGAGAGAGAGAGAGACAGAGAGCGTTTATAGTTGTTGAGAGTTGTGCCGCTTGCAGATCGTATTTATTGTGCATTGTTAATGATGAACGGAAGTTAAATGAGTGTTACTTTTTCTATCATCGAGTCCCACGTGTCCGACACAATTAATCGCGTTTGTAGGGTTTATAGGCTGTAGAAGTAGGCCTAAGAAGCGTCGACTCGACTTCGCTTTTCACAATTACTGCTTCACACTGTTTAAAAAGGAAAGTTTGACTTCGGCACGGCTGCCGGGGTCCCTAGCCTAACTCATAGGGAATTTACCCTGCTTCGTGTACAGATATACATATATATCTTATAAGAGATAGTACTGTTAACTCAGTCCCCCCCGTTCAATTGACTCTGCTCGTTGAGTTTTCTACGCAGTGCAATGAAATTCAGCCCCGTCTTCCATTACATGCAACAATGTACCTAATACTTTGGACAAATTTACCGCCTCGCGTCAGGGCGGATTTGTATGATCTCCATTATTTTAAGATGTACTTAAATGATCTCGAACACTTTGGAAAACCCGCTGTTTCTCCGAGTAATAAAGACAAGTGGTACAAATTCAGGAACAATGCGACAAATTACTCAATTTCCATAATGGCGAAGATATAGTCATACAAATATCAATCACGATTCGATGACTTATTCCCAATTACCGGTGAGTAAGGTTATTTACTCCAGACCTTGCATTATTAACACCGATTTACCATTCCAATTGATTTTATCGCCCGATTTCTTTCGAATAGAGATGTTCACCTTTACGGAATACATGATCGATAAACGATGCATCGGTCGTAAGTTTTATACAGATACTAGTGCTTCAATGAAATTGTATGTATACACAAACCTTTAATCGCAGTGCAACTTTAAGGCATGTACATACAACAATGGCTACTAAATAACACTAACTACGAGAGAAAAGTGGTCGACGCTTCTTAGAACCCCATTGAAACCCCCATATCAGGAGTATAAGAAACACGCAGACAAAGTGATCGATCTTTCAAGGCGTTTGGGAGGCAGTGCAGCTTCGCCCGATATCGAACTGCTTAACTTGTTATAGAACTTTTACGAAGCAGACGAGAAAAGCCTAACTAGAGTGTGGGTGCGAAAGGGAAAGGAGTGAAACGTATCTTCGTGCGCATATCCTCATATCGTGTAGAAAATATCGCTTTGTGCTTGACTACTTGTTTCATTACCTCGAACGAAGCGACTCACGAGAGGCCGACGGAAAGCGAGAGAGAGAGAGAGAGAGAGAGAGAGAGAGAGAGAGAGAGAGAGAGAGAGAGAGAGAGAGAGAGAGAGAGAGAGAGAGAGAGAGAGAGAGAGAGAGAGAGAGAGAGAGAGAGAGAGAGAGAGAGAGAGAGAGAGAGAGAGAGAGAGAGAGAGAGCGATACGCGCAAAAGGCTCATTAGTTTCAGCTGTATGGGGCTAATTAAAGCAGGGCTATGCGAGAACTTCCTTTAACGCTGAATCCAAACACATTGCACGCTGCACTCGAGTGATCTCGATACGAAATACGCTCCGGTTTTCGTAATATCTGGCAAGAAACTCAGTCATCAAATGAAAATAAATAAAAAGGAAAATATTTGAATTGTTTAACGACATTAATCTAATAAATATTGTTGGTTAAATAGTTATAGTAAATTAAGAGGAGACTTTTAAATATTAAAATGAATCACAAGTGTTGAAGGTCTTGAATACTTCTTAGTCAACTTTTAAATCATCAGGGTGAGTGCCAGATATTTGGATGATCAAAGGGGATCATCGAGATCACTCCAGACCACAATGCAAACACAGCGGGAGCCCAGAAAGGGCGTTACACATTGAGCTCCACCAAGAAACGGCTACTTTTTAAAACTTTTGGGACCACTCTAAGCATATTTCCAATGGAGCCCGCTCGAGGATCGACGAGAGTTCACGGAGATCGGGCACTGAATTAGGACTTTTGCTTTACGTCGATAAATCGAGGGAGAACGATAGAAAAACGAAATGAACCTCTTTTCAATCAACTGTCAAAGCGATTGTTCGGGTTCTCTCAAAGTTTGTCGCAATTTCCTTTGAAATGCCGAGCGAATTGGCAAACAGCATCTTACAATTTCCACGTGAAGCACAGGGTACTTAAAAAAACAGGGGGGGGGGGGCGACAGACAACTTCCGGCGTGTTTTCTCTTGGATCTAACCCGATCGGCCGAAACAGAGATGCAAAGTGTAATGCAAAAAGATGCGCGTTCATACTCCGCAAGATCGGACAACTTTCCAGTAATATCTAAGAAGTTTTTTAAATTGCCCTGTATACCAAAATCTCAATCGGCTTCGTTGCGCTTTTACGAAATAGCGAAGAAAGTGGCGACTGGAAGAAAGAAACTGGGGAAAAGTGGGCTACTCGCAACAGAGTGATTCAATGATTTGAGAAAAATCATGGCTTGACGCGTCAAACAAAGGATTCATCCCATAAGGATCGGGCATATCCCTTCTGTACATATCTGTCGTTCTTCGGTAGCTATTACATTAACACACGCGCATTATTACGAGCAATCATTAATCCGATTTAATGACCGCCGTGCACGTGTGCATACGCGGACACCCTGTGATATACATGCACATGTACACGCGTACTTGCGTACACAGCGTCTGCTTCGATGATCGCCTCTGCTTTCCTAGTATCCAAATAATTTCAATGAGTTGAATTACTATTATTAATGTTGTTTCCATACAATTCATTGGAACAAAAATATCCGTGTTAGTTTTCTACTAAATAGTTGTGTTCACTTGTTGAAACATGTGCCAAACTATAATGTTACAGTTAGACATGATCGATTTAGAATCAATTACAATAATAGTTTGAGAATGATCGAAAAAAATGAATTGTTACTTTAAAAAAATATAGAAATATTGGAATGTCTCAGTTATCATCATCGACAATGCTCGGTCCTTTATTTATTTGCAATGTTTAATTTAAAAAAAATAGAAGATGCATGTGGGAGTCTCAATTACTATCATCAAGATCCCCGATGATCATTTCAAAGTTTGTTTTACAAAGTATCTAATCTTTTCTCTTTTACAATGTAATCATGTAATCACTGAGAGACATCGCCGAAGCAGACGATAAACGTCGAAGCAAATGAATTACGTGCTGCACTTTTGTACGGGGCGCATTTTTAATGCCAAACAACCAAAAAACCAATGTGGAACACACACACATACATATGTCAACCGCGTAAACGATTAATCTTAAAGTAAGGCGAGACGAGCGAGTGCTGGTAGAGTCAGCAGTAGCATAAACGGTTAAACGAGATAAAAAAATGCGAGGATAGAAAAAAGGGTGGAAAAGAGTGAAGACGAAGGGCGAAAAATGTTTTTGCCAATTGGCCGGCTGGCCCGACCGCGGCTGTTTGAAGCTTCGATTGAAGTACATTGTAGTATAACATAATATGCGATGACGTCTTTTTCATAAGTGTGGTTTTACGAGATACAAATCATACATGCATACGTATATCCTGTAACGGACGGGCGTAGATGTAACACGTGTAAAGGAGAAACTTGTATCTTACTGTATTGCAGGCCGCGACTCGTTTTACCTTGCCAGATTCTCATCGACACGACTTTCTCATGCATACTATAGAAAGTAAGTGCTGGTGGTGTTTTCGCCTATGAATCATGTAGTCCATGGCTTTTTATCAATATTGCTGTGAACAAGTCTCTGAGAACTTCGAACTTCAATCTGGTTTTCACTTGCTTTGATTTAGCCCTCGTTAGAGTGATGAGATTTTTGGTTTTGCCATAAAAGCATGGGAAAATTGACATTTCTTCCCAGCCAATTGAATATTATTAATTATGTTATTAGTAACCGATCAATCTTACTTGAATTCTTTTGAATATCGGTTGTCAATATGTACGATTTGCTTTTGTTTCCGAATAATTCGTTTTTTTTTTAAGGATGGATGGGCAAATTATGTTTGCTCGTCAGCTCTATAGAATTCTGATTCTTCTGGAATCTTCTACTTCCGAATTTTTAAATTCCATGCCAGTCGATGCCCACAGAATTCCACCTAATATTCACTTACATTTCTGTTCCATCCAAACTTGATTTTTAATAATTTTCTTGCGAAAAGTTCGCGACTTTTTCCGAAAGTCAAAAACAGTCGAAGAGACTAATAAGGAGGCGTTTGCGAAGCTTAACTAGTTGCAATGAGCTGAGAAACCGTGTTTGGATGAGAGAAGATCCATTACGCGTTACAAAGTTCGATCGAGGCTTCGATCGACTATCGACGAATTATGAAAGCATAGTGCAACACTAAAGGACGTATCGATTAACGGGAGACTCTTTTCCTAGTACGCGTCTGTACCTACATCATAGCATAATTTTGCGTCACGTTACTTAACAAATACTTAACAAAAAAAGTGAAGAATAAACGAGAGTGAGAAAGAGTGAGAAAAAACGAAGAATGCGAGTAAAAGTCATTGTACGAGTAGCGATTAACATTAACTAGAATTCTCTTTGGCGTTATTATTGTACCACGCGCAAATACACAAGGGCAAACTCACACATACACACACACACACACACAAGCGCGCGCGATCACACACCTACACATTCGAAGTAGTCCAGTCTCCGTTTTGATTTCAAAAGGACGGCGAGGGAGAGAAGAGCGGGGCAAAAGAAGGAAACACGTAACACACGATCCCGTAAAACGAAGCAGCATGCGGCCATCTTGAAACTTATAGCGAATTTATCACTGCGATGTGTTAATAAGTACCATCAGCGTTGTTGAGAAAAAAAATGAATCTACATGTAAATAAATATAAAGAGCATTTTTTTAAATAACCCGAGGTTGTTTCATTTCAATAAAGCCTGTCCTGACGAGCCTTTGAACTTTTAATACAACAAATGATTGTTTCGTTTAATCCTATATTTGTAATTCTTAAAATTTTTTGAAAATCTAGTTGTACGAGTTATAAAGTTACAGTTCTATGATCGAAAAATTTATATTAAATTTTCTTATGTTCCTCTCTGTGTTCTATTATAAAAACATTGAATTGCAAGTTTTGAAATATTTCTGTATTTTGAATGCAAGATGATTTGGAAAACAGATTCTTGTTATCTTTGAATGCATGTTACGTGTGGAATTTTTAGAATTACGTAAACAAACAAAGTTTGCAAATATTAAACAAGATTGTCTCTGGTAAAGAGGCGAGTTAATCTTATCAGCATTCCGAGAGCGGTCGGGGCAGTTTCACGTCGGCTCGAAACAATCATTGAAGCAGTTGTCATCGGGACGCGCTTGGCAACAGTTTCATAAACGAGGCAGTCTACAGTTTAACCATGCAGGTACTAATTCGCGGGTATTTTTGTTTCGGATCAACTTAACAAGATTGTATGCAAATAATCGATATCGACAAAGAACTGAATGGCTATCAAAATGCGAGGTTTGTTCGTGTAAACTTACGGGAGATTTTTGAAGTGTCACATGCCAGTGTAAACAAAGTGATAACACTTGTTTTCATACTTGTCTTACTTGAATTGTGAGGGTACTTCAGTGTTCGAAATATTCAAATGGTGTCTAACGAGTTAAACAAAGAAAAACGTGTTAAATTTTGACAAAAACGTAACATAACCTATAGGAATGCACTAGGAAAGTTGTTCATAAACAATATAGTATGTAACAAACGTCATAGATCTTGAAGATAAAATATTAGACATAAAATATATATTGAAAAATAACTGAAAATATGAACAACGTTATAGTTTAACGAAAGGCGTGATAAACTATATAGCAATAGCAATGGGTAACAAAACAAATAAATTATATAGTAAACTTAATCAACGATAGTATTGGCAGTATATATCAAAGACATCAACAACGTAAGATATTCAATTTAACAAATAATACACTTTTTTTTAGAGATAAACAAGTTTGAAAGACAATGGTTATAGTGGAATTCAATCTCAACAAGTTATAGACTATATGTAAAATGAACTCAATAATACTGGTGACCACAGAAAATAGAATAAACTCTAACGGATAACGTTACTGGACTTAACAAAAACAGAACAAAAACTGATAACGTAATATAGAATTAAAATAGATAAACAAGAATGAAAACAATAATAAAAATTTGATGCAAAACAGTAATAAAAACTATTGAAACGTTAACAGTAAAGAAATGAATTTATGAGTTAGTTATCAAGTAACTAGACCGAGAAAAACGAAAATAGACAAAATAAAATTTGGCAAACAAAACAATTAATAAAATTGTAATAAACTATGTATCCGCACGTCATGGTACGTAGATCGAAATATCAATGTAACGAATAAGTTCAACGATAACAGTTTCAACAATAAGAAAAAATATATCCAGTATAAACTAAAAGTCAAATTTAACTTTGATAAGAAAATAAACTATGAAAATCATTAACAGAAAGAAGGAACTCCTAAGAATAAATTATGAAATTGGTCAAACATGAAAATAGAAATATACGAAGGCGATAAAAATCAACTGATACGAAACTGAAAAGTCTAACAATTACATAAACTATAACTTAGGAAACTCAACAAAGAATAAAATTAATAAGTGCAACAAACAAATAAATTAAACATGAGGTATAAGGAAACAATACTGGAGCTCACTGGGAATAGAATCCATGTACAACAGTCAAATCAACAATATAGCAACCCAATAAAGCCAAACTACAAGCAAGGAACAATAACGCGATAGACTACATTACAGAATAAACCAAAATGCGAACAATTAATAGAAATGAACAAATCAAACGTAAATGATATGAAATGAATAATAAAATAGACAAAGTAAAAACCGATCAAAACAATGCAAGAATCAACAGCGTACTTCAAACAAATCATCACGATATAACACCCGATAAGACAATATATTGAACAGTAATATCAAATAACTTTTAAATATTTTGTATTATTTTTTTAACTTTTATTTTCTATTATTTTTTATTTTATTATATATAACGCAATAATGATTTGAACAAACTAAAATCAGAGAAGTAACTGAAATGCAAATAGTAAATAAACAATAGCAAACCAAACATAAAACGGTATAAAGTTAGTAATAAAACAGAATTTTGAAGTGCAGACCAGTTGAAGCAATAGTAAGCTAACCACCTTCTTAAACATTCAACAACCACAACATAATTAACAATAACAAAGACCAACAATATCAACAACAACAGTATCAACTCAAATGTAAGCAATTAATAGAAAACGATTCAGTAACAAAAGAAACCATAAACCTTTATAAAATTAATAGTATAGACTTTGATAATAAAAACCAGAGTAACCAACATAGATAAATCAGTCGAGAACCAAACAAAACGAATGGAAACAAGTAATAGGAAACTATGCAGAAATAATAAACCCGAGAATAAACTATATAGTATTAATAACAGTATAAACTTTGATAGTGAAAATCGATCAGAATAATCAACATGCGTAAACCGGTCGAAAACCAAATAAGCAAATGTAAACAACAGAAAGCTATTCAACAACAAAATCAACAATAAAACATTATGCAGTTAATAAAAGAATAAACTTTAAAAAGGAAAAACAACTAGAATGACAACATAAACAACACAAGTGAACAAACAGACTAACAATAACATTGGTTGAATTTCAGGGCGTAACATTCGAGTACAGAGGCAGCATAGTGCCAGTCTTTACACCTTTCAATGATGACAGGTAAAAAGCTCCTGTTGTCCATTATTAAAATATTGTTGTGCTCTATGTGAGGTTTGGGATATTAGTCATGATTTAAAACGGTTTGTTATGAGTCGACTTGTTTGTAGCGAAAGAACATTAAATCTTTCTGTCATCCCCCAATACGCAAAGTACTTGGATGATGAAGGCATTTCTGGTGTTCTCGGTGAGTAAACTGATTGATTCACCTTATTAAATTTAACCATTATTTAATAGCAAATAAACATGCTACTAAATTGCTATATTAGAACTTACCGAATAAGTAAATGGATGTAATTATTAAATTAATATGCATGGTAGTGAACGGCACGACGGGTGAAGGAACGTCGATGTCCGTTGCGGAAAGAAAACTGGTCGCCGAAGCATGGGCGAATGCAGTCAAGAAGACAAATCAACACCTGATGATTCAAGTGGGCGGAGCACCATTAACCGATGTTCTTGAACTTGTACGTATGAAAGTTTTTCTCTCGAAAAGAGAATTTTTGTTAACACATCCTATAACGTACTATAAACGAAACTGAACAATTAAAGCTGAAACCGAAGCTTACTTTGTTTGATAACAGTGATAAACTATTCAATAAAATTATGATTCAACTTAATATTAATGAAAACTTGGGCAAACTTAATGAAACTACAGAGGAAATGTGCTTAGATTAGTGGATAGAAATACGCGCTTGCTTATTAGCGGTAAGATGGAAAACAATTATAAGAATAACTTGTGAACACGCGAATTCACACTTGTCATAAGAAAGACGTACCAAAAATGCTGGTGGAAATAGAACATGCAATATACTATATAAGAAACTCAATAATTGAAGCTCGATGCAAAGCATATTTTGTCTATCAACGCGCGATAAATTATTCCAAGAAACTAAACTGAAATTTAACGAAAAGCAAAAAGTAACTTAGAAGTTTAACATACTATGAACATACATAAAAAAATTCTAGTAGAAGCATTTAAGAAAACTGTTACCCTAAAAAATAAACTACTGTAGAACAAAGTACGATAACTAGTACAAGGGTTTAAATCTAACATTCTATTATACTGATATCGCAGGCAAAACATGCTGAAAGCATTTGCGCAAACTCTATTCTATGTCTGCCGGAATTGTACTTCAAACCGACATCGTCAGAACAACTAATAGACTACTTAAAATTGGTGGCGGACGCTGCGCCAAGAACGCCTCTCTTATACTACCATATCCCTATGTTCACCAACATTAATAGTAAGTCACGCTTTAACTATTAATCGAAAATTTAAAAAAAAGTATATAGACTAGCAAACTAAATTCCAGTACACATGGGCAATTTCCTTGAATCCATTGGAGATAAAATCCCATCATTCGTGGGCATAAAGTTCACCAGTAGCAACTTGGATGAAGGTGCTCTAGCCACAAATGCCTGTGATAAGAAATATGTGGTCTTCCTTGGAAATGACCAGGTGACTATTAAATACTCTATGATTACTCTATAATTCGTATTAAAAAGAATATACGTTATGAATCTAGATAAATGCTTTATTTTTTATTATTTTTAGTTAATCAGCGCCGCTTCTATCTTGGGCATGGACTCGATTATAGCAACGAGCTTGAACATATTTCCTGCACTAATAGACGAAATTGTGACAGCATGCGATTTAAGTGACGTTAAAGTAGCAAGAAAACGGCAGGATAAACTTACTAACGCGGTCTCTGTGATATCAAAACATGGTAAGCTATTTTTAATGTCAGTGAAAACGATTAAACTGTGTTTATAATGTGTATATGTGAATTATTATCGTAGGCAATTGGGTGGAGACGATGAAAATAGCAATGTCATTGCTAACGACTATTAAAGTTGGCCCTGTGCGACCACCTCTCAAAGTTCTGGGAGGCGAAGTGACAGCATCCATTGCAAAGGGTTTGACTGATTTAGGACACGTTTTACGCGACTAAAGTGAGGCTATCTTCGAGGCATATCTTTATACTACTTTTGATATTCCAGTACATCTATTTTTGTAACGCAACAAACTGTTCTTTTACTAAGCTCTGTCGTTACTTTGTTTCTATGTAGCTCCTAAGAATCTGTTTTAATTTTTCCAATCATATTAATATGTCAGAGAATAAATGAACATTTATGAAGAATATGAATCTGTCTCTCGAAATGGTGTTACAAAGCAGTCACTAGTAGATGGCTACTGAAAATCGCATTCCCATCCGCGGTGGGCTGTATATTTTTTCCGGAAGTATTATACCTCAATAACTCTATAGAGTCATCATACTTAAAAGTCTGGACAAAGAGTCCTCTTCTTGCGATTGACTGACGATCTCGCGCCTGGGGTTTGAGCAAAAAAGTGACTGCTTTATTGACTGACGCAATCGTCTCCTAATGGTTGTAAACAATTGCTTGAGTAACGCGGATCGTGAGGTTCGAGAGTGCTGTGATAATCGACGAATCGCAGGTTTCACGTTATTCAACTGTTTACGACTTTTTATGTATCCCTTAATTGGTTTCGGGTGAAAAATTCTAGAAGGGAACTTTGTACGCGAATAAGAAGCAAGGGTAACGAAGTTATTGAGAAGAGAAAATCGTTTAAGATATTGGCAATTATCTTTGATTATTCGATACTGTTCGTAAAAAATAGACTGCATTATAACTGAATGTGTATATGATTCTGCAATTGTGCCTTGAAATAGCGAAGCATATATTATTGGATATGGTACGGTCCCATTAAGACTAATTACCACCGCTACCATTATGGATTTTTTGGCTGGTACATGTTTATAGACGAAAACGATAATGCTAAACTTTCAATGATTTAGTGCTAGTCCAGTCCAGTCCAGTCGTTATAAAAACATCCGTAAACAATTCAATGCAATTGATATGCACCGACTAATTGCAAATATGGGAACTCACAAATTGATGGTGCAGCTTATTGCTATAACTGTAAGAATCGTGCATACAACCATCGTACCGAATAAAATTGAATGCTTGCCGAAGAAACAGAATCGCCTCAAAATCGTACTAGACTTTCGTACGTCAGTCTTCGAGACAACAGTTCATTGCCGATCTTTAAAGACTATGAGCAATGATTGTCTTCCGGAATAAACAATACCAGATTACAAGAAACATTATCAAAATATCAATGATTCTTCCGCTCTTATATTAAATCAAATAAATGCCTAATGTACGCGTATTAATAGTAAGCGAAGTTAATATCAAGTGAGTATACTTTCCGATAAATAGAATAACGTAATTCTACAAAAAAATAGGATTCGGCTTAATGAGAACCCGAGTGTAGAAACGAATAGAAATGATAGTCATTGCAGCAGAAATATATCGACTCACCGGCCGTAGAATGTGGCTGACTGGACTGCACTTCTGGATAACTGTAAAGATGGGAAAGAATTATATTAATTTAAATTGTGATGCGAAGTCGCCATTTGAGACGCTACTAACCCCACAAAGTATAAGGATGATTTGAACAAATACTTCAAGCAATTCCCAAACTAAGAGTTTAATTCACAAGGCAATTAAGAGGATGCAAGCGCAGATAGTAATAAAAGCAAAAAAAGTATAAACAGTTAACGCATCTTTCCATTAGTTCTTTCAAGTACACCGGATTTGAATTCGTTATTACTAAGAAACACAATGAGTTCTAATTTGGACAACACTGTACTTAACTACAAGAATGTGCTGGTTTAAGTTAATGGCAAATAAAAGTTTCTGCTGGTATATGCATATGTATAACATTGAGAATGCTTACCGGCTCTCCATTTTAAGCAGGAATTTTCGTCACCACTCCCACTTGTTCATTGTTCACATTGTACACGAAAACTGCAAACCGAAATCGAATGGACTTAAAGCAAAACTCTAGACAACTAAGCAATAATACGAAATTAAACTATTCACGATTTCTAGGATGTAATGAATGTCGAAATTCCACACTGTAAATACCGAGAAAACTCGAGAAAACTATGCAATATGAAACTTAAAGTATTCGCGATTTCTAGAATCTGAATGACTGTTGAGATTCTATATTGTAAGCACTGAGAGAACTTGAAAGCTTCGAAAAGCAACACTTTCAACGAACTGAGTTGATTCGAAAGACCAAAGGATCTCAGGACTTCTCACAACGATGAATCAAGGAAAACTGTGCCAAGGAATGCGCGATCTCGGACTTTGAAGACTCGAGAGTTGCCGATTCCGAGGGTGGGGATTGGCGGGTATGGCGCGCACGTCGCTCAGTCCCAGCCAATCAGCGCACCGCAGGCCCATCCCTACCAGTCCGTACCACATCCACTACTCGAATTCGCATGCGCCGTGCTTCAATTGTTCGCATGCACATAGCTTTTGTTCAAATCTTATAATTTTATAAATATGTGGATGATACGAACTATGCAGATGATACATTGCAATCCTTAAATGAACTGTTATAGATTATGCGAATGCTCTGCTGCTATTTTTGTTGTAGATTGTAATACATTGAACGCAGTAAACCACTCTTCAATATAATCTTTATTCTAAGCATAAATCGCATTTTTAAGCGACATTGAAAAAGGGGGAGACTTTCAATTCAGTTTCCGATTATATTCAATACCAAAATTATTCGAATTTTTCCAAATGGAAATACATTATATGTTCCAAATAATGTTCTACTTTGATTCTGTTTGCAAGTTTGTATGATACAGTACCTCTTCCAATATTTTGTTGTATCTAATGTCTATCAAGTGTGTGAATGTGTGTGGGACACAGTTATTTTTCTGTCACACTTTCATAACGCACCCATGTCGGATTTCGTCAACCGGAGTTTTCTCAGTAATAAGAGCATGATGCGGAACCCGATCGGATCGTGTGATGTTAGCCTGCTGTCGTGCTATGTTTGCATCTGGTTATAATACATAATCGGTATGATCATCATCAACTCGCATAGCATAGATGGATGTAATCACCGTCAATTATTACTATACTATTTTCCCACCCAATGTCTCAAATCGTACAATATCTCATTCGAATATAACATAGATAACAAACCTCGAAATTATGCTAAACAGAAAGTGAAAGTGGAATATTTTCCAGCGAGTACAGTTACAATGTCGAATTCCGTTACATTGTCCTTTTCAGAGGACCTTTTTGGCAACGTGGTCGAGCTGTCCTCGAGTGCACCCCATTGAAATCCACATGCGTGTTTTCTGTCAAGAGAGTTTATGCGTGTCACGTGTTCATGGGAGATCCCGTGAAACAGCACAGAGAGGGAGCACTGATTTGTAAGTTTGAATCCATAAAACATTTGGGCACCAGCTTCGCACTTCGTATTAAAATGCACGTGTGCATCCCTTTTACTTGCCAGGTATTTGAGTCGCGCGGTACTTCGCTGCGAGCACATGGTTAGCAGTTAACTCTCTCTAATCTTCCAGGGGATTAGAGACATTGTTCTTTCGTTCGTTAATCCGCCGGTGTGCGAAAACGGCACCAACCATTTCGGGGCGCGCTTGGTAATAAAGTCATTATGGGGCTGGGTAGGTACCGATACCTGTCCATTTCCTACCTTCCGCACACCCCATTGCTTCCCACCTCGCCGATGATTGGTGATTATCACTATTATTTTCCGCGACCCAATTCCCCTTAGCACGCATTGTGCGTTTTATAAAGCGCTTTACCGGAAATCAAACTAGGTGAAATCTCATTACCAGGAATGCGATTATTCTAAAAGTAAAGGATTTTAATCTGGGGATTACGAAATTGAATTTCATGAATAGATGATCTTGTATACAAGGCATAAATGTTCAGTTATCATTAATTTAAATAGGCGCTTCTTTATGCATGGATACACATAGTACGTGTACCAATGGAATTTGTAATCACTGCAAGTGTTGTTGAGTAATTATGATATGTATGATTACTTATTGACTCTTTTCGATTGGACATCACTCAACAATGCAAGAATGACTGATCGATTAGGTTACTCGAATATACTGAACTTGTTGAATAGATTATGGCGTACATGTATTCGTTGGTACTGATTTAGAGGAGTTCTATCGATTCAATGAAAAGTTGATTTCATTCCATTCGTTCTGACTGGCCCTTGACCGAGACAGATCACTCAGCAATCGGGTACATGACAGATTAGAGTATTTTAATACAGGATGTTCCTTGAATATTTAGGTAAATCGGTAGTTTCTATAAATTGATCGATGTTTCGTACTAATTCTCCAAATCAGTAGAGACACAACATAATCAATCAGCACTCACATGCACCATAAGTTGTCCAGTTACAATTGTATTTTCCTCCAGTTTTGATCTTGTTATAATACAATTAAAGATTCCAAGCATTAAGACTCGTTGATATGATCCAATCAAACCTGCAAGTCAAGACTCTGCATACAAGAACGTGCAAGCACGTGTATGTAATTGGTGACGGAAATTCTATTTGCTAATCCCCGGATTAAAATACATTTCTTTGATGATGTATCCATAATCGCATTCCGGGTAATGAGATTTCACCTAGTCCGATTTCAGGCAACGCGCTCCATAAAGCGCACAATGCGCGTTAGAAGGAATTAGGTCGCAGAAAATAATGGTGATAATCACCGATCATCGGCGAGGCGGGAAGCAATAGGGTGCGCGCCAGGTAGGAAGCCGGCAGGTATCGATACCTGCTGAGCCCTTTAATGACTTTATTACCCAGTGCGCCCCGAAGTGGTTGGTGGCCGTTTTCGCACACCGGCGGATTAACGAACGAAAGAACAACGTCTTTAATCCCCTGGAAGAGTAGAGAGAGTTAACTGGTAACCATATGCTCGCAGCGAAGTACCGCGCGACACGAATACCTGCTAAGTAAAAGGGATGCACACGTGCATTTTAATGCGGACGGCTGGGTTGACCGAGTGCGAAGCTGGCGGCCAAATATTTTATGGATTCATTAACTTACAAATCAGTGCTGAACCTCTTCCGGGATTCCCCGGATTTCAGCGATCCAAGTAACACCCGGTGACATGCATAAACTCTCTTGACAAAAAACGCACACATGGCTTTCAATGGGCCGCGCTCGAGGAAAGCTCGGCTACGTTTCCGAAGAGACCCTTTGGAAAGGACAATGCAACGGAATTCGAGATTGTAACTCGCTACAGTAAATACTCCACTGCGATTTTCTGATTAGTATAATCTCGTATTAAATAGCTGCGAGAACTATACGTTTTCTTATCTGCATTTTATTAGAATAAGATATTGTACAATTTGATGCATGGACTCTTCGATCCTTTTAATGAGCGATTGATTAAATGCATAGACCTCAAGACAATCAATGTTCATGCAAATTCAGAGTGCGATTCATGTATTACAGTTTCCTGTATATAGAGCAATTGTGAGTAATTTCTCAGAGGAATGTATGGGTCTCTAATACTGTATAAGTGGGGGAGAGTGGGTCTGGAAGCCTCTAGCAGGCGCAGCATGAGTGCGACAGAGAGGGTCGCGTGAGCAAACCCTCACGTTTGAGGGTTTACTCACGCCAAAGAGGGAGAGAGAAAGAGAGACAGATGACATTATCAAAAGGTAAAGTACCCGATGTGCGCAAGATGCCAACGCTATTTTCAAAGTGTCATAGACGAATCTTGCCGTCTGATAAGAAGTTTCGTAGGTTTGAAAAATCATACTGATTAATTTTACCCAGTACAATCCTTATACATACTGGGACTCCACCCTATCGTAATGATCTGTATGATTATCATTGATCCCCTTAGCATAAGCATGTAATCTCGATCGATGGCAACGACTACGAGCCGTAGCAAAAGTTTACGACATTATAGATAAAAGTCACTGTTGTAGACAGTTACAGTTATGCAAATTCCGTATAATCTATTGCGTGGACACAAATATCTTTTATCTCTTATAAACATCCGCAGTCTTGTGATGTGTATTAAGAAACGCAAGCTATCAAAGACCGCGACGACATAGGCGAGCTCCGCTGCATATAAAGTGACCTAATTAACATCGGATCGGGTTACGAACCTTTCGAAACCAAGGTGTTTCTGAGCCCCTTTGTCCAGCGCTCGGGGTAACCGAGAGGCAGAGGCCGTCGGAGACCCTACAGGATTAGCGTTCCGAAGTTCTCAACCACGTGCCGAGAGAACCGGCGATAAGTGTTTCGCTTCGAGTATTTTACGACCAAGGTACTTGACTTAAGCACCGAGGGTTGATGGACCTTTGTTTGCAATCTGGAGTGAACTGCGGGCAATCGGCCAGCATACGTCTGTTAGAAAATCAGGAATAGGCATGAGAATGCGCGTGTAAAGCAGACCTCGCGGAGGTTGTGCAGGGCACCTCTTACCTTTAGGGAAAACCCAGGGTGTCATAAACCCCCCAAACGCTGACACAGGTAACCCGGCGGCGAGCGATATCCGAGAGCATTACTTTTGACGACTTAAGATTCCAATGTACATATGTGTATTCCACATCTTGTTACACCAATTCCAAACGTGTCGCACTTATTTTCGAGCACCCACACCAACTCGTGATGCCTTATAACCTTAGACGTCTTCGGCGATAAAAGAACCAGCCGTGGGCCTTTGCATGGTGCTTGGTCGTAAAACATTTGGGCTACAGCAAGCCGATCACCAAAATTCCGAGGAATCCTTCCTAATGGGCATTTCGGTAATTATGTCCGACCTTCCGCGGGTTTAAAAGGTTAAAGGGGCCGAAATCGAAAGATATGAATCGCAAGGCATCGAAGTATCTAATAGTGATGATTGAAGAGTAATCCAGAATTCCTCGTATTAAACTCAGTTCGGACAGACACACCGTTGTCCTTTATATTAGTAGAGATAATAAATTTGGAAAATAGGAAAGGCATTTCGGTCGCTTGGTACATGCACATGGACTTTCAGGGTCTCCGGAGTTTCGCACCATATGACTGCTGTAAATAACATACTACCTTGGTAAATAAAGATTCTTCTACATCTAAAAGCACAGATGTCAAAATCGAGTGAGACGATGGGTTCCTTCCCATAAGGCTTCAATGGTCACGAATAGGGATTTACGGCATTTTTGCATAGGTACAATGGAATTCCGGCAAGCTGTTTTTTTAGAAGTGCTCAACTGGGTTTGAAGCGTTGAACTAACCAAACTCTGAATGAAAAATACCGATTTTAATGATATTCGCATTGTTGCAGGAAATCAAAATGTGAAAATGTAAAAACTTTATGAATCTGGGTTTTCTAGCAAGATAGAACGAGAATTGAATTTAAATCCGTCATGTAACAAATCAATTGCTAAACCACAACATTAGAATTCTTGTTTCGCTATCGCGCTAGAAATTTAAAGACACGCACTACTTGGCATGAGATTGGTCGAATTACCTATTGTGTAAAAAACATACAGTCGAATCATATAGGCAAGAATAATATTGATGATTCCTCTATTTATTTAGCCTCAAACAAAAATTACTCTTGGCACTTTCATTGAATTCGTAATACTGATAAAAGCAGCTGCTGACTCCTGGTGTGAGAAGTCAAGTCTTCTCCGAGCAATCCACCATCTTTTCCGCGTGATTCTCTAGTCTGTATTTTATAAACATGGCTGCCATCAGAGTGGGTTGCGGCGATTTTTTGGAATTTCAGGTATTTACTATTTTATTTTGACAATGGATTTTTTGAATTTCCGTGCTTTCGCATTTGCAAATATATTCTGGTTTACAATCCATAGATACGCAAGATTTGTTCTTTCATGTAAATAACTCGAATGAAGTAGAACCACTATGCAGCATCACCGGGTTCAATGATTTTATAAATAGTTTCTTTCATTATTGCATGAAAGAAGCAGATAATTACGTGAAATTAGAAAGACAATTGGGGGGATTTGAAAGTTAATTTCGTAGTGTAAATATATTGTCAACTTAATCCTTGGAGAAATGAGATTAGGTTAAGGAACCACATGGACTGTTCATGTTTAGTTTGATTATTGATTTGAGTATATCTAATTCGTAATGTTGACACATGACATAGGCGTATTGTAGAATAGATGCATAAAAGAAATAGTATCCTTGATCATTATTTATGGTATTTTAGAGAAACTAACTTTCTTTAAGCCTCTGTCTTCAATACAGAACACGCGATACTGCTCATGCATGTTTTCTTGATGCGCGATTGTTTAAATTGGTGATCGACACAAGAAGTGTCTGCTTCGCGGCAGAAATGTTTGAATGGGAAATTGTTATGTTTTGAATGAGACACGTGTGTAAAGCAGGATAAACAAGCTTGATAGCATTCAAATTATATTTACGTACAAAAGCTAATTAATGCCTCAGACATTCAGTAATACATCATAATACATAACATTGATTATGGAATCTTTCAGGATGCCTTGCAGAAGATGCGACAGATTGATGATAAAATCATTCATACACTGAATAGTACAATCCCCACAGAATCCTTCAAGGGACAAGTAGATGCATCTTTCCAATGCAAAGAATTATATAGCCAATTAGAAGAAAGTCATAAACAACGACAAGTGGCTATTACGAAATGTTTAAATGCCAGCAAACAAAGGGTAAAAGAATTAAAGGACAAAAAAGACAATGGCGGAGAAACACCAGACCTTCTGAAGCAGCTAAGAAAAGAACAGTCGACATGGAGATTAATCGAATCAGAATTAACCGTGGAAGAAGTAGTGAAAGAACGCTCGCTAAAGGCCTACTATGAACGGTGCCGTAGTTTTTATAAACCAAATGCATTAAAGTTCTGAAACACATGAACAGCACGCCACAAACTCTTGGAATGAAAACTTCCTACTTTGGTGAAACTGCAAGTATTACTGGTGTAACAAGAACACGCTTGAAATGTGGAGATCAAAGTGGTAGAAAGATTTTAACCAAGATGTTTGTAGTATAATTGAAAATTGTTACCTATCCATTAAAACATACATTAATCATTATATATAGTTGTATATAGCATTTGCAAGCTGTTAGTTACAATGTATTTGGTATTCGTCAAATTATACAATAAAAAAAATATTTCACGTTTATTTCGGGTTTATTAACACTGCATAATCGATTACTATATGATGCTAACGACACAAGACATTCATAAGTAATTTCCAAGATTCATATAAATAGTCGCGAAAGTTTCGTCGAGCTGTAAAGTGTACAAGTAATAGGTGATGAGATGTAATCTCTATAGAATTATATTGCTTTTTAAGTGAGCACAATTCACCTATTCTAATGCGCGTCTAATCTTATGATTGCTTTTCTTAACACATATCTAAGCTAACTTTTTCTCGATATCACAAGGCGTTAGGACTTAGGTACACATGTCCTTGTAGCAAAGGAAAGATCCAGGAGAAAATATTCAACTTCTCCGTGATGTTAAATACTGGTCATAGAGATTGTTGAGATATTAGAATCGAGATTATTTTGATTGTACTACGATGCCGCCGCCTTCGCAGCTGCTGCCTTCCTCTCAGCTTCGCCCTCTGCTCGAAGTCGTGCATGCCACTCTTCATTCTGCTTCATTAGTGAATCGCCAGATGCAGCTCGTTTCTTGCCCACAAGCACAGTATAGAGGAACAGAAGCATAAATGACCCCATCATATAATTGCAGACCTTGATGCGAGCTTTGCTGCGGGCTGCGAGTATGCATTCGAACCTGGACATACAAAGTTTGTATTAATATGGAATAATTCTCTATATGACTAAAGAGTATTACACGACAGACAAATAGATAATGTGCTTGAACTGATAATGCTTATCACCGATTGAATTTGGATATGATTACACTTAGAGCAGTCAGTTTTTCCTGCATAGAACTTCATTATGTTCGCAAGGAAATTAATAGAGATAACGCTTCCTGCCGATCAAAGAGTCTTGTGTAATAGAAAGTTTTTGTGGCACCTACGTTACTGCTTCAGGAACTTCAGCCTTGGTCTTGTATCGCTTCACCCATACTAACATCCATCTGTCAAAATTATTCACATTGTACATGTGCCCACCTGTTGAATGCAGAAAATTGTTGTTAGAAATAGATCCATTTAGAGTTCCAGTGTTTTACAGAAACTATCATGTTATTAATGTCCATTTACCTAAGATTCCTTTGGTATCTGCTGATGAGCCTTGGTTAGTACTTGCATTTGGTTTGCTTGCTTGACTTTCATTCACAGTGGGTTTTCCATCACGTTTAGCTACTGTTAAAGTAAATTGTCTCGTCGACGTAGGGATCCTCGATGGACGGATAAATCTTGTTATAAACATCCTAAAAATAATTATGAACATTAAATCTTACATACTGTAGAATCAAAGTGAAGTATGACGGATATGAAACGTTCCATATTTTGTGTTCTTGTTTATAAATTATCAATTTACACACAAAGCTATAAGCTGTTTATGCATTGCTTTTTTATTAAGACATAAGTCCTTCTGCTCTATCCTCAATATTACACTTTTGTTATAAAATTCACAAGAAAGAGTTACAGGTAATGTTACAGGTGGTAGATTGTTTGCAAGCCTCTTCAGTCTCTTTATCTACATATGTTTAGATAGGAATATTTGAAAAGGTATTTTCAGTACTGTGGCATCGCTTGCAGATTAGCTTTTCATTATATTTACTATGGTAAAAAAAATAAATGATTCAGATAACTACTTTGATATCTCTAGTCAATCTTCCATAATGCTCTACAATACTTACATTCTGCTTTGGTTAACTACCTCCACGTTATTCGCGCACAAAAGTAACTCAAATGAACTTAATATTTTAGTTGATTGAAACAATTAATATTTCGTATAAAATAAATGCAATAAATATTACACTCTTCATGTTAAATACTTCGAAAACATATGGGTGGGGATATGCAGACCACAGGCAGCAGCCTCAAACAAAGTTTGCAATATCGCGAGTGCTAGAATTAATACAAGCCGGCCAAAATTTTGATATCGATCAAAATTGCATCAGACTGTTTTGCTTTACTTTATGTAATAAGCAAAATATGCGTTCGAAAAATCATGTTCGTACGTTGAAATTTACTCCATTCAATTCTTTCTCGAAAAGCATCTGTGCCGATAGTTTGTTTATCATGCAGAAATATGAACACTGGCAATTCTTATTTCCGGAGCATTAAAGAAAGCATCAAAAATAAGTATGTCAATGCACTCCAAATCTCACGTACATAAAAAATGACTGAAAAGTAAAATGGAGCTATGGTTCGCCGTCAATGTACGATGATTTAGAACTCTGTCATATGATTTTCACAGGTTATACATCTATAAATAAACAGTTGCTCTGAATATATCGTATACGAAATGTCAGTACTATATCGACCTTGAACCGTTTTTCACGCACAGCTGAGTTGTAACTATCGATAATTTGTTGTAATTCTAACAATCACCGACACTAATGCGCACTTGCTTTTGTCGCACTTCCAATACATCATGTAACGATAATCAGATACTTACGTTTTAACGGAACAATTATCAACCCGTTCGAAAAGGAACAATCACTGTTGCGTGACCTCGATGAGCAGTTCACTGGCGCGATAAGTGGTGCGCGCCTTCTTTTATAAACGATCATCTCCCACCATCATTGCCAGTCCGGATATGTGTATTTTACAAACGGGCTACCACAGAATGAGATACAGTTTTCGACGAAATCTTTTTTACGTAATTGACGCCCGAAAACATTAGCCACTTCTTTCTGCGTCTTGTGAGATGGGTACTTTATTGAGCAAATATACTGTAACACGCATCTGACCCTTAATATGATGTCAGTATGCTTGGTTACAAACGTACCGCGCATTTAATTCAGTTTAAAATAATTAAAAGTATATATTAACATAATGATTCATATGTTTAATAAATTCGGAAATAAATTTGTACAACTCAGTTCATCACCTTCAATCTTGCAAGACTTGGGAATATAAGAGTTTGTCCCTTATTATAGTTGTAATTCTTACAATACAATTTTTATTATACGTTTGCGAATCGAAGTACAAATAATTGCAATGATTTTGAGAATCGTTCGAAGATTAGAATGAAAGTAAAAGTAAAAACAGATAAATATGACGCGCATATAGTTGTGGGTACGCTACGTGTGAATGTGTTGAATCTTACATCCTGGCGACGTGACCAAGATCAGGTCAGCCCAGGTAATGGTTATGCCCTTTATGGACGGTCGAGTATTTACAATTGCTTTTTCTCCCTTTCTCCTTTTCGAACGACACGAAATTGGAGACGTGAAACTTAAAAAATAACAGTATGCTGTAATAAATCTGCAGTACGCAAATCTTTCGTACAAACTAATAGAAAGCGATTAATAACAGTGGGTTCGGAAAGATGTCATTTCTTGAACGTGACGAGAATCATGTCATCTTTATCGCCTCTTTTTGTATTTCATCTTCACATCTGAGAAACCAGCTGTAAATGGGGCACCGGTCAAGACTGCTACGTCACTGACCTCAACACTCAGCACGTCCGCACGTGCAGCATGGCAGACGCATAGTGAAACAGAACTAATATTGTTATGATTAATTACTGCTACGGTGTATGAGCAAGAATAGAACAAAATGAAGGTGAAAATACTATCAAGGAACCCTGACGAGTACATGCGGGAAACAAAAAGGGACATCCATAAAGGTATTTATAGTTGATTGTGTACTCATTATCCTAACCTAATCCCTGCATATAAACAGACATCTATAAATGATCCATATTATTGTTAACTATAAAAAATATTATTCACGAATTTATAGTCATAGTACATCTATAATAATAGCAGGTCGCAGTGATAGTGGGCGATATTGTTTGTTAACTTAATATTGTTATTTATTATTTATATATTATTACTATTTATTATAATACATATTATATGTTGTTACTAACACCAAAATAATTTCAGTACCAAGGAACTATGATCCTGCTTTACATCCAATGGAAGCTGCTAGAGAATACACTAGGGCTCTGAATGCAGTGAAACTAGAGAGAGTTTTCGCCAAGCCGTTTGTGGGAAATTTGGAGGGTCATAAGGACAGTGTCGCTTGTCTAAGTAAACATCCCCAGAAACTCTCTGTATTGCTGAGTGGATGCTATGATGGAGAGGTAAAAGTATGGAATCTTCCTCAGAAGAAGTGCACAAGGACATTTTTGGCTCATGATGGTATCGTGCGTGGCATTGCATTCAGTGTGAATGCTGAGCAGTTCATTACCATTGGTGATGATAAGACTATTAAGACATGGATTTCAGAGAAAGAACCATTTGAGGAAGAGGAGCCAGTTAACACAATACTTAGTAAAGTAAGGAAGTGAGATTTGTTGAAGTTGCACTGGGTTTTCCAATAAATGAGTTATTTATTATTTTACTTTTCTTTGGTAGACGATAATCACAGGAATCTCACATCACCGTAAGGATCCGATTTTCGCTACATGCGGCGAATCTTGTCAAATTTGGGACGAGACGAGAAACGAGCCTGTGCGGACTTTTAAATGGGGGGTGGACACTCTGCATGATATTAAATACAATCCTGTAGAAACTAATTTAATGGGTAAGCGTCTTCGATTTTATAATACATTTTTTCAAAGCGACTTTCATATAATAATTACTTTTTGCAGCTGCTTGTGCGAGTGATCGTAGTATTATTTTATACGACTCGAGAGAATCAGTTCCGCTTCGTAAAGTTGTCATGAAATTACGTGCTAATAAATTGTCGTGGAACCCGATGGAAGCTGTTACATTCACCTGTGCCAGTGAGGATTATAAGTATGTGTTTATGTAATATAAATATAATCAGCTGACAGAAACATTCATTCCCCCCAATATAATATAATGAGATAATTATAATTCGTATTTAATTTTCAGTTTATACACATTTGACATTCGCAAATGGAAGTCGCCTGTGAACGTTCATAGGGATCATGTCGACGCTGTCATAGATGTCGATTATGCTCCGACTGGCAAAGAATTTGTTGCAGGTAGTTACGATAAGTCAATTCGTATTTTTGAGACAGACAAAGGTCACTCACGCGAGGTTTACCACACGAAACGTATGCAAAGACTGACTAGTGTTGTTTGGTCTCTCGACAATAAATATATACTCACTGGTAGCGATGAAATGAATATCCGTATTTGGAAAGCAAGGGCTTCTGAGAAATTGGGAGTGGTACGTATGGAGACTTCAATTTCACTTGCATGCTTTTAGATTCTTTCGTAATGTTGAAACAACGTATACTACAATATGCTTACTATTGCAGCTCAAACCTAGAGAAAGAGTTGCCTTGAACTACAGTAACGCCTTGAAGGAGAAGTTTGCAGCGCATCCTCAAGTGAAACGGATTGCGCGACATAGACAAGTGCCGAAGCATATTTACAACGCGAGGGAAGAGCACCGTACGATTCGTGAGAAGAGCAAACGAAAGTATGTGGATCTATATTTAATAAGTCATTGGAAAGTCATGCTGTGAAGCATGAAATATATTGTTTTGTTTGATCTTTCAGGGAAGCCAATAGACGCGCCCATTCGAAGAAGGGTGCTGTACCTTATGTGTCTGAGAGACAGAAGCATGTGGTTCGAGAAGATGATTAACATACTTATTGTACAGTTGACATACCTCCTAATTTATCCTTGTTTTATGACTTTTGTAATATATGAAATAAAAGTATTAATAATGCACTCCACAAACCGTGAAATTGCGTTAGATAGTGCTTTTCATAGAGTACATCTGCTACAATTTTAAAACATCTCACAATTTCTAATTATTTAATGAAAGATGGTTCATCGATATGATACAATTCGTAAGCACAGACAGAAAAGGATTTTAACGGAACTATTAATATTGTCGAGATGTATAAAGTTCATACTTATCTTTAAATTAGAAGAAACCTTGGCTGATTTATTGATTCCTAAATCTTGTGGGCTATTTTTTTAATTTAATGGAGGCATAGTGCATGTCAGTGACGTGTATATCTTTATTCATCGTTTATTGTAATAAATAATTTTATCGAAATTATACAACGCATCGCTATAATGATTCATAAAACGTTACAAACCTCAAGCAGTGATTAATGTCTCGCTTAGCGTAGCCTACGACAATTTACTTTAATTTCGTTCGTTTCATTACGCAATTACCATAGCAGACGTTAATCAGTTTTTGCGATACAAAGATTACACTTCGCACCTGCTCGTGGATATCGAAGTATGACACGTAATTCGTAAGCTAGATCGTTCTCACTTGGTTTTATGCACTTTTCTCTATGGCGATACGTAAGTTTAGACATCGTACTCTCCCATTCAAATCAGTATGCTTTCTACCACTTCCGCTGCTTCGTACACGAACCTCTAATAAACTGGTTGCTCTCGCATTTCTCATATGCATGTAGTCTTGAGCTTTTCACGAAGTACATTAAGTTCCGGTTTATAGTTGGCTGTTTGTACTCAAAGAGTGTATGAAAATTTTCTTTACTTTGATCTCCAAATAACGAGATGCACAAATCCACACGCGTGCGTTTCCACAAGAGCATTGAACAATGCCATTTGTTGTACTCGTAAACTGCTCACTATGAAATCATGCATTCGGTAAGATATCGTTTGATTAGAATTGCCATTTTGATTCTACAGATTCAGAACATGCTTTCTCGTTATTTGTTGGCAAATGGCAGTTGATATATATAGTCGTTTATCGTTGATCCAGCCGCAGATTCCATCCATCGCTTTCGCCCGGTCGTGCTATCGCTTGTTTTAGGGTGTGCGAAAAGTAGTATCCACGACTGTCGGCTCCACAAACGTAATATCAGCTTACAGACGCGTACATTTTCACAGTATCTCGTAGGATTATCTATGCTCACAACTTCTGTACAGGACTAGGTTAGTCGAACGATTAAATTATCTCCGAAAAGTTTTCTCCCGCCGTATCGCTCGCAGGGTGAAGGTCTGCCGGGACACCGCTCTGCATTTCACGTCCGAGGCTGCTCCAATGAGGGCGCTATTCTTACTCGCCGTCTCTCGAGTACTTCTAATTAAATACATATAAGTAGTATCATGTAACAATAATTATAATCTATATACATATAAACACATTTACAGTAAACCTCAAGTAACACATTGTGTATTGTGCCGCGCGCAGGATGTCTCTATGTGTGGCAAAATAACGGGCGTTTTCTACGATTGGCCGCTAACAATTGAATACCTTGCCTTTCGGTGGAGCACAAAAGAAACGTGCGGTTGTTGCCTCGTTACACTGTAGCGAACAAGTCGACAATCGGATATGCAAACTAATGAATTCCTCCTCCAAACCCATGCGTGTACACGAGTACTCGACAGAAATTGAACAATTTCTCTTGGGACAATTTCTTAGTGAGGAGAGAGTCGTACTCTTCGCAGACGAGAGAATTCCATTGAATGACCGTTGCAAAAGTCAAAAAGGAACAACGATGCGCCAGAGAACTGCCGAACGTTCGCACGTGACCCCATAATAAATTGCATGAACACGTAATAGAATCATTGAGCAGCCATCCTTTTGATTCGAAGTTTGTATCAAAAGTTGTTGTAGCTAGTGCATTGGCTGTTACCAAGATGATCTAGAAAATAAGGATCAGATTTCCCTGCTGTGTGTCCCTCGACATTTTATTTCGCCGACGGCGCACTACGTTTTGGCGAGCATTAAGTTACTTAGACTTACAGCGTTTACAGTCTATCGATGACTTAATAAGTATGTATCACTGTCGGTGCGCGAGGTTCCGCATTCTCCGGGACCGAACCGAACTCGCACCGCCAAGCAATTCGTCCCGCGATTGCGTGTTCACCGCTGCGATCGACACAGAATCGCTCTCAATTCAGTATTTTATGCTTCTCCCTACTTTTCTGGCTTCTACCATGTTTTCTCCGTGAGTCCCGAGGTACATTGCTCGGGAAACAGAATGATTCACTCTCCTGGCGTGCGCGTATTTGTGAGCGCATCAATCCGGAGTAGTTTCGATAGGAAAAATTCGTCTTTTCAGCTTAGGTGCAATGCTTGCACAATCTAGACGTTCAGGTCGGCCATCATCTTGCGGAAGTCTGCTAGGGTATTGTAATCCGGATCGGAGTCGATGTCGGCGAAATCCTTGTTCGAATCGCTCTTCACGAAGCTCGGATTGTATCGGCTGAGGGAGAGCGGGCATGGCAACAACTCTGGCATTACCGAGTGATGCGTGATCAGGGCGGTGAGCGTTGTGAATTCCTTTGTGAAGCCCTGAAACAGAAAGGCGAGAAATCCGAACGTTATATCTTCCGTTACACAGCACTTAAAAATTGTAAGCAATCTTCTACATAAACATATGTAAATTTCAAACGGACACGCAAGGGATAAATTAAATAGGGAAAGCAAGAGACAAATAAGCGTTGATATTGCCAAGCATTCAGATAGATTTATCTTATTCCATGCACGAAAACAGAATTAGTTCAATTTTCTCTAAGTATTCCCATTCAAAGGGAACCCAGACCGACTTTTAAAGGATTGCTAGGCGTACAGAAGACGACATTCATTTCATTAGGGAACGGGCGATGGAGAATTGTCGAGAGTCCGGGCGGTCTCTTTACATCATGTGTGCCTTTGCCTACATAGTGTGGCGGTTCGTGTATCCAAATTATTGCATAAGTGCGGCTTATATACATGTTGACGAGTAAGGGCGAGTGTCGCTACGGGACAGGCAATTCCAGCTCAGAAAGAGCGAGGGTGTGGGGCAAGGATGAAGTGGGGGGAGTTTTGATTTCCCTGCGGTACATCCAACAAAACTCATTTATACTGGTTTCGGGGATTATCAAAGTCGGCGGACCCATTTAATTCATCCTGCGGGGGAACTTCGGCCATTTAAATACGCATACCAGAATTCGTCGCCACGCGCTCGACCTTTCTACTCTCGCGCGTTATTTCCATTATGATGTTTTCAAACTCGAAGCTTCGCTTGAAAGGCCGCCTTTCTCCTTGCTTATTAATGTCGAGCATTCCTGTATTATTTCTCGTTTGTCTAGAAGCGGATGAGATAATTATACGAATATCCTTAATTAGAGAGAGGTCTAGTAACTTTCTTGTCCTAAATCTTCAAACGTACTTAAAGCCCGAAATGAATCTTATGTTCACATTCGTAACATATTTTTGGTCTTATTTTTACTATTAAAGATCGTTTCAACAAAAATTGGAGTATTTACAGCTCGTTAAGGCAGTTTCTGAAAATGTGTTCGTTGAGAAGATATTGAAATGTTCTTAGATTAAATTCATGGACGTATGAATTTTTTATCAAGGATTTGAAGTACGTAGTTGAAAGGGTGAGCAATGGGAAACAAAAGTATATGAAGTAGTTGAAATCCGGAAAAAGCGAAACTCATTCTCCGCAGGTAGTTAATGCTGTAAGTAGCAGTGCTTTCCATTTAAAGGTTTTTACGGGCAGGGCAACAGTGTCGTTCGTCAAAAGTTCAAGTATTTTACCTTGATTTTATAGCCCTTGTTCGTGCGCATTATGAGATAATGGGCTATTCCGCTCGGCTGGAATTCACGCGGCACTCGGAGCGAGAGGGCGTAACATCCGGGTTTGCTGGTGCTCTCTCGCACCATGAAAGCCCCTTCCGGCTCCTGGCTCAGCACCTCCAGCGTTATTTCCCTGGAATCAGAGGTGGCACCGGTGAAAATGCTAATTCCCATAAATAAATCGCCGCTTGGTAACAGCAACTCCAACCAGGTGCTGATTTCAATTACGAATTAACAATGCTTTATAAGTATTCTCTTTCCCATAGTTATTCTATCTTCCCCTTCCAATAAAATTTACACAAACTTCTTATATTCTAGAAAATCTAAAGTTCGAATTTATCAAAATTGTTCAAATTTAATTTAATGCTGATATAATAAAGTTTAGTGGCATTTGATATAATAAATGAGATATCTATTTGAAATAGTATGGTAATCGCTCACCTTGGTATTCCAGCTTGAAACCAGGGTGCCTTGCGTAATTCAGCCTCTTCGCAGCGATTGTTCAGACTATCTGTTCTTTCGGGCAAGGGCGGCGGGGTTGGCGTTGATCCGTGTGTACTTCCGTCAGCAGGTACCGAGCTGCTGGAAGTGCTGATTTGCGACCTCCTCTTCGACTTGAATTCCGTTTCCGTTCCTGAGCTCGGCGAGTTATGACCTATCCTGTAAGTGAAACGTCCGAAACGATATTTAAACCGTGTTTGCACCGGACTGACATAAAAAATGTATAATCAATGCTCAAACATTATAATTCATCATAATTAGTATAGAAAACTATAAATCAAACATGATGTATTCAACAAAAAATGTAATGCATAAATAATTTTTGTGCGATTTTTAATACTACTCTCGACGCTCAAATGCGAGGTCAAAAAATTCCACATTTTTATGTAACTTGCAAAGTACCCGATATATTTTTCACAGAGCTATAAATCAACCAGACTTTTATTTCGTTTAATTGTTCTCTGAATTACTGAAATGAATTGGCAAGTGTTATCGAAACTTACCTATTGTTCTCGATGTTAAAGTTCTTGGCGGTGATGGAGGCGTTAATGGTATTGTCGAGACTCTCGGATGGCGGTATTTTGTAGGTGGGTCTGGTACCCTCGGAGTCGATGATCGCCTCATTGATGTAACCCCCGGAATGAGGTCTGTTGGATGGACTGGTCGGTGTGCTGCTGCCGCTTACCAAGGGGCAACTGTCGTCCTCGCCATTCAGGCCGAGGACGTCTCGCCCGCCTGTCAATCCCATTGCCAATCGCTTGATCAGCGGTGGCTTATCCGTTAGCCTCTTGTACGAGTTCAACTCCGTCGGCGAGTTGCTCTCGTCGCTGCTCGGCGTACTCTGCTGCGAGATACTCTTCGGCTCATCCTCATTCGTGATCGGCCCGAGGACGTTCGTGAAGTTGTGCGACGGCCGCAACCCCGGGATCGAGTTTGGCGTCTGTGTCAAGAGAAATAAGAATCATGTTTACTCGGATCTTTAATAACAATAATTGAACTTTGAACATTTAAATTTCGATATAAATAGATATTCAGAATAGCTAACTGTATTACACATAATGTTAGTGAAATATATCTATATAACGACTCTATTATAATTCATTCATGACTCTAATCTATCATTTCGAAATTCGTGAGCCCACTCGCGCTTACGTCAAACAAGTAGCCACGTAAGAAACTTTCGCAGTGCGAATCAAGGAGCGAGACAAAATGCGAGAGAATTGCGTTTCTGGCCTTTCGCCGCGGTAAGCAACGGGTTGAATGACGGCAAGAAATCATTGGGAAACGAGTCTAGGACTCACCTTCACGCTGGAGAGTCGCAGCGTGGGCGAGCCGGCGCTGCCGAGCTGCACGTTCATGTCCGCTGCGGACGGGCCGCTGCTGGCTGTTCGGGAGGTCGGCGAGGTCCGACTTTTCAGCCACGAATTCGACGTCGAATTCCTACAGGCGCTTCCTGTGCCTGCGAGTGAGCTGTCGCCGGGCAGCGATTTGTTCTGTGGGAAAAGAGAGGAGAATGGATTGCCGGCCGATGAACTCTGTCTTTCTCTCCTCGGCAGCATACGCTGTTGCCGGTGCCGGCCCTTCACTTCATTATGTCAATTTAACGACTATTAACGACTCCCGCCTTTTATTGAATACTAAAATGCCCGCTCGAATGAGACTCTAAAGGTTGGGTGCTTTACGGCGTTTCAGGAGACCGTCAGTACTGCAGTTCGTTTAATGTTTTATCTCTCACATGGCATTTCGCTTGATGTTCAGAGGACCGCTCTGTTGACTTTTGTTACCCGCTTATAATACCTGCCTGTTATGTTTGGTAGCTTTGTCACTATTCATTGTTTATTATTAATATTTTCGATCTTTGCATTCACTTAGTTTTTCTATAACTCTTAATTCACGTGACTAATGTGAATACAACTCAGCAATTCAATCCTTTAATTGCAATTCTAATATAAAATCTTAGTTTCTGTTTTTAAATATAAACACTACACACTTGTATTGTTTTGTTGTTTCAAGACACCGACAGTTATGAATCACAAACAAAGAGCACTCGAGAGAGTTCACAGCGAGTTAGAAAAATGGCTCATCAAACTTGCAACCGGTACACACAAAGAACCATGAAATACGTGGGTTCGCAAGGAGTCAGGTAGTAGTCGAACAGACAGTCTGGCAATGTTTTCGCTGGGAAGTGCGCCAGGCGGAAATCGAAGTTGAATAGTTTATGGGAAGGAACGATGGGAAGGATGATATTGTGGGATGCGAAGGCAGCTAAACACGAACTGACCGCTTACTCGGAAAGACGACTCGGGGAGGATGGGCGACTCGGGTCGAATTTATAATTAACGCGGCCTGTAAATGGGACACCTAGTGGACTCGGATGCTCCCATCAGACACCACAACCACGCAAGATATATCGTGCTTTTTGTCTGCCACTCGCTTATTTAAAAAAACCGAGGCTCGTAATGCCCATAAATTTTTTCCCGCTTCCTGATCTTGAAAGCTCTCCGTCTCTTTCTCTCTTTCTTGCCGCCCTCGCTTCTCCTTCTCGCTCGTACTTGCGGCACGCTCAAGAGCCTCTCTCGCTTTTAATAGCGCTCTTCCTACCGGCTGGACCACGTGGAATTTATGATCCGAGAACGCGGTGTTTTCCTTGGACGCTAAAACCGGAGTACTACTTGGTTCTTTCAGGGTTACGGAAATTTAAGTGGCAACGTCAATGAATTCGGTGGGATTTAAGTCGATGAGAATTTATGTTATTTATTAAGTAGGAAGTTTATGCTTTTTTCCTCAGCGAATGAAGTTATATTACGACGATATTGTAACTTCTTCCTTGTTATTTTTTTATGGGTTTTATTGTTTTATTATATAAGAAATATTATTTAAACGAATATCACTGATTATTCTATTGTTAAAGAGAAATAATATTACGAACTTTCGAAGAAGAACTTGGGAAGAGGATGAAAATCATTAGATATAATGATAAGATATTATGAACATACCCAATGGCTTCGGTTTTCCGGCTTCTCCTTGCGATAGGGTGGCGATGACTGCGGTGAGATCACATCTTGAAGAATGGGCTGGCGCTGAAGCTGCGCCACGTACGCCATACGAAAAGCATTGCCGACGATGGTGTTCAGTTCCTCCGCCTGAAACGATAAGCGAGGGAAAATTTCGTTAGCGGCCACATCGGAGCCAATCTGATTAATTCGTCATTCACGGTACGTCGATTTCGCCCCGACTTGACCCATATTCGCTGAGCGGCCTAATCGATACCGCAACTCGAGGATTTCAATTAATTACCCTTTCGAACCATTCTACCGCTCTGCCGGCGGGCCTTCAAACATCAAAGCTGCCTTTCGGCCTCGGACCAATGCTAGTTCGAACTAGAGCTCCGCAACCCTTCCACTAAAATGTTCGATCCTTTGCCAGTAACATTGGAATCCGTTTTACTCACTTTTACTGTCAGGATTTCCTTCCTTTAAATTGGATGTTAATTTAGACTGACAGTGATCGACGAATTATCTTGTTTAACATGGGTTTATTGTAGAAATTTTAAAGACTAGACTCTGTGGAAGTTATATTAAATGTTTATTGGTTATTAAATTGGTTATTAAATTAAATGAATTTATATCAACTAAGTTTGTAATCTGTAATACAGAAATGAAACTCTATATTTACTTAAATTTCGTAGTCTATTAATCAAACGACCACCATTTACGATCAATTTAATTCACCGCTAACATTGAAACAGCCGACCCTCCAAATCCTACAATCCTCAACAAGATTAAAACTAATGACAACACCCAAAAAATCCAGAACGAAATTCAATTTCATTAATTCCTTTATAAAACCTCATAAGACATCATCCAATAAAAATCTCCCCAAGATAAACTACCTTCGATATTAACCAGTTCCAAGATCGATTTGCAAGATCAAATCCAAGGAAGGGAAAGCTTTCATGAGAGCGATCAGCTCGTGATCGCGACAACATGAGCGAGCTTTGCAAGCTTTCCGCTTCGTTCGGGATCAGCGGTAGCCGCCGAGAGGTCACGCATAATTTGCCGTCTCCATTTTCGTCGTCGGAGCGGAAACGGGGGAGGAAAGGAGAAAAGGGGCAGTAGCAGCAGCAGCAGCAGCAGCAGCAGCAGCAGTAGCAGCATCAGTAGTAGGGGGATTTGGTGGATTTCCGTGGATGAGATGGACGAAGCCAGACATACGGCTGGACGAACGGATCACGTATGACTGGGAGCATGCACCATAGTACCACCATAGAATATAGGAGGAGAGTGAGATGAGAAGACGGTGTACGAGGATCGGGAGTAGTAATTCATAGGTCCAGGGCCTCGAGAAACGGAAGGTAGCGCCGAGGGTCGATACGGAAAATAAACCACACCGAGGAGGAAGTTTACATATGCTCGCTCGGCTGGAACCCTGAAGCTCACGTGTGTGCCGGGTAACCGTATGGATCTCTCTGCGAGAGAGAGAGAGAGAGAGAGAGAACGCGTGCGTGGAAATCGAGAGTGAAAAAGAGAGGATGGTCAGAGGCACGGATGGACGGATGGAATAGCAGCGTGCATCCCATTGGAATCCATGGGGTCCCACACCACTACCATCGTCCTTCCTCTCTGCTGGCGGACCTCCGATAACATCCCGAAAGCTGTGGTCCATGCTTGGCCAAAGGCCCACCCACCATCCCACCGTCCCAGCATCCCAACAGCCTGGCCGCTTGCGGCCCTGGATTCAACGGATTATCTCCCGATTTCGATTAAATTTTTTGCCATCCGCGTATGTCGATATATTAGGCTCGCCTTACCGGGCGCATATGTGCACCCGCTTTCAACCTAAGTCCTTCTGACTCTAGCAAAAACAACCGATATACGTGTTACTGTGGGGAAAAGAGACTGCAATTTTGTCGATGCGTTGATGCAAAAAATATTGCGGTGCATTGATGATTAAAAATTAAAAATTTTGTCGGTGGAATCTGTTGCGGCGATGTTCGATTAATATAGAATGATAGTAATTGTTAATAATAGCAAAAATATAAGGGAAAATAGCGATTTGAAGATATTATTTTTTGTTCTGTAATAATTCGCAGTAACAATAACGAAGTAATGCATTCTATTTGGAAAAATGTATTTTTCAATCGTATTGGAGATCGCATAGCTGAATGCAAAATGCGGATGGATAAGCTACGCGCGAATCAAGGTTCCGGCGATCAGTTGTCATCATGGGTGTTGCGAATTCGAGCCTATCGTGGAATGTCACTCGAAAGCCGTGACACCCAACACTGCATGGAATTCACGGGAGAAATCAGTTTCAATTGAAGAGCGAGCATTGGTTTGCGTATGATATTAGTTACGATCTGAAAACCAACTCCATATGTGGTTAGAGAAAATAAAAGATTGATTGCACGAAAATATATATCATTTTTAATTATTGTTTATTTCTATATTGCGATATGAATTTTCCTGTATAGCAATTGCAATTAATATTTCTCTATGGAGAAAATGATGAATAAAGTATTGATAAATAACACATCAGTTATTTTCATCATATGTTCCTGTACATCTGTCGTGTTTCATTAATTTAAATCACGAATCATTGAGGATGCGATAACAGCATCGATGAGCATGAACAAAGCCCCGTTTTAATCCAAATGCAATATAAAAGAAATCGATCGGCCATGGCCAATCAATCCATCGTATTACTTCCAGATACGAAACTTCTGAAAAATGCCTGTTAATCAGAGAATCCCTGAAACGACGCAGTCTCGCAACTTTTAACTCGTTCGCCGAAAGTCCGCACTCTAGCTCCGTGAAACAAAAGGGTCGGCCGGAATTTCCGGTGGAGGTGCTGACTTAACAGAGTCATAATAAATAAATTCGTTAACGAGGTTTCTTACCAACTAGTTAGGAGATTGCCAACGAGTTTCGTAGGCGCGCACTGTTCTTCCCGCTCTCTTTACTATCGACTCGAGTGCCACCGGATATATCGCACTCTCAGCGCCGTTAGTGCAGTCGGTGTACATCATTTCCATAATTGAATCGCATCTCAGTTAACCCGGCGCATCCACCCTCGCCCGCTGGGATTCGTGGCTGCTCGTAATTGTTTGATTAACACCACATAACTCTGTCTAATTCCTAATTAATGGTTTAGAACTCTGACGCTCATTCTAAGTTCCTTTGACTCAAATATTACTATTTAAAATGATACCAACAAATTATAGTCTCTCATTGAAACACTTGAATCTCAACAAAGCTCTTCCCTTCAAATCTCGCAAATCATACTAAATACTTAAATTCATACAATTATATTAAAACTAATAAAAAAACAATTAATACTAAATGAATATAATGACAGAGAATAACTAAAATATTGGCTGAGCTAATAAATGAAATTAGAAAAGATGAGGACAATGGTGTCGCAAAGCTGCATAGTCGAATTTCGGGTGTTCCGAAGGATGGGAAGAGAGCGCTGACCATTTGAAGCATTTTCCACGTGGAGATGTGGGATTCAGTGGTAGAAGGAAGGAAGGTCGGGGATTCCCATGGAGCGGCTGGAGGCTGGAGAAGTGAGCCGGAGAGTTAGCCTACCGCAGAAGGGCGACTATGTACGCGGCAGGACCTTTCTAAACGTAGAGAGACGAGGCCGCGCGCTCGAGCCAAGGGTTGCGACGTGAGTGCTTATTACACATTCAGGGCCTCGCATTTGCACTGTGTGGCCGGCTGCTAAAGCTACACGCCATTTCCCTTCTCGTCCGCCTCCAGCAGAGCTTGGTGCATACTCGCTCTGCTCGTTCTTCTTCCTTCTATTCCAGCGCGTAAGGCCGACTACCTTTATATATGACATATACCGCCGTTATGCTACTGCTCGGCTGCTACTCTCTACTCTCTCTTTCTCTTTCTCTCTCTTCGCTCTTACCACCGCCCGACAAAAAGATCTGCCCCGCCGAGATTCCTCTTTTCCTACGTATTTTCATCCCTCCGGACCGTCTACCCGACACAACAACCGCGCTCTCGTTTAACTCTTTAACTGTTGCGCCCACCAATTCGGCAAGTCTCTTCTCGTCTACTTTGGTGGAAAAGGCGAAGGTCGAGGGTATTGTTATTGTGGTAGACGGAATTGTATTTATATGTGTTTTTGTTTGTCTAATATTATAGGAAAGAAGGATCGTACGAATGTAGTTTTACTGTGTCAAGTAATTTAAATGATGAAGCTGTTATTTTTACTGAAAAAAGAGATTCTAATTTACAAAGCTTACAGAGTTTCTCGGAGGAATCTTAGAATAACCTTCAAAAGGATTTCTAATTACGGCGGTAAGACATATGGATTGTGGAGATGGGAGAGGCCGAGGGGCACACACGCGCACACATGCCAGAGGGACGAGCATCTTTCCAAGGGCGTCACGACGCACATTTCATAGGTAACTGACGGCGTCGGCGATGACAGTGGCGACGTGGAGGCCGTGCATACACACGCCTGGCGTATGAAGGAGAGAAAGAGAGAAAGAGATAGAGCCCCGAGGCAAACACGTCAAGTTCTCGCAAGCGGGTGAGCGAGCCGAGCGAAGCTGAGAGTGTAAGTGCAGCTGGCAGTACGCGGCTCAGCTCAGCTCGGTGAGGGAAAATGGGGTGAAAACGGCCTGAAACTGTGGCCGCGAGACTGGCTGAAGGGGTGAAAGGCTATCGCTCTCCTTTCCAAAGCTCATAAAAGCTACGGCAGTGCGTATTAATGCGCGACGTCGACGGTGTCCTCGACGAGGGACGCCTAAAAGACGACGGCATTGTGAGTGCAGGAATGAGAGTGTACCACCATCGCGGCCTTCTCCACCTCGCAGCCACTTTTTGCATTCGAAGCCCGAGCCCCTCTTTCTCTTTCTTTCTGGCGCACTTTCTTTCTCGAGCAGACCGGATGCCGCTCTGTTAGACACAGAGCACTGGGTGCCGCCCGCCAGCAGCCACCCGAGTGAGAGTCCACTGACTTTTCCTTTCGCCTCCCCTTTGACCAACGCTCTTCCTTCAGATTTATCGCTCGATCTCCGCCTAATTTCAAACATATACTTATGGAATTGATCTATTTTGAAGCTTTGAACTCTTAAATATTTCTAATATTAAACTAAATATTATTATATTTAAATTTAAATTATTAAAAATAGTTTGTTTTAATTTCCTCTTTTTCTTCAGCATAATCTTTCTTAAGCAGACCGGATACAGTATTAGACAGAGAGGATTGGGTGCCGACAGCCGAGAGAGAAAGAGAGATCAGTTCAACGACTTTTTCTTTCGTTTGCCCTTTGACGAGCGCTCCTCCAGATTTATCCATCGCTCTCCTCCCTTTTCGCTGTATATACATACATATACATATGGGATTGGGAAGAGGCCCTGCTGCCGATTTTAGAGTGCCACGGGAATTCGGGCCGTCGTCCTGGCGTGGCTCCTTGGCTGCTTAATCTCGCGAGATTACCGGGGGAATATGCCGGGCGATCGTTAAAAGGCCAGTGCAGCAGCCTACTTAAGTCGACGAAGAGAACTCCGGCTCTTCGTATCCCCGCGGTGATTTCTCAAGCGGTGGAGAAATCACCCGGGGGACACGACATAAATCCTCCTGATTAGCGCTTGTAGCAGCGGAGAAGCGATCGGGGATGAGCTTTCGTCAGTCGGCACATCGGCGGGCCGACTGCTTTCAGAGGAAGCGGCGGCGACGAGCCGATCATGCGATATTCAACGCTTTGAAACGCGAGATGAGTCGCCGGAATTGTTCCCCTTTATCTCCTAGACTCTTCGCTCGATGTGTAAATAGGATTCGTATGTCTGGTGCAGTAATAAATTCTATTTCAGACGAATTTCACTGGAGTAAAATGATGCCTAGGATTCGGAATGTTGTTTGCTAGATGTGTTTGGATTTTATCATTTTACGAGGAAATTGTATTACTTGTTTGAAAAGGGGAAAGAATACTATAAAGATTGGAGAAACGATCGTATAAGGATAGGATTGTATAATACGACTGCTCTCATTCGGAGTCTTGTTATCAAAGCTATAAGTCAGAGTGGAACGACGAGGCCTTTTATTCTCACGGTAATGTGAACTGCAAGTGGTTCGGATTTGATTCAATCCTCTTTCAGCAGGCGGCGTTCGAACAGGCAATATTGAGGACTGACTTGTATAATTGTACATTCAGTTTGTAGATTAAGATCACTTGAAATTTTATACAAATTTACAGATGCATGCTAAGAAATTTTATATGAAATTAATAATAAATTGAAGAATGATATCGAATGTTTTGAATTATTAGTATTCGAAATGTAATGGGGTTAAATTTGAAAGTTTAGATTTCCATCTTCTACAAAGTTTAGCGTGTGAAATTGCGAGAACTACGCAATCCTGGAACGCAACCACTTGCGAATCTCAGTTTTACGTACTCCTGCAGGATTGTAAATTGTTACAAGTCGCCCTTTCCGAACTATTGGCAAACTGTATTCACCATTGATTCTCCTATTTGCATTGAATACGTTGAATTTTCGTAGCTCGTTAAAGTTTGCATTTAAATGAGCCAGCGATGCACGAGTCCGAACCATAAGTCGAATAGATTTTTACGGGGCCCCGCTTCGATACACTACTAATCTCTTAGATCTCAAAATCAATTAATCTTCGCTCTGCCAATTGTATTAGGGAATGCCAAGATACTGGTTTTACGAGGTTATTCCGTGTGTGCGACTTTTACTTTCCAATTTCATTGAACTATAACTGTAAATAGGTTTAAGAAATAACGTTGTAAATCTTCTATTAATAACATAATTAAATAATAACTATAAAACATTATCAAATTTACCATAGGAATATCCTTGCAGATTGAAATATAATTTGCTATCATAACAAAGGACAGGTTAAGCTAACACATTTCCGCACCCCCACGAATTCGTGATCACCAAGAAAGCCATTGGAGTGTATCGACAAGGTAACAGGTTCACATCCATCGGTATTAGGAAGCAATAATCGTGTCGGTTATGGGAAAGCTCGTATCCGTGAGGAAACAGGCGAGCAAGCGTGGGAATATTATTGACACAATTTACGCCGGGCAATCTCCCTTTGATCGAATTGTGCTCTCCGACGAGGTGGCGGAGCTTTAGAATGATTTGAAGCAGAAAGGAGGAAGAAGAAGCGGGGGTGGGGTTTATGGTGGCCAAGGTCGGCAAGGTCCTTGCTGGGCGCGGAGGGTCGTCATTGAGAAAAATTTATCCTCGTTAGGGGCGTTTCTCGGCAGCGGTACTACTATGTTCCACGTGAGGTGCAGCTTGAGACCTTTGCCGGACAAAATACTACCTTGTCCGCCCAATGGGGAGCGACCGACCACAGTTCTCTTTGGTAAGTACAGTGAAAATGGTATGGGAAAAAGTTGGTTGTAGAAAGATTATGTTCTGCAGAGTGCTGAATGCTTTTTTAAAATTATAATTCAATATATATCAAACATTCACAAATTAATTTTTATAATTTACATTTACAAGTATTTGAAATCATTTCAATCACAACTTGAATCCCAGAGTTTACCCCATAAAGTGAATATTAATAACTACAAAAATATACATCAAATTGATTCTGGATTATATATTTTCTGATAAAGTTTCAATTTCGTTAAAATTGGTGGATAACGATTGCAGAGAATAGTAAGGAGAGGTAGTTGGAGTTGGAAAAAGGGATAATTGTAGAGGATGATTCACGAACTGACAGAAAACTGATGCTTTGTCAGCGGGGGAACGACGAAAAACTGACCGTGTATGGTCAGCTTTTGCCGGTTCGCCTTCGACCATGAAAGCATTCTTCCCCATGATTCCCGCCGCCCCCTTTACAGTCTCGACCCGCCTGGACATTGACTTCCAACAGACACTGACCCTCTTCAACGTCCTTAGATCCGGATTCCTCGGCTAATCGTCCGGTTAATTTCGATCGGCCGCTTCTCCGACATGCCGATTTCTTGCAGCCATCGAGTCGACCGCGTGGGAGTATCGGGTCGCGGTCATTAAAGTCATTTCTTGCGAAAGTCACCGCTCGCGCTTGATGTACGACGAGTTTGCTCACTCGGTGCTAAATGTTAGCGATGATTATCAATCAGTTTGTCTCGTTCAATTAATTAATATTTGTTTTTGTTGTCAACTGTTTCTGATTCACTTTCACTGTGAATAACATCTTCTTTAAAATAACGTTTTGAAAACTAAAATGATTGACAATGATTTGAGTATTATAGGATTATAAGTGGAACTTTAGAATTTTTTAGAAACAAGCATCTTTTTTATTACGATAATAGTTTATATTTAGTTCATATTAAATCATTATTTTTAACCGTCGTTCCGAATTTTTCAAATAAAAAGGATGACTGCATAATTTGTGAAGTTCTTTTCGAGGCAGATGAGCCGATACACGGCAAAAACTGGACCAAAAAGCGATGTGCATATTTAGGGCAGGTGCACAAACTTCATTCCACAGGCATCTTCCGAAAATCTCGGCTTGGCTGCCAGGTAGAGAAGCAATAATCGAGCAGCGAGGGGATGCTGGCCGTACAGCAGAGCTCTTTGATCGCCCGAGGGCTTTTTCCAAAAGGCAGACAGGTGCAAAGGGATGCCTTGATTGATTTTCTTGGGCTCTCGGAGGTTTGCAATTTACTTCGGCTAGTCTTCGATACTCTCATGACATGACAGGTGCTTCGAAATCACACCTGTCTAATCACAGCCTTTGATAGAAAGTCATTTGCTTGATAGATTTGCGTTCCAATTTTGCCGATGTTCTAATTAATCTCTGCTTCCATACTCATATGTACAATAAGACGAAAAGATTTTCGAAATAACTCATTAGTTTGACTTTCGTAATGATAATTCTCAGACAGCTAAAATAAAATGAAATCATTATTTATTTAAGTAAATTACTTCTTTCATCTATACAGGAACCCATCACACTTGAACGGAAATCTATCTAAATTTCACAGTCTACAAAATGTTATTCTCCCATCAAAATTTATGATGCTTGAAAGTATCGTCAATACAGTAAATTTCCTCGCACCGTAATAATTGAAAACATTTTGCATACCTTACATATGATGAAAACTTATACTCATCCATATAGAAAACCGTTACATATGAAACTAAAAATCCATCTGAATTCCACAGTCTAATAACTGCAAATAATAACAAGGACAGGTAACGTTGTACTTCCACTTTCACGGGCGACGCGACGTGTCATCGAATACCATACACACGTGCACGTACGGCATTGCATATGTAATGTACGTGCGCGTGATATTGCCGTGTGAAATTCCTCGGTGCAATCGACATCGTCCTTATAAGGGTGTCGCGCACGCAGCAGGAAGTGTCGGCAACATTTTCTATCCGATCAATTTATAAGCAAATGAAGAGAACCGTCCGAGGAAGTGCAGCCTGTCTCAGAAGTCGAGCGAGTGTCGCTGGGTAAGCGGCGGCGACGATGCATGTAATCTATCCTAGGCCACCAGTTTATTCATGAAGCTGGCAAGAACCAGTCGAGACTGGCAGGAAAAATCTAGTAATGAAAAGTGTAAGAGAGCAGTGCTAAGAGACACGCGTTGCTCGTCGATCATGTTGATATGTAGAACGGAACGTATTGCTTCCTGAAATCTAAGACCACCGAAGAGTAACGCGAACAGTGGCAGAAAACAATATTGACAGAATAAGTATTTATAGAATGAATTTCCTTAAAAAAGAAAACTGGCTACTCTGAAGAAATTAATTCTTTCTTGTTTAAAAAAGTGTAATTTGATTCTCTAATTATTTTTAATAGTGTAATTTTATTATAAGAAAGAAAAATTCAAGGCTCAACAAAGTAATTCCACGCTTGGAATGTTCGTCGATATAAAATCACTTTTACTCACGCGTCCATTCTGAGAATAAGTAAATAACGATAGAAATAGTAGGCAAGGTTACAATGGGATTAATTGGATCAATAATTCAAGGGGAAATTGATATGCAATTTGTGAAGTGGCCTTTCTTCCTCCTTCTTTCTCGGTCTCGCTCGAGCGTGCCGAGGATGTGGGAGAAGGAGGATATCGAAGTGGACCGAAAGGATGCTGGACTGCCGTGGCTTTGCTCGGCTCTGGCGGCGTGACGGGCCACATTCCAGGCATACCAGGCGGTCACGGCCATATCTCCCATTCCCCATTCCTCTAGATTTCTCATCCCATGATTCCATCCCTGCTTTCCTGCCTGCTTGCCTGCCTGCGAACCTTCCAACTCTACCGCTTCGTCCCAATCCGACTGCTCTTCGCTTCTCCCCCCACTTCGTCGCCCTTACAGGCTCTTTCATACCGGGTGAGAGTGTCAACGCCGGTCCAGCGAGTGAATCTTGCGGATGAACACTCTTTTCGCTGAAGAAAGTGATGAATTAGCCGGCGGTGCTCTGAAGGCTACAGGCGAATATTTTTTTGTATGTCCGACAAGAAAGTGATATGATTGAAGAGACATGTGAAAGTAATGTATGATTTATATTTTAAACTTGTTATATAATTGGCAAGATCGGTATGTTTGACAGTAATATAGCTATAAAATTACTGAAGGTGTTAAAAATATTTATACCAGGTATATTTGCAACTCTAACCAGTTTTACCTGTTTCGGTAGATGAAAAAGGAGGGATTACGCACGTGGTCCGATATATGTTGGAATTATTATAACAGTATTTAATGTTATTTAAGTAGAGTGAAAAATTATATTTTCGTATTTGTCAGCGGCGGATTCCAGGTCGACTTTTACTTTATATCCCCATTAACCCCGTTCCCGTTGACCCACTTAAAAATCTGAACCCGGTATCCGATAAACCTCGGCTAAAACGAGCGGTGAACCCAGCGTGACAAGCCACTGTTTTTTGTCTGTGTGACGTCTGGCGTGCTTCTGACATGCCGAATTCTCGATAATCCCGGTTATATCGGTAGCGCGCGCGTTTCATAGTTCACTCTCTTTTTCTCTGTCGACAGACGCGGAGACCCTTTCATCGTAAGCCCTGCATTATTTCTGTCCGCGTACAAGGAAGTCCAATGACTCTATAATTAAGTTAGAACCACCTACTCCGGACGAGGGATATATTTATATCCTAGACACTGAAACCTCTTTCCTGTCCCTTAAGCAAATATTGTGATGCTGAAATTTATAGCAGCTAATCAACAGCTAAAATTATTGCTGCCCTCTGTGTATCATATACTGTAACTTAACACTCAATTATGACAGAACCACGTGTGTTAATAATAGGAAGAAGTTTTTCAAACTTACACAATTAAAACAGATTGAAACAAATGATTCTACTTAATAAAAACTAGAAGAACAGTAATAAAAATGGAAGTAAGACTTATTTCATTATAATGCACGACCGAAACACTTCTATCCTACATTTAATTCCATTTGAACCCATTCGCTCGCCATTTAGTTCTGCAGGCTGGCAGATTAGTAGACGCCACAGAAAGTGCTCACTCGCTTTGCGAATATAAAAAGGGCCGAATGAAAGAAAGCAGCGGATAAAGTGGCGAAGTCCCAGTTTCAGGCTGGTGTATGCTCATAGCCGAAAGAAATCATCTCCCCGGCGAGCGGCGGTGCTGCTCGTGGCTCCTAAACATCTTTGATCTCCAGCGCGGCTTTCTCTCGTGCAAGAAGCTTGATATCTCTTATTCGAATTTATGGCAGCGGCTGCGCGAAAGCCTGACTTTTACGGTGTATCACGAGGGTGAACTTTAAAGACGATACGACTCGCGTGGAACGATGCAGCACCGCTTCACCTCTCCTTTTTATGATCGACGCACCAGGCTTGCGTAAAATGCGATAACGACATATAAATGTGTATCTCGCACTCGCAGCCGAGATTACTGTAAATCCCGAGGGAACTGCCGTAGTAGTGGTCAGCTTTATTTCACCGTCGAATAAATCGATCTATGGTTGACTTGTAGAGTCGACTGTATCGTGGTCAGTGCGATAGCAATAACAGTTAAACAAGTGTTTGTCGCGCTATGTATTAAGGTATGATTCTATAGTTTGGAACACGAAATTGGAGTTTATATTCAAATTATTGTTGAAAATATGGTAAGGAGAACCTTGTTAAATTAAAAACTGTTTGTCTTGGTTTCTTTTTATATTAGTTATTTTAGTGATCATTATAATTTTAAACAAAAGGATTATAAAATTATGTATTTATAAGAGTTCCTTAATCTTAAAAGTCATTAAAGAATTCAGGCAGAAATACCTGTCACAGTCTACGTAAATTTTAAAGTGAGAAATGCAGATGTTATTGACTATGCCTGTAATTCTCGATTGCTAATTGAAGCAGACAAATAGGGCTGGCAGTCGATGCATCAGCCTTTCATATCTCCTTTGGGGGGGGGGGCCAATGACTGGGTAAATGCAGTTTGATATTTACTTGTTAAGCCAACTAGCAAAGGTCGATTCCCGTGGGAATAATCGAAAAAGGTCGAATAATTGCGTTTCATACAATAAGGCACAAAACGCAAACATCAAGATTGTTTTTCTCTTTTAACAATCATTGACAACTTGACAATATGTTTCTAGCGTTGAAGTTACGTGATTGGCAATATAGAGGCAATTTGAAAAGTCCTGAAGTTTTAATCGACAGCTAACGATAAGGGCGATAAGAATTCCAGAAGTACCTGTTAATTCCAGTGTAAAGTGCTGGAAAATCGTTTGACCAACGAGAAAGAGTTTCGCAACGTGAAACCAATGGAAGATTGGAGATATTGGTGAGTGGTTCAGTCGACAGGCGAAAAGAGAGGAAGCGGAAGCTGGAAAATAGGAGGGACACAGTTCCAGTTCAAAGCTGGTCCTTTGATCAGCAATTAACACCGACGGGTCATCCGGCCTGTACTCGCCGGATGTACATCCTCGAGATTCCGAGCTGGATTCTTCCTCTCGCTTTCAAATTCCTGTAAATTCCTGATGGGATATGAACGGAAACCCAGTAAATTAAAGTACTCCGATTGGAGGCACTCGACGAGCAGATGAGTTTTTTTATCGGCTATTATGAGTTACTGTAATAAGGGCGAAGCTAAAGGCGGATTGAGAATAGTATAAAAAAGCTTATATTCCCCTGAATGCTTCAAACTTTTCGTGAAACCTCATGGAAATTAAATTTTTCTCATCGTCCAATTATGAAGCCATCATTACTATGTGAAACAAAATGAATCTCAGTAGTCATACTTCATTACTCTCGTTTTATTCTATAACAGAAATTTTATTCCGCAATTGCAAACTTTTCCTCTGAGCTAGCAGGAGACAAATAAACGATATTGATGGAATTGGAGAATCTCTGAAAGTACGTTTCAAAAATTTCCGGGAATTGTTTCCCAGGAAACGATAGAGATTGAAAAATATAGTTTTTCAAGTGGAATCGTTTGAGTCTCACGAAACAACTGACGTGATCCTGCCACTCGTGAAAGAGCAGACTTCGCCGCTGCCGGAGTCCGGTCACGTTCCTGATTGATCAAGTTTTCAAACGTAGGAAGCGTGCCGACTGTAGAGCACATACGGGTGGAGGTAATGCTTTTTGGAAAATTGCTTCGCGCAATTTGGAACCGCGTGGAATCTGGAATCAGCTACTGGGAACTGTTGCATCGTGGCAAAGTTAAAGGGTAAATAAATCAACGTGTGTTGTCACCTTGTTTATCCCGATGGAAGATAGAAATCACAGCAAAACAACCTTAATCATAATATCAAACAAGAAAAAATGTTCAAACTTTTAACAGTAATGAATAAATTGAAGCTATTCACGTGAGTGAATAAATTCTTCCAACTCATTTAAGATTTTCCTAAAAAAATGACTAAAAAGAAATACCGTGCCTCGAACGTAATAAATAATTATCTTCACCCCAATCAGGAGGCCAATTAAATCCATTACGATAATTGGTAAGTGTAAGGAGCGTAATAACACAATCCAATTAAGTCTAGCTCAAAAAGCGTATCTTCTACAACAGCTGATGATCAATCAGCGCAATGCATTATGGCGTACGAATGAGGTCGGCAGCGTCCAAATTACCTATAGTAAGCTGTTCCCGTCGTATCATCGGGTTGCATCGGAATTCCGAAACTCGCGCGCGCGAGCGAGGAAATACAAACAAGACGAGGAGGAAAGTGGAATGAGCGGTGTGCGCGATAAGATCGCCCGGATAAATACGTCTGAGAGTCTACGCCAGTGAAATTAGTAGTTTCCTTAAGATTTCGTTCGACCGACGATTAAATTCACATGGTCCATTGCTCTGACTCAGCTTCTCCTCTTTCCCAAGCGAAGCTGAAAGAGGTAGAAGAGAAAAGCAAGGATGGATGGTTCTCGACTGGATCGAAAATATTCTTATTGCCCGGTAGTTTGGTGAACCCTTTCGCTCGGCTGGAATGCCTCGGGAGAGTCACGAGTGTTCTCGATGCTCTGGCTGGGCCGGAGTCATTATACGGGACATATGGGTCACACACAGTGCGCTCCGCTGTACATCGGCCACCCGGGGTGGAGGACGCTGGAGGGAGTGAGAGGTCAACCGAATCTGGAAAGTCGGGTAGCGGTACTCCCGGTATTTTTATCCCGTTGCACCGATTTTTCGAGACCTCGAACCCTTCTCCGAAGGGCACTTATCACGATCCGGTAACTTTTGTTCCCTTCCCAACCGTCACCACCGCCCTCGGATTTCCTCTCGACAAATGTCCCGAAAATAAAACTGGCGTAAAAATCGGCCGGGTGCGTTCAGTTTATCGCTACTTAAGCAGAACGCTATTGATTCCAGCCGTTTTTATCGCGATATGTTTGCCGTTTGCGCTCCCAGTGCGGCCCGTTAGTGAGAAGAACTTCAAACATTTAATTGTGGCAGTAATTGGCTGCCCACCTCGGCCCCTTGTGTGTGGATAAACCTACGCCGAGCAAATAAACTTTTAATGTCTGCGATCAGAGCACAGTTCGATAAATATCGAAATGCTTTTGCCGGTGTTCTCTGACAGTTTCATCGTAAAGGAATCGCGCAAACTGTTTTTCGTGTGAGGATGCAGGGTGTGGAAATGAGGCATTTTATTTGATGATTGAGTAAATCATGTTGCAAAGTGTTGTGATGTAGCGAAAGAGAAAGTTGGAGAGAAACGATGCCGTTTATTCCCACGAGAACAATACCGTTGAAGAGTGAACAAATTGACTCCACTAATACACTGAAAATTTGTTAATACAGAGTAATTATTATTATTCTTGATTAATTTTGGTATTATATCCCATTTTCCCTTTGACAATTAAATATTAAAATAAAAATCAATTACTACAGTTAACAGTGAAACAGATTTAGTTTTAATCCAAAACCTCTCCAATTCATCGGAGTTACAAATCCGATATAGCAGTTAGTACGGTTACTCCAACTTGACTTTGCTAGCCGGAACAAATTCGAGATGCACGTATGCGTCTGGGATGCTATGGCAAGGAATCCTGATGGATTATTGTAGTCCCAATCTTGGTTGGAAGGAAACCGACGTCCCGATAAGGTCGCTCGGCATCGTCGTCGAGCTGCGATATCCTTTTCCACGATTGCCAGGCCTTTTCAGAGTAGCTTGCAAGCGGACCGAATCCACTGGGCGCATCCAATCAAGATCCAATGTGCACGATGGATTCCTTATGTAACCGGCACATGCACACACACACACACACACACACAAGTTGTTCGACACTCTACATATGGTTTGTACGCGAACGATTCCTGTTGCCAGATCGTTCTGTGTCGGGCAGCCGAGGAAACGGCGGACACGGCGCTTCAGATCGCGCGCAGATTAGATCGCCAGACACGTTTCGATGCCGGAGAAACGGTATCACTCGTAGTACGTGATACCAGAGGACTTCGCTGTGGCTAAACTCCCTCTGCTTGACGAAATTACGTGGGAAAATGTTATGTCTAGTTTAATAGTTTAGTATTAGTGCTGTGATCATTTAATAATGTTTAATTGCTTGATAAATAGTCGGTTTAATGTATTGTTGAATAGTCATGTGTAGTCTTGTATTTGGAGGTACATCAACTTATGGAATTACCAAAAATCGATTTGCTAATTATTTTATGAAGTAATAGGAAAATAATATACTAAGAATATTTATTATCTGTACTTTTCAATTTAATACTCTGTATTGAGTAATGATAGCAATTCAAGAGTACTGTGTGAATTGTTATTTATAATCTTTCAAGTTTCTATTCTCATCCATTGAATCAAAGGAAGTACTTCGCGTCATTGTTACACGCCGGAGGCAAACAACGCGAAACCATTTCAGTCCGATCAGCAAGTCAATTGGCTCTAAAGCGGCACGCAAACACGAGATTTCGTGGCCCGGCAAATATGTACAAGCGCGCGGGAGCAACTTCCGTAGCTCGCTCTTCTTACAGGGAAGCGGGCACGAAAGGAGCATCGATAAATCAAGATAAATATTGATCTTTAAGTATACGGGAATCGCTCAAGGCATGTGGCCTCAGGTACCGTCGGATTCCTTTTCTATTCCAGAAAGATATTGGGAATTTCAGAATCCGGCAGCAATCGGTGTAAAAAACTTCAATTTTTCAAGACTTTTTTTAGTCTTTTCCGAGCGGAATAAGATTTCAAAATGTAGAAAACTCCAGGCGACAGAAGGACAAAATTATATGTAAATTGATGAAGTCATTAAGTAGAAATTTCTTAAACGAATATTTAAATTATATTATAAAACAATTTCAATTTCCAACGTTACCTATTATTCCCTTTTTCACTCCTTAAATCTAACCAACCACACACGAAGCATCATTCATCTAATAAAACCCAACATATTCAATAAACACGATCTGAAACTAGTGTACCCCATTTCTGAATCACTTTGACCCGCTTGAAAAAAAATCATTCTGTCACCACCATGAAAAGAACTACTGATTGGTCGAAAACGATCTTGAAAGAAGGTCCCGCATGCTGGCAACGAGCAAACTCCTTGAATGTTCTCGACAGGCACACACATTCTCTTCAACTCTTGCACCATTCGACTCTCCTCTCCCGTTTAAATCTTTGCGGTCCAGAGGTGTACGATTCGTCTTTCATTAGGGGAACTTTTCAGAGCGGCCTTGAGGCTGCTCTGTGAGTACAAGGTTAGCTGGAGCTTCTATGGTGTTCCGTTGGTTACAGGGAAATACGACGGGCCCGATTTTGCGGAGGATTTCATTGTCAGGCCGTAACGAGGTGGGCGAGGGGGGGGGGGGGGGGGGGAGATGCTGGGCATTCAAGAGTTACAATAAAGGCGAGCTTCGTTGGACCGCGGTGCGTCCTGTGGCTGTGACTCGTTGAACAATGGCTCCGCCACCCGAAACACAAACTACAGTTTCATTAGTACTCATAACTGACGAAATTAAACCCCCATTTCCGGTCGACTCCGTCTCTCCGCGATGCTCTATCTCTCGTGCTTGCTCTCTCTTTCTCTCTCTCTCTCTCTCTCTCTCTCTCTCTCTCTCTCTCTCTCTTTGTCGCCCTGGCGTCCACAGGGTTAATTAAAGCCTGGGGAAAATATTTCACGAAAACTCGAATTCCTCGACCCTGAACATCCACTGGTTGTCGGCGGCTTCTGATTCGTCCGTCGTCTGCCTTTGAATTGGCAAGTGAGAGAGTCTGGCGATGGAATAATCTATGTCTGTCTTTAATTATGGCGGCAATTATTCTGGTGATTATTACTACGCAGTTATGCGAATGATTTATGATGGGCTTCTTAGTTAATAATATAATATTTATTGCTATCTAATAGTTGTATTATTGTTTCCACAAATTGCTAGATAACATTGGCAGTTCCTACCTTTTTAATATTTGTAATATATTATACAATATCAACATGATTGATTCCAAGGTAAATGTATTACCTTGTACAAGTTCAATAATCAAATGCGAAGGTATTTGTCATTGATTAGACTGGCGCCATAAAGATCTCTTTATCCATACAAGCGTGAAGTATCGATGTCGTGGTGATTCAGTTTCCCGCTGGTATACTGATTGGGTCGTTCAACGGTGCAGTGAATATGTGATGATGGGCGACTACAGTGATTGTAACAGCCACGTGATTTCTTTCACTGACTTCGAAACGCTGATCTATCGAAGCAGTATCGCACGATTACGTCGCACAAACCATAACTATTGCATACGACTGCGCCTTAATACGGTGAAAATTGGGAAATGGTTATCCACCCGTACACACACATCAACTCCATATTCAGTGACGATGTGTGTGCGTGGGTGTGTATCATTACTGATTCGTTCTGCGAACGGTGCTCGCATTAATGAGGCTATTACTCAATCTATCAATTTGCAACTGCGCCGTGGCTAAGTATTTGGCAATTCATCTATTTCGTGCTATTGCATAATCCAGTCGGTTCCATTAGCCGAGCGGAACTGCTCTGGAGTCATCAAACCGGCCTCAATTAATACGATGACGCGAACACGGTGTTTGATTGATTGGTCATGTTCAATCCTTCAATTCATAATGCACGCTGTTCAAGATTCTTGGATTTATCTGGTTTTAGACAGGAAAGAATACGGTAAATATGAAGCATTATTGCAAAAAGTAATTATTGAGTTGAAAGAAGAATAATTAATCTAGTAATAATTATAAAGTACCTAAAGTAAAAAACCTAAATTCTTATGCTAGAAATGACTGATTTTATAGGAATAAAAACGTAATAGTAAAGATTATACTGCAAAGGAATAGTTTGTTATTTTTACTTTTTTCTACAAAAATCAGTGGAATTTGAAAAAGGAACAAAACCGACGAGCATATGCCAGCATCTTCGAAGGGATTAAGAACCCCGCGGTGAAAATGAAAGAGTGACCTGACAAGTAAGCGTTATCTTGACGTCAAAGGACGAGCGCAACTCGCGTAAAGTGCGTGCACGCGCGCTTCACGAAAGAAGCGTGGCAGGAAAAGGGTTGAAAAATTCACCTGCAATATATTGCCTCGTCTCTATCCTTGCTATCCCCTCGTAATCCTGCCACTCACTCGCTGGCGTTCGTCCTCGACCACTTCTCCACCAGATTTACCGTGTAGAATCTCAAATTGTTCTGTGCCACATGCACTTCTCGGCAGTGTTAGCCGAAGCAAATCCTTTAACTCGAATTGTGTGTGAACATTATTTGCACTGTCACGATCTGCCGATCATATATTTTTGCCTATAAGATGTCGAAGCAGATGGTAGCGCGGCGAGCGAATACCGTTTATTACATTTTTCTAAAAGAACTCTGCTTCTTGCGAAAGACATCTGTCGCGAACGTAGAAGAGAATTTAATGACTAGTAAGTATGAAGTTTTTGTTCATTTTCAATAGTAAAAATTTCTTGTTTCAGACACCGTGAAAGTTTTAGAGAAGAATCGTACAGGAATTTATTGTATTTTTATTCAATCGCGTTAGTTTCGCGTTAGTTAAATTAACAGGGATAATCAAGGCAAAAACTGCCAGAAGTTTACTTTGAAATTTCCTGCCACTGTTGGATATAACATCCCCAGTCACATTTCTTATTTCCTACTGAATCAGTGCAATATTTACAGACTCCAGACTTTAGTTAGAGTCGAAACGACGTGGCACAAGGAAAGTCATGGCAAAGTGCAAAAGAAAGGCTCGTAAATCTCCGTAAAGAAGCAAGTTAGGTATTTGTGAAATCCACAAGGAACAACTTGTAGTACGTCGCCATAATGCGCGTTGAGGTTAAACAGAAGAAGTGCAGCCATAAATGGCTTGCTAGAAATGTAGGCCTGCGGCTTCAATCGAGGCAGATTTCGCAAAAAAGCCCAAGTATCGCAAGGCCCGGCGCGAATGAATGCTCGTACATGGGAGTGCTGCTCGTTTTTTTCCATTTTTCCTTCAGGACAGACCGCGAACTACACGAGTGAAAGGAAAACCTTAACGATAAACTGTGTTATTACCATGTCGCAATTTTATTAATTATAGAAAGGTAGACGCCGAACAAAAACATCGTCGTTAGTAGATTGCTTCTTTCCCATCGTTTCTTGCATCGCGAAATCAGTATATTCTCGAACAGAAAACTATGGTTCGCATGAAAATAACTATCTTTCTATTATTAAACTTTCTACTAAAGTTAAAGTGCGATGTATTTTTTATAAAATGTCACATACACTTGGGACAAACTTTCCCTTGCCATTCGTGCAAGAATGTATAAATTTGGCTTAAGAACTTTTAGATTAGGTATTATCATACTCCCGAAAATAGCTCTGGGTGCAAGGTGGTGTACGAAAGCATGCTATTAAAACATCAAAAGCAGGCAGAGCCAACTTTTCCCTTGCGATAGACCACTTCCTTTGATGAGACTTTCTTAAACATCTCCAAGTTTACCTTGGGTATCATTCAAACCCCAGCAAGTCATTTTTTAATATTCCATTTTAATTCTACCTTCTATCTTTTATATCTATAATTTTATAGAATTCAAATATATTCAATTCAACAAAGTAGTTTTAAATACAAACACTATTATAATCACATAAATTGTTTTCGTTACATTCTCGAGACAGAAATTAAATGAAACTAGAATGACACAGGACGGTGGTCAGAAGTCAGATTAAAAGTCAGAGCAAACTATAGGAGAATAGTAGGAGAAGAGTGTTCCCCATGGTGGCAAGAGGCAAAGTGGATAAACCGACTGGTGCGATGCCCGCACACATAGAATCTACCCTAGACACGGGCAACACATACACATACACTATCAGGAAAATCCCAGACTGGACCAAAGCCGGTGAACGTGTCGGCGTTGCAGAACGAACCGAGCGATGTCGGCGAGGGTGGTCGAAGGGGGCGAAGCGAAGGTACTAAAAACTTTAAGCTTCCTGTGCCGTAGCCGCGAAAGTGTAAAAATACGCTTGGTTCAGGAGTCACATAATACTGGACGTTCTCTGCTTTATTTACCGAGGCGAATGGCCACCATCAACTCCGAGGATTTCTGGAACACCCCACATCGACATACCTGACGCCAACCAACTGCGCGCTCGCGCGCGCTCTCGCCTCTTATGACCTTTTCATTGAGCTCGAATTGACCGACTGTCAAAAGCTCCTCGCCGTCGCCCATTGTTAAAAGGGCCGCTTTTTCCCTTACTTTCACCGTGACGAACATTTACGACCGCACAATGTGCAGCTGAAGAGACGCCTTTGAGACTTGGGCCTCCATGAGGCTTCGAGAGGATTCGTGTTTATTCGGACTTTCTTCTTTAATGAGCGACCATGCGATATGAAATCGCCGTTGCGACATGTGTTTCGATAACAGTGGTAGAGTAAACCCCAGCATCGTCAATCTCGAAGGTTATAATAATTTTTTGGGAGGTAATATTTACAGGGAATAAAAGAGAATTTATTTAATTTAATATATCGAATTGTAACTCAATATTACTCGATTAAAAATTGTAATGCAAGTGCCATTCGCGATTTTCCTATTAAGTTCATCAAGAAAAAAAAAAGAATCCGACTATTGCGATTAAAAATGAATAAAAATAAAACTTAAGTAGACAAAATCGTATTCAACTTCATCCCGAAGAAAAGATCTCTTCGTCGAAGTTAAGTCCACTCGATTCCCAAAGAAATACGACTCGACCCATTCTTTCCATTCACTATTTCCCTTTACACAGTCACATCCTCGAAATACTTTATATCTCGCATTCAGCAAGCCCGTCGGAAATCTGGACTACACGCTATGTATTTGAATGCAGGCGGCCGTGCGGCAGCAAGGAGATGATAAGCTTGAATGGTGCCGGCAGCGGCGGCGGTGCCAATTACATTGTCATAGATTTCCCATGGAGCCAGAGAGCGAACGGGGCGGTGGCGGGTTGCGGGGATTTTCCAGTGGCAGAGAGACCAGGCCAAGGAAAAATACCAGAAAAAGGTGCTTTCAGTCGAACAACGAAACTATAGGGAACGGCGGGAAAGCGGGGGCGCCGAGAGTTCGAGTGGTACGACGAATCCGTAATGGCGAAGGCATTACCTACGACGTTCTCTCTCCCCGGCACGCCCCGCCGAGGGGGGGAGAGAAGTAATGTGTTATTGAGGAGCTACCAGGTGTAACTTATGCCTCCACCGAGCCTCGAGAGTTCATATTGTACCTGGGAGCCTCCTATGAAGTGGCCCGACAATAATGGTCCACCCTTTGTGCACGATGCTCTATTGATGTCGAGAGGAATTCCGTAACGTCTGGGACCTGGAAGAGCCAGCCTTCTCTCTCCCTCTTTCACTCTTCTTTCTTACTGCGCACCCTGCATACCCTCTTCCCTCGACGTGGCCAGCCTCGTTTCGTCTCATTCTCCTAGTTCTATCCCCATTTTCACTTCGATGTCTATTTCTCTCTAGGCTCTGTCACGCTCCATGATTCACCTGCCATCTACGCCGGAGCTCGCTGCTCGAATTTCGGCGAGCTAACGCTAATATTGTCCATGTGGAATGTTTTAGTAATGATAGTGTACAGTGAGCAAGTATTTGTTTAAGTAATAAATATTCAGGAGTTAAGCGAACGAGGAAGTACCGTGTATGAATTATGTATGTGTGATGTTAGATGCAACGAAGTAAATATTAACCTTTTGCAATCCTTTGTTGAGTCAGCTCTGACATTCTAATAATTATTCTTCTGCATTATTCTTACAATTAAAGTAGACTGTAAAAGGTTAACATTTGTATAAACATTCGTCGTCTGTAACATCTTTCTGTGTTCGCAATGTATAAAATCGAATGAATCAATAATACAATGTATATATCGATCAGGAGATCCAAGGTGAACCAAAACTTATTTTAACTCAAACATTGTATTGCTATATTTATTAAACAATGTCTATATAAAAAAAGAGGCATCAGAGAATACAACTTTGATTTAAAATCGATGACTGTACGAATACTGTTACATTGAATATATGTGTGCCATTGTCGAGAGGAGCAGATGAGGGTTAGAGCGAGGCCCACCTGGATCTCGAAGAGATCATCGTCGACTCGAGTACCATGGACCGAGACCCTCTTCGGTTGGACCCATCAAATTTCAAGTCTATTTCCTAGGAGCTCGTTAAAAGAGTGCGGCTCTTGTCTGCGGGTACGCTGGGATCAATCTCCCCGCTTTCTGCTATTGTCAACGTCAGCGTGGTGTCCCAGCGAATAGGCTTTCAATGGGGTTTTCAAGCTCTCTTTCTCAAGCACCGTGTCATCCCTTCGCGAAAATAACTCCTGGCAAGGTCGCCGCACGAATGTGTATCTCTTTCACGCGACTTTGTTCGACTCTCTGTGAAACTGCTTCCTCGGTTGGAAGTTAAGTGGCCCTCTTTTGTTGCCATGCCATTCCTCTATCCCGCTGTGCACCGATTGCTTATGTGATTGATGGGGAAATTGTATCGTCGTTTAACTTCGATCCTAGATAATCATACCTGATTATCATAGTACAGAATTAATGGTTCTTCGTACGAATGAAATATTATTTTTAAACTTGCTCTAATTTTGACAAAATAATTAGGATATTAAAAGAACGCTGTTTAGATTTGATTATATAATTTCCGGAATGTGTAATTCTTAGCATGAATTCGCATGGTGTGCATAATATAATGTCACTATAAAATCTTTGCTAGCTTTATGTAATTTCAAGATAATAAATATAAATATACATATCCGGTTGTCAAGAGGATGCCTCTTAAAATGATTACTGCCTCGCAAAAGAGATAACGACTTTAGAAAGAGCGTGTATCACTGTGGGAGACACGTTGAGACAATCCTGTAAAGCTCTCACTAGTAATTCAATCTTCAATCTTTAACCAGCCTGTTAACCTAACGACGGCGGCGTTTCGTTCGTGGAATATGAAAATTTATTGTCCTTGCGAAATGCGTGAAGATCGAGGAGCGTGTTTGTGAAACTGTAAGCTACCGATCGCTTCTTAACACATGGTTAATGCCTTCTTCCTTTCTTTCTCTCTTGATTCGTTTCCAGACATAGCACAATATCGTATAAATATCGTCCCACTCGCATGCATTGAGTAAGAAACCGGGTAAAATTGAGGCCACCCCGATCGCTTTCCTCGCGGGACGTCGATTATCGTTTTCGCCTGAATGAGAATGAGAGTAACGCACACGCGCTACCAAAGATGCGTACGTGTGACTACCGTTTCACTATCACTCTCGATTAATCTCGGGGTAAACCAGCCGAGCTGGCGGAGACCCAGTAACATTTCGTCGAATCATCCTTCTTACGTAATGCAGGCCAGGGTGAGATTGGAATTAATGGAATTCCTGAGAATATGCACCTCCGTGCGAGAGAATCGAGTTGCTGACGTGTTTGACGAGATCATCGAATTTGATATGTACTTTGCCCGTAACTTCGACCACCGTGTAATGTCATGAACATGGAAAGTAATAATTAAAAGAAATCAGATATTTCTTGGGAATATATATTCTACGTAAATGTCATTGAAATCAGCGTGTTAGTATTCGCGAGAGACGTGACTCTAATTTACAGTCAGTGCAGAATGACAAGTCTTAAAACGAAAGGGCTGAATATATTACGATGTTTATTCCTCTTTCGTATTACCGAACATATATGATAGAAACATATAAAGCAATTACTTCATCAGAAACGTTCTTAATCAATGTATTAAACATTCAGACATTCGAAATAATTACTAACTCTGAAATAATCATTGTAAAAGCCAGCGGTAATTCGGCACCTTCATAAAACCAATCTCAATCTAGATTGTCACCATATAAACTAGAATGACAGAAGGTCCGAGATGAATCGGTCGGTGGTATGTTTGTATCACGTCCTTTAATGAATTTACTCGAAACAGCGTAGCACAGTCGGCATTCCAACGATTAGACTCTTATCTAGTCCTATAAATCCTGGGTGAACAAGGCGGTAGGTGTGTCGGCTCGAGTATTCTTCTCCGATCGGGCGCCGATCAATGGTCCGCAATTACAGATTCAATTATGGAAATCTCGAAATTCGATGCCGTTCTATCTGATCCCGTTGTTCCGCGGTGGTTTCCGATAGTGAGAGCTGATAGGCCGAACAAATTAGTGCGGGTGGTGCGGGTGTGTGTGTGTGTACGCGTGACATAGCTCTTCCCAGTTGGGATAATTAGGCAAGGTAGACTGGCTGATAAGGGAACACTTTGGGGATTTGGTTTTCCACTGATTTCGGATTATCCAGTGTTAAGCATCGATTCCTTCATCGTTTATAGAACTGTGATGGAACACAGATCGTAATAGGATTAATATAGATGATTAATAACAGAAACATTACAGTTCATGTAAACATATTTAAAAAGTCATTTCTACAATTTGAATTTGAAAGTTTTAGAAACTCTCTCACTACTTTGTTCCAAAGTTGAAGCAATTCCGAATAAATGAAAACTTCAAAATTTTTTAAATATTCTAACACCCTCTAATATTTTTACCACTAAACTGAACAGACTGTCGAACCTACTAATTCACCTGAACATCCCTCTTTTTCGTTAAACCAAAACTCCTCGGAGGGAAGTCTTTTGCTATACCAAATCCAACACAACCTCGCGCGCGCGCGCCCACAGCTCTCGAGAGCGGCGGCAATTAATGTTCCGTGTTTTTCTCGGTTAACCTTTTAATCTCTCCGGGCCGCCGGTTTATCTAAATTGTGCCGGCGCTAACTCGCCTCAGTGTGGGAACGAGTCCGCATACGTTTCTCTCTCTCTCTCTCTCTGTGTTTAAGTGTGTGTGTGTGTCGCCGCGTGTAGGAAGTGGCTGCGCCGAATGTGTCACGATAAATGCGTCTGGTCTTTCGGAGTACAACTTTCGAGGGCGCCGACGAAAAAGAGAGGATCGAGGAGAGGATTTACGCCGGAGAGCGGTGGCGATAAGTGCGCTTACAAGATTAGCTCGTCGGCCTGTTTACTTTCACTGCCCTTACTTGAACTTACTGGAAGTACCGACGAGCATACCTCTAGTAAGAATAGCCGACACTTGCGCAAAGAATACATTATTCCGCTCGGTCCTCGCTAAATGGAGCAGTTGATTCCAACTCATGTCACGCGTGCTTCCTCCCGACTTTGAAATATGAGACTGTCACGGTGAAAATAGGCCGCGTTTCACTCACTCGCCTTTTAAACCCTATTAATCAAGCCTTGGATAATTATTCACTTGACTCTGATTTTTTATTTTTTAAACACGTGTAATTAAGCAACGTGTATCGGTTGAATGAAATCACTTCCATTTAATACACGTTTGAATGCGAATAATTATGAAAGTTCATTATTGATTAACTATTTTACTTCGAACATATCTGTTTTATGCAACAGTTAAATGAGTCATGTTGGACCATAAGAAAAATTGTCCTCGATGACTTTAAGATTATAAAGAGTCTGCAGACATGGCGTGGGAGTTCGTGTCCTCTATTCCCACACCAAAACACTTTCCCAAGCCATGTGCTACATCATTTCGAGAGCAATTATCACTCTCGGTTCAGTACACATTAAATGATCACCAAGCAAGACTCTTGAGTCCATTACGGAGCGACTAGCGTCAAAACTAATCACGCCTTTCCGTAAAGCACGCCAAGGCGTCCTAGCGCAACAGGCGTGCGCTCCAGTCACTGATAAATAGTCTCGAGTGTGAGTTACTTCCTGTTATAACTAGCACTCGTTAGGACAGATCACGTGGGTGAGCGCGCAGATGACCCTGGAGTGTTCTCCAGTGTTCTAAAAATACGAGTGCACACATGCACAAGTCCACTCGGGGGTAAGGAATTCTCTTGGAATTGTGAGAGGAGAAAGAAAAAGGTTGGGAAGGGAGTGGAAGGAATGAATATTTTCCCAAAGACGAAGAAATTCCTGAGGGCAACGGGGAATCAGGAGAAAGAGTAAGAGGAGCAGAAGGAGCAGCAGGTCGATCCTTGGAGGGTGGAATCGGGTGGACATCATGAAGGAGGCACCCTGCTGCTGAAATATCAGTGCTATGCAGCCAGACTCTCTCTCTATCGGTAACGAGGCGAGCGAAGCCAGGAAGGATGATAGAGTATGTGTGCTCAGCATACACGAACACATAGACATAGGCACACACAGAGAGAGGCCAGGAGGCATCCCGCGCCACCACGGAGAGAGAGAAGCTGTGTACGAACCTGAGGAATGCGCCCGTACGATCCCACGGCTTATCCCCTCTCCTCTATCTTGTCTCTCTTTCGCTCTCCCACCAACTCACTATCTTTTCCAGCTCTCCCTTTCCGCCTCCCTTGGACCTTCTCTTTCTCTCGTTACTTACTCCTTGCTCGGCATCCTTCTCATCCTCTCTCTTTTCCTCGGCCACTGCCACCTTTCCATGAAGCTAATATCACTAAAGTTAGCTCCGCTCTGTCTGCTTTACGCTAAAGGCTTGGTGCGAGCCGACAATTCCAGTGAGTCTCAATGAACAAGTGGATCAAACCGTACGGCGACATCGCGGCGCCGCCGTCCCTAAGCTACTGAAGAAGAGCTACCGGACTTTTCCGCCGGTTGATTCCATCGATAAATTGGACGGCATCCGCCGATATGACGGGACAAAGCATTAGAAAGTCGATGCAACTTCTCTTGGAGACTACGAGAGACGATGAAAGAGAGAGAGAGAGAGAGAGAGAGAGAGAGAGAGAGAGAGAGAAAATGAGAGAGAAAAGGGGGGAATAAATTCTTGTGGGAATCGTGAATGCAGTAGCCTGTCCGATCGCCCCGGCGATAATGCTCGCTAAATTGCGGCGAGATTTTTCACGATTTATCATTTGGCTAATGGCTAATGGGATCATGTTATCGAACGTAATAGATTGATAACTTCAACGGTTGCTACTGAGATCCTCGATGCGTCACTGAAACGCGTCGAGTTCTCTCGAATGCTTCTGGAAAGCAAGTAGAGTGACGGTCGAGCGGAGGTCCGAAGGATTCTGCGTACGATCTTGAATATATGGGGTTGTAGATCTTCGTTTTACTGGCCCGGAGACTTTCTTGCGACTCTCTACCAAGTCCATGTTAGGCTTGGCCAGTTGGTACGAAGCCCGGTAGGAATAGGCGATCCAGTTAACGCGTCAACCGGTCGAACAAGTACGAAATAATCCGGGCAGTGACAGGTTGTCGTTACCGTAGCGCGGTACCGATTACTTTTTCCCGATTCAATAGACAGCTTTCCTGCTAGAGATGCTTGCTTCCAAGTAAACAATGACCGAGCTATTATCCGGAAGATGACAGGGTGCGAGTTTGAAAGAGGAAGGCTCGCCAAGAGGAAAGTTATGCGAGCGTAGTGTTACAGCATGGGCGAGTTGGAGAATGCTTGCCGAATAACTTGGGCAGCCGCGCACGGTACTGTTAGCGGCCGGTTAATCATTGTGTTCCTTTCTGGTGGAACAATGGGCCCGCCGTTTCCTTAAGGTCTCTCTACCTGCCGCATGCACCGGGCATCTCTCTTCGGGGTCATATTGCGGTACCGCAACCTAATCGCGATTCGTTAATACGGCAGACTTGCTCCTCTCTACCGATTTGCCGCTCGACATGGGATCAATGGGCCTAAGACCCATCGACTAACTAACAGACAGAGATATCCCAGATAAATGGCTATGTCTCAAGATTGTTTAAATGATGGGACGAAAACACGCGCGTGCTCACGCAAACATTGCGTGAAAGTTAACTCTGATGGCGAAGAGGGTCCCCGGGGGCCTCACACTCTTTCTGCCGGCTCGCCGGGAAAGGTGGAGACGATACTATCGGATATCCTGATAGGATCAGATGTCAAGCAGATGGTGCTATGCCCAGCGAGCGAGCCGCTTGTCAAGTCTCTATGAAATGCATCGTTAGTTGCGGTATTTAAGAAGAAAACTGCACGCCCTCCTTGAGCACGTCTGCTCCAAATGGCTACTGAAGTAGCCGTGCACGGGTACTTGTAATGCGAGACTGCAACGTACTATCTCAGAGCGAAGAATGCCAGGGTGGGGGGAGGAGGAGGGGGTAAGGTATTTCTGTACCAGGCGTATGGGATGATCGAATTAATAGTGAGGTGGTTGGGAATTGGTTTACGATGGGTAAGAGAGTTGGTACAGGGTGACTTACTTTGAGTTTTTGAGTGTGACCGCATCGGCAACAACAGTACGACATGTAATCGGGTAGCGCTGGCATGAACTTAAGTTGCTCTTGTTGCTGCTGCGAGTACTCGTCGACGAGCTTACGATACTGCACCCTGAAGATGGGCCTTGTTGTACTCTGTGAACCCTTACCAAGGCGTCCCATAATCGCAGAGAATGCGGCCAGGGTTTTGCGCCTGCGTGTGAACCTCCTCATGCCACGGCGACCGTTGCACCTCTTCGTCTGCCAACTCCAGAGAGGCCAAGCGCAATGCCCGTGGCTGCTGCTTTTTAATCGGAACTGGCCAATTATTCCGATCGACGCTATCGATAGCTTCTTCCGGAGAGTACACCTCCTCTCCACTCTCTCTTGCTCTCGCTCCTTCCTCCTCCTCCTCCTCCTCCTCCTCCTCCTCCTCCTCCTCCTCGTTCTGCTCCTCTTCACCGGCCGGGTCTAGCCCTTTGGTTTTCAGGGGCCGGACTATTCACGGATGGCGCAGGCCAGTGACCATTAAAGGATAGGTGCCGTTATTTCAGGTGGTTCTTTGAACTGGATTAGAAGAGCGGGCTGCAATTAAAGAACCACCTTAATGGTCGCATTACGCTCCACGTCGGAGGCAGCGGTGAACTGGTTTTCGTTCTCGGATCGCTCGCCAATTAGAGCCGGCATTATGCGGATGCACTGTGCAAAGGGGGCCCCTAAATGAACCCCTCGAACGCGCACCACCGCCGATTCCGAATCTTTAACGTGAATGCACGAATCTAGCGCCGATTTAACTGGCACCCACTTGTCCACAACACTGGCAGGCGCACTTTCTAAATTGTGCGCTATCGGCATACCGGCGCCTCAGCCACGCACTCAACAACACTATCCTGCGAAGGCTTCGCGCACCTACTCAGGAAGGAAGGCACACTTTCCCAGGAATTCACTCGTTAGGAATTCTACGGTGAAAACTTTACAGCGATACCGGTTTTTCCTTCCAATCACTCGATCCATTTGGTCACATCGATAATGAATTATCGCTGGCCAGGCACTGTTTTAGTCTCCTTGGGACCGGCGAGTGGGCCCAAACCACGTACGACCGAAAATACCTCACAGAACTTGGGAAAAAGCACGTTCTTAAGTGTAGTCACGCACACCTCTTGGTACGATTAGCACTTTTCCTCAAGAATCAACTCTCCTTTGAAACGAGTTACGTGTATGCTCGTCTCACAACTTCTCAGCAAGATAATCCTGTCAGGCACGAAATTTCCCCTCGAGTTGACTCCGGGCGAGCTAACGGAGATTCCAGGGGAATAGGAAAGTCGAGACTTTCTGGACTGGTTAGACGCAGTAGATTCTCAGGGGTTCCTGTGGCGTTCGCTCCTGTCGGGCGATCCGGACGTCGAGAATTATCCAGAATCACCTTGTACGGGCCTCCTGTAAGGTATACTATCGTTGGCAGGTGATCATCCGTCTCTGATCCGGCGGAGAGAGAGACCGGTCCGATCGCTTTACGCGTGGGACACGGACGACGGAAGATATCTCGAGGGGCCCTCCACTTCGTGGCGTACGCGTTGCTGTTCACCGGGTGTCGCTCTGCATGCCGATCTGCGGGAACCGGTTAACAAGTCCGAAGCTGCCTTTCGCCTCGTTCCCGTCGATTGTCAACTCTATGCGTGTCTGGCAGTAACATCCTGCTAGGATATCCTTTTTTCCATTCCCTCGCTCTTCCTCTTTACCGTTGGCTCGTTGCCGGCGCCGGGTGAACGCAGGCTGCCATTCGAAAGTCTGCTTCTCGGTACCAACCTAGGAGTCGTGACTACCGGTTGCATCAAATGAGATCACTCATTAACGGTGGCTGACTCTCCTCTATGAAACTCGTAAACCCCTCTACGATTCACATCGATCTTCAGTAGTCTCCGTTAGCCACTCCTGGCTACCTTACGTGTACCGGTTCCTTTCCGTTCCCACCTGGTACCACCAATTCATCCAATCGCTACTGGATATCCCTTTCTGGTAGCGCGGCACATTCCAGCTGCTGTAATCACTGAAGCACTCTCGAGCACATTCCGAAAAGATAGATAGACTTGAACGCGGTAGACGGCCGGTCGATCTCGAAGGTTTCTCTGATCGTAGAGAGTTGACCGATTAGGAATCCCGAGAGCAGAGTGCTTTCCTCTCTAAGCGTGTCTCGGCGTGAACTAAAGAAGGCCAAGGAGGGAGCAACGGTGGCAGGGGGGATCGCGTAAGAAAAGAAGAGGGAACACACTCCGATTACACGTCGACTTCGGCTCTGGTTGTTTTGCCCAGGGATTCACGGAGTGGCAGCAGGGCTGGCCGCATGCCTTCTTTCTACTGTCAACCGGCGCAGCTACCAGGAGTGAGTGCCGGTGCGGTGGACCCCCTCCCCGTTCGCCGGGACGTCTCACCTTCGTCCTACCTGATAGAGGCTCCGCTCCGTTCGCTCTCGGCGCGTCCAGGTGCTGTGCTGTCTCCGCTCGGGCGAGTAGGGAGTGTGCTGCGAGCTGGCCGCGCGACTGCCGCCTAGAGCATGCTAGCCGGCCCAGCAATGGCAATACCTTCCGGTACGCGTAGAGAGGGACTGAAGTCGAAAGAGGAACATGAAGCAGGAGCAGCAGCACACGTACATACACCAGGGCGACGCCGGCAGCCCACACGGCTTCGTCCCTACCAGGGAGAGCAAGAGAGAGAGAGAGAGAGAGAGAGAGACGGAGCGAGAGAGAAAGAGAGAAAGAGAGAGAGAGAGAGAGAGCGAAACCGAGACCGCTCCGACCGACCTCTCTTCTCTTCGACCGCTTTCTTGCTCCAACTGCGGCATTGAACACGTTCAACGGCAGCTGGCGAATGCCAGCTACAACCTTCTCCTTCTGGCCACGCTGCCTTCGCCTCCGACCGCTCCCTTCCATCCCTGCTTCTACGTTGCCAGAAGAGCCACGAGAGCAAAGAGGAGGAGGAAACGGAGAGAGTCCGGGCGAGAGAGAGATGAGAGGAGAGGCGAGCGCCGATCGCATGAGTTTGCGATTCGCGTTCTTTGACCTCCCGCTGCGGCACGGCCGCGCTACGAGTGCCGACCGGGCCGCACTCCCGGACCCACGGACGGCCACCTTCCCCGAGAGACAGACGTCCACCTCTCGACGAGAACCTCTTCTCCTGCTCCTCCGTGCGAAACGCACGTCACTCGACTCAGAATCGATCGCTTCGTCGACCCTTACGCGCGCTCCCCGACATCCTTTCGATCGCCATCCTCGCCGGAGCCCTCTACTCCTTCTGTGAACGCCTTCATGAGGTTTATCGGTGGATTGAGAAAAATCTTGAATTTAAATATTGTAATCCTTCTAGAATAATTGTACTGTTCATTTATTATATTTCCTTGGCTATATTTCATTTATAAACAAGAAAATGCAATTGTACCAAATTATTTTTGATTTTAAAATAGAGTTGCGTTACGCAGAAATTTTTTATATATTTGAGAGATATTTGAGAGATTTTTGAGATTCTTTAATTTCGAAGTTTGAAAGACTCTTTGTCAGGGGTGAAGGAGTTCGCCCGAAAATTGTGCGTGCGGATAAGGATGTTACTTTTTGCGGCGGTCATCGTCTCCGTCATCCTCGTCGCGGTGCTCTCGGCGTCGGAGAAGAAGAGGTTCAGAAAGGGTGAAGAGGGCGGCGTGCAAAAAGCGGCAAAAAGAGCCTGAGGCTGCATACCTTACATAGTCGCACGCCTCCACGCGACTCGCGTCCTGCGGGTCGTCCTGGCGCGACAGTGCTCTGGTCTGTTCCTCCTAACGGTCTTGAGAATCAGGACGCTCTGGCATCCGTTCTCCGTCCTCTTATCAACCTGCGCTTTGCTCTACTATTGTCCACCCTCACCCTTATCTACCATGACACCGACGTGCTTGCTCGAACCTCGCCGATAAAACACAAGTGCTGACGCCGAAAGTCCTGCTTAAGCGAATTCCACTGCTTTGAGCTTCGAATTAACGTTAGTGTGTCGAACGGTTTCTTATTTCATTGCTGTGACTTCTTGGACGACAATTTGCTTATGGTCCAAAATGAATATAAGTTCTTGTTATTAATTTTGAATAAATAGTATTGAAAGAAAGTTTATTAGAGAAAAACAGGTTTTAATTTCGAAAAGGTTCTTTGTATTTTAACTTTTGAATTTGAGAGAAACTCAAAAGGTTAATTCGAAAGTTAGTGAATCACCGTCTGTTGATATACTTTAGGAACGTTTAACTCTCCTTCATTGGAAGATCCAGTTTTAAAAAATTACTTAAATATTTACAGAAAGAACACAACATTGATAGTGACGCGACATAAGAACTTAAATGGTCATCGAAAAAATTGTGAATTCTTGAAAAATTATCCTTAATTGTCCAAGTGTTACCGACGGATGCCCGTAAGGTCAGTGTGCATCCTACTAAGGCTGAGCTTGTCACGGTCGTCACGGATGGTTCTCAAGGCGAGCAGCGAAACCACAGGGTCGCTCGATTTGCTCCGTTTCTCGGTAGGTGTCTACGTGGGGATGGGGTGAGGCCGCAAGAAACGAAATGAGGGTATGACATCGAAAAGAGGGGGAGAATCGGCCAGCCACCGGCTAGGCAACACACGCTGAGCATTATCTGTACGAGAATTCCAAGGTCAACCTCATTCCAGGCGAACAGTGGCCAGTATTGGTCACTAGCTACCCGATCCTTGATATCGTTACTTTTCGAAAGTACACCTGTGTGATTGATCACTCAACGCTTTTGGCTACCACGCCAGATACACATCAGCTGTTGAGACACTCGAGAGTTCAATGTCTTTGTGTACTTGATCATACTACCTACTCTATTTCGTCAAACTACCATTAAAAGAATATCACGACATCGTTCCATGTAAAGGTTGACATTTTATTGTGTTGTAATTTATAAAAGCATATTTTGTAAATTTTAATACAGTTATTATATTGCAAAATTTCAAAAGAAAATGTTGATACTTCAAGTACAATATTTAGTTTCTTATATTCTGCCATGATATAGCTTTTGTCCAACGCGGAGAATTTTCTACTCGTTACGATAATGTTTCAATTTCGATTTTAATCCGATGGCGACCTTCATTAATTAAACCACAGTAATGGGTGTCATCGGCTTAGTCGCACGGTGGTATTACATATTTGTTACATTATTCCGATACCGCTAAAGCCTATTGCGCGAACACGCAAATTCTCGGGTCTAATCCCATTTCGATGCAATGATGTCGCCTATTACTGTTGCTGACCGGGGCGGCGCGCTTGCTATTACCACGCGGGGCAACCATTATCGTTATCTGGCCAAGGTGGCTTCCACCAATGCACCACCTGCATGCACACCGACTGTTCGTGTATCCCGACACATGTCCAATCTACATCTCCATTCGAGTGAACAAAGTTCAGCCGATCTTGGATTCACTAATACGCCGTTGATACATTGTTAAGCGCGTTACACGCCTCTAATAACGAGGGCCTCATTTAATGCATTTAACCATCGATTCGCACGAAGATGAAATACATTCTCGTTTATCTATCGCTTATTTGATTCAATTATTTATAACTTTATTAGCAAGCTAGTGCATATAATAAATGATTGTGATAATCGATTTTTAATTCTAGTGATTATAAAGAAGATTATAATTGTAAATTTGTACTTTTTGGTAATTTATAGTTACGATCATAATATATCTAGATAAATGTGGGTATAATATTGCTACGAATAACATTATTACAATTTGTGTTTAAATCCAAATTCCAAATTAGTATTGCAATTAAGTGAAAGTTGGAATTAAAATATTTCTTTTTCCAAAATTTCCATGTTGTTGTAACTATGTTTGTTAAACGAAAAGGATCTTTGTTCCTTGCTCCTCGACCTGTGCGACATACATGCATGTACAAGTGTATGTGTAGAATATATTGAAACCACAAGTGGTACAGGGTCGCCCAAGGTGCACTTCATGCGTAGACTGCACTAGCGGCTGGCCATTTTCTACGCGGCTAAGATATCCAGATTAACCTCATTCCAGGATATCGGGCCTCACTATCGGCCAACTACCAGTTGCGTTTTATCGCCATCCGGCAGAACTGCCGCCATTACGGACGCGGCGGCGGCGCAGCCTCCGCCGACGTGTAACTTATCGTTATGGGTGTATGAGCTCTTTTTTCTCCCGTTGATCGAGCGAAACTATTGTATGGAAGCCGCGTGCAACTCACGATAATGTAGCATCGAAAATCTACTGCACCCGAAGGAACGCAGCATCCTGCTGCAACCGAACGAGCATAATATATTTTATGGGATAAGTTATCGTTTTTCATTATGATTCAAATTTGATTGTTATTTTTTACATTCGTAATTCATGTTGATCAATAATCAGAATTCTGAAGAACGTTTATTGTGTTTAATAAATTGTTGCATTATTTTAAGCTGACTCTGTTTTTATATGCAATTATGAAAGTATGTTGAGTAATTATGACAGATGTAAAAATTCTGAATTCCAAAGGTAATAACTTTTTCTTTATTCTGCTTTCATTAACAATAAAAGTAGACTTTTCTTTCACTACACCTTGCTAAAAATATTTCTTCTCTGTTTCACTGAAGATTCCACAAAGATGATTCTACGCGAACACACCGCGAAGTATAGTTTTCGAAATTAAAATGTACGCCTTGAGCAAAAGGTCGTTGCAAACCAAAACGAGCGTTACATTGCATCTCCTAATGCACTCTACATTACAAGTTGCAGTAGTAAGAGTCGGTTTATTCGGGGCTTCTGTTTCTCTGGATCTCAAAGGCACAGGAATCCCATAGGGAGGGTAGAGCTCCAGGCAGTTTTCTGCAAGTTATTAGCAAAACTCTCGCGGCATGAAAACATCCCTGCATTTCGAAACTCCTGTAGAAAACGAGAATTCCGCGTGGAAAAAGTAAATAAAAAATGGCCAAGTGCACGTCGGGCTACGCATCAAGGTAGGATTCTGAAGTTTCAAACACAAAGACTAATTTATTTTCGAATTTATTTTCGAAAGCGATTTTTTTATTATATACTGTAACTAATTATTATATAGTGATAGGTATAATTTAACTTAGAAGTATACACTAAACACTATTTCCTCGCAATATTACAGATTTTTAAACAAAAGGATTTCAAAAACAAAGAAATTCTAAGGAACGATAAAAGAAATCAAAATCAATAAATATGCCTAACAAATCGAGAACCTTCTGCTTTTTGAAGTCAGTTCAAAAGAGGATTCTTTATGAAATGGTTTAACTCTTAGAGTACACTAGCGAGTAGATTGGAAGTAGATCTAGAATCCAGATAGTCGCCTGTCCGTCTCTGCGTTGCACATTGTTACCGCGTCGCATGTGCTATTGAATTTCATAGAGTCGGTTGCTGTTATGGGTCGCGCCACCACCTGATATTGCGGCGGTTCCCCGGGAATCGCTGTGGTTTTCTCGTTATCGTCGACGCGTAAATTGGCTTCTATCCCTGTCAGTTGAATCCAATGTTTTCTTCTTTTTTCTTCATCTACGAATTTACCGGACGGATTTGACCTGCGGTGGCCAATTTGATTCGTGGCTTTGAATTGAAATCATGAGTTCTAATGAGTAAAAGCCTTCCGCATTGCTTAACAGATGCAAAGCTGTTAAGTTTATGTTTTCTGGAGATTTACAGTTAAAGTGAATCAGCTTCGTTTAATTTAATCACAAAATGTTTATGCTCGATAATGTTTTGAATTACTTAGGCATTAAATAAGTTTTGCACTACAAAGTATTGTAATAGCAAATTAATTATATCTGAAATTAAATATGCTGAATGTATGTTAAACTGTATGTATTTTACCATAAACGTGATGTTGTACACGAATATTTCGGCAATTCATGTCGAAAGCAGAAGGATTCACCCCTTTCAATAAGCGAGCGCAAGCACCCCTGGTGAACGTTTCAACCCTAATCATGTATTCTATACCCGTAGACGATACGTAAGTCAGCGCCAGGTGCGAATTATTACAGAATACCCCATTAACCGTACCGAATTTTCGGTATAACCTTAATTACGTCTATCTACGTAAAGCTGAAGATATTAAAAATTAAAAGCAGGTAGAAAGGGATACTACAATTTTAATAGAAGATATTTGAGATATGAAAGAAGTCTAGGAGAAGATATTAAAAATTAAAAACAGGCAGAAGAAGATATTGACATTTTGAAAGGAGACAGTTAAAAAAAAGTCTAGAGCATAATCGTAGAAGGTTACAGTAGCCATGGTGTTCCGGTATAATACGGGCGATAAGAGTTGTCAGGTCGATTGCGAGAAATCCGGTACATACGTAGGAGAGGACAGTCCACTTCACCATGAGAGAAACTTCTGCGTCGAAAGACTGCCGAGTAAATAAAAGGTTCAATGGAGCGCACGCTCGTTCTCGAACGAGGGGAAAATGCCTCGAATTCCGCCGCACCAACCTTTCCCTTCCTCTTTCCTTCTCTCGCCAAGCAGCAACCCTTCCTCACCATTTTCTTCCAACTTTTCTTCCAGTTGTAAGTAAGAGGCGGACAAGAAGAGGCGACCGGTTGCCTGTTCGCTCCTTCTCGATCTCGTTCTCGACCTTCTGCCAGATCGAATAACATCTCAAGATCGAGAAGGCTGGGCATTGTGCCGAACCATTGACGAAATGGAAGTGCAATGTGCACAGATCGAACCTGGAACTCGTTTTGCGGCTACAAAATCTCACTCCTTCAATGCTGTGCTTCGAGGGGAAGAATTTCACGCTGTTTCGAGGTTCAACGATGACGATAATACTTGTGGATTTTTCTTAACTCGTATTTAAAATTAGTGTGATGGAAAAGTGGATGGTTAAGTTGACTGAGTCTTCGATTGAAAGAAACAAGAGGTTTGTATGGATTAACGTGTAATACTATTCACGTTCATCGCAGTGATGAAGTGTAAATCTTGCCTTGATTGCCTGAAATTCGGTGCATGCAAAAATTGACTATGTCAATTAGTTAGTTAGTACAATATTGGAATGAGTTTGAATATCTATATTTAAATTTGTACTATGCAAATATCGAAAGCTTCGTGCTATTCGGAGCAGCCAGCTTTCAATTCATTATTTTCAATGTCAATTTCATTTGCGTCTAATAATATTTATTTTATGTTAAAAATATAATCTCTGCTAAGAAGAATAACAGAAATCCCAGAGTTCTCAGATAAACTGACGACGACTAAAGTACACTGTACTAAGACGTCTCGGTTAATTTACCCTTGCTATACTATATTTCCCAGTAATCCATCGCTCTTCATCCAAAGCAGCGTTTCCAAGATCAGTGGAACTGTCGGCACTTGCGATTGCCACGAGCAGAGGCGTTCTTAATTCGGTGAGAAGCGTTTAAAGCTTAATCCGACGGGTGACTAAATTCGCTAAATGCTTGGCAGCGTCCGGCGAGAGGAAAGTTCGGAGTGCAAAGTCTGCTCTCGGCGAGGAGTCGAAGTGAGCGGTGTCCGTGTCGGATGGCCAGCCAGAGGAAACAAGAGGAAATCGAGAAAGAGGAGAAAGAGGACGCGAAGAGGGAAGTTGCTCATCCCCGATTTTTCTTGGGGATGGCAGCAGTCGGTGGAATCCGAAGCCTTAGGCAGAAGCCCAGTTACTATCTTCCAGACTACAAGAAGATGCTTTTAGATCGCGGCACCGGCCGACCCGATCACCAGACAGAAACTCTTTCCGCGATGTCGACAGTCCGACGATACATTCGGCTCGAACTTTATACCCCGGGATATACCAGTTTATGCACTTCCCACCCGACCTGACAGCTCGAGACAATGCTCTACCCGTGTGTCGCCAACTGTCAACTAGTTCTACTTTAGTACGCTTGATATTTTCCGTAGCTTTTGTCCTTTTTATCGTATATAGATTTATTTCAGAAATAATGTTGTCATAGACATTATAACATTGCTTTCACTATTCAGCTTTTCGCTATGTTCAAAAATTCAACAATAATAAAATAGTAATACGATAATTAAATAACAGTAAAACAATATATAATGACTTGACACACAACACAATTCTGACACACTAATCTAAAAAGTATTTCAAAGGGAACGTAATACTGAAAGTAGTGTAGATTAAAGGAAACGAAACCACTCGACTTCCTGTATGTCAGGTTGTTCCGGTTGACACTGAATACACGAATCCCCATGAAAGAGGAGAGCGGCAGGTGAACTTTTGGGAGTTGGATCAGCCCGGAGGGCCAACTCGAGTGAGGTGGTTCGACTCAGGTCGAACTTATAACTTGAAAATCACGATGAATTATTCAGGGCGACACTCGGCTGAATAATTGATACACATGGGAAGTCAATGGGGGCCGCATGTGTGCGTCGAACCCCTCGTTGGTGCAGGAGGGGGGGGGGGGGGGGAAGGCAAAGCATACATATCTGGTGCACGTTTCGCTGTTGCTTTCTCCCTCGCCACCAGCCGAACGCTCCATTTCACCCCTGATTAATCCGACGGCTCGACACGTTTCTTCAATTGCCTGTCAGCCCCTCAGCGGCACCGGTTGTCGCTAATTTCCATTGAGACAGTCACTCGCATTTTCCACTCTTCACAACGTAATTCTGATGACTTTACTCTGCTTGTATTGTCGATCGTCATGCTTCTTCTTTATTTATAAAATTGAGGGTTTCATTCGTGAGTGGATTACAAAGCTTTATATAAATCTGGGTTTTGAATTGTTTACTATACACGTAGAGGAACGAATAATATAAACAATTACTATGTACTGGGTGTAATCCAATAATGAAGGTAGAAATATAATTTCCACAGTGTGATATCCAATTGTTGATGATTTATTTATTGAGCGTGTTATTGTAATTTAACACTGGTAGCGTAAGAACTAATATTAGTAGTAAATGGAAGTCGCTAAGAAATGACGTGGGAATTTGGCTGATCAATAGATTGTTGTGGAGAGCATTTCTGTGAATAATGCATTCCCATTGGCCGTGTTATTCTGGAATTCATATAGACGGGAATTTCCAGCACAACACACCGCTGTCCTCCGGCTACGCAGCGCTTGTGACGACAAGCGCAACCTGTGGTCAGATGGAATGTCAATATTCGACGGTTATTAGTCAGCTCTGAATCGCAATAACTTCGTCTTCGCCCGCTTGACCGCACTCCGTCCATTGGTCCATTCCGGCGTCAATGAAGCCGTGAACGCAATGGCAAATTGCAATGATTTCTATATCGAGAACTTTAAAGTTCCAAACTATAGACGAAATGACATTGGGTTTCCATCGAGATTTCTATTGGGATATCGACTGATTTCTACTATGCGGTTTCTAATGACTTGTAGATCGGCGATTTCTAGCACAGAGAAATCTGGGACACTGTGGATACTTTGTCTATTTTCTATTTTCTGTTAGATTGTCTCTTTAATAATAAATCTTGCAGCTATGTTACAAGGTTTATTTTCTATATATTGCTTAAAATGAAAAATTCAACCACTGATATTTTTTATTCAATTAGCAAAACTTTACCTATTTATACAGCTATAAACAATCCAAAAAATCCTTAATTCAGTCGTTCGACAGATTATAGTGTTTAATAAAGGATCAATAATCGCTGCAGGATAAAACCGTGCTCGACGCCAGCGGTGCCGTATCGCATAGACGATGCGATTAAACCTGATATATATCGCCAGAAATAATTCATTATTTCTTGGTGCGTAAATAACCGGAAGCGAAACTACGCCAGTCTCTCTCCGCTTCCCAATTCCGGCTCTCTTTCGCCGTATGTATCGAAGCCTCGAATATTTGTTTGTGGCGAAAAACTCGGGGGTATCGATTGCCAAGGGATTGCAGTATTTCACGGTAATGTAGAGCCAGCAATGCGTTCGGTAAATAACAGAAAATTGGCATCGCCGCTTGATACACCGTTCGGCCGCATTAACTCGCACGCATAAATATTTAGTGTAATTTTATGCGCGCGCGTACGAACTGCGACCGAGGTATTTTCGGAGATGCGCTGCCGACGCGCTGGTGGGTCGACCTGAATTTTAAAAAGCCCAACAAGATCGCTCCGCTGATTTTGCACACGAAGGAGTTACAGGTTCATCGGCTTTAAGCTGAAGAATAAAGCGCCCTTCACACGCAGAGGAGGCTCAAGTGTAGTGAAAAGGTAGGAAAAATATAGTTGATTAATGTTCAGATCCTTTTCTTTGAATTTTCAAAAGAGTCATCTTGAAAAAACACTGTCCCTTCAACAAACAAATAATATTTTCCTTTGCAATATCTTTCTATTATCAAAAGAAATAGAGATATTTAAGGTGGTTCAATTAAATGTGAAAATCTATATAAAATCTCATAAAATTGAGACTCATGAATTGAAATACTGTTCGTACCAACAAATACCTGATAATCCATGAACAGTATGATTTATGTTAACAGTATAATAACACTTACTTTGTTCAAATTAAAGCATAAATTCTAAACTGAAATGGCGTAGGAAAACACCGATGTGTGTGACTGGCGCTTAACTTCCAGCTTCTGTGGTGTAGTGTGCTTCACCTTTCGAGACTCTTCAATATACTAGAATAGCATGTGTGTGCGCATGTATGAGCGGATAGTTCTGGTAGAATGTACACGGCGAGAGACTGCCGTCTAATGCAAACGTTATTATTTTCGCCCGACTGCTTATCCGCCGACATATTTCCAGCCGGAAATTTCGCCCTTGATGCGCCCGGGATATTGTATTTCACCCTCGTGTCGTTTACAGTGTACCTTCAAGTGTCGTGTTGGCGCAACAATGAAATTGAGTTCTAAAATGCTTGCAGACTAGGCGAACTTTAGGATAGGATATAACGAGAGTAATATTCTGTAGGTACAAATTGATATTCGTGCAAAACGTTAATGGATGAACAGAATTCGTGTTTTGATTTAGAATTAGGAATCAATATTCTTTCTCCTTTTTTTGGATATAAGCCTTGCATTTTGATTTAGGATTGCTGTTGATCGATTTTACAATGATATATATTAAAACAAATTATATTCATATACATTTGCATAAAATGCATAAAATAACTGCTGATTGGATAGAAATTGTTGTCTCTTTTTCCTCTGGAAGGTTATATTCTCCTCTAGTATTATCCTTGATCATCGGTGCTGGGAAAGTCTTGTGCTGGGATAAGCAACCTCTTTTCTTATGTAAATGCAGTGCAGGAGAGCGAAAAAAGTGTCGATCGCAGTCCGGTGAGGATGAAGTTCCCCGGTGTATCCGCTTTAAGCGACGACGGAACAAGTTCTGGATTCCACTTGAAAGGTACACGGGTTGCTCGGTAGAAGCTGAGGTGGAGGTTGGCCACGTACAATGCCCACCTCTCGAACTAGATCCCCAGTGAGCCGGCGCTTTCCTCGATCTATTAGCCGCTCAATTACCCAAAATACTCCGAGGTACGCGCCCCGGATACAAAGTCCTCCGGCGGCACTCCATTCCGTACACTTCCGGTGTCCCGAGTCGATAATTGAGATAAGATCGTTCCGCCAATGTGTCAACCCTGGCCTTTCGGCTCGTATAGGATAACGCTATTGGGGAATTCAATCTCATGGAAACCGCAAACCAAACTGTGATTGGTTCTGCCGCATATGTTATTTGGAAACATTACCACATCTATTTCAAATATAAACTTCTCTTTTGCAAATGATGCAAATACCTTTTTGATGTAATATATTGTTATGTATTAAGACTTTGTACTAAAAGGACATTTCGCCTGTATAGTAATGGGTTTGTGATAGAATCAACAAGAATTTGCATCGACTATTATTTTCCTGAAAGAAATTCGTTTTATCGAATTTATTGCTATTTATTAGTCGCGTTGTTTACAGAAACTGGTGAGTGAGAATTGGTAGTCCTCGAGTTTTAAATATTTGTAATATATTATACAAGACAAATATCATTGATTCAAAGGCACGATGAAAACATTGAAAGTTTCAGTAAGATACCACATATGTTTGCAATGTTTTCATGTTACGGTGGTATGGATTTTATTTCCACATCGACTGGCACTTGAATTTTCTCTGCATTCCTCGAGCACTAGAGATTCAGATGAAACACTTCGATTTGTATAACAAAAAGTTCGAGCTAGTGATTGAGCCACTTACATAATAAAGGCATCGGGCTATTTGAATGCAAATGGGACGAACATTGCACGGGAATGGAATCAGGCAATCAATATTACTTTACATAAGAATTGTATCAAGAAATCCGTGGCTGCCTGCCACTGGCGAGACGTCGCCGAAGAAATCTTCAAGTCAAGAGGCTGATGTATATTTATGGCGAACGCTTTCTTTGATAATCGCAGACACGAGTACTCTACAAAGTGTCGCAAAACGATGCGAGAATACTCCATGAACTGATAAAAAATCAAGGGATTCCTTAACAGCTAATACAAATTCTTGATTCCACTCCTATTAAACTTACTTCTTTTATTAGACTCTCTATGTACAAAACATCAGCCCAACAATATCAAGAAAATATAAAACGCTATTGTTTGTGAAAAATATGCGTTTAAATTACATTTTTATCGAGTTTTCCATCACTCTCTCATAAAATGTCAGGGTATATCGTGCTATCCTTTCAGACAACGTCATCCAGCATGACAATTTCTTTTGGCTAGGCGACTCCCACACTTGTCAAGCTTTCTAAGCATAGATTTCAGCATCAGTGAGTCCCGAATAGTTAAAGGGTGTTCGCGAGCAGGGCTGGCTTTGTTGGCAGGAAATCCGAAAAGCTGGCTGGTCTGCCGTTCACAGGGCAGCCAGCACTGAGTAATTAGTGTGCTAGAAAGAGAAGAGAGGGGCGAGGAAGAAGAGGAAGAGGCTGCAGTGAGTATCCAGAGCTTTCATCGAGGAAATCCTGACTTCAAGTTATAATTAGGCCGAAGAATCTCTTTCGATGCTTCAAGTTATTACCTCTCTGATGAAGAGTCGAAGGAATCCCCGAGTGGAGTAACGAATACTCCTTTACCTCCATTGCATCGCCGATGCAAAGTTGCTCCCTTTGTCGCCGCTTAGACGGTAATTCCACGGGTTTCTCGTCAATTCCAACTATTCGCCTAAAGTTCCCAACTCTTGCGATATCCTCGACGATACTCGAAGATTGATCTTCCAAAGTCATTTTAACTTACAGACTACGTACAGTGATTTGTCTTTTTCTAATTCCACGAAATGATGCACGTACAAATGAATTCCCAGAGCGAAAGTAATTCCCACGGTCGAAGGTGAGTTTCAGGAAGAATTTAAGCTTTTTTCCAAGAATGATGTCACACACATATGTAAATGTGTCAGGTAGATTGAAAGCGTTGGGTGTGCGGCGGTAAGTAAGTGGTCAGACAGAAAGTAGTATAACTTCCCACTTTTATTATCACGTCGATTTCAATCCCACTGGATTTCTCTCTCTTTGTGACAACTCTCCTACTCGAGCGAGACTTCTCCCTTTCTCGATCTTCCGCCCGTCTTCCCTCTGACCGGGATAGCTGTGAGTCAGCAATATGAATCCTTTCGATCGAGCATCTGCCCAGCTACCAGGATCCATCTGTCTAACTGTCGGAAGAGATCCTCTCACAGAGTTCTGATACGAGCGTCTTTCAGATTTTTCCTACGGGTTATTTTAGTGTCGCTTTTTATGCGCGAATAAATGCCCAGGCTGAGGGGAAAAAAGTTGGCCGCGTGCTAGGCGGAAACGCGAGCGGGCTTTCACTCGAACGAGAAAAGTTCCGGCGAACTCTTCTTTTGCCAACGTCGCGCTTGTTTCGAGAAATAATTCCAAGTGTTTTGCATGTGTAAATGCGGGCATTTGCGTGGCACGCCTGGAGTCGTGTACTTTGACTTCCATGCTCCTGCGTACTGGGATGCTTCATACACTCGCTCCGAAAACCGGAGATAATCCTAGTCGGGTCTGATTCATGGGGAATTCGTGAACTATCTTAAGCACGTGAACTAGTTTAATGTGGATCATATTTCTCGTTAAATAATTTGTAAGGGAATTGGGTTAATCAATGAGTGAATTTACTTTGTACTATGTTGTTTCTCTGTGTATATTAATATCGTTTACTTTTTAGATAAAAGTTTCTTTCAAGTATTATTTTGGGTACGTAAATACAATTACCACAACTTTTCATGTCGAACTTTTCAATACAATTTATAATAAAATTAGGTGAATTAGTGAGTCAATTAACTTTGTACTACTATGTTTCTTTCTATTGTATCACTAGAGCGAACACATTTATTTTGATTGACAATTCGTCTTGTTTATTTTAGTGAATAATTTTAAATATTTTGTGTGTTCAATTACAATTATTTATGCTATATTCTGACAGAGGAGTGAAATACTTTGGGCTTCGTATGCGCTACGTGCTCAAGACAGAGATTCCTTCTGCATTGACTCACTGCCATCCAATTAGTAGTTCCCAATACAGGGCAACGCAATCCTCCCCAACGATCCTCGAGTTGATGGCTGGTGTTTTCAAAAATTGGATTTGTTAGCGGGCCACCTCCGCCCTCCAACCCCCGCTGTTCCTGTATTACCTATCAATGCACCGCCTACTGAGATTTCAGACTAACGAGTCCCATTGTTTCACTCACGTCGCACTCCACACAGAGCTCAGTGTGCTTCGTCAGTCACGAATGAAATCGAATGCACGGAAACACATACTTCCGCTGTTTAATAAAGTGTGCGCCAATTTTATAAGAAAATATGAATCAGTATAATTTACAAATTCTGTTGTTATTAGTATTGTTCTAGTAATTACGAATAAATGCTGTTCAGAAGTTAAAAGTATAAATGGAAGTAGAAAATGGAACATTCTAAACAGCAAATGTAAAGCTGCTTTTTTCTGAATAGAATTCCACAATGATACGTTTAACAAAGTGTATGCTTGCAAGATTGAAAGAAAGATGTGAGAACGACTTTAGGTTTTCATTACACTTGTGCGAGGGTGCGGAGGAAAGTAATTTAAGCGCGGCGCGTGAACGAGATAAAGTTATGGAGGCGGTCAGTAAGTTAAACGACTGTTGAGCAACTGGAATAATAGATATGTTTTTTCACAAGCCATTTCGTTTAATTGCTTGTTAACATTTTTCCAAGCACGCCACTGTAAACCTAATCAAGTATTACATGAGTATAAGTACAAATATAAAATGTGAGAACAAGAATAAATCGGATATAAAAATTGTATAATATAAAAAATAATTTAGAAGAAAAATTGTGTTAATTTTATAGGATATTAACTGCAAAGCATAGTAATAATTTGTTGAATCAAGCAATGGTCCTCTAATTAAATTAATGACAGTGAATATAGTCGGAAGCATAAAAGCCACGATTTTCACAGAACTTCCAGGCAATTTAAATTCAAACGGAATTTTTATTGTGCGTATTTCCACGCCGGTTTTCTCGTTCAGCCTCGTTTCAATATTGCGCGGCTCTTTATTTGTTTATCGAAAGGGCGATGCAACTGGGAGTAGCCAAGCTTCTCGTTTACCCCTTTTTGATGGCGGCTTCCACTCACCGTTGGTGAGCTGCTAATTAAATAACTAATTAAAATTCACAGAAAGGGTCTTCGTTGGTTCTCGAAGAACGCGCGCGCGCCTGTTGGCTAACACCCGGAATGTTAATTCGTCCTACACTTTGATTTGCAGCGCTCTTTCGGAAGTTTGGAGCGGCTGCCTCGATATTAATTTCATAATTAGGCACCGGCTGATATTTGCTGATCGCTCGATTACCAATGTTTGTGGGGGCTAATTGAAACTTGCAGACTGCGAGAATGCATTTTCGCATACGATTGGCCATTTCATGTGCCTGCCAAGAGTTGTATATAATTGTATTATACATTTATAATTGACCGCGCAACGGTTCAATAAAAACTAATGATTTTAGTTATTCTAAATGTTTGGAAAGTCTTACCAAACTTATTCTCATTGAATAACTATTATTAAAACTTTATTCCTTGCACAGTGGCATTAAATTTTCCACAACACTTTCTAAGATTTCATCCCCTCAAAGTGAATATTGACAATTAAAAAGTGTACGTATCAAACACTGTCAGAACTACATCTTTTACAAGTGTAAACCTTTCTCTGTTAGCCCTCAATGATTGTATAATTATGATATATTGTATAAGATGGACTATCAGGCGAGAATTCTTGCGAATTTCCAAGTTTACAGGCGACCTTTGCTCGCAGTGGCAGCTGCACACGACAGAGAACCGCTCGTCCTATGGGGAGTTGTAGGTTGTAGGTTGTAGGTTGTCGGGGGTTGTTGAATGCTGAAGCGTTTGGTGCTTGCGGTGTTTCGGTGAGACGCGCGCAGCCACTTACCCAGCGCATGTATGCGCTCGCAACTCTCTCTAGCCGGCAGCCGCCAACACTAATGGTGGCCGAACAATGCGACCAGCTGCAAACACCACTCTCCGGTTTTATGGAGCTGATGCGCCCACCCTTTCCCTTCCCGACGCCCTTTTTCCCGGCCTTGTTTCTCCCCGCGTTACGTATATCCGGCCGCGACACCACTGCCATCTATGTACACACACGTCGCTGACCCATTTTACTTTCATGCGCCATTCGCCGCGCTATTATCCTCCTCCTGGCTGCGTGACACACCGATAAGAGGCTACCTATGCTCCATAAAGCTTCATGTGTCATTAATGAAGCCGGTGATTGTTACGGTGAGGATGCCTGCTAAAGGATGTTGTATGTACACTTGTTAGTTGTAAGGCGCGAGAAGTTCGAATTCTAATTCCGTTTGATTAGATATCTGATGATTGGTATATGATATTCTAAAGCGAATACCATTAGAATATCGAATGACAGTGTTTTAATTATTGAAGAATTGTGTGAGTATTAAGTTAAGGGATATGTGTTTTTTCCTATCATGTTTTTGAATGCATTGAAATTTCTTTGATTTTACAGTAAATACTATGACAAGTTTTTACTCGAGTGTATTAGACTCGACATTTCAATTAGAAAAGCATCATGGAAAATATCGAGTGACACCGTTTCAATTACCGTCGAGATTGTGTGACTTTTCCATCACGGTATATCACTTTTTCTTCATCACTTTTTTTTAATGTGTCAGAATCAGAGTGAAATAGGATCTCCGCGCATATTGCAGCTGATACTATCTACGTGCTGCGCGCCTGAGAGTAGCTAACCCACTCGACACGAGCCAGTTCGTGCGAAACTCGGAGTTACTCGTTGCATGCACGATATTGCAATATTTCGTCCTTACATCCTGCTTTCTTACGAGTATCCTCGGAATTTCCACTCACCTATGTCGAGTTAATTTCATTCCATGAACAACTCTTACTTAACTGTTACTTGATACCGCAGTATCAATATTGAATTTAATATTATATGATTCTACAAAAGCGTATTAAACGCAAGCATATCAGCTTTTACTGGTTAATGATATGGAAAAGTACTTAAATTAATAGTAACCAAATATGTCTCGATTTTGTTTATAAAATTATGCCATTTTACTACAATCGTAAAACGAAGATTGCTTTAGTATTTAGCAAATTTCTATAAACAAAAATTAACTTTAATATTTTAGGTATTGCAAATGCATTCCAAAGAAATTTTTCCGTTTTTTCCTAAAGCAAATATTACGATGCGCAATGGGTTTCAATCAGATATGGATTTTCTTAAGATTTGTTTGGCACATCAAGGTAGAACGCATTACGGTTCTTGGAGCATATGTTCGCGTCATTCGCATAACGGATCTCCGAGCGCCAAGTAATATCCTGCACGCGCCTGTGTCCTTTCACTGTGTGACGGAGCAATTCGTCCTGGATGATGGCGATGCATTATTGCAATATCGCCAAGGACCTGCCAGAAGGAGGGGCTTCTTTTTCCATCGCCATTCCCCGAGCCCTTTCTACTTCCGCCAGCCATTATTACAAGCCATTGTCGATCAAAGGACTAAAGGATGTATGCGAAGTCGGAGTTTCGTGCTTCGAGATTGATTTCATCGAATATTTATTCTCTGCCGATACAATGCGCTCTATTTGTCTCTCCGAAGAATGTAAACGGGATTAATTTTAGTATTATGGTAAAACGGCCATGTACTTCTATTGAAATGACGAATTAGTCATTTAATTAAGATCGAACATGTATGATTAATTAATTTTAGCCCAGCAATTTTGCTTAGCATTCGAAACAGTTTAGAATTCATAGAAAAATGTAAGAATTAAATTACATCAAATTATTTAGAGATAAAACTTAATCCCCAGAGAAACATATTCGCATTGCAATGAATTTACTTAATTTATAAAAGAGATTATGGTATTGACCTGTTCTGCAGAATCGGTGATGAAGGAATGACAGTACTGTAGGCTGAAGTGGGCTCTGGGCTCTCGTGCGAGGAAGCTGAACTGCGTGTGCTGAGGCTCACAGGTCGCGTACGAAATGCGCCTCAACGCGTGCGCCATTTGCACGCACTGAAACATACAAAAAAATAATATTTTTAGGATCATTCAATTAAATTCATACTCCATTGTTATATAAAGTAAAAACTAGGGTTTGTGGATTAATAGATTATATTAAATAGTTAAACAATTAAACTAGCTTCTGTGTTAGACTAACTAGAGGAAGTGTCTGACTAGTGCTATACTAATACTACTGCCGCACAATACAGATTATCTTCTTATTATTAATTACATATAATAACATCGTTTTAAATAAATCAGCACATGAATTACAATCAGATCAAAACACAATTATAAACTTACACTAACAAGACATGTAAACATAGAAAAAACTATTGTCATTCAACCTTTTTAATTAACCAAGGTAACAAGTTTGGTGTATGTGCCACCCAAATGAAACTTTTTATTACAATATAATTCTATTAAAATGTGCAATTTATCTAATTGGATCCTTTGTTTGGTGAAATCAATCGGAGTGATCGAAAACCAATTACTCTCGTGCGAATGCAGGAATATTGTAATACTCAGGTGATTGTGGAGTGAAAGCCAGACTCCTCGAGCTTCCTTTGAAGCAAAGCCGTAAAGCTTTGCAAGTTTATCGTGTCGCGAAACAATTATCAGGATATCAACATTTCACCCTGACCACCTTCCCACCCCCTCTCTTTCTCTCTTTCTATCTCTCTTCTCTCCTCTCTCACAAGTCAAAGCACAAGAACACCGATTTCTCCAGCGATTTTACAGGAGTGTGCGCGCTCGCGCGGACTATTTACGAAACCGAACGGTAATTGCCGGAGCGCGACTCAGCGCCGAATGGTAAATAAAACCGTCTAGCGAATAATGATATGCCACTCGGCGGATGCGGAAGGTCAGAAGATCAAAGCAGCTTGTTACGGCTGTGTCTGCGGCCGCCCCAGGTTTTCTCGAGCATGAACTACGAACCCTCTTCCTTCTTCTTCCTTCTTTCTCTCTATCTCTCTCTCTCTCTTTCTCTCCATTGGGAGAGTTTGCTTCCTTGCAACAGTATTCTCGCACTTATCTTCTCGTCTCTATGTATACATCGGCCAGAGACGCCGCTCCTGAAATTCTCTCCTTTTACGAGCGCTTTCTTAATGTTTTTCCTGTCAGCCTCGCAGCTACGAGCGGAGACTTCAGAGTCGCCGTACGCCTTGGCGTCCAACCGCCCTTGATGTTTCGTATTTTTATTCGCAAGCAGTGTCGACGGCCTCGGCTTCTAGACGGGACCGCGGTGTGCTTCGCTGCGCAGACGTTCGCCCGCTCAGCTAATAGTGAATCCAAGATAAATAGAGTGATGTGATTAATTGAAGTTGAGAAGTAGTAGGTTTATGTTGTTATAATCAAGATCTTGTTTTTGATCGATTGTATGGAAGTCCATGTTGAATAGTTTTTCTATTTTTGTTTTTAAAATCTTGTAGAAATTATTGGCAATATTTATTTGTAGAAAGAATACTAAAGGAATGAATGATAGTTAGAAATTTAAGAAAAGTTTTGAATTTGGTTAATCATTCCTTATAATCGAATAAGGATAAGTATGTGCCAATACTTTCAAGTATGGGCGCGCAAAACTAGAGTTGCAACGAATCGAGACTCAATGAAGAACGGCGGTGAGAATTCACATTAGCTTTGCATGACGTATTCCCAGCAGGTTGTATGCAAATAATGACGATGCCTGGCGAGAGCGAAGCTTCAGCAAACCGAGCGAGTCTGGATGATGCAGGCCCAGCGATAATGTCCCCTCCTAAAGTGCGTCATTACGGTTAACGGGAAGCCGCGACGAAGGGTAAATAATGCTAGAAAAGAGGCTCGCTGACTTCTTTCTCGGTGGGTTCCTCTTTTACCCCGAAGCACCCCGCTTCGGCTTCCGGGGTGCTTCTAGGCGGGTGAGCGCTGTCTTCCTAACATATTCGTATGCAAATCACCGCTCGTGCGCCGAGGTGACGCTTCGTTATCCTAAAAGCGACTTTGCCAACCGGCAGATTCTACGGTTTAAGGAGCGCGTTGGTGTATTCAGTTATTCCCGCATTTCACCGGAACTCAACCCTCGTTGACACGCACAATTTTCCAAGGGACTTTCGGATTTTCCATTAGGCTCGACGAAATTGAAGTGTGCTGGAAGCTTTTAAAAATTTATGAAGCATACATAGAAAAGGAATTCAGTTCTGAACCATCGTATTTTGGATGGTGAGTTATCCCGTAAGAAATATGACATGCGTCAATCAATGATTACATTACTGCAAATGATTGTTAGTAGATGTATGGTTGAACAGCTAAATTACATGAACCGCAGCTCCGCTTCACCGAGCAAAGTAACTGTTGCCATTTACAGTGAAAGTTATGAAACTGTCAAAGAAATGTCGGAGATTTGTTATTAGCTTAACTACGCTCGACAATTTCAACAGCTCCATAAGAAAAGTGACATGAGTCAATCAATGATTACACAGCTAACTTACTTACAATTATCCCCATCTAATTTCTCATATTATTTTAATTTGGATAATCTATAAATGATACTTGATTTATGTCTTGTTTTGTAAATGACGCTTCGACAAGAATGTCGAACATTAATGTTGACTGTCGTACTGCTAATAGGCGAATGGTTGAACAGGTAAAACCGCACGAAACACTCAGCTCTGCTTGAGCGAGTTGAGCAGTGGTTGCTAGTTACAGTGGAAATTATGAAACTGTCAAAGAAATCTCAGAGGCTTGTTATTAGTTTAACTATGCTCGCAATTTCAGACGTCCGAGGGGATAAGGATTTACGACTGTTTTCGTACTATTTCGTTCGAGTTAGTCGTTTCAACTCGCTGCTCGAAGGCATCAAGCTGAGCATTTTGCTTGATAGCTGCTTGTGCATTGTATCGAGCTACAAGAAAATAGCATCCTCATTAACTCGAGCCTCTCATAAATATCACTTATGTGTATCAGCGTGTCAGCGACATCAGGCCACATTACAAGTGCTGGTAAATCTTCCCCGATGAGTGTGGGACGACCCTGAAGTAGGTATGGGAAATCATCGGTAATTGACCGGAAAAAAAATCATCATAAAATTACAAGTTTCCGAGAAAAAATCTTACTCAGCATTCGTGCGAGTTTCTCATTTCGGTTACAGCGAGATTCAAATGTTCTCGATGATTTAAAATTCTATAATAATTAATTATTGTAATTAGAGGGTTCTTTTTGTGTATTTTGCTGATTTATTATGAATGTTTGTCAATTTATGAACAAAGTTTAGAGACGAACTTTGGAGTGTGTAGTAAAGTAGATTCGTAAGAACGTAAAAGGATCATCATCATCTGCTGTACCGACGCGATGCTGGGATCGCTGGATCACGATCGAAAGAACGGGTTCCAGAGATCGTCGGTAGAGATCGCGTTGGTGTAACACTGCTTACTGCCTTACCAGTATTGTTGTTATCCTAGTTTATCTTACTTCTTGCGAAATTAATAACTATAATATCTAATAATAAAAAACTTTGCAGAGAATCAAGTATGGGTTTTTTGGAACACTTGTTCCAAAGTAATTTTGTGGAGCAATGCATAAAAGAAGAAAAATTAGAAGGATTCATAGTGGAAATAAGTAACCCTAAGAATATAACAATTTCGAAGGACGTGTTAATGGTGGTTTTCGTAATAATTTCACTTCGCTCAGACTACCCAATTCTACTGTACATGCTAGTTAATTCAATGGCAATGCGTCCCACTGTCGTTTGCTCGGTTCGATTAACGGCGGGGTTGCATGGTAGTGAAGGAAACAGGAGTGAATTGCAATTACTGGCCACTTGAGTCGGTGCAAGCCGCCTTCTGGGGAAGTTTCCTTCGACGAATTCGTTCGGGAACACGAAACTTTTAATGGCTCGCGGCTGCTGCGCTACTCGTCGTGAAAAAAATCAGCCGGCGAAGTTCGTCGCCGCCCCGTGATGGGATGCTCGCTTTCCCAAGTTTCGAGTAGTTCCCGCACATTGTTTGACTTGGTTTTGGGTCATCGGAGCACAAGAATCAGATACTTCCACTATCACACAGTATAACTCCAGTTGGATCTGCATTTTACCGAGAAAGCTTACACAAAATACGTAAAACAATCGGATATTAGCATTAATTAATGCAGTCTGCTGTTTATATAAATCTGCGAAAAACAAAAATGGATATTTTTGTTATTTGGTAATATAGCTGCAGTCAGATTTGTATTTGTCTGAGAAACATTCAAAAATATGAGAATAATACTAGGATATTAGTATTAATTCATTTTTACATTCTGCGAAGGATAAAAATGTATCGTTGTCTCTATTATTTTCATTATTTATATTAAAAAATTATTACTTACAAGGAACAACGGGCAGTTTCAATATTTTCAGACGCCTCATCGTCATTTTCCATCGCGTCCGCCACTCTCAGTCCGATTAATATTTTTTGTTGCATTCGCATTCCCCGACGCGCATTATTTTATCTCACTGTGTTCACGGATTCCGTTGTGCTCCCTCGGTCATGTGCGAAAAACACCCGCTATGGTTTTTTTCCGCCTGCTTCTCGAATACCGAGCGTACAAGCGGCGACAGATTTTCGTCTCGCGGCTTTTTTTTGCTGTTACGCACCGCTAAAACACGAAGTGTTCGTCAAATTTAACGGTGACTATTGGACACAAATTTCAAGTGGAGGAAACTTTTACTGTAAGGTTTGCTTATTTGATTATTTTGAATAACTATTTTTATTAAGACATTGTTGAGCGGCGACGCGCGTTCAGACGTTTTTACAGAGCGATATAATAAAAATGACCGTGCTAAATTGTTAGAGGTTAATCTATCACACTCTAAAGAAATATTAGCTGAAAGTTTCAAATAAATACATTTGGCCCAAAAAAGTTATTGTTAATTTACTTATATGCGAGAATTTTAATATTGAGTTTTGTGAAAAATAGCCAGTTACAGATATTAGTTTCTGTAAAAATTTCGTAATAATATGTTAAGTAAAATTTCTGTCGGCGAGTTTATAACGTCAGTATTTAGTCCAGACACGTTTTCCGCATCAGCATAGGAGTTAATAGTGTATCGTTTGGAGGAAGCGTCGCTACATCATAGTAGATTATGGCAGTGTTATGTGGAGCAAGAGTTAATTTTCGAATGTGTACCCGAGGGTTAATCATGACTGCGCGGAAGCGCTCGACATACATGCAAAATATATTCTCTCGCCTAAACCTCCCAGCAGGCATCAAGTCACGCTTCCTTTAGCTATTTCGCGAATAGGAATATGTTTCATCATGCGCTATGCTTCATGCTATGGTGAACCTTATCTTCTTGCATATATATCTCTATCATTTGAGTATACTAGACTTGTAATACATCGACTAGTTATTTCGATTTTGCTATCTGTAAATTATCCAAATAATTTGGACTTGCAATTATTGGAATTCTGCTTTAATTATTGTATTTAGAAACGTTGGGATTATTGGATTTATCGGAGTTACAAGAACTCTAATAGAGTTTACGATAACATTTGAAATTCTCGAATTCTCGAAAAACTTGTACTAAATACGAAATTCGCGATTTTCTTATTTTACAATTTTTGTCACATTAAAAATATAAAATATTGAAAGCAAATGTAGATTGTACATTTAATCATTAAAATTAAACACGAATTTTAGTACCCTGGCTACTTGTAATCGGCCAGGAGCTTCAGTTGAATTCACAATTTCAACGATCTACGTTGAGCACGTTGTTTTCCTAAACGAGCGCACTCGGAGGAAAATAATTGGGCAAATGATCGGGCCAATTGAACAAATGGCTGGGTTGAAAGTTCAGACCAGCGTTCTGCGCATTGAATTTTTCATGACTCCACTGTTCCTCTCAAGTGCCGAAGTTTTACGTGAGAAAGATATAAACGACCTTGCTGAGCCGGAGATTGCCGGATTTCCTGGAGGAACGGATCCTACATTTCCCCTTCACTTCAAATGTTCGAATATTATTTTACACCGAGATCTGTTTATACTTTTCAATGCATTTCTCACCGAATTCGCAATTCACAAGTCTTCCACACAATATTCTCGTACAGTAATTCATATAAATAATTGAAATATTTATAGGAATTTTTGTTTTCAGTAGTTCCATTCAAATCTAACTCGCATATATGTATTCCAAGAAATATAATGATACACTAATTTTTCAATATTAATAAATATAATTCATGGATATAAATAAGCTATCAAATATATTTGTAATACCTTTGTTGCCGATAACAAACTCGAATCATATAACAATTACGATACATTGAAATCAATAGAAAGAGTGATCACTTAGAATGAATTTGCTATCGTGAATATTGAATAAAACATAACTCAATTACATATCGATAATAGTTTTCTCATTAAAAGGCTTCCCTTCAGATTCAGCAGTTCCCTGCTGATTCTAGTTAGAGTGAAAGTGGGACGATAAAGAGATTTCGAAGAGGTTCTATTCCAGTGTTTCTCGTTTTCCCTCTCAGGGACGCATTCATGTGAAGAGGAGAGCGGCTAAGGAGGGATGATGAATGTGGGGAAACAAATATGTACTTCGTTTCCCAAGAATCTCTCGTGCGCGAGAGCCAGGATCCGTGTATTCACTTGAAGCGGTGGTTGTACGTGCGGAAGATGTAAACGATGCCAGCGAAGAGAGACCATCAATAACTTCTGGCTTCCCTGTTCTCGGCCTCCTGTCTTCCTGCCATTTCCATGGACAAAGACGGTGAGCCTGGTGTGAATGATTCTGGCTTACAAAATTTTGTCTTCGAAATGTCTACCTTTTATGTTTTGTCGCAGTAAAAACTAAAAACTAGCTATTTAATCTTTTATGGACCACTTTATTCTGTCTGATTATACCTGTTCAGGTTTACTTTAGTTTCAAGGGAATCGTATGGGTATAGTTATTAGAATATTATGATTAACCCGACGAAGAAATGCAAAAGTTTAATCAAATACTCTTAATAATATTAATACACAATTTCGATAAACAGAAGTCTATTATAGTTATTCACCTTCTGTTTCATATATTTTTGTGGCTTTTCTTTTTCCTCCTGTCTCCTTCACAATTTCGCAGACTTCACTCATCGAACTATTTAACCACACCCTGATATATAATCCTTACTAGTACAGAGTGGCGATTGGTTACATTATCGTTTCACCCGACTACAGGACACTGGGTTAAAGCAAACCTCCCATAACTCTACAGAGACTGAGTGATATCTTGTGTCAGTCTAGGGTGTAATGACACAGTTGCTCAGGTGGATCATCTTACAAGGTAAGCCTTGTATGTACGTCACCTACCCCCATGATAAATTAGACACACATGTATATACAGTGTCGAGAATATGTGTTGAGCTTAATGAAATTATTGATTTTATTGAATGTAAGCTTAAATTAATTGTCAGACATATTTTTTTTTCACTAAGTATACTTGTGTAATTCATTTCTGCATGTACATGTTCTTGTTACTGATGGAAAAAGATGGAGGTTCACGATTTTTCTAAGGAAACGTAAAACCAGAACTGTATAGTGCTAAGATATTCAAACACAAATCGTGGTATCGATTCAATCATCTCTAGCTCTATAAATGTATACAAAACAAGATACAAGTATTTCGGAAAAGCGTACGGAAATCTACGATCCACTTGAGCAAGTACAGATCCTTGTATAACGCGAAGATAGTCAAACTCAAACCGTGTTGCTGATTCAATCATTTCTAACAATTTGTACAAATACAGAAATATGTTCAAAAAAGGAACAAGTACCACGTCAAAGATAACTGCTTCACCGTTTACAGGGGCATTGAATGACAGGTTTACAGGCAGTCCGTTTAAGCTAGGATCTTTAAGCTGTCGCATAGTTAGGATATGCCAGGGAAACTCGTGAGTTGAGGAAGGGCAAGGAGTTGTTAGCTGGTGGCAGCGCCCCTTAACTTCTTAACAGAGTGTCCGGCGGTTTGCGAAACGGTCGAAACTATTCGAGCGGAAACTATGCAGGGTACCAATCGCTCTTGGCGGAAAGGACAAACGAGCCTCTCGAGAAGATCGTTTCCTTGGATTCGTCATATCCTCCCGCACCGTCTCACGGGGTCGTTATTTTCCCTTCCTCTCCATGGGACGCCGTAACATCCATTCCGCTGCTGCGCCTCTCTCGCGACAATTGGCTGTTATCGCATCTGCTCGCATCGCCCCTTCAACTTATCTTGCTGACTTATTGTCTTAGCCGTATGTAACAGATACACGCTGCAGGAATGCGCGAAATATGCAGTACATATATTTGCATATCTCATGATAAAATATAGGCGTGCTTATTTTTTAGTTACTATCTTATAAGAAAGGAAAATACAATTAATTAAGAGTTTGTAAAATTAGTATTTAATCCCTGGAGAATAAGAAATGTAAGAAAATTATTATTGTTACTGCAATAGTATTTTCGATCGTTTTTACAACTCGATTCTACGTTTTTTAACCAGCACGTACAGCAGAACTGTGTAGTCTGAACGAAGTGAAACCGTTACGAAATTCTACCTTCGTAAAATGGTCCGGGCAAAAAATTTGCCCTGGACAAATATTTTGCCCGGTCAAAAGTTGTGATCGATCAAAACATTTTTTGGAGTGACTAAAACAAGTAAGCGAATGCGGTAAATTGAGATCGTTCTAGTTTTCTTAGGCGGTTAACACTAGAACTACCAAACGAGTCGAAATGACTTATTCTCACGTGATGTGTATCATAACAATTAGTTTCTAGGTTTCTATCCTATAGTTTTTGCTTCGATCAGGCAATTATTACTAAGAGGAAACGAAAAATCGTTAATTGAAACTTCGTGTAAAACGAAGGGATGTTTTTACCGGGCGTGTATTCCCATTTCCAACCTTGTCGGAAGTAAGAGACGTGTCTATACGGGTGGGTTGCTTTCGTGAAAGTCGACACCCACGGATTACCTTGGACAGGGTGGCGTCCATTCGTCCAAACAGGATGCAGGATTTCGTCGGTCCGTCGTGTCGATATTATAGCACGGTCGAATGCTCACCTCCGAATAGAGGCTGCCTGAAAACGCGCCTGAATTTTTTTCAGCCCGCGCCAACCTACTCCGGTCGATTTTGTATCTGGCGGGTTTCGTTCGTCGAACTCGGCAGCTTCGTCGATTGTTTCTCGGACGCCGTTCGATCCATACTTCCGATGAGAGAACGGCGCATTGGGAAAGCATTCGTGTCGGAAATCGATCCTGTTGACTTGGCAAACGTCCTCCTTGGAATTTGTCGACAGAGCCTAACTCCGTTACTCTCCCAATCGCATTCTGGAACCCCGGTCGCACACGGAAAACGTGTGTGTACACTTCGATAGCAGCTGGGTAGATATTTTTTTTTGGTCAAACTGCCGAATTTGTTGGCAGTTTGACAGCTGCCCCTCTGCTGGCAGCTGCCGCGAAGCGAGGAGTCCTCTGTCTCAAAAGTTGTGTCGAGGCCCATCGTTAACTTGTACCACACACTTTTAGGAATACTTTGTATAATTATCCAAATTTAAGAGAATTGAAATAGAATTTTGAGGAATTTTAAATATTTTAATTTAATACGATTGTATTTTATCCATCAAAGTTTGAATGAGCTAAGCGAACAAAACTCCTATCGACCGGTTAATAATAGAAATTCGCTGGAGCTTTCATTTATTTTGTCATTAAAAGGCCGAATGGCATAAAAACAGTTGAGTGGCAATTTCTCAAAGATTAAACGAAATTGGCGTAAAGCCTTTTATCAGCGCTTTCAATGATGCTCTCTCGTTTCCATAGGCAAACCATTACCTTAATTGTCGTTCCTCCACTGCGGCCAAGCCGACGATTGTTCTGTCTCGATGATAGACACTGCGGGAATACAATGGCCACCGGGAAGCTCCGACCAACTATGTAACGCGCGACTATTATTTTTTGAATAGGAGATCTCTCTCGCTCTCTCGCTCCTCTTCTCTGTGCGCCTCGCTTCCAAATCCCGCAATATTCAAATGCACGTTGCACACGCTCTATTGAAACATAAATCTGTGGCTTCTCGCAGTTTGCAATCCAGGAAGCAACGAGGAAACGAGGAATAACAGGAACAACCATATCCGGTGATAAGGCTGTAGTTTTAGAACTGGGTAGGGATTGGCTAATGAAAACCCGAAGCAAAAACGTTATATCCACAGTCCATACTCTCCCCTACAATTAGCTATTGATTATCGATCGGTCATTGGAGTTATTCCAAAAAAATATTCGATAATAATGCAGACGATTTCAGGCAAAAATAAACAGGTTTAACTAAGACATGTTTAATACGACAAGTATTTAACTCGGGAACAAGATATTTCTTTCCTCTCTTGCGAACAATTTCACACTTCTTCCATCTGTTCATTTTTCTTGCAGAGGTGCAATATGTACTCGTCGACGAGGAACAAGAATAGACCAGCAGCAACTCGGAAACACGAATGACAAAGGGAGACATTTAAAGCACCTCCAAAAGAAAAAGGGTAGGTGTTCGTGTACGGTCGGCTTAAGATTTCAGTCACGGCTTGCTTTTCCGAGGCATCCATCAGCACTGGCGTAGGAAAACACTTTAACGTGTGGTCACGGTAGAAGTCGGAAGAAGTGGCCGACACGCTGCGAGTAACGAGAAGAGAAAAAGCCGAGTTGACAGAGCGGCGCAAGCCTAAAGAAGAAGAAGCACTGGCAAAGCGGAAGGTGTAGTACATACGGGGTGGAAATCTTCATGTGTACGACGTTACAAGGGATGAATCTGCAGGCCGACACGAGAAAAAGTGTCAAGATATATTTCATTTTACGCTTCCATTTGTTAATTATAACAAATTAAAAAGTCAGTAGAATTATCAGTAAAATTATTTTCATCGTGATTTACTTTACCAACCCTTTTCAACTAATCAATACCTGTCTCATATAGGAGATTCCTCATTTTCAGATTACTCCACAAATTTCCAAATTTGTAATAACTAATAAACAGGAGTATAAAGTGAAAACTAGACTCACAGATTCATCAATGCCAGACACATGAAGTTTATCACCCTGTAGATGTACGAACAGGAAGAAAGATCTTTGGCGGAGCCGGCGAGCAGTATGCAGAGTGTGGGCAAACAAATTGTTAACGACATGTGCGGGCGCGCGAGCGCGCACTGCCAATGTCGGTGAGCCAAAAAGGGTGGTTGTAGCGTTGCTTCACATAGACCAGCCATGTCGAGCAGACTGGCAAAGGGGGTTGGTTAAGGCCGAACCTCTGCCTAACGCGTATGTATACGTCAGATGCACACATAACTTTCGGCACCGCCGCCACCGCCGCCGGCATGTATCGCATTACACCACGCGCGCGCATGTGTGTGTGTGTGTGTTTGCTGGTTTTCATCGGCGGCAAGTAGCAACGTAAACAGCCGTAGACCATCGTAGACCAAGGCATCCAGAATCCAACCCTTCCTCGGCTAATGTGCGACTTTTCACCTCTTTCGTGGAATCCGAGACTACCTGGACATCGCTGGAATTAGTGAATGCTTAGCCTTTAAAGCTCCCATCACACTATTTGTATGAATGTTTTCATTGCTCTAGATAAAAAGGTACCTTTTTTAAGGGATCTAACACGTTTTTAAATGAGAGTATTTGTATGATGGTTTTTATTGTAATTGAACAGTGCAATATTTTATTTTAGTCTGTCTGTATGGGAATTTAGAATTGTTGTAAAAGGCTGTGTGAAACGATGGAAACGAGTTTAGTAGAAATCGTGTATGAGATTTATTTTGATTCTTTTGAAGTATAAAATGACACTAAAGGGTGCTGAGTTTTTGTAGTAAGAATGTAAAGTTTTAAGCGTACGCTGCAGTAAAGAGTGTAGTCACATGCTGAAACTTTTGCGATGCTGTAAACGTGTTGCGACAGAGAGGTATTAATGAGCCCAGTTGATGGCTATCATAAATGGTAACGATGCCCGAGACATGAAGCCAGGCCAGGTCCAGTATGTTTCTACGGATTTTTATGGCAAGCTCGTAAAGCACAGATTCGTCAATTGCACCGGCAGGCCAGGATTAACGGTCCTCATATCTTTTATTCGTCTTTAATTCCTTCTGTCGCCGATATCTTATCATTTGGAGTACGGTAGTTTTTATGACAAAAATTTGCAGGTTTCCTATTGCAAAAGAATGAAATGGAAATGTTAGGATATTACAATTGAATTATAAAATTTTTTTAATGGTAAAATATTAGAACTAGAAGATGAAATTGCATGTTTTCCCAGAATTTCCAATATGTTTCTTTGTATTGCAGGTTCTATGGAAGAAAGTGGTCTTGGGTATGCGAGTTAGAGTAACGTTGCTTGTGTAAAAAGAGCATCAGGGTACCGCGAAATTATTTGTAGACTTTGAATGCCTGCGCTGTTTACCTTGCGATCGCTTTTCCAGACACAACCAGCCCTCGGCATTGTAGCTCCTTTTGAAATGGCGCGCGCGTATCCCCGCACAAAGTCACGCCAGCCAAGCAAACAACGACATTCAATTTTTCGAAACGCTACTTTTCAATTTGCAAGCTTTCCCGTCTACCGTTAAAAATTCCAAAGCTTTGTGTTCAGAAGTACAATTTCTATGTAAATTTTACATTTTAAAACTACGTTTCTAAATATTAAACATCATAAAAGAAAAAAACCGTGCTGAGGGTTGCAAAGCTTTTAGCAGATCCCACATCTGGGGAGGATAAACTTATTACAAACATATCACCAAAGTATCAGTGGACCATTTTAATTAAACTATTCCAGATCTGCAACAGACTTTCCTATCATTCTTTCAAACGTCACATCAGAACTTTCCGCGCCACCCTGTATAATCATGGAAAGATGGGCAATGATGGTCGCTGGAGACAGAGAGGAATCGAGACGAGATACACGCGTCGTCGCGCGTGAGTGCTGTTTCGTGTATGCACGAGTAAATCCCGGCAGGTGGAGGGTAAATATATCCCTCGTGATCGTGGGCGAGCTATGGGTTCAAAGGTTATACAAGCGGCCGTTTTTTGTTATACGTTTATTGCAATGCCATCCGCGTACACACGGCCGTTCCTCCTCTCCGCCAACCCCCTCGCACGCCTGACAAACCGACCAGTCTCGTGTGTGTTTCATCGGATTTATTGAGATCGTTGAGGACCCCATATCCCACTCGAGCGCAGGTCACCAGAGATAAACCGACAAGCACAAATCGCTCATGGAATTCTATTAGTAATTACGCGTGCACGCAATTTGAAATTCCATACTTGTATTGGTACATTTTTCTGAATTAGTATTTGGTATTAGTTTGGTCCTTCGGGTGTTAGTAGCTCCAGCTATTGATGGGCTTTTATTAGCATTCGATGCGAGTTTAATACTCTCGAGTTACTTCAAATTTCTCAAGGATCTTTACGGGTTATTACATTAAATTAAACATAAAAGCAGATACAACAGAAGTTAAATTTCCGTTTATTACGTTTACCTTTAGTATTTAAGGATCGTATATTTTAATTAAATTTTTAACTCGTAACGTACAAACCAAACTTTGAATTTAAAATCCTTTTATACACGGACTTATCTCAATTATAATATTAAATAAATTCACTACCAGCTATCTACGAATTTATTCGTTAGTAGCTTGCTTCCGCTCTCTGGAGTTTCCTAGCTGGCAGCAGTCCGTCGGAGTTCCGGCGGGCGTGGAAAGGTCAGGGTGCTTTCAGAGGGCCTAAAATAATGGAGTATCAGCAAGGGCGCGTGTTGCCAGTTGCCAGGCCCGCATGTAGAAGACACGAACGAACGTATGCGAGAGCGGACAACGGTGAAGCCGGACGCCACCGCTTCTTCGCTATGCGCGCGGCGTTGGATGCTGGCTGCGTTTCACCCCGGAGTGCTGTTCCGTGTATGCACGAATAAATCCGCAGGTGGAGGGTAAACATTGGCGGCTC